>OY813000.1:23132149-23810643 GCA_963681545.1 Germaria angustata
GAAATTTAATGGGTTTCCTTAACACTAGAGGCGCTGCTTTAAAAAAAAATACGGAATAGTTGAGTTGTAAAACAGAAATTAAGCTCTCTCCCTCCCCGTCTTTTGACTTCACTGCCTGTCCTTTCTACCTTATCCCTTTCACAAAAGGAGTAACACCTTAAGTTAAGCAGTAGTCATGAATCTTAACTTCTCATTAAAAAATATTTATTTGAATCTCGAAAGCTTAAAAGCTTATTGAAAGGGGGAAAAGCTAATAATGTTTTCGTAAATAGTAGATGAAAATACGAATAAATAAAGGTCAACTTCTTTAAATTGTAAAATTTAAAAATTCCAATTCGTTGAACTGTTTTATGCTTTTAAATGTATGTTATTTTATGAAATTTTATTATCTATTAAAAAGTTAATAAGTTTTCTCTACTTTCCGTGGCCGCTAAAATAATAAAAAATATAAAATTTTGTAAATAAATGAATTAAACTTTTTTACTGCCTGTTTATATTAAAAGAGAAAAAGTAAAATTTTTTTCGTCTTTTTGGTTTTGGTTTTCCATACAAATAGACACGAACAGAAGTTTACCTTAATTTTACATAAACGGACAACTGTTCAAACTGACATCAATTTTCCTTCCAACGGAAGATTTGTTTCAGTACAAAAAATAAATATTTTCTTGAAAAGACTTCTACACATGAAAATGTTTGCTGGGATAAAGTTTTTTTTATATATATATACACCCACACATATATTTATAGGTACATACATGCAATAAAACGTTCTACGAAAACTCGTGACAAGGCAATTTATCAAACTCAAACACAAACCTTAATTTAGGGAATATAAATAAAATGAAACTGATGAAATTCGTAAACACATTTCCTTTCATACATACAAAAGCCTTGACATACAAATAAAAGAGAACAACACTTGGTTTCATATGTTTTTTTTAAGGATGTGTGTAATGAAATTTATATTACAATATCATCCATCTGTCTGCTATTGCCCCAAAAAAACCGAACAAGAAAGAAAGAAAAACAAAATAACAAAGATTTAACAAAATTGTCTGATGCTTTTCCACTCGTATTCTGATGTATGAGTGGAAATTTGTATGATTGTATGTTGGCCTGATAAGTAAAACGTTTTGAAATTGTAAATCAAAAGTTTTATTAGGCGCTTTGTATTGTTTTATATTTTCAAGCATAATTCTTCATCATCCGTATTATATCCTTCAAATTTCCAAATTGCGTACGATATGGTGGAAATAATTTTGTCAAACAAAACCAAATGCTTCATGCTCATAAACACTAGAAAAGAGGGAGCGTTATAGAAATGATAGATAATGATACTTTTAGGTAAATGTCGACTTTTTCTTTGGAGTCTTCTGTGAAAAGCTTATAAGGGAACGAACATAAAGCAATTATTATTTGGCAATAGAAAAGTTGTAAATTAAACCGTCAATTTAGGTGAAGAGATTTTGCTGAAACACATGAGCAGCGGTGTTGTTTTGATACACGGATTGGAATTAATTTATTTATTTGTTTTTCTTGTTTCTTTGAAACTATTCAGGCCCCCCCCTAATTAAGACTTCTCACGAATGTTGGGATAATTATTTGTTTCTGATACGAAAATATTTTGTCACAAGAAGAAATTTATATTAAAATTTAATACAAATTTAATGGTTTTAGGCTTAATTAAATTCAAAACTTTTAATTTGAATTTTTTTTTTATATTTTCCAACGGTGTTTGTTTGAATTTATAATTATTTTGCATCATTCTGCGTTGTTTTTTTTCTATGTAGACTAGTTTTTGCACCGTATGATGAAAATAAGCGTAAGAAAGGGAATACTCAAGACGGCACAGTCTACCTACAAGGCACGTTTAACATGGGAGGACAAAAAAATGTTCTAAGCTTAAAGTTGTCATCAAATTTGGTTCAAACAGTTTTATATAAATTTTTTCTTGTGACAAAACATCTTTGAATTTGTAGATAAATTCTTTAAAATTTTAAAAAACTGTCCTCATCCTTAACAAATTCAGTTTTAAATATTTTTTTTTAACTTCGTTTTGTATATCTTAATGGTTTTGACTGAAAACATATTGTTTATATTTGTATAATTCCATTATACTCGTATTATTTATAATTCTACCGTATATCCTTCTGCATTGGCAACATTTGTAAATTTAATTTCTTTTATTAAGTTTAAGAATGTTTTGAAAGTCTCCTATTTTAAATTCTGAAAATCGTCAAGGTTAGGGCAAAATCCTCAAGTCGTCATCATTTTATTTGTGGAGCCCGAAATTGACAAAATATGGATAAATTGCCAAAGATTGCCTTTAAATTCTCACATGCCGCCCAAAGAGATAGAGTGCAGTTATCAAAGCTTTAAATATTGATGTTGGTTTCCTTTTCTAGCGTGGATTTTTTAAATTAATTCCTTGGAATCCCATCTCCTGCTTCTTTTTCGCACTCAATCATGCGCCAAAGCCCTTTTTGAGGGTGATGTTGGCTACAGTAGTTAGCGCGTTCACTACAAAGCAATTTATGACTGAGAACCTGTGTTCGATCCCTGTCCAAGACTTGCTCTGCTATAAAAAAGCTATGTATAGTGGAGTTGTAAAACAGAAAATAGGCTCTCTCTCTGTCTTCTAATTTCACCACCTGTCCTCTCTACTCAATCCTTTTCATAAAATTAGTAACACCTTAAGTTAAGCGTAGTCATTAATTGTGCATGTTCTCTTTAAAAAAAGAAGAGATATGAAAAGACCACGTATTCCAGTTCGAATGGAACTTGCAAGCTTGCGCCAAATCTAGCTTATGAGCACTAACTGCCTAAAGATGCCACCGTACCCAATTGAGGTCCGTTTTTGATATCAGCATTGTAGCGTTATGACCCACAAAACAGATATCAACGGCATTGATCGACGCTATTCTTCACCTATTTCACAGCTGAAATTGACAGATTTACTCCTTTGAGCATATCCCGAATTCCATAACATCATAATGGTTGCAAAAATCTTTAAAGATTCACCTCTACTGCTTCTTGCAGTATCATTACACCTTGCGTCAGGAGGTGGTATCCAGGTTTTGTAGAGAAGTTCATACATAAATGGGGGTGATGAAAAGTCAACTTTTCACATCCAATCTTCAGAATGAAGCATTTTATAGTGCGGTAGCTTATGTAGACCTAGTGCAATACATTCAAACATGAAAATGTCGTTAAATCACTTGCCCTTTAAAGCTGCAAATGCAACAGTTTCTGAAGTCTCTTAAATATTCTAAGGATAACCTTAATTGTCGTAATATAAAACACATAGTCTAATGAATGTATTAAGCATAACGAGTAAGGGAATTACAAACTCTTCTTCTAAGAGGAATAGCCAACATTTTCAATTTACCCATATAACAGGTGACGCAAAAGTAAAATTACAATTTCAACTGGCTGCCATTTTTATATTTGACATTTTGATATTTTTGCATTTAGAATTGTAATGTGAATTTATGTATGTATATAGAATTAGTCAGAATTTGTGTCTATCACACCTAAAGAAAATGGAGTTCTGTTCCATTTATAACAAAATTGAAGCCAGTTCAAAAAACGACACTACTTTTGCGCCATCTATTGTATTCAACATCTTTTTCTAATTCGATTTTTCTCTCACATCGCGTTATCGATGGACGCTTAATATATAAGAATTTGTATAATCTTTTGTCTTATAATACTCTTATAGTACTAAATTTTTATATGTGTGTATATTAAATATAATTCAAGCAACTAATAACATAGTTCATTAAATTTAAAGCCTTTTTCCCCCATATTTTTTTAGCAAGCCTTAATTTATTTTCTCCAAATTGAATAAAATTTTTTTTAGAATTTTTTAATTTATGATGCCATAATAAATGAATATTCATTTCGTCTCACAGACAACAGTCGACAGCTGGAACAAAAACAAAAAATAAAACTACTATTTATTTAAAAGCCATTAAAAGGCAAAATAAATCATATTATTGCATTAAGTATGTGATCTATGGCACACAAAACATGCAAATGCAAAGGATAATGAATTATTTCACAGTGGCGATAAAAATTTTAAGTACTCGTAAATCCTATTAAAGCTAAAATTATTTGGATTTTCATCGAGTTGAATGGCATTAAGTGAGAAACAAATAACTCACGTTATTCACGAGATGTTTTATTCATGAAAATAAGTGAAAAATTAGATAGATGATAAATAACATCGTTTATATTATTGAGAAAGAGAAGAGAAATTTTTTTTTAATGTCCCTAATTGGAAAGAAGGAAAAGTTACACCTGAATTTAGGAAAATTTACAACGAAAATTAAGGCAAATGACTATTTATAGTGATTTACTTGCTTTGCCATAAAAAAATATATATTAATTTGAATTATATTAATATTTACTGAAATCTCAGATCATTTTTATATAAAAATTTAACCTAGTTTGAGTAATTTTTGTTGCAATTATAAAAAATTTCATTTACAAATAACAACAAAATATTTCTAAATTATAATTTTATTTTATTTTATTTATTATCATTAGAAGATAATTATTTAATAATTATTTTCATGTCATTCATATAAAAAAGTTTTAACAAATCTAAAAAAAATTTACAAATTGAATTGTTTTACTCCTTAAACTGAAAGTCCATACCATCCATTCTATGCGTCGATGCGTTTTATGAGTCTGTCAAAAAAGTAGAATCAGGGTAAATGTATGTAACAAGTTACAAAGCAAAACGCATAGAACGCATAAAGAACGTATAGAACGCATAGAACGCATGAAGTAGGTTTACTTTCTACTTTTCTATGCGTCTCATGCGTCATGAGGGAGAGGTGAAAAAAAGTCAGTTGTTTTTGTTAACCAGGGATGACAAATTATATTTTATGTTCAATGATATCGATTAAAAATTTGTGTGGTGGATTTTAATTTTCTCTTTTTTTTGCATTAAAAAAGTTTTTAATAAAAGAAAAACCTTTCGCATTAAAGTGTACAACTACTTTTATTGATAAAATATATTAAAGTCAATTTTTAACATATTTTTTTCATTAAGAAAATTTGCGTTCTAGTTATCGATTACTTTTATGTACGGAGTGTCATCTCTGTTTTGTTTATTATTTTTTAATCAACTACAAGGGAAAATAATGTTATTGAAGCTGCAAAAATACAACTAAATTCTCATTTCGTGTTCTTTTGCAACTTTCCGTAGGACCAAAATATTATGTATATAAACTCAATGCCTTCCATAAATTCTTTTAAAGTCACAATTTCACATTCCATTTTTGCATAAATTTGTTCTATTTGATAAAAATATTTACACTACAGCTGATCAAAATAAAAAAACTTGACGCATGAAACGCATTGCATGTAACTTGACTTTAGAAACGCATAGAACGCACAGAAACGCATAGAGCGGATGGTATGGACTTTCAGCTTACACATGTATAAAATTAAAATAATAGTTAAAGTAATATTAATACAAATTTATAATATGTTTTATCTCTTGTCAATTAAATAACTATAAATTTTGATAGATTTTTCTCCGAAATTGAAAATAATATTTCTTATGCAGCGTTAGGGCCATATATATTTTATCAAATAGTTTTTTTTTTTGGAAGGATGAGGTAACAATTATTTTATACATTTCTTATGTTGCACCATATCTCTGGTTTTTAACTCTGTAGTGCCTTATGCATAAAGTGTTATATTCTGAAGGACTTCATTTGCAAATATATAGAGCAGGGCTGAGTGAAGAATGGGTCACAAACCATTTTTCAGAAGGATCTTCATTGTCTTAGTAATCGAGATAAAACTGAGACCGTTGTCTACGCTTAGTCACTTCCTATTTGTAACTTATTACAATTTTTTAAGAGATTTATATTCTTATATATAATGCTGATATTACCACTATTCTTCATAATCATTATTAAAAAAGTTTGTGTTATTTGCTGGATTGGCTGGGCAAGCATTTCGTTGGCTCCAGTCAAATCATCAGTGCTCTTTAGTCAAATCATGCTTGAAAATCATTCAAATTGTTATATTTATAAAAAAAGGCCTCAAATGCTATACGAGAATTCTATATTTAGAAATACACACAGCTAAGCCAACCGCAAAAAAATAAATAAAAAATTTTAATTGTGCCTGAATAATTTTTAAAAAAATTTTATGGAAAAACAATTTTTTTTACTATTCTTTCACATGCATTCACTCTCATCGGAGGCGTGATAAATTTTATAAAAGTTTGAGAAATGTTGCTTGTGTTGTGTTTAAATAAACGTTTTCTAAAACTATTATACTCGTAGTTAAATATTTTGCAAATCATTTGTAGAAAAATTTGCATGAATTCTATGGAATTCTCATATAGTATTTGTTGATTTTTGTGTAAGTACAAGGGTTTGAATGCTGTACTAATGATTTTGCTAAGGCCTCTAAAATGCAGCCATATACTCAGCTAAGCCAATGACAAATAATATAAACATTTGAAATTTACACATTTGAAAATATGGGGTTTTCGTTTTTTTCATTAGGATTTTTCCTTGAAAGTTAACGAAAGTGAGGTTCTTGTGTACGCATTTTGTAAAAATGTTATTACTGGAATAGTTCTTTGAAATACAAAGGATATTGTACCCTTAAACAGACACTGTTTAATATTAATAAACATATAATATGTAAAATGCAAAGAAAAAATATCTTTTATATAATTATGTCAGATTTTTCGATCTGTGTTGTTCAAACTGAAAATTCAAGTTCAGGTATTAAATTTGAAATTTCATAATGACAACTATTTCAAATTATTTTTAAAGGCAAAAAAACAGCTAATTATAACGCAAGTAGAATGGAATAATACTGTTACTGATGTCTGTAACACGATCATAATCAACGCTCATGTGCTGTTTTTCTTATCAGTTATAAGGACTTGCGTATGAGTCCTTCAACTGTCGATTGGAATAATAGGCGCAAAGGAAGAATTGGAGAAATAAAACTTAACTAGCAAAATATGAAAATTCCGTTTTAAAAAACTTTCGTTTTGTTTACAAAAAATAAATACATGAAACATTTCGCTTGTTGTATTCTTTCTTCATACGAAAACGTGTTAAATGGTTGATCCTCTTTAATAATGGTAGTAATTAAAAAGTGGTAAGAAATGGATACATTAATGCTAATGTTGATGGTATGGCGTCCATCGGAAATTGTACTATTTGGTAATATTAAGCACTCCTTACTTTGAATTGTCAAATTTAGGACAAGAACTTGGTTAAAAGGTTAACAAACTTTTCTGTTCAAGAAGTTTCTATTTATGCCACAAAACTAATTCTTGTAAAAGTGTAATAAGATCGGCTATAAGCAAAAATCTTTAATAATGTTTATCGGAGTTTGCAAGATATTTTAAATTTTAATCACTTTCAGTATATGATCTTTTACATACAGAACACATGTTTGTCCTCCATTCCCTCGAATGCCTTACTCACCGGGCCTGAAGTGATGTTATGTAGTCTGGCATATAATAAATTTTATGTTTATCTGTTCAGCAAATATATTTGTTTCTAAACAATATAATATGTTTTGTACAAATTCCAAAAGAAAAAAATTTCTAATCAAATGCCAACTTCGCTCTCAAACTCATACTTTTAATTGCTTCAATAATTTCAAATTCACACCGGAAACTTGGCAACTACAAAAATTAATATTTTATGGTAAATTAAAGTCCACAAAAAGTAAAATTAAATTTTTAAATGCATTATTTTATAAATACACCCAAACATACACCAGCACAAACACAAAAATATGGAAAAATTAACATTTTAGAAATTGGAAACGAATTCTATCAAAAATCATAAAGAGACAGCGTAGAAAAATATATATTGCAACAACTAAATTACTTCACACTTTTTCAATGCAATATTTAACGTTTTATGCTTTTATTTTATAAAACTTTAACATGATTTAAAAAGTAATTATCTGTGTATGCATTTTTGTGAGTAAATTATATTTAGAAGGTCTATTATTGATACAAATTCAAACACACATGTACCTGTCCTCTTACCAGTATCACGAATATCCTTTGCATTTTCATAGTCGATTCTATTGCAACAATTTCGGTTGTTTTTTTTTTTTTTCTTTTTCGGCCAGAGTAATTGACGGTTTTTGTGAAAATTAAATTGAAACGGGAATGTTACTATTCGCTTGTTACTGCGTTAATAGGTTTATGTAAATTATTTATGCACCAACAGCGCAGCTTAATCGCCAAACATATTTGAACCCAAAGTTAAATGTGATAATAATTAAAAAAAAAAATTTATTGTATAAGTATGCCAGAGATAACGAGGGAGTTGCAAAGAAAAAAAAAATTTAAACTCATTTGGGTGACCTAAAGTCTGACCAAACAATCATTTTTATCAGACCATAAACAACAGACTGTACTGGTTGTACTGTCAGAACAATAATAACAGCAGCAGCAACAATAACAATAACAACAACAAGTTAAACTATAACAACTCGGTATGAAGTGCTAAACCGCACAGACACATCGCTTATTCCTGGTTGTGTCTATTATAAAATCGTTCGGTTTGTTGTAAATTGTCCGTTTTCGTTGATGTTGAAAGGAAAACGGATGTTTTGTTATGCGTCCAAAATAGTTTAGGGCTCTAAACCATTTCAAAATGAGTTGCAGTAATAAATGCAGTAAATAGTATGAAAAAAAAATCAGAAGTATTTTCATTTCCATCGTAAAATTCATGCAACAATAAATACTTTAATGTTGTACTCATACATTATGAACGTGCTGCAACATAAGCTCTTCCAAAAACATTTATCAATAAGAACTCGATATGGAAAGGATATGAAACAAACTGTACGAAGCGTTATTTTTAAATCGTTATTTCAGTTAAAAGGGGTTTATATACGAGATATAAAATTGCCCCAGTACGTAAAAAGACTTCGCACCGATTTTCAATGACTATGACGCATTACATCTATGCAATATATAGAGTTATGTTGATTTTAAGGACATAATGCTACCGGAAAATAGAAATCTGATTGCGTAAGATCTCCCTAACTTGGACATCAATTGTATCATCTCTGAAATAGGAATCGACATTAACTGGAAACTTTTATGCTTCAGCGCCATCCTGCTGGATGCTCGTATTGTTGGACCCTACTCAAGTTGAAGTCCTATTTAAGCATGTGAACGTAAAATGGGCATATTTTTATTGCCCAAAAACAATCGATTTGTTTTGATTTAATTACCACATTTTCTGCCAATTATAAAAAAATTTTGGGTTCTAAAGATTATAATGTTTTTGTTAAGCATAATGTAGCTTTCAAAATATTTTACTGAGATTTGTTTCACGATTTCCTTCTTAAGAAGAATATTTAAACAAAATACTTTATTCATAAATTCACAATTGAAATGCGTATGTGACTACTTTTTACAAACAGAACAGTAAGAGGACAAGCTAATTTTTACTGCTTGGAAGGATATTATTTGAATTTTCAAATTATATATTTCATGTTCAGATTTGGTAAAAAAATAATTTTCGAAACGTTTGAAATTTGTGTGGAAAAATTGATTTAAAGTAAGTCATGCCAACAGCAGGTTAATAGGAATGGCAAAAATTTTACTTTTATATTTATAAAAAGTGTATTTAGTTATTTCTTTAAAAATATCAAGGACAAACTGTCATAATAAAAAGTAACGAGTTCGAATAAGCGCAAGCAGCTGAATTGATAGAATCCCTTTTTTATAAGCAAGTGATGCATAATTATTTAAGCAAGTGATGTATACTTCTTTAAAAATGTATTTCCTTATGAAAAAAGAAGTGGTAGAAAGGGCACAGGGGAAATAAGAGTGAGAGAGATAGAGAGAGGAGATAGGAAGAGGACCTAATTCTTATGAAACTCTGTTATTGCGCGTATCATTATAATTTATTTTACAAAGCGTCTATTGTTGACTAGACATATTTAAATATTTTAAGTTGTAAAGCTGAAATAAAATGTATTAAATTAATTGTAAATCTCTTTAGTTAACTTGTAAAAAAACGCGTTTGAGCAGAGCACATTTGGTTAATAAAAATGTAAGATTATATTAATGCACTATTTAAGAAAAAAATTAACGATTTACCGAAGATGACACATATTTCAATGCGAATTTTTTATTGGAATTCCATGCAATTGATATAGACGCAGCTGATTAAATCCATCTGAATGCAAAAATCCGCATACATATATCTGTTTTATTCCCAGTTATTTTGTATATTCTGTTTAAAATAATAAACAAAAAAATTGCAATTTCCTTTCCTCTTTCATTCCGTGAACTAAATTCCCTGTACTTCACCACGACGTATGATTTATATTTTCTTACTTATAGAAATCAAATATAAAGTATACGCTATGATTTCTTCAGACTGAATCGATCACAGAATTTGTACGTATAAGTTTTAAATTTCGAAAAAAGATATGACTAAAACTAATGCAATGAGAGAAGGAAAAGTTAAGCCTGCAAGTTAAGTGCATAAGGATATACGCAATTTTAATGAAAGTGGCACTAAATTTTAAAAGTCAGCATGTTTGATGTTCTATTTTCATAATATCATTGATAGAGAAGAGAAGGGATATTTCTTTTATTGCGTTACATGCAACTGATAAATGTGCATTCTAGAATATGAATATAAATTCAAAATCCGCATACATGTCTTTTATTTTATTTTATATGTCGCGAGAAGCACTGAGAGCATTTAGGCGATACAGTTTTCATTTTTATAGAAATAATACTACTAAAAAAACTATTGTAATTTTCCCTTTGTACTTAAATGAATGTGATTATATTATAATTCTTAGCTTTTCTTTTAATTCAGGATCTTAGCCTTGACTTATCCTTATTAATTTAGCCTATATATCATCCCATAAGAAGACGTGAACTATATTTTTGAAAATGTAATACTTTTTAATATTTTACGTTGATAATAATTTACTCTCGTTACCTTTTTCAAAAAATAGTTGGAGTCCCACTGATAATGTGGCGTAGATAACAGTTAAATGCAGGAATACAACCAACAACTAATAGCAAAATCCTATTTATTTCTATTCAGCATCATTGCTTGCTTTGTACTTTGTAAAGAACATGATAAAAAATAAGCTTTCATTATTAAAAGATCAAATTAAATTATTAAAAAGATCACAAGAGTATAAATTTTCCATAAAATTGTTATAAAAATTATAAGCTTATCATATAACAAGATAACGAAGGATGAACGTATTTTTATATCAAAAAAATTATCTCAAAACTATCTATTATACTCGTAGTAAAAGGACACAGGCGCTCTTAATCCTTACAACAGCTCTGTGCTTGTCGAAACTTATCTCTCACATACTTTCAAATATTGTACATATTTATTTAACCAGGCCATAAAACGCCACATGCTTGTATATACGCATTTATGTACTTGTAAATTATTGTAAGTGTATGTGTGCTGGTTGGCGAACATAAATATGTGCCAGTGTCCGTATATGAGAACGAGAATGGTGGCATAAAATGCAATTAAATGATAATATAATCGTGTAAATGTAGTGCAGAAATCTTGTTTTTGCAGCAAAACTGTTCGCTTCATCTGGTAATATTAATGTTGCGCGTTCTTGTGCAAAATTGCATTTTTTGTTGGAATTGAAATGAACTGAAAGATATTTTTATGACTGTTGGGCTTTAAAGTAGTTTATTAAAGATGTTTAATAGTTGTGCAAAGGACATGAATGATAAAAAAAATTACTAGGATAATAAATCGAGAAAAGAAAGATGGTAACAAGAATCCACTGCACTAAAGATTATTTCTGATATATTTAAATGTTATTAATATCTAAAATAAGAATCTTTAGCAAAAAAAAAAATTATAAAAGAGTTAATTAATCGTTAAGTACAACTGTTAATTGAAGCTCCAGGCGAAAGGATATTTAAAACTTTAGGATAAGCATTTGAGTTTTTTTTAAATACATACAAAGACTCCGGGTTTTTATAGTTTTAATATTAAAACCAGTAAGGAAGCCGGTCCAGGTGCTTATTTGAACTGGATTCTAAATTTCTTCCGACTAAGAAATACCTAATTTTTAGCTTAATTTTTCAAGGAAATCTCATATTGAGTACACACGTTTTTGTCAGATATCGTGGCTCTTCGCTGTATATTATACATATTTAATTAGACAAGTAATTCATATCGGAATCAAAGTATGAGAAGAAAGAGGTTTAGATTCTCTATATATGTTCCCATCGATCCTACAAGGAGCATAGGGGCTCTTAGGGATCTTAGGCATATAAAAATTCATATATGAGAGTATTTTTTTCTAAGATGGAAAATTATTTGTCATTGTTATAAGGCTTTAAGCGCGAGCAAAAAATTTTTTTATTTATTTCATATTTAACTTTTGTTTATCTTCCACAAAATTTGTCCTTGATTTGTTATTTCATTAAAATCCCGAAATCTCGCAAAATCCCACGGTCTCGAGAAAATCAGGTACTGGAAGTAACAAAATGTTAAATATAAATTTGGTATCCTTAATAAACAGAGAGTGGTTTTAGCAGAAAACGAACTCTTAATGCATCCAAACTCTATGAAATTGCATATAAATATAAAAAGGAATTTCTAATTTAGGCAAGTCAAAATTATACAAAAGCTTTAAATTCTAATTAAAATAAATAACAACTGCATCAGCTTAAACTTAAAATAAACTAAGCCTGAACTAATTAAAAAATCTCTTCCGCAACTTCATCGTGACTTAATGCAAAATAGTTCAAATTTTTTTTTTTTATAAATTGTCACTCAACTCAAAGCAAAAGTTAAGCAAATTTTAACTTCGGCTAGTGTTTTTGTAAAATTAAAATATGCCAAAATCAAGCTAAACTTAAACTTGCATTGAACTAAACCTTAAACCGAACTCAACTGAAGGTTATTAAAAATTATTCTTTAACATGTTGCAATTGACTTTCAATATAATTCGTATATCCACACTTAGTGTAGCATGCTTGATGATATTTTGAAAGCCATTTTACCTTAAAATCTATTTTAATTAATAGTAAATAATGCAGTTAAATCATGAATTAAAATCATTTATCTAGTGCCCACGAACACTATTGATTTTTGCCAAACTCAAGCACCAAAACGGTTTATTTAGTGCAATGAACGCCACTAAACTGAAATTAATTTAATAAAGTGCCGGTCAACTAAATCAACTAATCGCGTTATTTAAATACTTATTTATGTCTATATTAAAGTAATAAATTAATTTGTTCACGCTCTATGCACCTAAAGTTATTCATTCGGGTGTTGATATTCCTCCGCATAATGGAAGCAAATAAAATGTGTTGATGAGTGGATTTTTGTTTGCGTGATTTGTTGGCAACTAGAATTGTAATTAAAATCGATTGGGTATTGAATAATTTATTTTCTCTTCTTTGAAAATAATGCACTACGGAAGATTTTAAAGAAGATTGGGATATAGTTTTACAGTTTTTTGATACTCGTGTCTAAAGCAAATTTGATCGCAAGTTAAAGAAATAATCAGCCTTTGAGTAGAGTTTTTTAATCTCTTAAAGTGTCCCATTTTTTTAATTATGAACTGTTTTATATTTACCAACATTGAACTACAATCAGCGTTTTAAATAAAACCTCGCCCTGTGCTTATTAATTGTACAAAACTCTTAATGAAAGATTTAAAATTGGAGATTTACGAATACTTTTTGTCTTTATAAAGAAATGGTGCAGAGAGGACAGGTGGTGCAGGCAGACTTACTATAACAAATTGTCAAATTTCTTATGAAAATGTTGAAGGTAATTGTATGTATATTTTTATGTATAGAGTTTGACAATCATCTTATTTGGACTGTTTCATAGGACTTATTAAATGAAATAGGGTGTATAACAGACAACACGTAAAAGGTTTTCCGACTGCCCGAAATTAGTTCTTTGGAATTTAGGGACAAGTGCTTCCATTAGTTTCTATGATGTCGCTGTAATAAATGGCAATTGACATAAATTCTGTGAACTTTTTAAATTGACGATTAGCAAGTGCGCTACAAATTTTCCAACTTTAATTTCTTAAATTTTCTTAAAAACAGTTCTTATTGGTTCCTTTGGCACCTATAAGGAGCATAGGGCCTCCGCCCTACTGCTGATAATAAAATACACAACGTCATTTTAATGATTTGTATGTTTTATTGTCTGCTTATGGGAAGCAATAGTACGTCCCATGCATATGCAGTGTATCTGCTTTTTAACAATCGGCGGCTATAAGGGAAGGGTTTTACTAGAATCCTCACTAAATTGCAAGCTACCAGTGACCCTCGTAGTGATGTCGCGAGTCATTGGCGCCACCAAAAAACTAATCATACACAAACTCTGTGCTAATCAACCTAAATACATGCTAACACCGGTGCACTGCGGGAAGTTTAGTCGTTGTTTTTTTACGGTTTAGCGAAAGGGTCCCGTCTTGGGGGTCTGCTAGAGGACCCAGCAACAAAATCGTATGCGGAAACCCAATCAGCTACTCATCTTAAATCAAGCGAAGATTAACGAAACCTAATACAAAGATCAATTGGGGCAAAACTCTTAATATGCTGGTTTTTTAGCCAAATAATTTACACATTTTTCCGATTGGCATTAGATTATAATGTTGCATATATTTGATACAGTGGAAAAAAATTATACTTGTGTTACTTGGAAATTTACAAATGAACAAGATTTGTCATAATGAATTAATTTTTATCGTGCGAATTGTTGAACCTGAATATATAAAATTTTCTTCTGTGCTCTGGATCTGGCTTAAATCTTAAGGAAGCCTATACAAAATAATATGGTTATAATTAAATATCAGTTACACTTCAATTTATTTATTATTGAAGGTGGTAGTTTTCTTAATAAAAATATAAAATTGTTATTAAATATTTCCTAATCAATTAAGTATCACATTCCGGAAATTTCATGTTCAATTATTATTTATAATATATGACATAATTTAAAAATTCAATATATAATTTAATTTAAGAAAGAAAATTGGAAAAATATTTTTGCTACTTCACCTCACACGTGAGAATATGAATATTATGAAATGATAATGACACTTATAACTTCACTTTGATATACTTTTGATCCTGTAAAAGGAAGTTTTAAAAACGGTGTGAAAATGCGGATGTTGTGATTTGGAACATCTTTTAATGATCTTAATATAATAATGTCTCTAAAGGAAATAATTTTTTATGGTCGTAATTAGGAAAATAAATTTTGAATGAAGTTTTCTACTAAAATTTGACTACTTGAAATCGGCTTACGTCTCAACAAAATTTATGAAGACAATAATCGGGTCCCCAGACTTGAAGCAAACAATTAACAATTCATTGCAAAGTTCAAAAATCAATTTCTTCATTCCCATCCCGATTATTTTCCTTGAAAACTTGAACGTATGAGCGGTAAATAAAAAGAATGTCTAAATCAAAATTTCGCTAAAGCTGACACACATTAGCAAAGATCTTAGGATTTATTACACTCTAATAAAGGAAGCCGGCGCCAGTTTTTAAATTATCACTAGTTATTGAATAGAATTATATCATAAAATGATTTATAAAAACCTAAGCATTTTTAATATTTTGAAAAGAAGAATTAATTTGTAAAACAGATTTAACAGAGATTCAATTAAGCATTTTAAAAAGCTTTTTAAAGAGTTTTTTGTTGCTTCAGTTCATGGCCGTATCAGCTTATTTTATCAATTATTGTTTTGCCCGAACTATGCAAATGAAGTCTTTTATTTCAAAGTTTAAGAGCAATAAATTTGTATATTCCAGGTGTTTACCAATTAAAAGTTGTTAAAGAAAATTTTCCAAAAACCAAAATTTTATCATAAAAAGTTCTTCTAATTTTTTTTTTTTTAATTTACTAGAAATTTTGACTTTTTTCTTTTGTTGGGTTGTTAAAACACGATAAGTTTGTATGCCAAATGATTAGAATTTATTCTGGTTTCCTTTGATACTTTAAAGTTTTTAGTAGCAGCCACCCAAGTGTACAAAGAAATGTATGGAAATATTAAAAGCAGACTGAAGATCCGTCACTTAATATTGAATAAAATGAAAAGCTTTTCATCGGCTTAAACGCAATATCGCTTAACCTGCATTACATATATTTGGCCACAAGTCTGCAGAGAAACTAAAAGGGCGTATAATTTTAAGTTTTGTCCCAATCAAGTGATTTTTCACGATATCTCTGAAACTACTGAACAAATTTAGAAAGTCTGTACGTGTGGCTGAAATATAATATTTATTTATGATCTAATTACACAATACAATTAATGTAACTAAAAAAGTATAGGGTACTAGCGCGATAAGGCCTTCGACCCGTGAAATATAATACTTTTGCCCAGTTTTTAATGTTTTATTTGTTTTCCAGTTATCTCGATGCTTTTCCTAAATGCGCCTTAATTTTCGACATAATGGTATATCTCAAAAACTAGGATCAGTTTAGAGGTGCTGAATTCAGTGCCCCAAATAACTTTACAACTTTTAGCTGCTTTCGTTCAAAACTTGACATACATTTGAAAATTTTTATAAAACAAATGATCATACAAATCTTTTAGGAAAATTATTGCTTTCTCGAGGAAAACAATTGTGAAAGACTTTTATTGGTATTAATAGTTCAGAAGGGTAAATTTGACTAAAGAATATTTTCTAGAAAAACAATTAAAAGCTAAGATTTCGATATTGAAACTATAATCTTATCATGCGACTTTGAGTTCGTTACGTTAAGATATTAAAGCATTAAATAAACGCGTTTCTTTCTGTAAATAAATTATATTTAATTTTGAGTTATGAAATGTGTGTAGATGAGCTAAATTTTCTTTTCAATGTGCGATTTAAATAGAATTATTTTTTCTAAATGTTGCAGCTTTGCGTGCTTCCAATCAACTGCTTCGAGTTGAATATGGAACGTTTTTTTCTTTTCTAATAGATTCTACATGCATCCTGCTTTTGAAATTTCCATACATTTCTTTGTACACTTGAGTGTCTGCTACTGAAAACTTTAAAGCATGAAAGGAAAACAGACCTAATTGTAGTCATTTTGCATGCAAATATTCTTAAGTTACTGACTGACATCAGTTCACAAACTGTGGCAATAACCCAGCGAGAAATTAATGTCTAATTTTCCGGTGAATTTGTACAGTTTTTGGGAGCACTTTATGATAAAATTTTGAGTTTTCAATACTTTTTTTAATCACTTATCGTTTTACGTGGGTAATGCCAGTAATTGAAATTTTTAACTTTGCAAAAGAGACTCCAGTTTAAAATTTTAAAGAAATAATGTTTGCTGGTTTGTAACACTTGTATATTTTTGTTTGTTAACGAACGTCAAACAAAATTTTTTTTAAAACCTTAACACTTCAACACTTCTTAACATTTCTTGTTGCACTTTATAGTATAACAAAGTAATTACCACCTTGAAGTTCATAATGAAACGAAAGTTTTCAAAAGAAGTTTTTATTTTTTTTTTTATTTCAATGTGAGTAAAAATGTCGGTGTTTGTATGTGAGATTTTCAAAAATTAGCACAAGAAAGCTAAATCATGTTGAAATGCGAAAAATTGCTTCAATTGAGCAGAATTTCTCTTTAGAGAAGATTAAGGGCCTGCTGATGGAAAATACTTCCGGTTGGCCTAAGAAGAAGGCAATTATCTCAATTGTGCGCTATGCGTTATGCCCATATTGAGAGAAAAAAGGAGGATTTGCAATAAGGATTGCATAGTGGAAAGAGAGGAGAATAGAAAAGAAGAGTGAAAATAGAAGGGAATATAAAAGAAGAGGAAAAAGTGAAGATAGATGAAATATGAGAACAAAAAAGGTTTCAAAAGGGATAATGAGAAGAAAAGAGATGCGAAATTAAGAAAAATTAAGTATAAGAAGAGATAAGGGAAATACGAAGGAAGATACGAAAAGAAATGAAGCAAACAAATGTTGCGAGAAGACGAATACAAAACTGAGAATAACATTAAAGTACAAGTGATGAGAAGAAGAGGAATAAAAAGAAAAAAGGGGAAGAGAATAGGTGGCTTAAGAAGTAGGGAGATAGAGAAAGATAAAAGAAGGAGAAGATATGAGAAGAGTAGCAAAGACAATAAAATTTTTTTTTAAAAGGATAAGAGAAGAAGATCAGAAGATCAGATGAGAATATATAAAGAATGAAGTTATAAAACAAAGGAAGGATAATGCATAAAAGAATATATAATAAAAGAGAAAGGTTGAGAAAAAAAGAAAAGAAGGGAGAGACTAAAAACAGAGGTAAAACCGAAGGAAGAAAGAGATGGTAGCAGAGTGAAGAGGAAGAAGTAAAACTGAAAGAATAATTGTTGGAAGCAAAAGAGATGGTGGATTGTTTTTTTGTGTGAAGAAAATGTCTGATAAGTCATTTGATGTTCTTTGTGAAAATTCTATTCCATTAGAAACTATCGGCGTAACTTGGCAAAGGCTTTTAAAATTATAAAACTAAATGTATTCCATTAAATTTGATGTTGTTTTGTATTTATTTTTTTCAACTTAAAATTGAAAATGTTTGCTGTTGTTATTTGATCCGGTTACCGCACAAAAGATTTTGAAACCAATGCCAGCACTAGATATTTTTGAGTTTCTAGGACAAAAATCGTCCGGGATAGGAGTTAATTTTTTTTTTTAATTTGCAGAGCTTAAGTTAAAAGATTCTTAGCTTTTTAGTCTTAAATAAAAACTGATAGTTGAACCTCAAATTTTGGTTTGTAAACAAAAACAATAATTTCGTTTGAAGATTTAGATTAAAAACAGCAATGAAAATTTCATATATTTTGTCAACAAAAATGTTTAAAACAAAATTTTTTGTTAAAATTTGCAAGGTCAGGAAGGTAAAGTTCAATATGGCTTCCACATTAGAGCAAATAAAATTATTTTCTCTCGAAAGCATTATAAGATATCAGCCTGTTTTCCTTATTTTGCTGTTATATTTAAAGGCTAAAACACAACAACTAAACCAACAGTGTTGAAAGAGTTTTCAACTTAAAATTATTAAACACTAGGTTTGATGAGAAATCTAAAAATGTCTTACGGAAACTTTAAATTATCGTGTTTTTTCTTGCCGCCACAACAACGTTTCTGGAACTGCCGGTTTCTGCTTCATCTAAGACTTTCAACAACGCTAACTGACTAACTGCTTCAAGTGCTACTTACAGCAGACACTTTACCAATAATGACTAAAAGAAAAACATAAGTGAGTGAATTAAGAAAAAAGGAAACAGAAAACCTTTGTGTTCTGCTCTTATTAGACTCTTATTTTATGGTTCCCTACCTCGACAAGGCAAAGTGTTTGTTGGCTGTTTGGCTGGTTGGTTGGATGGTTGCTTTTTTGTACTTTTTTTAGCTGCTTCATTTTAAATTTGATTATAGAAAACACACAACGTTTCCAAATACTACTTAATAGACAAGAGTAAAATTTAATGGATGATATACGTGTATACTATATATATGTATAGAGAGAGAGAAATGGGTATTGTATAAAGAACATGTAAAGGAAGGATAAAGAAAAGATAATAATATAAACGTGATATCTAACAGATGACTCCAATCATTATGATTATCATCATTATCTCCACAATCATTGTATTTTTTTTTCTGTTCTGCAAATGTAAAAGTTGGTAAATAACATGCAGTAGGTTCACTGCAGCGGAAACGGTGTTTGGATAGACGGTAACAGCTGCCAACCATCTTCGTAGATAAAAATATTGACTACATGTTTTACAGCAACAACTTTCAAATTAAACCTTTATTTAGTTATTTGTAAAAGGGTTTGCACGAAATATTTAATTCATATAGAATATTAGAAATTTTTAACTTTTAAGCAAGACAATTTATGTTTATTTTTATTCAGGCACTAGGTCATAATGTAAATAAAAACAAACATAAAATATATACCATAAGGTCGATAAAATTAATAATTATATACTTAATAAGTTGTAGCAAGTAATTTACCAAATAAGTTTGTCCTAATTGACATACTAAGAAAATTTTGCTCTTGCCAAATCATATAAGGAGCAGTAAGAACTTCTAATGGCTTCGATCGTGTTCAAGGATATTTAGATTATTTGTTTTTGTTCATTTGTAAAGAATTTTAAATCTCTACATATATAAAAATTACGTGTATGTTCGTGATCGCTAAACTCAAGAACTACTGGACCGATTTTGACCAAACTTTATATACATGCTCTATGGGCCGTGAGGAGTGTTTCTGTGTAGTTTGAAGTTCATACGACAGGTGACCCAATATTTAGTTTTTTTGTGTTTTGCCCGAAAAAGATTAGCTCGATAAGCCTATGCTGTGTTTCGCTGAAGGCGTTGGGTCCTTAATCAGCGTGTAGTGGCGTTAATTAGCCCGATACCGGTATTTGAACAATGACTGCTATGTCAATTTAGTGCACCTTTCATTCTTCTTCGAAATATCAATCCACCATGACTTTGCAACGAAACCAGACTTGCAGTGAAAATAAAATTTGAAGGCAAAACAACGTTTGCCCGGGTCAGCTAGTAAAATATAAAATATATCATGCAAATTTTTAAGAAAAAATACACCCACTTCAAGGTTATTTCAATAATAATATAGTTTTTCTTTCTAAATATCTTTATTAATACAAGGGTTTGCGTTGCACCTTAAATTAAAATTTGAAGTCCTGCTCATGATTTTTTCATATTATGGAATATATCATGATATAACATAACAGAATTAATATGTACAATAAAATTTATAAGAAATACCACATATATAACATACACATATACATACAATGAAGCAATTCTTAAAAATTTTATATATTTATATACTCCTTACGAATAAAAGGAATCTTGTAAAATTTTCTTTGTTGATCTAATTTTTGTTGTTTAAATTTCATGGTAAAATATTGGCGTTACAATGAAATTAAAGTCATTTTGCCTAATTCTGATTTTTGATCAAAAAATTTTTTTCAGCGATGAATCTCATTTCTCACTCGAACTCGGAGACCCAGAACTATGATCAAATATTAATTTCAGCAAATTTTTTTGCAAAACTACTTCAACGACAAATCATAAAAATTTCTTTTAGTACAATCTCTCACTGAAATTTCAGCGACTTAAAACAATACCAACAACAACCAATTGCTTTAACTTCGCCATTCAAATGTTTTCAGTATTTTTGTGGTTTCAATTTATAAAAGAACAAAATTAACGAAAACCAAACCATACAGAAGAAAAAGAAGTAAAAAAAGTACTCAACTTGATGTTGTTGAGTTGGTTAAATTAGTTAGAAGAAGAGTCAGGATAAAATACCTCATGCCTTCATCTACTAAAATATTTGCTTCACAAAAAGAAAAAAACTCACGCAAACCATTCCACAAGCCCTAATAAGGACACGTAAAGGTGTGTTTGCTGGAACATACTCTTACAACCACACATGTATTAAACAGGCGGCTTTAAGTATGTGTTGCATGCCCTCAAATTTGTGCTCGACTGTGCACAGTGGTACCTACATACTATATAATACATGATTTATTCTAGGCACACCTTTAGTATAAGACTTATAATAGGGCATGAAAAACTAATGCTCTAGGATATCATTTTTCTAGTAACACAATAAATTTGTTTTAAAATCTCATAGCTCTAGGATTTGAAATAATAATTATTTGCTGTAACCTAAACGTAATGATATAGAAATAAATCCTTTAAAAGCTTGAATGAAATCGTTAGAGAAGGCCTTCAAGAGGACAACAACTTTGAAGGATAGATCACAGTAAAATCTGAAGCAATTTATAAAATAACACTTATAAATAAATAATCAGTAGTAATAATAATACATAACAAGTTTCGATAAGATTGGTAGTCTTCATGCAATAATGGATTTTTTGTTTCAATTTAAGAATTGAAATAGATTGTGCACTCATCTCAGAGCTGGGTAGTTCATCATATTTTTTGTTTGCATGAGAACCGACCCAATGTGCATACAGTTTCAGATTATCGACCCTACTATAAGTAGAGCGTTTAAAAACTTTAAAATTTTTTGATTTATATTGCATTGTAAATTTTTCATGAATATAAGAATACAGGCACGTTGCGCACTCCAATCGGTTTGGTTTTATTTTATATTTCTGATTTATTTTTATTTTCCTTTAGAGATTCCAATTTGTTTTGTTTTTTCTCAAGAAGTGAGAACAGCAAATAATCTACCTGCTGATGTGCACAACAAAGTACCACTGATCAGGGATTAAAATGATGTCCTGTTTCTATATTCACCAAATTTCATCGTCCTCTTATTTAAGAGATTGTTTCAAATTTTCCGAAAATGAATTTTTTAAATACGATTTCACATTTAACAAAAGTAAAAGTGAAGCATACGGCATCTAATTTTGATCGAAAATTCAATACATTTCAAGAAAATTTTTAATGAAATTTTCATGATTTATACCGCAAATATGTACATAATGCCAATGAAATTACAAGGTTATTAGAAAGACTTACACATGATTTAATTTAAGCTGCCAATTCAATAACAAACAAATATGAAAATTAACAAATTCTTTTATATTTTCAGTGAGAAAAATCAATAAATATAATGAAAAAAAAAATTTAAATTAGAATATAAAATCAATTCTTTGCAAATGTTTGACCGCTAGAAATAGGAAATACAATAGATACAACAAAAATTTTCTGTTTGGAAGTGAGTAAGGCAATAAACAACACAAAGGGTGTTGTTTTCATTTAGGTTTTTAAAGGTAGTATTTCTACTTCTTGTGACCCATTGCTCCTTAAAGGAATAAATATATGAATATATTTTTTTTAATAAAAAAAAAATCAATATATTAAATTTTTTTGGCCAAGTTGTGTTTCTTTAAGTTGACTAATAATGGTTTTATTATGGTTCATTTAATGGTTCATTTAAAAGCAATGAAAATGCTGTTCCTTAAGAACATTTTTCATTTTTTGAACGTGTCAACTCAGCATAACTTTGAACTCCTTTCAAATATTCGTTTAAGTTTCTTTTCTTAAATAATTTTTTTAAGTCCACTGTAATGTGGTGTGTCTGATATTTTTTATTTTACTTTTATTTTATTTATTTATTTTTTTATTTTATTTTTTTTTTTTTTTTGTTAATGTGGCTTAAATAAAAGATGTTGAAATTTAGACAGAAAAGACGAAAAAAAGAAAAAAAAAAACCCAGCATGAAAAGAAAAGGATGAACGAGAATTTAAACTGACAGGTGAAAGCATTAGCAGTTACTTTACATTAAAAGGAAGCAGGTGCGCTAACAGTTGCAGCAACAAATATCATTTTAATGAAATTATAGAGCAATGAATTTATTTGGATTTTCGTTCCAATAGAAAACGTATTTGTTGGAAATTTTGTTAACACTACCACCATATGGAAAAGAGTAATAGAGATAAAACTTTAATTTAAATTTATATAAAATTATATTTTAATTGAGTAAAATTAGAAGCTTCAAAATCGAATTCCTTTAAAGGGTAGAACTAATTTTTTAAATCGAATTTTCGGCCTGTAAGGAGAACTGAATCAAAACTGAATTAGCAATCAAGGACTAAGACTTTAAAGAAAAATTCACATTTATATAGATATACCGATAATCGTATATATTTTAAACAAATTCTCCTTCTTTGCTTTAAGTTTCAAAAACATCTTTTATACTTCTTAGTGATATATATGAATATATACATACATCTATATATGGACTATTCCTGCTAGTCATATTTTTTAAAAATTAGTAGCTTAATATGTTTAAAAATATGCATTTACCTACGATATATGCACCAAAAATTAAAAGGCAAATATTTCTTATTTTTAACCGATTTCCAAAGGGGAGTTTTTTTTTTTGCAAATGGTCCTGTACTCAGGGGATGACCTCTACTTTTGAAATACATTAAGATGTTACTAAAATAAACAGCTTATCGAAGGCACCATGGAGGTAGTATTTGTGGATATTTGACTTGAATTTTTCTATACTTGGAGAGTCAGAAAAAACAGCTGATGTTCGCTGTAATTCATAGAGCGATTCAATGTTCTATCAAAAACAAATGGATGTAGTTTCACTGTTTTCAAATATCAGTGAGTTTTGGGAAAACTTTCCTTGATTTCATCCAAAAGCATTAGAGTAACAGATGAAACAGTGAAACCCACCCCATCAAGTTGCGTTGATGCTCCAGGGTTTCAATAATACTGTCACCGATGAGTTGCTTTAACTTCTTTCTCTTGCAATCTTGAGAATAGATTCATTAGTTTTTAGAAGAAAGCAATTATTATTTCAAATCTAATATTTGGATAAAATGTTGCTCTTTTTCCCAGTACGTTAGTTTCCGGTGGTGCGAGCATTACAAGAAATATCAAAAAGCAAATAAATTTAGTCCTTTTGTACTCTACCAAGTTGATTTCTGCTGTCAATATTTTATCGATTTTTAACACAGTTGTCCCTGGTGTTGTAGTTATTGTTGCATTTCTACAAAATTGTATCCTGTGCATGAGCAATTATAAATTAGTAAAACCTAAAGGAACTAAGCGTGTTTAGAAATAATATTAAATTTTCTAGAAAATTTTTTTTTGCTTTAATATGAATAGTTTTCACTTTGGTTTTGTATAATTTTGGTCTTACAAATCAATAACTAATTTTTATAATACAATTTTACTTGTAATATTTCTAAACAACCGTATCACCAAAATCAGCGCAGTGACTCACAGTGGGACAATTAAATTTTAGTTCAGCTTTAAACAAAGAAATACTGTCCAGCTATTCTATACGTAATAAATGTCCTTGTTATCTTTATGTTCCAATATATACTTTATTACATTGTTCGTTATAGTTCCTGGGAATTGAATATAAATTTTTTAAATCCCATCTTTCGAACTGCCGAGTAAAATTAATGCGATACACTGTGTATTCCACTATCGTATCTACTAAATCTTGAGGTTTATATACATTTATTTTTTTTTGCTCGTTTTATATTGCTTTATTTAAATTCATAGTCTAAACTTGCAAGTTTTTTTTAATGAAATTCAATATCATTGTTTGTTAACACTGTGCTGCATGGTTAATAATCCTTTTCGGATGTTTTGAACAATAATTAATGATCTTATGTTTTTGAATACTGATTAATGATTTTTCTTAACAGAAACGATTTATTAGTATTGCATTACAACTATTTACCGCTTTATCTTAATAAAATTATCGTCTCTATAGTAAATGGAGTACATTTCAATTAAGTGTTTCAAATTAATTAACATAAATTTCTTCCCTCACTTTCTGATACTAAGCAAAAGAAGCCATCAACATGTTTTCTTGGAAATATCAAATTAACAAATACAAATATCTTCATTATAATATCTGCTATAAATGGTTTGTAAGAAAAAATAGAATTCAAGTAAGTGGAACGTGTCTTGTTTACAATTTGCAACACCTTTCTAGTTGAGCAAAACCAACAACTTTTATTCGATATGAATATACCAAATAATTACAAAGAAACTTTACAAAGGATATATGTTCGTATATAAGGCTTATAAATTAAACATTTTTTTTTTTTCAATTTATCATATAAATATAATTTTTTAAAAATTAATTGAATTATTTTTTCGAGTTTTAGGTCTTTTTTTATACACAATATATTTATTTTCAATATTTCTACACCCTGTGGGTGTCTTCAGCAGGAATAAAACCATCAATTAATTTTGTAAAAATAGGAAGCCATTACTCCTTTTTTTATTCTCTAAAATTAAAGTGTCTCTTATAATTTTCCTTGAGGGAGCCCTGAATTTTTCAATTCAACTGTTTGAATTTATTTTATCACACACACCCTTTGAAACAACTATAAAGTGTTTGTCATCAATTAACAAACTATTACAATTAATAAAACAATTGAAGTGTAACAAATCAAAGACATGTCACCATAAAACAGCAATCGATAAAAGGACATTAAACTGGTCATTAATTAAACTCAAATATAATTAACACCAACAATACCTGAAAGTTAAATAAACTCTTACTTGTTAGTGCATTGAATTGTAATTAAAATACAACTTGTGATTTCCTTTCCTTCTGACTCTCCTCAAACTTCTTCACTCCTTCCCCACTAAAGGAATATAATTTTGATTTAATGCAGCTGTCACCTGTCTTTCTGCTTTCTTACCTGTAAATTAGAGGGAAAGAAAGAAGAAAAAAAATAAGAAATTAAAATTCAAGTTTTCTTGTGGAGGATATTTAACTAAATGGAATATGATTGCAATTGTTATAACTTTATTTCACATGTCCACTGCATTCTCCCCATCTCTTGTGGTTTTTTTTTTTGTAATTTTTTAGACAAACTCTAATTCATGCTCATGCACGTTCAAACAGTTTAACTCAATTATAGTTTAAATTAAAGAGAAGACAAAAAGAAAACTTTTTGTTTTACTTCAACTAATAATTTGCAAGGCAACACCTTAAAATACTGTTGTATGTTTGTTTTTTATTTTTTGCTAATTTATTTATTTAGTCAGGAAAGATTAGGGAAGTGCTGCTCCACGGGAGGAATTTAAAGCGATATGTAGTGGGTTGTGCTCTTTTGTTTTAATCATTTATTAATGGTTTTATCTTTTTATTAATGTTTTTTTATTATTATGATTTCACTTATAAGATATGGCGGTAACCTGCGGTAATGCTGAGGTTAGGTTTGCTCTATTGTCTGGGGCCTTCCCAATTTCCAACAAAAATGTTTTTTTATACTTTAGCTTACACAATTCTTTTACTTAAACATGATTTCGGCTTACGATTAAATTTTATCATTGACTTTACTACAACAGAGTTCTTGGGAACGAAACTATGGTTAGATTTCGAGCAGAATGAAAGTATTCTGCTTCACAAGAGATAATTAAAAATCACATTTACAAGCAAATAGCTTGGAGCAATTGGCAAATAGAAACGTTGTTCCAAATGGTATCATAATGTCTTCATTATGTACCGGATTATTAAATCTCTAGGTTGTTCATAATTTTTGTTTTGATTTGATTATATTTGTAATACTGCTTATATGGTGGACTGCACTGTCTTATTTTTGAATCTAAATTAATCACTTGACATTACTGTCTTAACGGTAACACTAAAAAATTGGATTTTGACTAGTCTTCATAGTTTGAAAGATCAAGGATCAAGATTCAAGGATTGGAAAAAAACTGTGCTATATATAGTTAAGCAAGTTGATGCTATTGTTTCTAAAAAAGGAAACTTAAATCAATAATGTTAAAGTCGAAGCGAAAGCTACAATGCCATATATCTCCTAACCTGGTGCCATTGTAGCGCTGCAGAATAGTTTGAATGCATACTTAACCTGGAATGGAAAAAACTGAAGTTAACGATAAAAACGCAGTTGATAATTATCACTAAATTGAGAGAGTCTTAAATTTTTTGATAGAAAGTAAAAGTAATTCCGAAACGGATCAAAGGCCTTTCACGCCGTATATTTATTCTTCATCTTGCGTTATGTGCAAGCTGTATGTAGAAACCAAAAATGTAAATTTTTTTCTCAAAAGTCCTTGTCCTCGATAATATTCTCCTGTTATATTTGATTATTTAATCCTTTAAAAGGATAAAAACCACATCAGAGATAAACGACTTAATATCAAGTTAGATTTGACCACAACACTCACATTATTTTAAGGAGCAGAGGAAATTTGTAATGATGACCATTAAACATGTTTTTTGATAATACAATCAACCAGCTTTTGTAAATCTTAATAATGAATTTATGAAAAAAAAATTGTAAACCGCCTGAAATAAGTAGCAAAAATAAACATTAAACAACTCCCAAAAATTTTTATTAATTATAGATTATTTCATTTGATAATAAAGCCAAAAAGGTCCTTTTTGTGCATTTAAGCGGTGTAAAAATTTTGAACTTATTTCATTATATTTTTACTTCAATAAAGAAACTAAATATTTGTAAAGCCACACAGGAGGCATGCCTACCTTCCAAAAAGCCAAAAATTTATATATTTTTATTTTGAGTACATAACTGCACAAAAAGTTTAAGGATCTAAGATGTTTAGGCGCCCAAACAGTACCCTGTAACGTAAATTTTATTAAAACTAAACAAAGATATATATCCGTTATGCTACAAACACCATAATTTGTAAAAAAAAAATTATTCGAGCCTCCCTAAAATGGTTACTTTAAAAAAATCAACTGAGAAATTGACAAAGACCATCTAAAAATTACTTCTGAACAACAAAATAATTATACAGATTTGCAATCTGTAATTGAAAAAAAGACTCTCAGTAAAAATCAGTTACTTTCAGCTCTTATTTCTGATCAATTAAAATACTTTATTATACTTAAAAGCAAATCCGCTTAAACGAAAACCCGCTTAAGCAAAACATATTTTGTTTGGAAAAGTACAATCAAATAAATGTCGTTGAAGACAGATATAATTTATTTGGCGAGGAAGAAACACTATATCGACTTGCCTTCATTGTATCAAATGAAACCGATGAAATTTCAGTGTATAGAAAAAATATTAATTCAAAATTTACATACATCTGTTGTATTTCTAATTTATATAATAATAAATTGTATTTTTTTTATTTAACCACAATTCGTTTAACAAAAAATCTTCCATATGCAAAAAAAAAAACAATTATTGACGTTTTTCATTGTACGAATTCCCTGACGTATGATTTATATTTTCTTACAAAATAGTTTGAATATTACGTATACGCCACAACTTTGCTTAAAAATTCAGATCTTCTTCAACACTACGGCTCATGGAGGCAATTTTCTTAGTTGAAAGACCGAGTCGGACATGCGCCAACGTTGGGACATTCTGAAACGAAACAAAATTCTTAATAACGTTCTCAGAAGGACGATTAGAATGATGGAAAATATTACGAATTATACCTTTTACAGATTTAAAATCTTCTTTACAGTGGATTTTTAGTACTTTAATGCAATTTTCAAGTGAAACTGAAATTCTAGCAACAATTGCCAAAGCTTCTACTACCGATATGTCAGCAAGTAAAATGTCAAAACTCTCATCCTACTCCTATATTCTCTATTGGAAAACAAGGATCTTGCTGAAGAACCCATTATCATAAGTTATAAAAACAAATATATTTTTTAAATAAATGAAACTCAGCGAATTTTTGATAAACTTTGAAAGTGGTATCTAGTTGCTAGTCTTATATTTAATGAAAAATAATCATTTAAGAAAGTAAAAACATTTCTAAAGCCGATAGAATTGGGGTGAAGTTCGAGCGGTTTCTTATTCCCCATATCCGTATAATCCATTTCATAAAATTTCTTTCCAAAAAAGTTTTGTTGAGCATGTATATAAAAGTACTTTTGAACAGTTTTTACATATTAGACAGTGTGGAAAATATTTATATTATGATGACACTTAAGAAATCTTGCATTTACAACCTACTGAAGTTTTTCATTTCACATCGATATTAATTTTCAATAAATCTTCTCTTTTTCTAATGTAAATTTGGTTATATGGATTTGTTGTCTATTACAAATATTATCTTCTTATTGGTAGAAACTATGCTTTTTGTATGCACCTTCCAACAAGTCACTGCCCGCAAATATCATTTTAAAATATGCATTTAAACAGATTGAATATTTTGAATACTAAACTTTGCTACTGAAGCCTCTATGCCACATATGTTGCCCATAAATCATTTCGTAGAGTCCTTGGCTATTTCTGAATGAGCCTACAATTAATACCATACATTTTCCTGTTTTGCATTTTTATATATTCCCCTTGGAAACACACCACGTCCAAAGTTACATTTTTAAAATAAAAATCATTTTTACGTCTTAAAATTAGGAAAAAAGGAGGCGGCATATCGATTAATTTTTAGCCCACGTCAGTAGCCATCACTTTGTCGTCTTTTTTTAAACAAATTGAAATTTAATATTTAATATTGCAATTTATTCCTTGGGAATTCTTTCCAATACGTTGCAATAAAAATGAATTGCTTGTTATGCTCTTTGTATAAAAATGCCTTGAGCCTATTTTCATTATATATATATATATATATATATATATATATATATATATATATATATATATATATATATATATATATATATTTTTATAATAATATATGATAGAGAGTTCGAGGTTGAATGCTTTCAAACTGTGTAAAGTTTTCTAATGATTTGGTCCAGCAGCGACCACTGAGATGTTCGCATATGAAAAGCTAAAGCCGCAACAAACAATACATTTTGAAAATTTAATATTTTTAAATGAAAGCATTTTAAGTTCATTTGATTTTTTAAGAAATATATATTAAAAATTTAACATCCTGAACTATTTAATGGAACTGCTAATTTTTTTTCTATATAAGAGCATATTCTGTAATACTTCAGACACTTTTAATTGCACCCCAGTTTATCTTCGAACGTTATGGTTTTAAAGCATCTTAAGATCTCTTAATATTTTTAGGAAATTTTTTATAAGAATTTACTTCCTTTCTTCAACTATGGGCGTGTGAATTTATACGCCTTTCATTGTACGTTGTTTAATGAAAGGTTGTCGTAAAAAGAGGAGGTTTTCAATATAGTCTTTTAACTCAAGTGCCACTTGCGTAGACTTTGCAGTGACTGCAACCAGACACAACGTGCACAAAATTTTCTATTGCATGCACATTTACATGTGATACTTTAAGATATAAATATAAGACCATTGGTTCCCAATCTTTCCACAAAAAAATTTAGTAGACAGTAAAAACTTAAATAAGTTGCAATATTAAAGAATATAGAAACTATTATTTTATAAATTCTCTTTCAAATGCAGCTTGTATTTGGCGGGATGAAAACTAATATTTTAATTTTTTTTTAAAGCAGACTTAATGGAAATAATATAAGTTACAATAATTTCAATTTTTTTTTAGCCCATATTAGATTTAGTTTCTCTCGAATTATTTTTTTTTATTAAGTACCCATTTTTCTATCTGCCCATCATTTGCTGCATAAATGAATTTGACAACACCTTCGGTTCCCTAATCATAACTCTACAAATTTGGAATTGCAGATCATTTCTCAGATATATAAAATTTTTTACAATAAAACAATTCAGGAATTTTTAAACATCATTTATTGCTTAAATTAATTATATGATTATAAGTGCAATGAAAAATTATACCCTTCCAAGTTGGTATTACAAGACTCCTTTTAAATATGTAAAATTTTATACTGAATATCATAATCATAGTCCAATTAGGCTAGTGTTATTTGAAAGCTTTGTGTTTCTTTTCTTAAAAAAGTTAATCATTTTTATCAATATACAATTAAAATATATTCATTTTTCTTCAAAATTTCAATTTGAAAAATTTCAGCCGATCTATTACTATTAATATTAATCGATTTAGATTCAATTATTCATATGTTTCATATTTTCCTACATAAAAAAATTAAGAATTACTTCCATTGCTTTAACCTTAATTTTCGAAAATTGTGAATGTGTACAAATCAATTCAAAATGATTTATGGCAACCGTAACTTAATTCAAAAATGTAGAGTCATTGTAAAGACATTTAACAATCCCGCCTCCTTATTTCTAAACTAATTTCTTGTATGGCAAAATGTATTTAAACTTTCTAACGAACAGCAATTCTAAAACAAACACTCACAACGAGATTGTCGTTGTAAACATTTCTTTGTCTCGTGTAAAGTAAAAGGTGATTTAGATTAGGGTAGTCCTGATTTATTAAAAAAAATTAAGGAAAATTTTTGAAAAGTTTCAAAATTATATCATAAAAATATTTCGACAATTTAATAAAATGGTGATTGCTTTTTATAAAAATTTATCAATGGCCAACAATAATTTTTTGAAACTCTATTTGTTCAAACGATTAATTAATTTAAATATTAATAAATTAGTTTAATGTGAATAACCTTAAAAGTTTTTAATATATAATTGAATACCCTCTGATAAGTACAAAAAGCACACAAATATAATGGCTTATAGACCACTTTACAAAGCCAAACAATATGACGGCATTTGAAAACTTTGAAATGGTTATTGTTACTAAAATTCAATTCTCGGAAATTTATTTTCTGTTATTAATTGAAAGTAGTAAGAAAACTTATTGTAGGAAATTTATATAAATAGAACTAGACATTAAACTTACGAGTATGAAATGGCACATAATCAATGGACTTGCGAGATAAATTGTTATTGACTAAAGAACTCGCAAAAGAGTTTTGACAAACAAATGACTCTTTAGATGTTTCTCATAAAACTCAGACATCTTATCAACGGCCATGAGTTTTATTTATATGTAAATTTGTATGCTAATTTTCTTTTATTTCTTATTTCTTTTCGAAATTATTATATTAATAATATTTATTCGTAAAAGAGATTTATAAGTAGTACGCAGAAGGATACAATTCGCCTTTCGTATCGTTCCATTGTACTCAAGGATCGTAAGGTGTGGAGTAGCGTGTGAGTAATAAATAAATAAAAACAATATATAAATCATGCGTTCTGTTACCAAATACCACCATTAACTAATAAATCATTCGATTTCATATTTAGTGATACTATTAAAAATCCCCTATAGTGATCAATGGCGTATGAGCAACATTCATTTAATTAATATCGAAATATTAAGTATACGCAATTATTAGAAACAAGACTCCATCTAGACAAAACGAATTGAAGGGTCAACCAAATTTTTTATTTCGGTTGAGACTTATTTTGTTTAGAACTATTTAATTGATATTCTGACTTTTCATATTGGAAGCTTTTTAACCTTTTTTCCCTCATTTCATTGAAAGCTTTTTATTTATTTTTTTAAGCTTTTCTCATTAGGAGTATAGTCTTACTTTTGCTGTTGTTTCATTATGAGTTTTGGGAATTATATAATTTTTATGGGTTTTTATGGGTAACTAAAAATATTATTAGTACTATGTTTTTTGTAAATGATTAAATACATTTTCTCGCATATTGAAAATAGTTCTCAATCTGAATGAGCTTAAGAGCTTAAGATCGTTTTGTATTGAGAAACTTTATATTTAAATCATAAAAACTTATTAAAATTTGCACTGTTTTACTAATTCGATTTATAATTTTTGAAAATCCCTTTTTGTTGGCATTATATTCCAATAATTTAAATATATATAGATATTGACGCGCTTGCCCCTTGTCGGTCAGCAATAACTATTGCAGTAAGTATCCTGAAATGGTTTAATATTTCTAGTTGAAGCAGGCCATATATTTTTAAATTGTATAATATCGAAAAGAGACATGAGCTTTGATGGGAGGCAGCAATGACTTTAATAAAATTTCCATTAAACATTTATTAGAGAAGTTCAATATAATAAAGCTTTCATATTTAAACTTAGGACACATTTTGTAAAACGAAACAAAACTTAGTTTCAAATATTGGTATTGAAAAAGATGGAAAATTTTAAACTTTTATAGTTATTCTTCTTCAATACAAATAAGGTTCTGTCTAAGTTTACACAATGTTATCCCTAGATTATTACAGTTTTCTTTAGATTTTCACCATGCCGACATTTTTCAACGGGTATAATCCTAATGTACAATAGAATAAGCTTAAGTGCGTCATGATTACAACAGCTTTCTTATTTATTATTCACAGATCGATGAAAAATTAACCATAAATAACGTCTCTCTTGTGATGAAAGTGTTAATTTAATTTTTTTACTCTTTAATACATATTTCAGTCTACTGGAATATTTCTTGCCCAGTAGATTAAAACTGTGTATATCATCAGTATTACCGTTTCGCTTTAATTTTCGTCATTACAGCTATTCCTTATATGTTAAATCCATCCTCCTTTTCGAGCATAGTGTCCTGTCGTGACCTTAGCCAAGAGATGACAAGTTTTGTTGCCCTATTCTTATTAATATATTTTAAAAGAGATTCGCATCATAGAGGTGGTTGGTTTTGTAGACGATTTAATCTGAGTCAGCCATAATACGTTGCCAACAAAATGTTTATATCACCATGATCATCAAAACGTTTACAACCATGATCAGTCACTTTTACGTTACCGTCAATGAACTCACGTCTATAAGCCCATAAACTGAGGTGATTTATAAATCTACACACGTCTAATTTTTCATTAGTCTAACATCAAAACTAAACAGCTAAAGCCTTTATTTTGCTTGAGGATGTATAAAAGAGTTTGTATTGAAAAATTTACACCCACACAGACACACACACACATTCATCAAAACAATTGTTCATGTATAGGTTTATATATTAATGTGGCAATTATTTTCGTGTGGTTTTATATTTTGGCACACAATAAATCTTGATTTTTTGCTTCCAGAAATTTCTTTCTTTTGATTTTACATACACACAGACATCAAGAATTTTCCATATATGTGCGCCTACTTATATGGACGTATATATGTACGTAAACATGTAGAGGACTTGGCACCAACATACACTTTTGTACATCAAACAGTTGTTGATTGAGACAAGAACACAACTCATTTCTTGTTTTCCCTAGTGGTTTCAACATTTCATTTTTTCTATTTCTATTTGTGCTTTTAATTTTTATTTTCAGTTACACTAAGTCACAATGAATAGATAAGAAAATTTTTAAATTTTTTATATATCAAATGCTGCATAAATTTGATAATGTTAGAATAAACTTTGGTGAAAATAATTTAATAAGGTACACGGTATTTTAAAACCTAAATATACTATTGCGATAAGGATAAGGAATACAAAATTTTCTAATGTTCAAAGCGTTGTATGAATATAAAAAAGCTTTTTAACAAGGATCCTTTGATTTATTATCTGTTTTTTAAAGTAATTCTATATATTTCACACAATGTAATGAAAAATTTATTTTGTGGTTGATGTTTCAATTTTAATTTCTTAATTTTTTTCTATTGAAAATAAAAATTAATATTTAAGTTGGTTGTACTAAAACTCGAAAACTAGATTTGAGAGCTGTCATTATAATTGACGCTTGTAAATGGTAAATTTTTATCACACCTACACGCACAATATGATTATAAATGTGTTAATAATTATATACACCCGTTCACAAAACATTTATTTAAATTCCAAGCGCGGGATTATTCGTCTTTTACATTTTTCTTTATCAATTCAAAGTTCCTAAATTGTTGGATTTTTAGAAATATTTTACACTTTGACTCAAATACACTTTGTTTTTTTGCAGGGGCTGCTCTCCGCCTACTGGATCTAATCCCAACTTTTAATGTTAAGGATAGATATTTGTTTGCTTTAAAGCGAACAAGGTAATTTTTTAAAATATTTTTAAAATATTTACACCCATTTATTTTACATTTATTGTTGAACTTTCTTATTTTCATTGGTACTATATTCACAAATCGTAGGACAAATTCCTAAAGAAATATTACAGGTGCAATCCGACAATAATGATCTATTTATCAATCATGTTTGTTTTTTGTATGCATATACCATTACTTTGGTCATATGTGAAGCTTCAACATCAATTTTTTTAATTTTCTTTTATCTAATTTCAATGGTGAAAATAGCAAATACCATGTAATTTCAAATTTCCATCTTGTTTTTTTTCAAGAAAGAATAGTAATATTCAAGAAATTAATTTTTACTAGTTAAAGTGTTCAGGTCCTATGATCCCCAGAAGAGTAAGAGGAACATAAATATATAGTTAAAGTGTTACTTCTTTTGATAAGGGATAGATTAGAGAGGACAGTAGGCGAAAGAAGGAGACAGAGAAAACTCAATTAATTTTACGACTCTACAGTTGCGCATTTTATAAATTTTTATAGCAAATTTGCAGCGCCTCTGGCGGTAAGTAGCTGCATAGCTTTTGTATGTTCCTTTATTAGTTGTTTTACTTCGTTAACGATTCTGCCAACATTACCGAGGAGGACACTTTGATGCACTTTAGCATAGAACAGTCATTAATCGCCGCCAGTGCTTTACCACTTCAAAACTCCAAAACCACAATGCCGCACTAATGTACAGCCGAAAGATTCATGATATTGATGACTTATCCTAAACAGGGATCGAACTCATGCTCATAGTCGTAAGTTGTTTCGCCCTTAAAGCGACATATTGTCCAATCTTTTCGAGGCAAAGGGAAAAAGAGTAAAGTTTTGTATAATGGTACCAAAAACAAATCCAATAGAGGGATTTTATTTGAAAATGTGCACATATTTCCAAGAGCATTCAAATATAAATAAAACTACTGTCTGCTCTTATTTCCTTCCACAAAATTTAGAAAAAGCAAATGACTGTAATTATAATTTATCATTCGTAATTTTTCTTTGCGTGCAGAAGGTTTCAAGGAAACAAGGAGCTCTAGACTTTTCGTTACAGTAGCAATTTTGACTTCAAAGTTCACAAAATAAAAACACCCCTAATAACAAATTTATTATATATTGATGACAATTACTTGCTATTTTTGGATATGAAATGATTATGGTAAATTTAGTTTAATTATATTTTCCAACACTAACAATGACCATGAACTTAATTTTTCCTTTTGTTACTATTAGAAAATACTTTGGGGAATAATGACTGAAGAAAAATAAAAATAAAATTCTACCCCAAACACTTGGTATTTGTGTCTACAGTCTGGCAAATTTTTCGAAATTTATTACAGATTTCAAACTTGTTTTATATAAAATGTTTTTAAGACTTTTACCCAAAAAAAAAAAGAAAAAAATTGTTAAAGAAAGATTTATTAATAAATTACGCGTATTTGGAGGGCTTCCAAAATGTGATTTTTGGGTAAAATAAATATCAGGAAATTTTGTCATTTAAATTAAATAAAAGCAAAAACAATTTTAAGCCGATATCTAAAAGGTAATTTAGATTATTTGTTTTTAAGTACGAGCATTTTCCATAAATTATTCGTCTCGCTATTTTCACAATCCATTAATTTTCCGTGTGTCCGCTTGCGATAAAAATATTTATTATGCTAAATTTTGGGGATCTAATTTTATTTCCTCTATTTCCTTCAAGCTGATTCATGTGAATTTTACGTGCAGTGAGATATTTTGAAGTACAAGGACTTTTTTATCGCTACAGAGAGAAAAGAAATTCGTTGTGGTAACCGAATTTTTAACCAATCAGTTGCATGTACTATCGTAATATTTGATCGAAATACTTGGCTGAATTATATGTACGATAACTACGTGTATATAATAAAAATTAGAGGAGCTAAAGTTTATTTAACATACATTTTTAAGACATTTTGTCTATTATAAAAGTATATAATTTCTTTAATAAGTAATACTTATTTGTTACGGATAGCTTGAGAGTTAATCTTCTACAAAAGACTTTTTTGAACAGATGTGATCTCTCTGTTCACTCTCGAATGAAATATGAAAATCATTTTTACACTAAAAAACACTATGCAGCAGATTTCAAGTTTTCTAACTTCAAAAACAACGAGCTTTACGTATGATAAAGTTCTCAACTTTAATAGGAACCTAAAGTTACCTAAAACTTTGACATATTACGACCAATGTTTTCCAAAGAATATACATATAATTCTGGAGGTCGAGTCAATATGAATAAATGGCTTAAGAAGCAGCACTCTTACGCTTTTTCAAAAAGTTGTAAAAGCAACAGATGTTTTTAATTAAAGACCCGCTTGAGTTATAAAACTCCCTTAAATTTTGACAACGCTAAACCCGATTTCCAAACAGCAACAGAAAAAAGTAAAAAAAAACAAAAATTAGGGAAAAATTTATGCTTCCAAATTCGCTGGCAAGTCATATTGAAAGCTCTAATTTCAAAATTAAAGTCTTTAAAAACACATACGTAAAAAGGCAACAACATTTTGGGATAAAATATCAATTGATTTTTCAACATTGTTTCGTTTGAGCTCTACACACTTTGTCCAATGTTCTTGCAATTTTTTTTATCCCTACCAAAAATAAGATTTGTCGGGTAATAAAAATAGTAGTTGTTTGTGAGATGATTCCACCGTTGAAGTCAACGATGTCATTTCTTCAGGTTTGGACATACATAAGTAATAGACACTCGTAGCAAAATCTAGGGAATAAAGAGGATGAGGGATCCTAATTCGTGGAACTTTTAAATGAAAACTGCAAATGTGTGCACCCTTTGATTGTCCTGGTGGAAAGGTACTTTTTTCTTTGCCAAATGCAATAATTTTTTTTAAATACTAATCAAATCAAGAAAATAAGTTGGAATAACATTTGCAATTGATTGTTCGAAATGACTTTATTGGCTTATTAACCCACCTTGGCTTTGTTTGGCTGCGAAAGCTTTCTGATACCCAAGTGATCTTAAAAAAATTTAAGCCACTGATCAATATGATATCCCCACAGATTCCACAATCTCTCATACTTTCACTCCTAGATCGGTCAATACTATATTGTGAGTATATTCAATTGTTTCGGGTATAGAAACGTCAACTTGGGGTCCAGTACATTCGGTAACTTCTGCTCTTGTACGGCCACAACGAAATTCATTAAACCATTTTTTTTACCATTGAAATTGATGGTGCCGTGTTGCTACGGTATCTTTCAAGCTTCGCCTTGGTTTGAGTGATGGTTTGTTTAATGATGTTTAATGAGTACACGACCAGTTTATTCAAATTGTTAAAGGCATCAACTAACAGACGCCTGCTAATAGGAGCAGTATTGCTCTCTCAGTTAGGAAAGACAGAATTCCAAAAAGTCACTGTCTTGTTTATCCGCCCTCGTATATACAAACTTATATCTTGATAAATATATAATTATTTGCAAATAGTTAAAAAAAACCTCAACTTGTTCTTAATGCTTTGTTGATAACGTATATTCTGAGCACTTGATATTGAACAACGGGAGTTTTATAATTTAAAAATTCCAATTGATCAGAATTTAAAATTTTCGAATTTATTAAAATTTTATTAATATTAGTTTGCATCGCCTGCACAGTCATTATTTATTTATAAATAAAAGTTTGCCAGTTGCAAACAACTAGAGCAGTAAACGAATAATTCCTTTTTCATGAAGCAGCGAATCGTTCAAGTAATCAATTGTAGGATTTTGAATGCATTATTTCATCCCAAGGAAGGAACAGAATTAAAATTTTAATGAACTCATGATGAAATAATTCATGAATCAATGATGAGTTCAAATCTTTAAAAGCATTCCTTTTACAAATAATAAGAAATGAAATAAAATTTTATTTAATTTATTACACAACAAAAATTTTAATATAAATGCAAAATTATATATATATATATATATATATATATATATATATATATATATATATATATATATATATATATATTGTTTCTTATATAAACTTTTCACTGAACAAATGCATATAAATTTAAAGAAATGTTTCATTTATAGAAGTTTTTAACAATTTGTATGAGAAACAAAAACAAATTTTTAAAATAAAATTTTGTTTTTGCATTCAAAAAAATTTGGTGTAATTTTGGATTTATTAAAACTTTAATTCAATACATATTTTTTGTACAGTAAGTGCTAAAAAAACGTTAAATTCATTCATAAAAATTTTAATTAAATCATTTCCTTAGCAAAACTAATGCATTCAAGGATTTTTATTTCATTATGAATGTATTTATATTACAATTCAATTTCATTTTCAGCGAAACAAATGCACTAAAATTTTTGCCATCCATGAATGAATCATTCTATTACAGCTCTGCAAAAACCAAATTGATGTTTTGACCATAAAAGCCAAATTTACGATATACTCGTAACAACGGGATACCGTAACTAAAATTATTTCGTACATAATATCATTTATTATATAAAAAATTTAATTAAATTTTTCTTCATTTGGTAGGAAAATACAGCTCAAGTAGTAACATTTTCATAATTCTAATTGTTTTCCAACAACAATTTGTTGTTCTGTGAAAATTGAATTTGGAAACTAACATTCGATTATGGGTGTGACAATGACAGTTTGGCAAATAGTCCTGATGCTACTCAAGATGATAAATGAGTTAAATGTAAATAAATTTGCATTTTATCCAGCAACCACAGGAAAAGAAATTTTTTCTGTTTTTTTTTTGGTTTAAAATTTATATCCTGTTTTTCGAAGATAAAATTAATATGTACATCCTTGAAAAAAAATTTCATGTTTTAATTCCTTTAATATCTTAAAAAATTATAAATTATATTGAATTTATTTATTTTTAATATTACGATTATTTCTTTTAGCTTGAATTCCTTTTAAAAGAGATATTTGCACTGCGAAGGAAGCAAAAATTACAATAAATTTCTTGATACTAGAAATTTCTTATTAAAAACGGAAATAAAAATTATGTTTATCATTCATTTTCTAATATAAATACCATTTCCAAGTATAAGCAAACAAACATTATAATCTTACTTCCTACTAATATTATAAATAAAAAAGGTGCCAGTGTTTTTTACACAAGTGCGAGTTTGCAGAAATGGTTGAGTTAATTTGAATGAAATTAGGCATCCTTGCAATTTTTATATCCGTTAAAGATATGGTTTAATACCTTTCGGAATAATACTACAATTCAATTGCCACCACGTTTTGTTTGCACATGTAAAATCAGCTGATGTAGCAGTCGCAGCACTCTTTTACAACACTTCAAATTCATTGTGTAAAATGAGTCCAATATATCGCAGAAGTGAGAGTTAGAGGCCTGAAAACCAGATTCTAGTGGCAGGTATAGTTCTTTTACTTTCTGATGATTTCAAGCAGACACTGGTCATCATTGAGAGAGGGTGCGCGTACAGTGGCAGACGAGATAAATGTGCTCAAATTTATAAAAGCTTAAATTTATATGCAAAATATGTTTTTAAGCAAATTTGAATCTAGTGCATATGCAAATCAGAGAAACAGACATAAATAAGAAAATATAGATACACTATGATTTTTGACATCCAGTGGTGACAGAGGAACAGCTTGTTTTCCAAATTAAAGAACAATATTAGCCAAAGAATGCTTGTGCGAAAGGGTAGTGCTACCGCCACAAAAAATAGATCCGTATTAATATATCAACTGATGATGAATAGTGAGAATATACAACGAACCATGTAGAATCTTAAAAAAACAGGCGTAGCCTCTGATAAATTCAAGCTCAAAATTGGTGTTCCACATCTCTTGATGCGTAGTCTGGTTTCAACAAGATTGTGCAACAACACAAAGCTACTTGGCCAGCAGTTGAGAAGGAACATCACAGAGGCAAATATTTTCAATGGAACAGCTAGAAAAGAGACCACGTTGATCTTGCCATTTCCGATTACCCAAAATAATTCACTATTGCGATCTGTAAAACCTGTGCTTCTTCCATGTTCAGTTTTATATCTGTTGCTAAATCATTAAGCGTCCAAAAGTTGGAAGTCCTTGTGTAAAGCAATAAATCAATTAATATTGTCTACATGCATTTATCAAAATGGAAATGTTTTCTTACCCGTATGCAGATAAAATAACGATTGGACAAACTAAATATCTATAGCTGTCAGTTAGAATCCCTAAGTCCGCCTTAAAACTGATTCCATGAGCTGCGCGTGCAACATAAGGACTGCATTTGAAAAAATTGTCACCTACATTTTATCAAAAAAATATTATTCAAATGATCCAATTTGAAAATTTTTTTCCATTAGACTTTGAAATGAATGTCGGAAAAGTATCGTGTTCAAAGTTTTTTCGCCAGACGATTTTATTCCTTTAAAAATGGCAATCGAATTGAAAGTACGAAAAACTATTGTGAAAAGAGTTCAAGACCAGAAAAGTTAAAAGAATTTTTAAAATAAAAATTATAGAAAAAATTTAAATATATAGCAATAAGCTTAATAAATAGACGATTAAGGAATGGCTTTCGTTTTTAAAATTGGACTACTAGTGCAGAAGGCTTTTTTATTTTTTTTTTTTTTTTTGGAGAGTTGGTTGGTAATTTTTTTCAAAAAATTTGTTATACTCATGTATATTAACAATTATTTATATGAATTAATAAGTTCTTGGTTGATTCGACATCCTAAGGACATTTGGAATGAATGAATTTTTGGAATGATATCGAAATTTCTACATCGAATGAAGAAAATTATTGTTAATAATATAATTATTTATATAATCGTACAGGGAAATTAAAATACGCAAGTCGAATAAAATTTTTCATTTATTGTATTTGTATAAGAGACTTGTAAAACTGTTGCACGTATATGATTTTCAATTTAAAAGCAAAAATATGATTAAATTCCATGGAATTCTCATACAGTGTTTATGGGTTCTTTTATAAATACTTATATGAGTTTGAGTACTTTCCAAACATGATACGGCTAAAAAGTACCAAAATAATCCAGGCATATACATAGCTTAGCCATCAATCTCTAAACAACAAATAAATTTTTCTATAAATGCAATAACAAAATATTGGGTGTCATGCATAAAACGTGAGCTTGAGCTCGGACTCGATTTTTTGAGTAAAAGGTGATTGAATTATGCATAATAAAAGTGTATGTATTTGCTTTTACTCCCTGCTCACGTTTGATCTCTTCTTGCTCAGTTTGAATTAAGTTAGATGAGCTTGTGCTCATTTTCATATGCATAAAAACAAACTTTTGCTTTCTTTTGTGAGCTCTTGCTCAAATTTTATTGAGGCTGCCTTATAGTTGACTCGCCTACACTAAAAAGGAATCATGGCTGAATATTTTGTGCCACAAAGAAATACAAAATGGTACCAACAGCATAAAACAAATTTAGCAAGTGAGGATAAGAAATTATACAGGTTTGTATTCTTAATTATTAATTTTTTTAATATAATTAATTATTTGTTTGAGGACCCAGAAGAAACACGTGGCGGTGCCCTCAGCAACATGGATAAAATTCGACTCTATTTAAGATTTTGTGCAGATCCTGCATTCCGAAACGGTATAGCTACAGATATAGGAGTCCATCAATCAACTGTGGCCCGAACTATTGCGGAAGTTGGGAAACTTATATCTGACAAAGCAAGCGAGTGGACAAAATTCCAGAAAATGCAGATGAAATAAAAGATACTCAAATGAAATGGGAAGCAAATTATTGCTTTCCTTTTGCAATTGGAGTGATTGATTTTACTCATATAAAAATTAAAAAACCCACAAATCACGCACCTTACGAAACAGCGAGGTGTGTAGAATAATGCAAAATGCAACGAACGATACATTACTTCTCGGGGATGAGGGCAATGGAATATGCCCATGGCTAATGACACCATTCCGGAACCCAAAAACTGACATAGAAAAAACATTCAACAAAGTGTTTACAAGGGAACGTGTCATTATAGAGCGGTGTTTTAAGCAATTGAAGCAAAGATTTTCGCTACTTCAATACAAAATGTCTATTGTTTGTTTTTTTATTTTTAATGTTTGGTAATTGACTCTTTTCTAGTAGATATTTATTTTGTTTTAGTTTTTCTACTAAAAATTTAGACATATCGTCAGTTTCTATTTTATTATAATTATTTGATTCTACTTCTATTTCACTGTCACTTGACGACATGTTTGCACTTCAATAACAATTAGACGCTTGATCTCCCTTTGCTCAAGTAATTGCAATTGGTTTGAACTTATTTTTATGCATACGAAATTAAGCAAAAGCTGTTGCTGTTGGATCGAACTCGACTTACGAGCAATTGCTCACATGCCTCAACTCAGCGCTTTTAATCGTTTTTATGCATGAGACCCATTATATTTTTTTAGAAGAGCAAGCACCAGTAGACTTGGTGATAGGATAACACTGGTGAAAGTTCATAATATTAGGAGTATTTTTCTGCTAATTTTGTTGGATCAAAGATCATTCTACGTTAACTAGTGATATAAATTTTATTCAATGCTGGATCTATTGCCTTTACTCAACGCTGGATCATGGAATTCTTGAGATCCATATACAACGAACCATTTGTAAACTTCTTTAATTCATCTTTTTCGTAGATAAGTTGCAGTTGTATGATATCCTTGCTTTCCGATTCACAAAAATATGACCCCGTTAATACAAGAACACTTTTTTAATATTTTGTTTAATGGGTTGTGAATGGAACTCATATTGACTGCCATGATATGTATGTGAATTACTGGTCCTACCAAAATATCAAGCTTAGAAATTCATCAAATAATATAATAATAATACTGAGTGACTCTCTCACTATTTCTTAAATTAGTTTTCGTAGCGTCTTACTGTTGGCGTGTCTAAAATACTATAGTCCTGTTTACTTGACAATTATGATTATATTGTATGTAATACAAAGAAATTTTTATCAGAAAATTTTAATAATTAATTTTCTAATAGATTGTATAGTAGTCCTGGACAAATGGCTGTACGATTATTAATTTCATTGTTTCTTATGAACCATGAGAAAAAAGTTCTCTAATTTTTGATCACAGGCCACATGGAGGAATCGGGAGCATTCTTTTACCCCAGACTACAGTAACGTCAAAACAATAGTGTTATTTCTTATTTAGACTCATCCTCATGATAATAATGTTAACATCAGTACACATCAATTTACTACTTGTTCCTGAAACTCTAAATGAAAGTCTGACCAGCTGTGAGTAAAAAGTACATCCTCGTTACTCGAGGAAGTTAGAGAATGTAGTTAATGAAAGTGACCTACATCTAGGGAGCCCATAACAAATGATGTTTCAAATTAAAATTGAAACATTTCTAATTTCTCATAACAAGTTCGTCCTTCTGTTTACCCACATTTTAAACAGTATAAGACGAGTTATATATTTTTATATCTGATAATAATGGACCGTTGTGGAAGCAAGAGAAGAAGTGTTAATATTCCATCTTATTTTTGATAGTTTTTTCGTTAAACTAAAAAATTTTATTTGTCCAATTAACAAAAAAAGTTTAATCTTAGTCCATAACAACAGTTGACACAATAGAAAAGTGGAACTTATTACTTGATATAAAACTAAATCATTTTATCATAGTAATCCTTGGAGCACAAAATTTGAAAGGACAAGAGGATTTTTTATTTTTTATGCATTAGATGAATGTTATAAAAACATTTTTATCAAAGCCCTTATAGAAAAACTATATGTTCATGTCAGAAGCATTGGTTTATTATCAAAGAAGATAATGACAATCAGAATATGGCAGCTTATGGTGGGTGCTGTAGAGACATGGCGATTGAGTATTTCATGATTAAGGTACGATAAAAAATTCGATGAAGGATTATTTGCATGAATTTGACAGAAAGGAATCACTAGGTTTTATGTGATACGATGACAACGCCTGATTTATTATGAAGAGAGTTTGAAAAATGAGCTCCCAAGCTAATCATGGCTTTAAATATGCCTGCTTATATTATAAATGATATTAAATTTATTTAAATTAAAATAAATTTTGTAGATAATTGAAACATTTTAGCTAAAAGCTTTTTTCAATTTCAAACAAAATCTATAAGTATAATTTGTGACGCCAATTTTCATGGAACTTTTCCTAAGCGATGAGTGTGTTACAGAAAAATAAATTAAATTAAATATTCATCAATCAATTACTGGAAAGTGTTAGTAGCAGTTGTTTTATGTAAACTAAAGAAATCTTGACAGGACAATAGAGGAGTTATTTGCTATCAATCTTGGACTTCTCTCGAAAGATTTACATCTTCTTTAATTGACATACTTTGTTATCATTTTCTCGAAAATCAAATGGCAAATTAGGGAGTAGTGCAAATTAAATATCCTTAGAACTAATTCACTAGGATTTCAAATTTCGATTATTTCTTTGCAACTAAAAAACTCACAAATATGTAGTAGCAGATCGGTTAACAGCAACTTTAGTGTAATAGTTTTATGGGGCCTTGTTTTCTTTAAAAAAATCTATTAATTTTACATTTTTATTGATAGAAAAAGAAATTTCTTGTACTTAAGTAAACCCAATTTTTTTAAGGAAAGAGCATTCAGTACTTTAAGGGAGTAAACAATTTTAAACTACAGTGAAAAAGTTACTTTTCCATTATAATGACCCCAAATTTGCTAAAAATTGTTCAAGAAATCACTACCCCTTTGTACACAAACATATCGAAAATTCAGTGAATATTCAACAAACCCACACATGTCACACATCATTAAATTTTAAAATACTTACCAATAACAAAGAGGCTAAATAATTTATTTATGCAGGCTTATGGTCACCAACAACAACAACACATACTTTAAATGCAACAAAATAACTAAAAAGGATTTTTCTATTGTTGTAGGAGTATTCTAGGTTTCTAGCACTTGTCAGACGTTTTAAAAAAATTTTTAATAGATGCACTACAAATTGCAAACGACGTTAAATAGATGGCTGAAACTCAAATTAGATACCGATGAGAATTGCAGCACATGTTATCCTGCTTTTTTTCTTTTTGTTTGAAGGAAAAAACAGAGGACACCAAAGCGATTCACTTAACGTTCCTTGCTGTTGGGATTTTTTCATATATTAATTTTTAATTTGGGGGCATTTTATTTTTAAGTATTTTCTAATTATTTGTTATTTTCTATTTTCTTTTCAATTTGTTAGGCATTTAGTTTATTCATTAAATTTATTTATTTCTCTTCATTTGGAATATATTTTGTTCCCCTGACACTTTTTAAAATGTGTATTAACGCTGTCAGTGCAGACAATAAATTGTTTATATTATTTTCTTTTAAACTTTGTGATGATATTTGTTCAAACTTAAATTATTTAGCACTAGTTTTTTATGCTTTTATAATTAGTTTTATTTCAAATATTACTTTCTCTAGGTTGAAAATACATATATAAACAAAAATTTTTTATAGAGCAGCGGAGAATTGGAGCACAACCACTCCAGTCGATATGCCACTATCAACTGAAGACAATTGCGGCTGAATAATTATTTGCAACTGTAGAGTAGAGTTGGCAGCAACCAAAGGACGAACAACCATCGACTGTGACTAACAGAAAGACAAAGTAGTACAGACACTCCAACAGGATATAAAATGAATGGAATGGAATCGAAGAAAAAATATACAACAAACAGCAACATATCGAACAGTAAGACAAACATAGACAAAAGCAACAAAATCGACATAACTATCACACACACACACACACATGCCCATTCAGAATCGTATAAAAAATTTTATACACTTGCACCCACACAACTTCGTAGTCATACAATGTTCGAAAATCGTACTCGTATGATGTATTAATACCACATACAACCTCTCTCGTAGTCAAACACCTTACTACAGTACTAGAGCCTTGTAATAAAAACAACAGCATAGGGAGACATAACAACACAAAAATAAAAAAAATATACCACAACAACAGTCCTAACAACAACATCATATTTAGGTTCGTTGTTGTGAGTGTATTGTGCATTGTAACAAAACTTTTGTTGCCGAAACTTTTACAACTCAATTGAGTTGCTACGAATTATACAAGTCCTTCATACACATAGTCTTAGACAACTTGAATGATTTGTCTCGTTAGTAAAATGAGGGGAGACTATTCATTGGCTGTATAAAATAAATTAAATTAGGCGAAAGGTTCCAATAGAACCAGCAGAAGTCTAGAATTGTAGTACATGAAGTCGTTAAGAATTTTGTAGCGATTTGAAATACTCACACGAAACGAAATGGCTGGCTTAAGACAACGCCGCTCTAAATGTGGGAAATAAATACAGGATCCAATAGGAATTATATGTTTGATATTTTGCAATAGGACACAGAGTACATGAAAGTTTATAACCAAAATTTACGGGGAATTTCGGATAAAAGTTAAAATTTCACAAATAAAGTCCGATTTCAGTCTAAAATCGAGAAAGGGATATTGCTGAGAATGACCTAAAAATAATACTACGAACAAAATATATTTTATAATGTTTTAAAAACCTTATAATATAATATTTTATATTAATATGCTTAACAATAGAAAGAAGATTCATTGTGGTAACCGCATTTGTAACAATCGAATTTTTTTCAATGGCATGTAATGTCATAATATACAATTGGACTGCTGCAGGACATTGTAAAATTGAAGAAAATATTAAATAAATATTTGTATAAATTAGAATGATTCAACTTTAATAGGCATTTATTTAATAAGAGATTTGTTTATATATTTTCTTTCGCAATAACGAAAAATCGTAGTATGAACAATAATTTTCAACTCAACAAATGGCTTAATATCGTCAGATACTTTATATTTCAGATAACTAAGGAACTTTATGAGTGGTGAAGTATAAAACTATAGTTGACACACTAAGTGGACTCATAACATTGAATTCGTTATCTCTAATAACGCGCATCAAATCGTTGCAAATATATTCCAAATAACTTAAGTTTCCAGTCAAGTTGATAAAATCAAAGAAATAACAATAGTGCTGAAAATGAAGGCTACTAGAATTGCGCTGTTTAAGTCTTCTAATTTCGTCCGTATCATCGAGGAATGACAAGCTTTCTAAATATGTTTTGCTAAATCTTCTAATTTCATCTTTCACATTTGGAACACGGAGATCAGTGTGAACAGTTTTGGTAGAAACTATGGGGTTGTATACTGATACCTGTATCCCAAAAGGATACCCATGGTGTATATCAAGCATATCCTTGGCTTAAGTGGTAGGAAATAATGCTCGTTAAAGCACTTGAAATTCACTTTTTTCCATTTTATCATCAAATCACGTGGTAGTTTGCTATTGGTGTCTGTCAAACACGAACTAAATAAAGCAGCTTGTTCAAACTTTGACAGGAATCAACTGACAGATGCTCGCTGTCTTTGTATTTAAGAGGCGAAATATTCAAAAACCGCCCTCATATTACAGACAACTTCCTTTATCACTTTCAATTCAAAATTATTTTATTTTCATGTAGAATAGATTTAAAATTTTTTTAATTTTTCTTTTTATGACATTTGCAAAAGGTAATCATTTATAGTGCAAGTTCGTTGCTACACCTAGAAAAATTATATGTTGACAATCAGTTAGAACTAAAAAAACTTTACTATTGGATTTACAATTTTTTCATTAATACTCAGAATTTGAAAAAGAAAATTATTTTCTAATAATTAATCACGATTATTAGAATATATTACATTGGTGATCGTCGATTTCATCTGTTCGAGAATTTTTATGTCGTGTTTTATTTGACTTTTCCGGCGATATCAAACAATATAAAAAAATCTACTTTCAAATTTGGAAAAATGAAAATGAACAGACAACAATTATATATCAAAACAATAATTATATAAAACTAAAACCAAATTGAGCATAGGAAATAGAGCTAATCGGTATATAACCCCTTGGAAGATCTGAGATTGAAAGTACGAGAGATTTTAGACGACATAGGCACATCACATAGTCCAGTGGTTTTCATTTTTAAGAATAACTTCGGTATGAGAAAGCTTTTCGCAAAATGGGTACTGCATTTCTCTCAAAATCAATCACAAACGCAATCATGCGTTACTCAACTGTAACCGTGGACGAAACGTGGACCCACCACAATACCCTAGAGAACACACAGCCGTCGAAATAGTGGATTTCTCGGCGTACATTGGAGCCATAGAAGGCCGTGTTGAGTTTGTCAGCCAATAAAGCCATGGCGACCGTTTAAGATGCACGCGGTATAATCCGCATTAACTACCTTCAAAAGGGTAAAACAATCAACAGTGAAAATTCTGCCAACTTATTGGGTTGATTTAATGAAGATTTGGAAAAAAAACAACTACATTTGGGCAAGTAAAAATTTATTTTTCTCGAAGAATTGGGGTTTTAACACAGAGTAGCTATTTCTTGTTTTCAAACCTAAAGGTATGTCATGGACTTATTGACCCGCCCCCGTAACAACAAAAAAATCCACAATACTTAATATTATTAAATATCCCATACTATTACTCAAATCACATTATATCATAATTCACATTAATTATATCATAATTCATAATTAAATTTTATATTACGAGTACAACGGCCCTATGTTCCTTGTAGGAATTAACAGGAATAAAGTCGCCGAAGTCAAACAGACCTAATTTCCTACTCTTTAATTTTAACACGTGTAAAAGCCGAACAAAACTTTTGCTGCAAAACCAAACTCAATAACACCATACAATTAACTAAACGAAGTAGCAAGCAACTCCTACAATAGATGCAACCAAGCAGAAGATATAAACAACCAAGCTTAAACAAATTATAAGAAAAAAATCAATGGTTGCATTTAAAATTCATAATCGAACCTAGTTACCCATTTTCGTAGAAGATGCAGTGTTGCATACAACAACAAAAGCAAATTTATTGAAAAAAAAATTATAAAAGGATCAAAAGTTTCCGACTTGTTTGATGAGCCTTTTGCTGCCGCTTTTTAATTTATTCATGTTTTAGTTGCACCAACTTAAAATTGAGTCTTTTTGACTTTGATATTAAATCGGGTTGCAACGAACCTAACGAACTTTAGGAGGTGCTGCAGTTTTGCTGCTTTGCTTGTTGTTTATCAAACACGTTTCGTATATAATTCGCATAATAATCGTAAACGCTTACAACTTGTTAATAAATGCTCATTTTCTCTTCAAACATGTTGGCTGAAAAAAAAACATTCCAGCAAAACTATTTCTGAACGCCAATTCTTACAGGCATTTTAATGACAATCCATTTGAAATGGTTTTTTCACTCAAATAAAAATCGTTCCGATGCTTTCGTCCTGATTCGAATTAATGCCGGCTTAAATGCGGCACATATTATTTTACAAGCCAATTTTAATTACTATATTATTGTATATGAAAAAGCATTCACTATGATACGATGACCTATTTTATTGATGAAATGTTTTCAAAATTATTTAATTTAAAAATTGTCAATTTAATGCGATGACTACGACTAGTCTGTGAGCAGCTAAACTAAACAGTGGCTAAATTGTGCCATTGATTTTGCTATGGCAAGATTATTAAATACTAAACTCCGACGACGCTGCAACTGTATGAAATATGTTTGGACTATGACTAGACTATGGCTAGTGTATTGGCGCTATCGTTTCTGAAAAAAAAAACATAAAATTTGGCTGATAAATTTATTTCAAATAAAATCTTTTTATTGCTCTAATATAAAAAATGAACTTTGTTGCAAGAGTATATTGTCACTGATTACAAATTTGCGCTTATTACTAAATTTTCCTCCTTCTCCATGGAGGGGCGAAAATATTTTACAAACGTGATCAGTTTTGGGTCACTTCTTCGGGATATAGTGTAAAGTGGGACTAAGGACCATAAGGATTGTGGATGATATTGCTTTGGTAAAGCACCTGAATTCATTAAGCCTAGAATTACGAAAAACGCGAGATTTCAAATTGTGCAATCGTGCCGGGACTTAATGGGACTAGCACTGGCGGACCAAAAGACAGATATTGCGATATCGATTGATATCCATGTATTGAGCAATAAGTGACCATAAGGATTCATTAAAATATTCGGTTTGAAATATCAGAGTGAGTCATTCCACAGGAACGACATTTTCATGACTTCCAAAAATTTATAATAGATTTTACGAAATTCCTAGGAAGTAAAGTTGACGAAATTTCGATTAATATATTATTTTTTTTAGAAATCTGATAAATTTATTTACAAAACATCTCTTTAAGAGAAGATTTTTTTATTTCAGCTAATAAATGGGAAACATACTTTTAGATCAGAAGAAAGAAGTAGTGACTAAGTGGCAAATTTGTACGCCCTCCGGATGTAAAGATTATTTATTCCCAGTGTCAAATAACCGATCCCAATTTAATATAAAAAACATTAAAAGTTTACTTTTCCCAACATCCTGAGAACATCCTGTAATGACAAGCCTACGCTAAAATCATCGGAAATAATTTGAATTTGTACTACTTACGGATCCTGATGTCAGCATTTTCATGAGAGCTTTTGGAAAGAATTTTTTACTGGGATGTTTTGTTAATACAAAAGGATTGCCCAATAAAAGTATTTTATAGTCTAGATTAGTAGCGTAATGATCCTAATGTATTTTGGTTAAGAGATGAGTAATTATAAGCCAATGTTCTAAAGTTAATAGGGAAAAATTCAATTGTAATTCTAACGTGCACAGCAGTTTACAAAAATGTTGCTTATGGAGGTCGCTACACCCGATCTTCAGCGGTCATATATAATTTACGCTTGTTGGTAATTTTAAGATGGGGCGACGGTTATATGTAAATTAATGCTATCACTAAGTGAAAAAGAAAAGGGAATTTATGGTTCCATTGTGGTAATTGTATGGTTCCATTGTGGAAGACTAAATTTGATATATAGACTCTGGCAGCTTTTAGACTATGGCATGCATACACAACAGTATTAGAAAAGGTTGCTTTCGTCCTGTCTGCTCTTATTCCATTAGACTTGTTAGCGAGATAATATGAACTGCTTTATAATGGATGTTTAGCCCCCACCATAGAGAGATGTACCAATATGTTAATTTCTGAGCTTACAATTTGAATGGAGCAGGAGTGCGTGTACCTGGGTTCTTATTGAATAACAGCTCTTCAGATAATACCTCTACTGCTTAGGACTGATTTAATTGTATACTGCACGGGTTGCTATGAAGTGGTTTTTGCCTGACCGAAATTTAATGTATGGAGAAGGACTTTCGTACAACAATCAGACAGTAGACGACATTATACATTTGAAGTTGGGTTTCTTTTGCAAACTGGACACATGCTGCAAACTTTGTAAGGCCAGGTCTCATAAGAATTCATATAGATCTAGCAAGATTACAATAAGAGTAAACTGATTGATGCATCCCTGTGATGTAGTACCTTCACATTAAGGACCAACGCGAGAGGGTAAATTATAGTTGTGTAACTGGCTCGTATATTTAAAGATAGCAATGGATCTGGCTTATATCTACAATAATCTTAGATCACCAGAATTTACAATAGAAAAAAATAAGACCAGACTGTAACTAGAATGTATTAAGACTATGAGAAATAATGACTTGATTTTATAATTCTGCTCTCACCAAGAGAGTTTCCGCAAAATTCCAAAATATATTTTCGTCTGTAGTTTTTTGCTAATGGAAATTTTCCTTCAAGTTTATTATAGATTTGTGCTCAACAGCTCTTTTGAACAATTTAAACTCATTCGGTACAATTCGCCACATGAAAGCCAACACAAATTGGTTCAATGAAAAATTTTAATTCGAACATAAGTACAACTAGTTGTATCATATTGACATAATTAAAAGCAATTTAAAAAAATATTATAATTCTAAGGACACACACACTTTTTATACACAAGTGCTCTCAAAGATTATTTGTGTCTATTCTTTAATTTTACACGAACTCATTCTTTAGGAGGCTCTAAATTGCGTCAAACATGTCTGCAGGATTTCGTCTATTGTTGCAACTCACCGAAACAATAAAAGTTGGAAACTACACTTTGCTGAAGGAAGCACAATATCCCCGACCTACACCATTAAATTGTTCAAAAAGCTCTCACACGTAAAGGAAAATGAAATGTAATAAAATTTTGCTGTTGACCACAGGGTTTAAAAAAAAAGAAAAAAAAGAGTAAGAGAACAACAATCGTGTAAATCGTGTAAATTTTAAACAGAATGACACACAGTCGAAGTCATACGCAATAAAGAATTACCCGAGTATTGGTGTTTGTTAAATATTATGCATCAGCGTTTCCGTGGCACGTGATGTACTTGAAGTAACCAGCACAATTTTTCAAATTATGGTTGAATGACTGCTAATAGACGAAAGAAATTAGAGCTTGATTTTATACTTTTCTCCTGTTATTAACTTTAACTAATTGCTGTATGGAACAGTGACCATAAAAAGTTTGTTTGTGCTAGAGATAACAAGTGGAACTTCTTCTAAAGCTTTCGAAATAATATTGTGTTTCTTTTGTATTATTTTGTCTCACTATTTTAGCGATTGAGATATTCTTACAAAAATATGTTTTGTTGATCTTTAACGCAAATATAAAGTAAATTTAATGAACATGAGATTATAAAGGATTTTTAAAATTTTTATTGAGTTTCTAGCTTTGGGAGAATCGCTAAACAATTGTTTGCTAGTTATAAAAAATAGGGTTTTACGACAGGAAATGTTTCATTTAAATTAATTTATGGTTACAGTTGCCGAGCCAGGACTGTTATGCATCATTCGATGGACAACTTTTTTAGTTCCAAGGTTTCAAGTTCTAAATAGCAACATCGTTAATTAACATCAGGTTCGAATGCGAGTTGAAATTTATATCAGTAGTTTTTAGAAATGTCTGAGTTGAGTCAATATAATTGCAAAATAACCGTAATAGAATCAATTATACAAAAGCACATCAATAACTCCGTAACTTTTTAAATAAAACACAGGTTTTTGAATAAAAATATCATATTATTTTTCAACATCAGTCTCCTTTAAGCTCTAAACACTTTGTGCAATGTTTCTCCGTCTATCAATTATCTTCTCACTGAGCCACTTCCTTGGGTTTATAAGCCAGAAATAGCCACTCGAGGCTAAGTCCGGAGAACATGGCAGTTGAAGGAACATTTCATGAAATTTTTTCATGTAAACTGCATACGTGTGCGCCTTATATTTCCCTGGTAAAAAACACTCCTTTCTAACAGAACACGGTAGTTTTTTTGTAATCATCATTAAATCGACCTAATAAGTTAGCATATTATTCACCATTGATTTTTTTTACCCTTTTGAAGGCAGTCAATGTGGACTATACCACGTACGTACAAAAAAACGGCCACCATGACTTTTGGTCTACTATTTATTTCTGCTGTTGGATTTCTGCCGTGTTAAGGTGAATCCACCTTTAATCCACAATTACACAATGGTGTTATAATTCGTCCACATTGCGATTAAATAATGACAAACATTCCTGCACGATTGTTTCTGTGGTCGACTGTGAGTAAACAAAGCACCCATCTTGCGGAAAGTCTAGCCATATGATATGGCTATATTTTCTGCAATTCCTCACACTTCCGATCGCCGATCTGCCAATACCATATCGGCAATTTTTTCAATTGTCTAGGATGTAGAGACCTCAATCTAGTATGGTATATAGATTGTGCTTTTAGTGCGCATTAAAATTCTTGAGGACCTCTAGCACTTGCTACACAAATGAGTTTCAGATGCAAGGACACAGAGTTGAAATCCTTACCAAAAATTAAAGACAACTTTTGCACTGTCATTGTAAGGATCATGGTCCATTCATCCAATGGAATTTTTTACATATCGTTCTTAAAAAATTGCTAAACATGTTGAACAATAGCAATATGAAAACCTCCCAGTGGAAAAAAATGGAAGTCAATCTCACAGAAAGAAATTTCGTTTCTTCCAAAAATTCAATAATGCATTTTTTCGTTGAAATAATTAATATAAAAATACTGTATTTCTTATTAAAAAAACATTTAAGGTAAGCCTCTGCTTAATTCATTGAAAATTCTCTATATGTGCACTACACCCAGATCTAAATCTCAGTATTTTCATAATTTTTTTAAAGTTCTTTTTTTTACTTGCACTATCATCGCCAGACTCGAAACTATGGTTCGTAAAAACTTACTGCCTGAAATATTTAACTTAATTTTCCTTTAATAGAGCATAACAAAATCCTGCGCAAATTCTTAACAGCAATCCTTTAAAATTTGCATATTTTTAAGTTTTCCATCCCTTTGAGTCATATTTAAAAATTGTATATAATAATACACCCCCTAATGTCTGTCTATTCATTATACATTTCCTCAATACACATGTCTAAACTGTTATAGTAAATTTTTGGGGAGTTGGTTGTATACAACTTTTAATCAAATAAACATTTACAAGTATGTTTACTCGTACATGCAACATGAAATGAAATTATTTTTGTTTAGTTTCCTTGGTTTTTTTGCACTTTTCATTTAAACTTTTTTTGTTGCTGTTATTTTGGATTGTTCCGTTGTGTGAAATGTGAGTCGTCTTGATATTAAAAATGTATTTGTTGTATTTTATGTTGCTACATCACGTACATTTGTTTGCAAAACAACTTCATTTTTAAGTTGACGATTTGTTTTTTCATTTAACAAATTTTGCTGTTTTTAATACAAAAAATTTACATTATTTTTTGGTTTTGGTTCTGCTTAATTTTGTCAAAAAATATGCAGTGAATTGCAAATATACTGCGGTGCTATACACTAGGAGAGATTAAATTTTGATCTTTTATTAATATTTAGTCAATCTGTATATGAGCTCTCACATGCAACCACTGTACGTGGCGTATGAGTATTACTGATCATTATATATATATTAAGTATACGTCCCATATTCTAGGCTTCTAGTGAGATTTTTGAGAACTTTGTTTTAAAATATTTGTTTTCTTCTAACTAATAAATATTTCTTTTAACTTAGTATTCGAATTTATTCTTTGGTTTATTCTCCCCAATTAATAATTTTTAAAATAAAAGTTTAAAAAATGTAGCGTTTGTTTTGGATTCAGCTGTGGCGTTCAGCAAAGAAACATACAATAGACTCAAACTGAGTACTTTTTATTTTTACACAAAAAAATACGTTAGCGTTAAATACTATAAGCGATTGAGAATTCTCGTATTGTATTTGAATCGTTTAGCATAAACATAGAAGGTTGAATGTCTTCAAACTGCTTAAAGTATACCGACGACTTGGTTTAGCGACCAATTAAATGTCGTCATACAAACAGCTAAAGCCGCAATAATCAATAATTTTTTTTTATTTTTTCTTTCAAGGTCTTGTACATTTTTCACAAAATTTCTTCACTTCTTTGGGCTTCTTTTTCAAGAAAAATTATATGTTATAAGGAAAACAAATTGGAAATTGATTTTACAATATATTGAAAAACTAAACGTAAAAAAACGAAAACTCTAATTTTGAAGAAAAGAACTATTCCATATTACAGTACAATAAAAAAATTATTCTTTCTATTCTGGGTATTCGATATTAAATGTTTGGGTCAAAAGTCTGGGACTTTGAGCAAAAAAGTCGGTATCAGTTTTATCGTTTATTTTATATGAGTAAGAATGGTTATAATATTTACGTTTTTTTTGTAGTTATTTATTTTATCTAAAATTAACATATTCTGAAAATAGGGATTATAATTGAATTTAACACACTATTTTGCAAAATCTTTCTATATTTGGCCTTATCTACGTCCTGCAATTCTAATCCTTAATTCAATTCTGTAATCCCTATATAAGCCCTACCACATTCTTTAACGTGAAATGATAACAAATTATTCCAAAAGAAAATTAATTTATCGTCTTTGCATGGCCCGAAGTCATATTGTATTCAGGCCTACGACACATAATTGAGAAAGAAAATTTTTCTCAAAACAGGTGATGAATATAAATTTTTCATATGGAGAATTTTAAAATTGCCACTAAAATATTTTATATGATTGTTTTAAAAATATTTTCATAATGAGCAGTTTTTGGTAAAACTAAAAATTTATTTCAATTTTTATTTAAATTTCAAAGCGTCAAAAGAATAAGAAAATTTAAAAAATAAGACACTATACCGGGAGTATAATAAAAATCACGCAATATAAACTCTAGGTTCAATCTGACTGTACTATGATAATTTATTTACACTCATTGCTAATTCATCTACTATTGAAAAGCCAAATAAATTCATAAATAAGGACATTCTACTAAAAGTTCAAAAATTCATTAAAATTAGTTAATTTCACCAAAGGCACTCATGCAGCAAGTAGGCCACGACGAACACCTTCAAAGTTTAGTGGACAATAAAGTACACAATAAGGGATTGAAACCAGGGGCAATTAATGGCATCGAATATTGTTTAAAACAATATTTCAAGGGATTCTTCTATAGAATTCGAATAAGGCCATTTCCGCTTGCAGAAAGCATCCTTCACGAGCAATAAAACTTTAATTAGACCAAGTGCATAAAAATATGATTGCAAATTCTTGCTGCTAATGTCTGAACCACGACTCAAATAAAAAATATATGTATATCAAATTTTCGTTTGCTTATCCTTTTGTCCTACTGTTTTTCTGACTATTTCATATTGAATAATAATAGAAACTTTACTCATGCAGCTCATAGTATAAATATAAAGCACAAGTATATAAAATACGATCGAAACGTGTGCTCAACATATACGGAAAAGAGCGAAATAAAATGTTTAAAAAAATGTCTACAACGTAAAATCACAGGTACTAGTGCAAGCAAAATAATTCCTATTTTAGTCAATAACGCATACGTTTGTGTTATAAACACGTCTGCAAATATCAATGTGAATAAATCTGACAAGCAGGCATTTTGCCAGCAACAATAACAACTACAACTACAACTATAACGATAACGAAAACAGTGCAGAGTAAAAACCCCAAGAAACCAAAACTACTGACAGACAACAAACGCTTAAAGGACGCAAAAAGGATCGCAAGCATATGTTTGTTGAGGGAAAAGACTTATACGAAAACAAACTGCAACATTTATTTATTTCAAGCGATGAAATAAATGCGTCTACATTTCAAAAGGAAACAAGAACTATTTGCAACAACAACAAAAAAGAAGCAGAAAAATACAAATTATGTAATATACCTGACACAAAGCAGCAGATTGCACACAAACCCTAATATTTTTTATAAATACTCCAAAATATTCAAAGTCAAGACCATGCGGCAAAAAAGGGAAAAATAAACCACTAACACTGCAGCCCTCTATACGTTGTAAGGGTTGCATAAAATGTCTGAGACTATAAAAAAATATGCAGGGAAAAAAATTAAGAAAAAAACATCGTTGCATATTTGCATTTAAAATATGTTTATGCATGTTACACTTGCACCGCCAAATTCATTATATTGAAACATTAGTGTCAACATATTGCTTTTTGTTGTTATTTTCTTTTTCTCTCTCATAATTTTCTTTTTTACTCGGTCGTTGTTCGTAATAAAGTAAAATTTTACAAGGTCGGAAATATGAATAAAAATTAAATATAAAAAGAGAAAAACGAAGACATTAAATCTTTTAAATATTTATTTAAATTTTAATGAAGTTAATATTCAGCTTTTTTAAATTAAGTTGAGGAATATTAAAATTTTTATAAAATTATTACTTTCGTTGAGTAGGGGACAGTGGAGCGGATAATACGATATTCTACGTTATTCTTTTCTTTCAGAAAAAGTTCCCATTCCATTTCTCTTCCAAATAGTGCCGATATTATAGGGAAGGGCATCAAGCACTTTATTCGTTAACACAGGTTTCAACAAGTTCGTTATTCGCACTGCTGAGAAATTTGTAGTTTTGATGATGTAAATCAATCAATCCCTTCTCAAAAATTAATAATTAAATAAATAAAATACAAAAATACAACGAAATGGTGCAACGGGCTCACCTCTTATCGAATATTTTTAAAAGTCCTTTTCATTGTGTTCATCAACAAGAAGATTAATACAGATTTTTTGTAATATTTTAGGCAGTCAATAGCAAAAAGTTTAGCACAAATATTAATATTAGAATTTAAATTTAACTTTCTACAATTTAAGAAATTTAAAACAGTACCGACCCAGATCCGAAGAGCTCAACAATGGGAACAGCAGCCAAAAATATATTTAGCGGCCAAACAAATTAGTTATTGGGATAACATTTTTCCAGTGACGCCTTTTAAGAGTAAAAAAGTAAATAAAAAAAATTATGATAACAGACGGCTTAAATTTTACTTGAGATGTCTCGATTCGTCAAACAATATATTTAGAAAAAAGGACATTTATTACTTCAAGTAAAAAAAAATTCTAAAATCTAATTCTCGTAAAAAAGTCATTCCTGAATTTTAGTAAAATTGTCTTAAGAACAGGAAAAATTTATATAAATCTAATTAAAACTTAGAGTGCTTGCTTAAAAAACCGAGTTCCCCAGGTTCGCTTCCAGAGGACAAAAATTTTTCGCATTGGTTTTTCAAGTTTTAAAAATTAAGTGGCTTCAACCCCCTCCTAAAAATCCATCCAATGATCCCCCTTAACACCCTCTCTCCCAGAAAAAGAGGATAACATCATGACAAACAAAGATCAGGCAGAGCCACTACCTTCTAGGGGAAAAAAAGATAGGAGTAAAAGATTAGCGAGGTTCCTCACCACCACACTAAAATACAGACGGCAGCTCCATTATCCTAGAACTGCTACAGCAGAACACTTCGTACACTAGTAGGTAGTGTACTAGACTCGTAGTGCGAAGGTCCCAGGTTCGAATCCTGCCGCAGAACTCTGGCAGTTTGTGTTTAATAATTAAAGGGAGCGCACAACAAGCCTTCACTGGCTTAAGTGTACGTCGTATGAAATGGGCTATCACACCCCTCCTATCAACCTAACCTAACCTAACCTAAGTCAATATATATTTATTTCAAAAATATTAAGAACTGTTTAAAAAATATCTACATATAAAAGTAGGAGAAGCCATTACAGTGCAGCTTAATCTTCGAAAAAGGACAAGCGGAAGCTTGAAAGCAAACATTAAAGTTTCATTGAACCACTACTCGTCTACTTTTAATACAAACGAGTAGAAAAAGTATCTACGAGAGGTGGGTATTAGAGTGATAATAGACTGACAATAGAAAAAAATATAATTTATATGGATTGTATGACACATATTGAAACTTTTTATTATTGTTCATTACTGCGTATTACTTATGTTCCGAATATTTCTGTAAAGGATATATGTGAGGTATCCCAAATCCTTATAGTAGTATATATATGATTGATGGTGTTGTGTATCAAGTATATAATTTAATTATTATTGATCGGATTTTTTCCAAAAACATAAATTCTTCATAATTTGATGAAACGAAGTACCATGTGAATTTTTTTCTTTCTTTTTTTGTATTCAATTTTGTTGATTTTTAGGAACTTTTGGTTTTAATTAAAAAAACACATAAAATTTAGAGAAATGTATAAAATCTTTATTTGAACGATCTATATAATTCAATATTTAAAAATGATTTCATGTAAATGTTGACAGCGTCTACGTCTGAAATGGTTCTTATGCTGGGTTCAATTTTGGCATACTCTCTTCAATATATTGGCCGGTATGTTGAAGTAAATTCTTCAATACTGGTTTTCCTGGCGTCCTTCCAGGGCTAGTCCCTATAGACATGAGCCTTAACATTGCTCCCCAAAAATAGTCTAAAAGCTTTGAAGCTCACGATTTAGGCGGCCAATTGAACGGTTCTAAATATGAAATAAACTGTTCACCGAACTCGCCTCTCAATTGGGCTATTGTTTCACTTGCTAAGTGCTATGTGCCAACGTCTCGTTGAAATCACATGTCAGCCAAGTTCATCTCTTCTATTTCGATCAAAAAAATTTTAATCATCGCACGGTAGTGCTCACCATTCACAGTAACGTTCCTGCCTTCTTCGCCTTTAAAAAAAATACGGTCAAATGATGCCAAACAGAGCATTTTTTGGAATGCAATGCTCGTTCATGTATCCGTTTAACCAGAAATTATCTTCGTCGATGAACACAATTTTCCGATAAAAAAGTGGACGATGCACTTCCTTTAACGAGCATTAATTTTGTTAATAAAATTCAATAATCTGCAAGCGTTGTTTTTTTTGTAAGACGATTCATGGTTAAACTATAGACCAAACTGAACATGTTTAACAGTAAAATGTTGCACGAAAACAGCTGAGTTGCCAAAAAGAAATCACCCTCTACATGAGACCATTGGCGTCGTTAAAATAAGAAAATCTATGATGTAGCGAGAATCATTTTTTTGTTACAATTAGTCCAATAATTTTCACATAAACTGATTTTTTAATTATTAGTAGATATTTGTTGTTGCTTCAAATAATATTTTAATTATTAAATTTTAGTTTAAATTTAAGAAAAGCAATTGGAGTTGTGACAATTTGCCATTTCTAAAATTTTATAGAATTGATATTTTTAAATTTAATCAAATTATAAGTCTACTTAACATTTAAATTTAAAAAAGATCATTATAATTTTTAAATTTTTTTTATTATTTAGTCGTCATTTTTAAAAGTTTTAAAATTTCCAATTATTTACATTGTTATTGTAGTGAAATAAAATTTTTTGTGAAAAAAATATTCAGACTATTTTTATTTCTTTAAATTTATATTCACAATTTAAATATTTTTGTTCATAAATTTGCATTTAAATCACCAAAATGTCAACCTGAATCACAGACAACAAAAAATTATATTTATCAAAGTATATAAAAGTGCAGGTGTGTGTGTTTGTATATATTTTTTAATAGTTTAGTGAAAAAGTACACGCAGAATATGTAACACTGTGTCTAAATATAAAAACAAATTCTAAATAATGGAATATAAATATTTGGTTGTATAAAGTAATAGAACCTGATTCACTATCCTTCATTATCAAAAATATACAGAGCTGGGCATTTCATACTGTCTACAGTCAGGTAAGATCATTTTTCCCATTTGATGGAAGACTAAATATTTTCTTTGAAGTCTGTAAGGCCGTTCAAAACACCTGCCCCGTGAACCCATTAAAAACCATCAAATAGTTGTAAAGAATGTCCTCTTAATATACAACATAAAGTTCGATCTCGGCTTGATAATTTAGTGGCGCTTAAGCCTTCGTTCTCACAAATTTTATACCAAAGTTTATGCTCTAAAGTAAAGTTTTCTAAAAGTTTTATGCCATTTCTTTAAGTGTATTTTTCATGTTAACTTTTTTCACTTCCTTCTTTAAATCTACGTAGGCTCAAAAATGCCTTTTATTTCACTTCAACATTTTCGAATGATTGCAAGACGTGGATGTGCAACATCGACACCTAAACAAACGAGAAGTTGTCTAAAATTATATCCTTTTCTTTTTGTTATTAAAACAACAAAATCTATTACTTCTTGCAAAGCAGGATAAGGAACGTTTTTAACAAACCAATTTGCTTGATATTTAACAATACGTTTTGCACAAGGATTTCTTTTCATTTTTATTTGTATAATTTTTTGGTTGTCATTGCAATCACATTTTGGCAAAGACCCTACTGTTGGTAAAATCTTTTCGATGATTTCGTTTTTTTTAATACAATGGATTTTAAGTGCCAAAATATGTTCATATTAAAATTAAATTAAAATTAAAAAAAATAAATAAAAATTTTTTGCTACATTTCTCTAAAATTTTTTTTGTTAATATTTCCGATCTTAAGCAACTATATTTCAATTTCAGTTCTTTTTTTTGTAGTTGGGAAAAATCTTTTTGAAAAACTAAATGATTTGCAATAGTTTTCGCTAATCAAATTACTTTTATTTATTATTTTATTGTGAAAAAAATCAGATTTTTCCTTTTAAATAAAATTTCTCTTTCTGTTTTTTTTTGTTGTAATTTTTTACATAGAAGTTCCTTCTCTGGAGTCACACTCCTTGATATGTGCTAAGAAAATAATAATTTTTTCACATATTTCACTTTCAATGAACCGACTCATTGATTATTGTTTGATTTCTATTGCTGTGTTTAATTAAAATATTTCGTGTTTAAATAAAATATTTCGTTTTTCCATATTTTTACTCTTTTTACTCAATTATTTTATGATTGCAAGTATATTTATAAATTTCCTTACATCTCATTTTCTATTTTATATAACAAAACGACAAAATTGTTTACGAACTCAATATGCATTTCCGAATTCAGTAGCAAAACAACAATAAGACGAAAAATGTTTTGGATGACGTTGAAGGAGCACCAACTGAATGTGTTGTAAATTTCGACAGAACAGTTTGTCTATGTTGCAAGTCTCCACAACTTCCACGTTGTACAACTAAATAATCAGTTGGGTTTTCCTGTCTCTTTTGTCTCACAGCCTACGGCGTTACAGATATTTTTCGTTTCTGCAGGGACTTTTTGCTTTTCAGCTTTGTTTCATTTTTTTATCTGTCTTTTGTTTTTTTGCTTTCCTCGTGCTTTGGCTGTGACATTTCCAAACGAGTACACTTCATTACGTGAATTTTGTCTGAACTGTAGTAAGTATTTTACCCTTGCAATGCAACTTTTTCTTGCACCCAGGCAACAGCTACAACAAAAGTCATCATATCAAGAAAGAATTATACATTTAAGATGGTTGTGATATTATTTTTGTAGTTTTTCCACTGCCTATTGGTGTTGTTTTTTTTTTACTTTATTGCATTTCCTTGCCAGTGCTTGAAACACTATCGAAATAGAGACAACTCTTGCTCCTTAAAATGAGGGTGTATGGCAAAAATTAAGTAGAGGAAAAGGTATTTTTTTGGGAAACAAAGGGTTTTCCAGACAAAGAATTTTATGAAGGACTCGTATAACCTTTGCTGAATAATATTACAAATAATATGTGTTAAAGATTGTTTTAAAATCGATATATGAATGGCTTGGCAGAGACTGTCAGAGCGGAAACAAATGTCAGTATTTGTCTCTCAATTAAACGAAAATAATTTTTCGAAAAAAAAAATAAAGCAATAAAAACCAACTTAAATTCGGATTTTCCAAAAAAAAATATATTTATTGTTTATTCGGAGATTCGATGGACTAAGGAGTTCGATTGCAAGAAGACAAAATTTTCTATAGCTTTAGCAGAAATAAGTAACTTGGACTATATATCTAGATGTCAAACCGGCATGACCATTTTCCTTTTATAAAAGAGACAAAATCTTTATACAATTCACAACCTTCAACCAGTATTTATAATTAAATATGGGACTTAATTTCACTGCCTCTTGTTTGATGATAATTCCATTTTGTTTTGCAATATTTTTGTTATTACAATATTTCAAAAGTGCTAGTGCTAGAATTGAAAAATTCTCTATAATAAGGGAAGGCATTTTTTTGGACCTAGTCCAAAATCAATTCGATCGGATGTAACCTAGGCAGATATCTCCCAATGAAGATATACATATATGTTTTTAAGCAAACCTAAAGTACGAAGCTATTTGGGCTCATCTGCAGGACTACTTAGAGTCTTTGACAGAAGTTAAAAATGTAGTCCTCCGTCTATTAGACAACGTGAGCACCCAAAGCCGATTACAAAATAAATTCATAAATACAAAAATTAACAAATATGAGCAGCTTTTCAAATCAAAAATAAAATTTATTTACGCAACTTTTTTTTATAATTGAACAAGCGTTAAGGATATGACTCTTACACGTGCAACACATGCCCATGGAGGTAGGAATATGGCCTGTGGTAAAGAAGTTACCAATTCTTTTTCTGCAAGTGAAGAATCCCTTTTTCTTTAGTATATTAAATATAAGGATCTTTTGAAATAAGACTCGGACATTTTTTGATTTTTTTCCTAAGATATTGAAGATCAGTACGTAAAAAATTATGAAATTTTCTGAAGTACTATTATGTTGCGTGACACTACTAATTTATTTAATATTGTTTTTTACTGCTGTGTATTTTATACAAATTTCTTATTATCGCATATATTTAAGGCAGCATTAGAAAGTAGATATTGGCTTATTGGTCGTATTATTTTCGGCATGATATTCATTATTAAAGGATCTTATTGAACAGGTGTAAAATCAGTTCACATCCCGTTCCGCACTCAACCTCAAATATTTTAATACTCGTTATTTTCTCCTATTTATATTCTACTGCAAACCCTGTCTGAAATAGACAAGTTGCACTATTATTTGTTGGTATTTTTGTATAGAAATTTGTGAAAATAAATTTAATATGAACGAAGAAATATTCCCTTTTTGGTCGAGTTACATTTCTATATTGTTATTATTATTATCTTTTTTTTTGGAGCTCGTTATCTTTTTTAGGCCGCAAAATGCACTTGCACTCTACTATCGAAACACACACACACACACAGACAATATGTCACGCACACACCCAAGTACTCCAAAGGACTCATTTGCCACAAATCACATACTCTATATGTCTGCATGCAAAACTCCATGCAACATTTGCAAATTTTTGTCTACAATTCATGTTGTTTCTTACAGTTTCTCTGACTATTAAATTTTCTATTACGAATATGTACAACTATGAAGAAATTATTTGTCTGTTTGTTTGTAACCTCCATTTAATTTTGTTTTTTGGCGAAAAAAAAAATATTTTTCTTTTTCATGCATTCGTTTTATCAAGCGGAAATATTCAGAGAGAGAAAAAATGAAAAGAAAAGTGGAATATCATTTTAGTGTGCGGTTGTTCTAATAATAAAAACGTTGAATTTAAAGCTTTAGGAAGGCAAAACTACCAAATAATACACATACATACTTATATGTACACAAAACAAAAAATAAAATAATAACAACATCAAATGGCGCTAAATGTTTTAAATTTTTTTTAAACAGAGCAATTCTACTCTCGTATGTGTGTATGTACTTATGTATTGTGTAACTAATAGAAATGCATACACATATACTTCAACGGCTTGGATTGCAAAGAGTGTTGATACTCGTATTTAAGTGTTTTTTTAACAAAAAACAATAAAAAACTGCAGCTAAAGTGTTGAGTTTCAACGCCAACATGAAACAAATTAAACACAACCCTTCTCTGTGTCTATTTCTAAAGTCATATTTAAATGAAATTTTAGATCTTAATACAACATTTTAGAATGATATTTAGGTATTAAATTTATTACAAAAAATAAAAAATTATGTTGTTTAGATATTAAAATTTTTACAAAGAAAAAAAACTAAACCACCTGATTTTGTAGATTTGAACAAAAATATCCTTCAAGCATTTTTATTTGAAAAAAAAACTTGGTTGTCTCGTCTTATTTCCAAATATTTATATTTTTTATGTGGAGTTTAACAAGATGACAGAAAGAAAGAAAGAAAGAAAGAAAATGTTTGGAATAAAAACTCTTGAGGTAACCTTTCGAGGCAACCTTGAAACAGTAATTAGAAATAAATATTTTTATTTTTCATCAATAACCTAAATGATATTTTTAATAAACAAAACTGGCCAACCAACACATAAAAATCGGTTTATCGAATTATTGGAAAATATATAAATTATTCGAAAAGGGCTTCTTTAAAGCGCAAAACCGATTAAGCGATTTTATTTGCCGTTTTTGATATAGTCTCATAACAAACATAATTTTAATTTTTTCACAAGTAAAATAAATTTTAGCAGTTTTTCCAGAAATGTTCCCCATGCTGAACTATTTTGGATCCTTATGAATTTACTTAGTGAATGAAAAGTCAAAAGAGTCAGTTATTTCAATCATAAACCTCTTTATGTTGAGCAGTGTCATCAGTAATTCATTTCTCTGCCCCAAATGAGCAGCAACTTTTATTACCCCTGTGATATGATTCATTTGCAATTGACAATTTTTTTTATATAAATTTCTGTATTTTACCAAAATTACAATAGAAGTTATTTTTTCTTAATTTTCATTTCCAATTTTCAAGGATATAAACAACATTCAATATGGAATTTTTTTATTTAGATTTTGTATTGCTACTTGTTGTATGTTGCAGCAGGGGTGGTGATTACGATTTATGGCAACCACAGATTGGAAAATTGGAACTGCAAACAAGTCTTTATGTTCACTTGCAAGTTGTAGTTATTTTCTCTAGTTAAAAATTTACACAACAACAAACCAATTTGAAACACATTTCCCACCACATCCATAATAAACTAACCATGCTACACTTCCAAAAGCAACAAAAAATACAAAAAAAAACTAAATTAAAAATTATTAAATATGATAGACACCGAAACTCACATAGAAGTTCAAGTAACTGGCAAATTAAAATACTTACAAACTTTGAACAAATATTTTTTGAATTTTATTTTTTATAAACACCATAATGACTTCATTTGACAATATTATAATTATTAGTTGCAACATAAAAAACTTATTGTCTTTTATTTGCTTAAATATGCTATTGGCAGCCTTTGTGTATCTAGAGTAGGGTATTGTTTGGAACAAGACCCATACAATGACGATCAATAACGATAGTTACTACAAGTATTTTGCAAAGATTCATGATTGGCCATTTTGTGGTTTGAAGAGAGAAAATGCAACAAAATAACAACAACAAAAATCTTATAGCAAAAACAACTATCTCTAGCCAAGATACGGCTGATAAAGTATTTAAATTTGCTACAATATGTGGTTCATAGTAGGTACATACAAATTTACTTTACTTTACACAGAGAACTAATAAAGGGTCGTTTTTATTAAAAAATTTCAACAACAAAAAATATATATATAGATTAAAGAGAAAAAGGTAAAGGAAAAAATTACACTAATATTTTATTTTCAGTTAATAAGTATAAATAAATTTATAATAATGTCTAAGGCAAATGACATACAATTCAATATTTAGCTTCAATCCTTGCGTTTTTGTTAGAAGCAAGATTGAAGCTATGTGACACACGATGTCAATATAACCCATCAATTTTAATATTTACGTAGTTTTCAAAGTGTAAAGACACACAATTTCCAATCGGCAAATATTTTTCATCTAAAAACAGATATAAAAAAATAAAAAGAGCTTGAGCTTTGCGATAAAAAGGGGAAAAAATAAAAAATTGTATTTTAATATTTTTTTATTAAATTTTTGAGCATGAAAAACCAAGCCCTCGTCGAAAAAATTATTTTTTTGTTATTGATGAAAATTTTTGCAATAAAATATTAATTTTTTTTTTTATATTTTGGCCAATAGAATCCTTGCCCTTATATCTATTACATATAAAATTTTTTGTACTATTTTTAGCTCACACAATGCCCCGTTGGCGAAATATTCTTCAACTTTTTTATTCCCCTTCCTAAGTGCAAAGTTACACGGTGTTTATTTCACAGTCACACATAATAAAATTAAACTTGATAAGGAAAGGATAGATAGATAGGATAGTGTCACACAATATTAATGAATTACGAATTTATTTTTTTACGAAAAAACTGAGCAATTTTTTTATTCTTCAATATTACAAACGACGTAGGCGTTATGACGAAAAATTTAAGCTAAATATTGAAATGTATATCACCCGCTTAATAAGTCAATTAGAATACAATTGACGGTATCACCCATTTAGGACACATCATCACCAGTGAAGTTATAAACGAAGCACTAGAAACACTGCTAACACATCTCTATATGTTGCAAAGCATAATTAAAAAAAAAATGTGAATGCAACCGAAGACAGGTCTTAAGTTCAGAGAAATATTTGCATATAAACGGCGCGCCGTTTAGAAGCACCACTGTGCAACATATTCATAAAATTAATAATTTTTTGTGCTCATGTGTGAATTTTATGACTCTGGAACATCCGATATTTAGTTGTTAATAAAAAAATTTTAATAAAAAAAATTTACTCCATTGTAGTGCAACCGTTCGCAGAGCAAATAAAATTGATGCAAACTTTTGACAGTTGATAGTCATCAACCGATTAGGAACATCAGTTATTATCAGCGTGTGTATTTACGAACTCTATATATTGTAAATATATATTGCAACTTGTATCTAGGAAATTGGTACGTATTCTTGTGCCACAAAACGCTTCATCCATTTCAATTTCCTTAGAATCCAAAAACTAAAATAATAAATTTTTACATATCAAACGTTCAGCATATTGCTTGTTGGGATACTTCTTTTAGCACATCCAGTCAAAGAGAAACTTCAAATGTGGAAGTGTTAGTGTCCTAGTCTTGGCTGGTTAAACGCCACCGCCACAACGAAGGTAAACTATTTAAGTATTTTTGGCGACACTTAACATTTGGACATTTGCTTTTAATGGATTTTGATAACAAAAAACCGAAACAAAAGGAAAAAAGGAGAAGCTCAAAAGCCAAAAAAATAATAATAATAAAAATATAAACGTATTGAAGTAGAAAAAGAAACGTATTGTTTCATACATTTTGGTTTCTTATATGATATTTGAGCCAAAAAACACAAAGTACAACACAACAAGAAACAAAAAAATATAAAAATAAAGATTTTATCTACAACATTTTCCCCTTCATAAACTATTCACTATCGTTCTATTCTTTGAGTTCCATTAAAGAACAATTAAGAAAATGCCAGAGAATAGAATGTAATAACAAACAAAAAAAATCTGGTATAATTAAAGGGTGTTTCTAGTAAAGAATTTCTCGATATCCTGTTGTTAAATATCCGTTTTTCCTCATTTGATTTTTCTTGTTCTTTTAATATGAAATTCGGGCATCATCTCTAATTTCTTTAATATTTTCTTTTTTGTTTATTTTAATGAATGAGATAAAAACAAAGACCTACTGCCGCTTTTAATGGCATGTTTATGGTAAGTTATACGATATAATTTTTTGGGTGGACACTTAATTAAAATGATCCATGAAAGCGAGAAATTACAACAAAAAAAGGGTAAGAAAATTTGTAAAGCAAAGGACAACAGAAATATGAAGCAGGTGTAGCAGGTAAAGATTTAATATCCATCACGCTTGTGCATTTCATCTATTGTTGAATTTTTCTTCAAGTAAATAATATGTGAGTCCTTAGATGATTTCATCTACAACTTTAAAGACACTAAAACAAACATGTTTTAAAAAAATAATATATGTTCTAGTATTTTGGCTATTTTATTTCAATTTTAAAACTAAATTTATTTTTCAAGTTTAAGGTCTCTTTTGATTTTTTTAATCAATATCCTGCAGATGGTGTACGATGAGTACCAAAATATCGATTAAAAAATAAAAAGAGACATAAAACTTTAAAAAATAAATTAAGTTTATAAATTCAAAAAATAATTTTAATACTTTGCACAGTATACAAAAAATTACAAGCCTCTAATAACAACTAATTCCTATAGAAAGGATCAAAAAAAAATTAATTCGAACACTCATTGTAGGGAGGAGTTTCGCACATTGTTATATTTAATTGGCTTAGAAAATTGTTTAAACCGTATATTTAATTTGCATTTTGTATTCACACGCTACGAGGAATATTTCCGTAGAATGTTTTAACCCTGTAACTCTTCGCGTTATGGCTTTTCATGTTCCCATTCGTGAAAAATGTCAAAAACTCAATTTTTACAGCGATAAGGCAGGCTAAAATATTCCTTAAAAATATACGTATTAAAATTCTACTGTTTTTTCCATCTTGGGAGCATATGGCTTTCACAAAGCATCTCCATCTTGCACGATTTGGTGCAGTTGTTTTCGCGCCTTCTTATATAAGATTGCAGTGGCCTAGTTCTTGAAGTATCGTACGTCTCCATGTATTCTTTGGTCGACCATGGCCTCTTGAGCCTTAAGGGTTCCACTCTAGCGCCATTCTTGTTATACTGTCAAGATTCTTTCTGATAGTATGACCGATCCACCACCATTTCCTTTGTTTTTTTTTTAGTATGGGTTCCTCGTTGATAAGGTTCCAGAGATCCGTGTGGCTGATGTTGCTAAGCCATATGACTCTGAAGCACTTGTGCCTTAGAAAATTCTACTGTAAGTCTTTAAATACATTAAAGCTGGAAGTTCATCTTAAACATTAACTGCACCTTTGCATGAGGTAGTATTCTACGATATTTTAGGTTATTTTTAATACTAGGGATATTTCTACTTTGCAAATATTTCCAAGAATTTTCTACGGAAATACACTTTATATACTTGAGTGTTGCCCTAGAAGTAAAATCAGCTGCAATCAAGGTGCAATTATTTGAAATTTTACGGGAAAGCTTATCACTATCAGTCAACAAGTGCGGCAATAACTCATACCTTCTTTTCCTCACAAATTATTAACAATTAAAGAGCAATTAGCGAGTTGTTCTGCTACTTAATTACTTCCACAAATTATCGACTCTGAACTCGTATCGTCATATTAAATTGTCAAGCGGTAAAAGCTTTTCTTCATTTAAGGCCCTATATTTTAACGTAATATTTTTTCCTATGTTGTATTTATCAATAACTAGAATGTTGTTACTTGACACTTTTAAAAAACTGATATGAATATGTGTAATATTTGTTCGTTATATGTCGTACAACTTGATTGATATTTAACGACTGAGTGAATGATGTCGTCTAAACCGTTCATATGCAATACAAAGATATAGAACAAGAAATATTTTTTTAGCTTAAATTTTGTAAGAAATTTTATAAAACTATTAAAAATATTGTAATTAGTTGAGAGGCCATGTTGTAGAGTAGGAAAAGCAATTTAAATTTTACATTGAAGAACATGACTCCTTTTAAGTATATTAAAAAAAAATTGCCCATTGTATTAAACAAAAATTTATTTATTTATTTTTTTAGTAACTGGTTTGAGTTTTTAAAGTTTCTCTAATTTTTTTCAGGGTATATTTTTTAGAACATGATTTTCCATTTTTTTTTTTAATATTTTTTTCCACAATTAATCTTTCCTCTTTTTCAAACAAACATAAATGGTTTTCCTTTTCAATAGTCCTTTGGCACAAAACTTTAAACAAACACTTTACCAAGTTAAATAAGAGAACTAGTTGATGGAAAAGTTTATTTACTGTCGAAAGCAATGAAAATAATAAATAAGTAAACAAATTTTTGGAACAGCATCCATAATTCTTTTATGATTCCCATACTTACGTACCCTTCCGGGGAATGTAAGTGATTTTTTCTAAAAATAAAATACAATAGTGCAATTCAAAATCATGTCCTTTTCAAACAATTTGCTTTCGTAGTTTTTGTGGAGTACTAGAGTAATAGGCCGAATGTCACAGCTTCGATTCCTGTTGAAGATAAGCCAAGTAGTATTCCAGTTTATGTTCATTGATTAAAAAAAAATTATAAAAAAATATTACCCCTTATTCTAATTGTCGTCGTCGACGTCACAACAAGTCGACACCAAAATCCTGGCGACTGTAGGATCGTTGTCGAAAACAATAATTTACTATTTATAAACTATTACTATTACTAAAACTTATAAAATGGCAAGTGGCCGTCAATAATACTCAATTATTGTCTACAAGGAGCTCTTAGTTGACATTTTTTCCAATGTCGACTTGATGTAACGACGATGACGACAATTAGAATAAGGGAGACGTTTATAACTTCGGAACCATAAATGGTATCACACTGGCCACTTGGGTCATATAATGCGCAAACAAGATTAGAACACGCAATCAAATTAAGTAAGAATCAAAATTTAAAAATATTTCAAATATTATTTTTGGCACAAAAATATTAGGAATTACACTGAGACAAATTTTTCCAACTTTTTTGATATTGAAGTTAAAACAGCTTTTCTTAAAAGTTTAAGTCCTTCTTTAAGTTTGAATATTTTTCACAAGTTTTCTATAAATTTTTTTACTATTTGCTGAAGAATGAAGGATTAAAAAATCCTTTAGTCTGCAGGACCACCCATATTATAATAAATGTTAAACAAAACACGGTTCAATATTTATCTTTTAATATTTCTTTTTTAATTTATTCTTGATACAACATACGATATTTAAGAAAGAATCATTTCAATTTATAAACAAGAATTTTAGTTCTTACGTATGCAAGGATATCATGGCATGTTCACACTATTTTTCAACTAAAAGTATGTACGTTATTATTTTATTTATTTCAAAATAGTTTTACTAATATTATAGAATATAAGCAGAATAAAGCACGTCAAGTACCATCTCAGTGATCAGATAATATTTCTCTCTAAGAAATTATCACCGCCATGTCTATAACAAATTATTCTGCTGGCATTGTGGTAGTCGTACGGAATGGACATAATGGTGAACCGGTAAGACACAAGTAAACCAGAAGAGTTGACTCGCTTCCTGGTGCACTCAACAGCAACAATACGGCCACGAACATCAAATAAATGACTAGAGTCGTTGAGAACATTTTTGTGAGCGAACGTATCACTTGTTGAAATTTAAATGACTGAATGAATGATGCCGTCTACGGTATTTGTATTTATGGCAAAAACCAAATGAAAACTGATGCTAAATTTCTATGCAAAACTTAAAAATTTATTAATGACAAAATGCCATTAATTGGTTGTTTCATATTTTAAAATTTGTTACTGCCCTGCTGGTAATTAGAAAAAAATGTTTATACAACCTCTTTCTACATGGTCAATTCAAGTAAATATGATACGATGAAAAGACGTATTGTAGTTTCTATACGAATTTAACCTGCTTTTACGTGTTAATAAAAATAAATATCATTAGATGAGAAGACGTTTTGTAGAGTTTGCATATCAATTAATCGCCAATTTCCCAAAACTTGGTCCTTCTTGCGCTCAAGGGGTACTGCTTTTCTATGATTGCTTTTGCCTCCGTTTCCTAATAATACGTTGGTCATTGAAATGTTTTTGAAAATATTTTTGACAATTAATTTCAATTGTTTTTAATAGTATTTTGAAATATTTGGTAAAGGATTTCTGCAGGAACGGTATTTCCAATATATGAGGACTACTATTTCACTCATGACAGTTTTAATTAATTTTATTAATTTACAGTGGAGTTCGTTTATGACATACGTATACCACTTACAACGAATTAACGCGTATATCGAGCAACTTTTTAGGTCTCAAGAGTTTCCTTGACGCACACTTAAACCCAAAGTTTTTAAAATATGAGATTGCAATGGTCTTGCAATCCATCAATACTCATACATGTTGCATTACATTTTCACCCAATTAAAATTATCTGTTGAAGGCCAGTGGAGAAACGGGTTTATCTCTCTACGTTGACATGACATGTGTTGCAAATACTACAGCACTAGGTCCATCCCAGTTTAGAGCCGAAGCTATCGAGATACCTGGAATGAACGATTAAGAAGACAGCACTTTTAATTGTAGCAATGGAGTTTCACTATTCACGAACAGCTTCATTGTAAATGCTGGTACTGCCTCGTAGACATTATCCGAGTAACTTAATTTTTTTTATCTTTCACTTAGATTACCCAATACCTTCAGCGTATTCTAAGGGGAGATGTTTGCCGTAACGGAAGCGGAAAAAAATTAAAAAGCTCCCAATTTAGAATCTAGTTCAATTGATATTTTTGTGGACAACCTGACTGATATCAGGGCTCAAAAGTTGAAATGTATGCTGGCATGCATTTTATCTCTAATTCTAATACCAGGTCAGATTAGAATGGGTTCCGAAGTATTAAGGCAGCCACAGCAGTGAGACAGTTTACGAATATGCAACACTACACTGATGTACTCACGAATCCTTCATTGAAGTGCCAAGAAGAATTCCTTCGTAGACTTGTGGCTAGTGTACTACACTAGTAGTCCAAAGGTGGTACGTTTGTTTCCTGCCGAAGGCTCTTTGTGTTTCTGCAGACGAGCCAAGAAGCTACGCAGTTTGTGTTTGTTAAATTTGCAACAAAAAAATTAAGGATTTGACGCTAAAAGAAGCGAGGCTAATTATTTTAATAAATATCTAAATAAAAAGAAACAAAAATTCAGTTTCACCAGGCTTTAGAAATTCTAATTTGAAATTTAATAATTTGTAAATGTAAATGTAAATGGGTTCCTTTATTTAGGCCAACGATGTGAAACTTTTTTAAAATTTTTGAATTTAAAATAATAAATCCATATGTAGTTTGATCTGCTAATTATGAAAGCATTTCTAGTTTTTTTCCATACCTCTTTGTTTTATTTAGCATTTTTTGAAAACCAAATAAGCACAAGCTGCCAAGTTGTTTGGGATTGTCTAAAGGGAAGACACTAACTACTAGCCTTCATGGGTAACTAAGTGTTAACCATAAGAAATTTCCACTCATAATTATTTTCCCTTCATTGCAGTCATACAAATTTAATGAGCAAAAGCACTTGGTTTCAAACTAATATTTTTAGTAACAGTTTTTTTCAACTTTAAATTAAAATTCGATTTTCTCCATTGTCCACAAAAAGAAGGGCTATTAAATTATTCTTAGATATTCACATAGAGTACAACATAGTATTGGTTTTTTGTTGTTGTATGGGCCAAGCCCATCCGCCCAAAAAATTTAACTGAAGTGTTAAATAAAAGTATATGCTGTGGTATTATCAGTTTCCTTCAGTTTCCATTTATCTATAGATCCGGTTTCCCTGTACTCAACACTACAATAGAACGATGCAGCAGCCATCGGATGGAAAGGCCTCAATTTAAGCGTTGCACGCTTGACAGCAATAAACTTGAAAAACTAAATAAAACTAAAACATCTAGATCAGCGTTGTTGTTGAAACGTAAAAAGGTCATAGTTTTTGAAAACAATTTACTATTTAATCAAGTGTTGAGTTAATGATATTGATATAATTTTATTATTTGATGTATTCGCGTAACAACTTGTCAATATTTTAACTGCATATGAAAAGACATCATTCCAAAACACATGACGTAAATGAGGTGTTGAATAAATATATGATGAGATATTTGCATGTATTTAAATAATAATAAATGAATATGAAAATTGCTTAAGGTAAATGTTGGGCAATTAGGAACACTATGTGAAGGTCTTACATTAACTTTAACAGGTAGTTTTTTATGTTTATTGTGTAAAACATATAAAATCTGAGTGGTTTATTGTTGTTCTAAATATAAATAAATGAAACGTGTTTTCATACAACCTTCCAAAATGTAGCATTAATATTTTTAACAGCCTTAGAAGTCGGTGGGAAATATTCCGGCAAACACTTAAAATTTTTCCAATTAAAATTTAACAGTTAGTGAAAGACTTCTGTTCAACACCGCAAGTTTAGAAGCAGGTCCTTACGATTAAATTACTGACTAGTTGCAGCATGAACGGCTTACAATAAATACCTTAGATTTGCCTAGCAATCTTATAATAAACTTGCATTAGTTAAGCATTTGCCAGTAGAGTTTTTATTTTCAAACAATTCATTGGGACAAAAATTTATTATAATATCTACACTTATAAATATACATTTCCTGTCACATATATTTTATAGAAATAACATCCAATGAAACAACTATAAATATATTGAAAATCAAATTTTTCCCAAACCAGGAAATAAAATAGGAACCAAATTTGGGAAATTTTTTAATAATGAAAGAACTTCCATGCAAAAAAATTAAGCAATAAAATAAAACCCAAAATATATGAAAAAAGTCCTAAAACAGCCATGTTTTTCATTCGCCTTAGAAGAAACCCTCTAGACCCTACCATCGATATCGGCCATGCTTTCTGAAATATTTGTGCATTTTCAGCTTTTGGTCATTTTTCTCTAAAATATATATAAGCTCGGCTTCGCTTTCTAAAGCAATGATGCATTTTGCCCGCCCTCTTCCTGGATCCAGTATTTATTGTAATGTCGATTGTCCAAGACCCGTTTCGCTTCATAAAGCAATACAAAAATGTTTTAGAAATCAACGAAGGGACTCTTTATATCATCAGGAGGCTAAAATAACTTAGAAGATGAAGTCACGCATACTTTTTGACAATAGAGTCAAGAAAATGAAATAAGTCCGAAATTTCTTCTTCCCAATGAAAATTTATTTTGTATATATTTTGTTTTAAGTATTTTCATAAAACGAAATAATACTTAATATTAAAATTTATTATTCGAGATATTTTTCGCAAACTACTTGTTAAAAAACAACTTGATTTAGCGACCAATGAAATGTCGGTACATGAAGATCTAAAGCAACGTCAAACAATGCAAAATGAAATAATTAAAAAAATATAAAGAAATTATCCCAAACATATGTATTAAAATGTCTAAAATTCGTATTTTTTAACACGAGGGCTTGTCAATAAGTCTGTGACCTTTTGAATGAAATATTGGTTTCTAGTTTTGCACATAGAACTCCTTTCAGCTCTGTAGACTTTATCCAAGGTTTTCTTTCCAAAAAGTAAGATTTGCCGAAGTCATCAAAATGGGTATTTGTTTGTTAAAGTCAAATGCCCTTTCGGTGGGTGGAGGGGGTAGGTAACACTTTGTAGCCTAATTAATGGAATTTTACCATGGAAACATTATATGTGACCTCCCATTGCGTTGTCCTAATAGAAAATAACTTTTTTCTTGACCAAATGCGGTCGTTTTTTTAAGTCTTCATTAAATGGACCCAATAAGTTGGCATAATATTTGCCATTGATTGTTTTACAATTTTGAAGCTACTCAATATGAATTATACCACATGTAAAGGTCGGTTTATTGGCTGACAAACTTAGCTTGACTTTCTTTAGCGCCGATTCACTCCGAGAAATCCTCTCTTTTGGCTGCTCCTGTGGTCTCCTATATATTGGTCGCTTTTGTGGTAAAAAATGCTTAACACTTCTGCGAAGCTGCCACACGATTACGTTTGTAATCGATCATGAGCTAATGCGGAAGGAAGCTTTCTGATACCCAAGTGATCATTGAAAATATAAGCCACTGATCCATATGATATTCCCATAGCTTCCACAATCTCTGGCACTTTCAATCTTCGATTACCCAATACCACAAGGTATTTAAAATGCATATTTTAGCTCTAATATAAGATAACAGAGAATTTGTATGTATATTCTGCTAAAAAATACTTTCCATTCATTCACTCTGTTTCCAATTGCATTGTTGTTTATAGAAAAAACCTTAAATTAATTATATCGCTTTTCTAATGTCAATCAACATCTTCACAAATGATAATAGTTTGCCCACAGTAAATATTTGAAAAACTATTCCTAATTGCAAAATAAAAGTGCAACCTTGACTTAATTCTCATATAAATATTCCTGATCTAAATGCTTTAACTGCATTCAGTCATTTCAAGTTCATCTGAGCGAATCGTGTCTGGGATAAAAAGCGAAAATGCAGCCTAAAAGTTTATTCGTTTATATGATGGTGGTAGCAAGTCTACTATTGTTCAGTGCACCAGTTGCTGAATCGACATTTTTACTTTGGGCCTGTTTGGTTAGATCACCACTTTGTCCATTCCGCACAACAACAACAACAACCACAGCAGCAACCACAGCAGCAACCACAGCATCAACCACAGCAGCAGCCGAAACAACCACAGTCTAAATAAAAAAAATTATAAATTTGTCTCACTGTTCTTGCAAATAAAAAATGTCAATCCAATATTAAACTTTCATGTTTCATCAAGATTTATTTATATGTAAGAGATAAAGTGATGCATGCATGCCCTAACTTTTTTCTTTTATGGAGTGCATTATTGCACCTTTTAGTTGCATGTGTAATTTCAAGTCTAATTATTAGAATTAAATTAAAAAACAATTCTAGAAATAGAACTTTTCCAAGCCGTATTTAACCCTTTTTCGATCGGAATAGGTACAATTAAACAAAAAAAAAAAACAGATCTCTAAGATCACATGACTTCTCCACACTTATAATATACACCAGTTTTTTTAATTTAGAGCGATTTATCGTCATACCACATCAAATTTGGTTTGTTAACAGAACAGTTTAGGTTATGTGCCATTTTTAGTTTAATACCATTTCCTACTAAATCGTACTCCTCTTATTTGTTGTCCTTGTATAGTTCCTTCGGTCGTGTGTGACCACACGTGTGTCTTTATATACTCCCCGTTCTAATCTTACACCTTTTGATAATTTACAAAGGTATTGCAGGCCTCTCCTCTGCTAATGGGGCATTATTGACTTAGAGTCCTTAAGAGACTTTATGGGTGCAATTGTACCCTCTTATATTCGATGTGCAAAATAGAAAGAAAACAATATAAAACATTTTGGTGATATAGATCTTTTATTAAAAGCTGGTAACTTGTCATATACAAACATTAAACTAATGAATATGTCTAATGCAATTGCTTTGTCAAATAATGGCATATAATTTTTTAACTCCTTCGAAAATTGTACTTCCTTGTTTAGTCCATTATAAGCTTGAAAAATTTCCAAACTATGTTGCATAGCGTACTACAAAAAGAGTTCGCTATAAGCGAAATATCGCTATATCCGATTCTTATTATAACCAAAAAAAATTTTATGAAATATTTGTGCAAAATTAATGGGATGGACCAGAGAAGTTTTTTTCTACAGCCAGTAATTTCTTATATGATGTGTATGTTATAGCCGGAGTCCACTGTATTTTAAGTTTTTGCTTTGTTGTTTCAAAACTAATTTTATATATTTATTACAGATTTAAAATTGGGTTAGTTAATATTACTTTCCAACTGACTTGGCATTTTGTCTTCAAACTAATACAAAATTTTCTAATTATAGGATAGTGAAAATAACCTTTTAAGGGTGATACCCCTTCCCCACTCTTAAACAATCCATTATTTTGTCATGCAAACTAGATATTCATTTAAAGTTTCTATAAAAAATTAATAAAATTTGATTAAAAATTAAAATCACAGAATTATATTTAAGCAAAATACGGTAGCGCCAAACACTATCAAATCAGTACGACTATAGCTTTTTGCAATTGAGAAAATCATTCTGGTCTTCGAACTTTTGCTGCCAAAAGGGAATTTATATGAAATTTTCCTCTGGCCAGGTAAAATAGTTTGTCATTTTTCAAAGGAAATTACCTCTTTTTCTTCTAACTGGACCCGACTCTGCTACAACTTTATAAGGAAAGGATACGTTTCCACGTAGAATGTGTGCCACGTAATTTCAATGGAGTGTATTATGATACAACAACAAACCACTGCCGCTTGTCCGTTATAACTTGCGAAAAGTTTTCACTTTAGAAAAAGATAAAAAGGATATTTATCATTATGATTTTGTTTAATATGATGCACAACGTAATCATAAAATTATAAAATTTTTTTGCTTAAGGCGAATTCATAGCAGTTGAAATGGACAGCGTTGCTGATGGAATATTTTTCCTTAATTGTTATCCTTGCTGGATGTCATAAGTCCACTAATTTATTTTGATTTCTTTTGAATTTTTTCTTTTGTTTTCTAATTCAAGTTTGCTCTCTTTGATGTAATAAAATGATAGACTTGTGCATGTTGTGCTGGTAAATTTGCCATAGAGGAAAAACACGTTTTGCATTTTCACTTTATAATTTCTCCTGCGACTTTGATTATTAATGGTTGTCAGGAAAGCTGACTCCTTTTAAATATTTAATTCTTGAAGATCCTCTATACTTTCTTCCTCCGATCGAGTAAATAAAATAGCTACAGTTTTTCTGAAATATTTTGAAAAGTGAAAATGAACAACTCATCAGCCAAGTGAATTTTAAAAGGACAAGTGATGTAATCAAGAAACACCACTTTACCCATTCCTTACAACAACGACAACAATAGTCGCAGTTTAATTTGTATGAATAAATAGATGTGACAAATGGCAGCAAACATAATAAATTTGTTTCATTTTTATTATCTTAATTTATAACATTAGGCCTTCTATCAATAAAGAAATATATTGATTTGCAAAAATAGTTCTCTAAGCTCTGGCTAAAAAATATTCTTCTACCATCGTACTATAGGCTAATTCTCAAATTTGGCGGTAAAAAGTATGTAGACTTCAGTACTATAGACTTCAATTCTCAAAATATTGGAGAGAATAAATAAATAAACTATTTTCATTTTTGAGAGAAGTAATGCCTGCCACTGAAAATATTACCCCCTTAGGAAAGGGACAGTGTAGTGAGTACAAAAAATATGCCAAAGATTTAAGTCAGTACCTGCTACATTACCTAACCTGACGGTGTTCTTCGCAATGGGGGAATAAAGCCGTTTACCACCGCCTCTGTCGTTGCTTCTAGAAGCACAACCGGGGGGAGAGGTACCACATGTATCAGATAGGGTCGACACAGTAGAAAACTCTGCAAAAACATGTACAGACACTTTGCGTGAACTGCAGGAGCCATCTGACATCCTACTACCCCAACGGCCCAGCAGTAAGAAGTCCCCCGTAACCACCAGGGCAGCCTTGTCGATTAGTAAGAGCACTAAGAGCATTAAAAGATTATCTACAACACGATCACTAGCACCTTATTGCAGATCTGATCATCCCACCTATAAAACTTCCCGCGAATCTTTGAATTATTATTAAAAATGTTGACCGAAACATATTTTATTGGTTGCAGTAGCCTGTGACAAGGTTACCAACAATGGGGGGCCTTTGGGTGAAGAGAAAGATTTTACAACTTGGCTCATCTCACTACAGAAGACCAATGAAATAGAATCTAAAGATCCCGTTCTGTAGTATGTAAAAAAAATATTTGGACTTTCTTTCTCCGATGTAACATACCGATTGGTGGAACACATAAGATCCTTACGCTTGTATACCGACGACCCATAAAAAAAACCATGTTTCATCTGAAGGTGCATGAATCTTAAATTGTTATCAGTGAATTGGTCTTTAGGGCTCAAGCTTTGGCTTAAATATTCCAATTTACCAGACTATTCACAATATGTATCATTTTAAATAAACGAATGTTGATGACTTTGGAGCAGGACTCTGTGGAAATAATACAATACTTCCGCAGCATAAGTTCGCTTTCCACAGTATTGCAAAAACTGTACTAAATCTCATATAAATCTCCTTCGGGAGAAATTATATAAAAAGTCCCATTGGAAGCAAAAGATTGTGCCACTTTGGCCAACATATACGAGTAGTAAAAAAATCTTTGAAAATATACCGACAACTGAACTTTTTCTAACAAAATTTTATTTGTCAAATACAATAACGATTAACAACAGATTTTTAAGATTTTCTTATAATTTGAAATTTATTACAAACACATATACCGCGATTGTGAGAAAAAACAAACACCATTGGCCTACCAACTTCTTCTAGTAAAAATAACTCCTTTACCTTTTCAATGCCTCTATCAATGGAGTGCTTCAGTTCATCATGCCAACTATTCTCTGGACTTTCTTCCAATAATATTGGCTGAAAGATTTGCTTACAATTTTTTACTTCTTCATACAACTCTCTATCATGGATAACAGTCACAATGGTCACATATGGCGAAAATTTTAGCCAACATTCTAAGTTCTCTAAGGGAACATCGGGAGCGACATCAATTATCATTATATGACATTTAAAATGACGTATATTCCGCAGTATTTCCAATTGAAAATGATCTTTAAAAATTGTTTTAGTTTCTTCGGTAATTGGGAAATCAGACGGATATGAAGGTCTCTGTATATACCAGGGAAATGTCCGGTTGGCAAAATCATTGGCCAATCTTTCTCGTATTTCCACATCTTCTTGTACACAGGCTAATTGTTGATCTAAAGGTAATATATCTCTACCCGTCTCACGATATGGCAACTGCTCAGTTTCTTCTTCAGCTTTAACTTTAGCTAAAGTTTCAGCCAATCTTTTCTTTCTCAGCTCAATGGAAGGCTCATAATTGTTGTAACATTTACTGGCTAGAAATTGGTGAGCCCATAAGTTATCAAAAGGTTTTTTTGGCATAAAATATTCAGCTGTATTTGAGGATTGTATATCACACTCATTGTAATCCAGTATTTGGGGCCAAAGATTTTCAAAAAAATTGGTAAATTGTTTTTTATCAGAATTTTCCATTTTTTTACTTTTTAAAATGAGCTTTCAAATTTAAATTTAACGTTCAATATCATGGTTGCCCTTCAAGGTGTATCGATCTCAAAGCAAATAAAGCTTTGTTGCCATAGTTCCTTATATTGGAAAATTAAAATAGTGCGAAGCTTCCTAGCAACTTTTCCCTAACAAAACGAAACAGCTGATATTTTTGTTTGTGCTAATTTCTGGAAAATGTTCAATGTCGTGTTGGCGGTACTTACCAATTCATCTGTGATGGAATTTGACATCATGGTTGCTTGCTAAGACAGTTGAAGTAGGGGCAATATGTCACATCAGTCGCGCTCTGGCCCCGCTGTTGGTGACACCATTATAGGGAAGCGTCATTTATTAAAGTTTCCTCATATATATGATATAAATTTAAAAAGTTCTATCCAACGAAGGAGTCATTCAATCCCGCTGAAAAATAGTATTTGATGTGTTTTTTCCGAAACATGTAAATCAATCTTTATTCAATATAAAAACCTAAACGTACTTTGTTTAACAGACCTTTGTTTATGTCCAAAAGATGTGGCACGTTTGTTAATGTTCTGTATACAGAAGCATAACGTTGTGGGCTGCCAACCAGGCCTTTATAACTGTCAACGCTGTCAAAATAATAGCGGAACTCGGCATATGGTGCAAATGAATTGCAAAAATGCAAGTGCAAGATATCATTACTCTTATTTTGCAATCCAACAAACACAACACATACAAGGCTTACTTACAAAGTCTATGCAAGAGGCCTTGATAATCGCACGAACGAAAACAAGAAAGTCAAACTCTTTATAAAAAAGTTGACGGCAAACTTTTTCTAAATTTTTATATATAGAATTTAAAAACTGTCTTATCTATCACCTGGACCATTGCATGGACCTTATAAATAGGATTTAAAGCTTGCATGTTCATGTAACGTTTCGAGCCAGTGATATCAACCCATAAATTTCAGAAGGACTTAAGTCGGCAAAAAAACATCTGATTTCCCAAAACATTCCTAAAACAAAAAATGTTTTCTTGTTATCGTTTATAATTTTTTAAAATAAATTTTAATATACATTTACATTTCAAATTTTCATGCTCAAATCTTAATTTCGCTGTTAAAGAGATCGAGACGGATATATATATATATATATACTCGCCCTAACTTTCTCCCGGTTGCATTGATATTTGAACAGGAAAACTTGACGTGTGTGAATCAGGTAAAATTTTTGTTTGTTTGCTTTATGTGGCTTTTGTAATATAAAATTTTAAGTTCATAATTGTCAATAATACCTCAATAATTTTATTAAAATGCAAAAATATTCAAGAACCCAAAATATTGTCGATGGATTGTGCCGAAAGTTGCACTGTTTGGAATTGGCTGATGATTTGGAAAAAATTAATCATGCCCGAGAAAAGCTGGCCCAGTTACAGCAAGCAGAAGTTTTCAAACGACTGAGTTCAGATGCTGAAACTCTGTCGAGAACCCACATGACACCATCCTACAAAATATCCAATATGATTTTGAAAACCAAGCAAAGATTGGACTCAGTTAAGACCAGCTTTAGCAATATAGATGTTAGCAAAAGCGAAAAAAGTGTACGAAATCCGGAGGAATCTAAGCTGCCCGATGAAGAATGTGATATGGAGTGCAATAAATTGGACGATGATCCCTGGCTGGGATTCTTCCGTGGCTACGAGATCTTGGAAGTAAATCAAGAACGAATTGTAAACGAAAATAAGCAGTGTATAGAGTTGTCCCTGAAGCATGACAATATCGCTCTAGAAAATTATTTACGTAGGGGCATACGGTGCTTTATGATCGATCTATTTGTGGGCACGGAACTAGAGAAACAAAAGGTGATTTTTAAACTACGGGAAAGTGAATTGAAGATATCGAGGGAGTTTGGTTTTCCCGTCACAACAACTTTGTTTGCCATGCTCAGTCCGCGTTTGCAGTTTACGGGTATAATGGATGATAAATATCCTATGGAGAAACTGAAGAAAGGCCACAGCTTGACACTGACCGTCAAGACAAAGTACTCATCAAGATGCACTGCTAACAAAGTTTATGTCAATGCAGCTTTTTTAATTGAAGATTGCAGAAAGGACGATTTCATTCTGGTGGGGCCCTCCATACAATTAGTGGTCACCGAGGTACTGGAAGAAGAGCTTAAATGTGTGGTAATGGAACCGGGTATATTATGTTCTCGGCTGCCTGTACGTTTTCCGGCCAGATGCTGGCGCCTACAAATATCTTTGGAAGAACTAGAGAATATGACATTTGCCCGTGAGGTGGGCATAAAAACTCTGGTATCTTATAGGCCCGGCAACGAAGAATATTTAAGCGGCCTTAAAGACGCCATGCATTTGCTAAAGTGTGACAACTTAAGACTTTTCACCCGTTTGGTCTTAAATGAATACAAAGGAGAACAAAATAGTGATCTGGAGAGGATTGCCAACAATTATGAAGGCTTTCTTGTGGACTTCAGTATTGAACAGTCTGATCAGCGTTGTCAAGAGGAGTACTCCGCAAAAGTGCCATTTATTTTAAAATTATCTCCAGCAAGTGAAAATTTTATGAAAACAGTTTATAGTATGAAGAAACCCATAGTGCTAAACCCGTGTCTGATTGCCGAAAGCAAATTGCTTGTGCAACCCAGCAATATTGCCCATATATTTTATTATCCCGATAAATTCATGTTTTGCAGGAAAAACTACAATCACTGTTTGTCCTTTTACCGATTACAGAAAGCCATGTCTGAAAAAATCTCTTTATTGGAGTTATCTAATCGCCTCTTTTGTGATCCTTCCGATCTGAGCGATGATACTATTGCACGGGCATGCGTAGCAGCTTCCTTTCAGTGCCAGGCCAAAGCAATAATTGTATGTTCTGCTTGGCCTGACATGTCCATAAAAATATCACATTTTCGCCCAACGGCGCCCATATTTCACGTCTCGGAAATCAAATCAATTGGCGATTACATTTCACTATATCATCACGTAATTTTTATGAATTTGCAAATAAAAACCGAACACAATTATGTTCAATATGTGCAAAACGCTTTAATATTCTGTATGATTTATTTGAGAATGAGAAATATTTTGCTGGATGGTGAGAATGTGATGTTGGTTTATGGTTCAGAGCCTGCAACCAAGTTGTGCGACAGATATCTAGTGTATAAATTCGACAAAAAACATTTTGCCAAAAATTTACACGATATTTTATTTGTATAAACTACTTATTCGATTATTTTATTTCAAATTCATGTAATAAAAAAATTCTATGTTCATGGAACGCACTTCATCTTATTCCATCCAAGAAAAGATAAATTTCATTATAATTAAAGATGCGAGGTGGGGTAGTAAAGATGTTAAAATTTTTTATTGAAAATGTCGTGGATGATAATGAATTGAAAATTTGATTAGAGAAGTAATTTAATATTGTCCTTGTTTGCTTTTGGGATCGAATTTTAAATATATTTTTTAATTAGTCCACAATTTAAATGGAAATAGTTTGCTGATCCGGAAATTTCTTTTTGCTTTTTGATTTGACAAGGATGATTGAGGAAATGAGGAAATTATTTAAACATACTTTTCAAATACGACGGTATATAAGTAAAATATCAGTATTGTAATGGGTCTCTAACGTTACTCTACTGAATGTTCAATAGACAGAAGAGTTCAAGGCGTGTATTTTAGCTTTTTTTGCTGTGGGCTTCGATATTTGATCGGTGCTAAACAAATTATCAAAAAAAAAAAAAAAAAAGAAGATATGAATCAAAGATTAGCGAGGTTCCTCACCACTACACCAAAATACATAAAGGGCGTTGTTCCTAAGCATGTCATCCCAATTATCATAGATCTGCTACAGCAGACCAATCATCTACTTATGACTGGAACAAGAACCGATTACCGAAACTGATACAAGGCAAAAAACAAATAATAAGAATGCGAAAACAACTGCAACAACAACCCGTGTAAAGAAGGATATACTTGGTAGAAGCCCTATGCTCCATCCAAAAGAGGAAGAAACATATAGAAGCAAATCATCAGTGAATGAAACCTCATATGCTAATAAATAAACTTTAAATACAATACGTTAATTCTTTCATATAGGTTAGGTTAGGTTGATTGGAGGGGTGTGATAGCCCATGTCATACGACATACACTTAAGCCAGTGAAGGCTTGTTGTGCGCTCCCTTTATTTATCAAACACAAACTGCCACAGTTCTGCAGCAGGATTCGAACCTGGGACCTTCGCACTACGAGTCTAGTACACTACCTACTAGCCTGCGAAGGTCAGCAATAATATAATATAAGTTTATATTATTTTTCACTCAACCTGTATGCAACTAGACACCCTTGGGCGCCGATTTATGTATTTTCTAACCACACAACAAACAAAATCTAGTCATTTAAATAATTAATCGTAAACAATACCAAAATAATAAATTTCAAAAGTTATAACAGCAAAATTGAATTTGTTTCTTGTTCCTAAAATTATCCTTAAAATAACGATGACAAATTAGTCTCTGTAAGGACTTCTGAGGGGTGTCTTTTTTTTCTGACAAAAGTTCAGTTTTTAAAAGTCTGTAACGATAGTAATGTAGAGACTATAAAAACAATATGACTTTGGTTGTTTATTTAGAAAATGAGAGAGAGGATGAAAACTAAGTAGTAAAAAGAATTCCTCTCTCTTTTTTAAATCATGGCTCAAGTCAGAAGTCTTGTGTTTTCGGGGCTTTAACCACCAAAATGCTTTTATTAAGATGGTCGGAGGCAGAATTATACACAATTATGAGTAAGACTATCATTTATATATGTATACATACGTATAATCGTTTGAATTTATAATCATTTGCACCTACCGAATTGCGGTATACAGGCATATTCTGAAAATCACTTTTTGTGAAAGTGATGTGAAATCACTAGAAAGGTGTTCTGCACACCAAACGTTTTGAATTTTTGTGATTTAAAATCGGCCGATTTGGAATCACTTGGGTTTTTTTTTTTGGCTTTATGATTTTTAGTTTCTGCTGTTTTCATTCTCCAAAAATACATCGAAGCTTGCCAGAGTAGGTAATAATTTTTTTCAACGAGAAATATATTTAATTTTTTTAACTAAACGATCTATTTCTAAGAAAAATTAATTATTTTTTTAAGTTATATTTACTAGCTATCATCAATTGTTTGTCTAATTTTTAAAATAATTACGCACAAAGTATTAGCAAATGGCAACAATAATTAATTAAGAACAGTGGCAGCTTCGGTGCAAACTTTTGCAACTTTTTCTTTATTTTGTTAAATTGAAATGTTTGCCTTCCAAATTTAAAAATTAAACGTTTTTTATCATGTGGGTATCTTTCATGGAATATAACAAGAAAATTTCAATAAAATAATTTGATATTTTGACCAAATCTTTCTCTATTAATTTTTAATACATAAAAAATTTTCATCAGATCAACACAAAACTTCAGCTATTTTCTTGTTTTTTCGAAAAGGTAAAATCATACCAAAAAGTTTTAACTTTTCTGATTTTCAAAACACCAGTCATTGGAAATCTTGTGATTTTCAGAACATGACTTTATTTAAGTCACACTCGGAATAATTTCCATGGGTATAAGTATGATGCGAACTTAAACTGGTATGAACTCATACAATAATTAGTCAATATTTGACATTTTTTGGCAGTATGTAATAAAATGTAATGTTATGGGGGTTTGGCCCAGGATTGCCTTTTCCACTGCGACCATTGTTGATCTATTGTGCTTCCCCTGTCCCTAACAGTCCAATACGTTCGCAAATAGGATCAGCTCCTTCAATGGGAGCATTAGCAGATCCTCTTTACTCAGCGTATATGCGTGTAGGGTCTTGTGTCTTCTGTGGCACAATGTCCCACAATTTGCTATCAAGTGTTCCATCGAGTCCTCATCTTCACCGCAAAATCTGCAGATGTCCGTGTCAGATAAACCCATCCTATATAGGTGGGCTTTGCAGGTGTAATGGCCTCTGAGCGCCCCTACTTGCGTCCGTAGGCTTTTCCTGTCCAGTCTTAGAGCCAGATCCGCCCTCCCAGCGTCAAAGCGTAGGAATTTCTTGGAGTGACATAATCCATTGATGTCATTCCAATGTTGTACAGTACAATGAACATTATCATCAATCCACCTTTATAAAACACGTCTGTATTAACGGGCAAAAAATACATCTAAGTGTGAAAGGAGCACAGATCTTAAGGTCTTTGCAATTCACTAATATTATTTACTATTCACATGAGTTATTGGATTCCATTGAAAACAATGACATTATCTATAATTATGTATGTATGTAGATGGCCAATAGATTAACGTGGTCGCTCAATCTTTGAGGAAATCTGCTGCTGAAGTCATTTATTTCTTTTTTAATAAAAGAAATGTCCAAATATCTATGTATAGTAATATACCATAGCGCTTTCACAATCATTCTCAAGGTTTTGATTGAAACCTCTTTAATATTTCAATATAGGAGTTGTATGTAGTACCCCAAAGTTGAATGCCATAAGTTCATATTGGTTTTAAAATAGATTTATAGAGAAGTAACTTATTCTGTAAACTTAATGCAGATTTTGTACGTAGCAACCAAAACATTTTCTTAACTTTTAGGTCTAAATAAGATCTCTTAGATTTTATTTGGATATTCCACATGAGTCGCCTGTCCAAATGCATGCCCAAATATGTATTTAACATGAACACTTTTCGAAATTTGTGAACCATTCATGACTATTGCAAGGCAATCACAGCGTCTTGGACTAAAAGTAACATGGGAGAACTTTTGTTCATTTACTTTTTTTTCCAATAGTTTAACCAGGTTTGCACTTTATCAATCTGATTCTGAATTAAACTTGATGCTTCTATTGTCGACGAACTTATTGCCAAGAATACAGTGTCGTCAGCATATGTGGCCACAGTAACATTATCCGTACAACGCATATCTGAAGTATAAATGGTACATAGCATAAGTCCAATCGCACTTCCTTGTGGTATTCCGGCTTCAATTTTGCAATAATTTGAAATTTCATTGTTGACCTTTACGTAAAAGCAACTTTCGCTCAAAAAGGATTTCAAAACTAAATAGTAAGGTGCAGGTAAAATACTTTAAATGTTATAAAGCAGTCCACAGTCTGTCAAATCCTTGCTTTATATCCAAAAATACAGCCGAACAATGCTTTTTTCCTTTCAATGCTCCTGAAATTTCATTTACTAATCTATGACACTGCTCTGGTGTACCGTGTTTATGATGAAAACCAAATTGGTGCTCAGGAATTACAGAGTTTTCTTCAAAATAGGCAATAGTCTTTTGAAGAATAATTTTTAAACAATTTAGAAAACGTTGATAGTAGACTTATTGGTCTTTACGATGTAACACAATTCTCAGGCTTATTTGCTTCATGAATCATATTTTTAATTACGCAAATATGCACATTGTTAAATTAAAACTGAGAAACTATTTTAAAAAATATATATTTTCTGCAAATTCCAGTACTTGTGCTTTAAGTTCTTTCTTCTATTATGATATTTATATTTTAAAAATAAATAATTTCTCTGCTTTTTCCAATATTTCAATAAACTCAAGCAAATATTTATTTAAATAATTACAAGTTCAACTTTCGTTTAACCATTCATTTCGGTGTGAAATGAGTTTAATCAACAAAATACAAGCCACTGGATGTTTTTTTCACATTTTCTTTTCATGAAAGACAAATGGAAAAACTATTCATACAGCATAAATAATAGAAGAAAAAAGTATAAATGGCAAATAAGCAAAAATAACAGCAACAACAACGAATGGTAGCAGCAAGAGTAATGCAACATAAATCATAAACACAGAACACAAATATAATCCCGAATATTGCATTTGAGGCACGTTCCATGCATCTAAATTTAAAACACAACTATTTATTGTCGATTTTTGTAAATCTTTTCCAAGTGTATATTAAGTGAAGTGGTAAAATATAGATGGCACTATGGACTTGGAATAATTCATTTTGTACAAACTCTTACAGCACAAAGGACACTAACTATTTACTATTTTAGTTGTGGCAACCAACCAATAACAACAAACAAATACAAATGCAACAAAAAACTATCTCTCAGTGTTACACGATTTTGTTGCGGATTGTTTTGTCTTAACCTGAATCTGCAGGAAAATGCGATAAATTGCATGGACTCTCACGTAATTGTAGAAGAACATAAAGTTGGTTATTGGATTAACCAGTATTTTAATTTTTTTGCTTTTAAGTTGCAACAAAACTTCAGCAATAGATAATTGAATAGGCGCTATAACGCATATACAATTATTAGTTTCTTAACATTTTTTTCAACAAGAGAAGTAGTAAATGTCTATAATAGATGTTTAATTTTTTTTATTTGCCAATACATTTGACGGCTGATGATTTGCAATATTATACCAAATCATGTTAGAGCCATTAGATAAAACTAGACAAACTGCTAAAACTGGGGCATACAGGTAGAGGACAGAAACAACTCGTTTGGAATCCGCATTCAAACGTAAACCTTCTACTTCAAAACGATAACGTTATAAGCAAGGATTTCTTCTCAGGTAAAAATGCAGCAATACGAAACGCATATGTTGCCACGAGTGAACTTTAAAATTCTTTATGAAATTCTAGCTGGCAAAAAGCCGACATCTACAATTCAAAACTTCCGTATGGATGTGAAATGTAAAAATCAAAGGTGCCTGTTAAAAAAATGTCCCTCAAAATAAAAAATATTTTTCTTGCCCCAATCACAATACAAACGTTCGCCTGCCGGCAATTTGAAATCAGAATCATATTTCCTACGGAATTCTCCACCGAATTTGGACATGGATTAGCCACATGCTGCTAAAAGATATCTTCAATATAGGAAAAGCCAGTTTAATCCCCAAGGCAGACGGAATCTTGGATGCCAAACAACAAGATGGAGAAGAATTGTAATGGCGAAACATGGCAAATGTGAACCAATGTGCCCTCAAATACGACATATCGCTCTTTGCGAATTTTTACAGAGATACTACAGCAGGCTAGCAGACTTTTCTAACGTAAGACCGCTAATTTGTTTCATATTTTGTCATTAAACCAAAAGTTATTAATTATTGTTTACTTAATGAGATGTGATACGATTAAATCATTAGAAGGTCCTTCTGTGGAGTAGTATTTCTATGATCTGTGCCTGAATTGGATGATATGAACACCACTGACATGTGGTTCCACCACATTAAACATTCTACACTCGCGATTTGATCATCTCACCTAGAGGTAATATGAACTGAACGCCAAGATCATGTGATTTTAGGCCATTAGACTTGCTATTGTAAGGTCTATGGCAATAAGCTGTAAGCCAACATGACTCATGCCATTGGTCAAATTCAGCCTGATTTATGCGCCAGAGTCATGGAAACTTGAACAAGTGGAATGAGAGCCACTCAGCAAAGCCACGGCGGCAATTTCCATATATAAAGGCATCGATAGTCCTTTTAAATGAATAAAAATTATCCAATGTCTCATATACACTTTGTTTTATTTAAATTTAAAGGCAGAAAGCGTTTAATGACAGTCCGACCCCTTATATATTGAAATTTTTTGTAGTTGTGATTTTGTACTCTTGCTTGTGCATTACACTTACAGTTCATTATCCATTTAGATACACGTTTAGTTTTTTGTTTTCAACACAATCACACCTTTCACTAACACACTCATACTATTTCAACTTGAATACCAACTTTTCATTTTAATTTTTGAAAATAAGTTTTAGTGTTTCTATTTTTTTATATAATTTTTGTACTTCGTTTTGAAATCTCTTATTTCTTTAAAAGTATGCAGGAAATAAAATTAATTAAAAACATTATTTGATGCCTTTTATAAAACAATAAAAGTCATACAGTTCTTTGGAACATGAATCTTTCATCGTATCGATTTAATTATTTAAAAATCAGTGCATACGAGTATAAAGAAATTTCTACAAGCATCTTCTTGTCGTTTCCTTGACAACTTCATTTTGGAAATAAAATTAATTATAAAGCCGCAAGCAGCCCACGTCACATCTATCAAATTAAGTGAATTTTGACAAGTACTGTGTGTGATAGAATTGGAAACATTAACGTGAGCTGGTCGTGCGAGCTGGTCGATTCAATACTTAATTTTGAAATTTCGAATGTAGTACGTGATGGGGATTCCAATAATAGTTTGCTATCCAAAATTCTATCCAAGAGGTAAGCAAATATTTTTGAGAGTCCAGAACATATAGAAAGAGTTTCCATATCTGTTAAAAAAACAAGCCTGTTTCACAGCTGAAGAGTTGACTGTAAAAAAATAAGAAACTGTAGAGGTTTTTCTGAAAATTTCGTTGTTAAAAATAAAATATCATTTGAAGAATATAAACCTCAAACTATTTTTACTTTGCCCATTAATAATTTTCAAGTTATTAAGAGTAGGTAGGCGTGATATAAACTAAAGTACATTAAAAAGGATATTTACGGTTTCAATTTCTTAAAAAAGAAGTTCATAAATTCACATGATTTTTTTACTTTAATTTGAACAACTTGACTTCCTTACAGGAATGCGTGCCGTTTCCTAAGAAGTTTGTGTCTATTAAAGAAACATTTTTTTTTTTTTTTTTTTTTTTTGAAAGAGGGAACAATTGTGCATTTTTCACAGAAAGGAAAGCGGCATTAGTTGAAAACAACTGTAGCACTTTAAAACACAGACCTTCGCATTTAAGGTATAGTTTTTCTTTTCTTGTCTATAATAGAAAAAAAGATTATTTTCATTTAAAATTAATTTTAAAAACTCTTAAAGTTTGCCTTTTTTCTGACTACAATTATGGCTTATTATGCAGGAGCATATGTCACTTTATTTTATTTTATTAATAAAATACAAACGACAAACAAGCAAATTAGTCTACATACTAAACGGACGGACCTTGAAATTTTTCAGGAAATTATTTTATCTAAGAAACATGGTCAGAATATTGACATTAAAAAAGCTCTTGACCGAACAAACTGTTTTTATAAAATAAATTATTAAAATTAATATTATTCGCAGAATAATGAAACCAACTTTTAAGAATCAAGAACTACATTTAGTATAATGAATAAAAGTGAATGATTTAAATAAAGAAAACTCATAAATATTACATTAACAAAATAAAAAACAGAAGGAAGAAACATCCGCTGAGAGGAAATAAAAAAAAACATTTTAGGCGGAAGATACTTAAGTGCGTGTAATATTACAATTTTATTGGCAAAGATCGTCATCTTAAGTAAAAACAAAAAGCACTTAGGCCTTCTATTAATAAAAAATGCCATAGAAACCAATATGCATACAAACACAATCGCAGTATTACACGCACAATCATCTTAACATACATATAAAAACTTTAAATTGAAATAATATACAAATGAATGGTATTAATTATTATGAATTAGGATTTATTTGAAAGCTAATTATTTGAAATTCGGCATATGGCCGCCTCAACTGGCTTAAAGGAATCCCAAATCGGAAAAGTCCGATTTTTTATCACTTTTTGGAGCACTTTGATCACTTTCTGAAGCATTCAGTAATAACGTGACGACTGCGGCAATTCAAGGCATCAATCGTCTGTGGCTTATCGCCATAAGTCATACTTTTCACATAATTCCCCAAAAAAATTATCCAGCGGTGTTAATTTCCATGATCTTGGAAGCCAATTTACGGGTTTATTACGTAGAATAATTCACTCCCCAAACTTTTCTTTCTATAAATCAATAATGACATGAGATGTGTGGCATATTGCAGCTCCTCATCATTAAGGGAATCAAATTTATGTACAAAAAAGTCCATTAGGTTAGGTTAGGTTAGGTTGATGGGAGGGGTGTGACAGCCCATGTCATACGACATACACTTAAGCCAGTGAAGGCTTGTTGTGCGCTCCCTTTAATTATCAAACACAAACTGCCAGAGTTCTGCGGCAGGATTCGAACCTGGGACCTTCGCACTACGAGTCTAGTACACTACCTACTAGTCTACGAAGGCCAGTCCATTAAATAACTGGTATCATTTTTGAAGACATAAAAGCAGATGATTATACCGGGCTTTAAAACATACTGAATAGTGACCTTTTTAGGATGTTTTAATATTTCGAAACGGTGAGAGGATTCTCTTACCTGCAGAACCATTAATTTTACCTATTAACGTATTTATTTAACCGAAAATAAGCTGCAATGCTGATTAAACTTTTCTTGTAAAGTTCGTAATTACCAGCCATTTCGCTTTCAGCCCCATTCACCAAATTTACGTTTAATTTTTTAAGGCCTAAAATACAAAAAAACGTTCCAAAAAGTCTTCTGTAAAGAGGAAGAGGACAGTAGCTATTGTTGAGCACGATGCCGAGTGGTCTCATTTGGAGTTTCCTCCCAGCAACAACAGCTTTAGGTATACACTGTACAATGTCTCTGAGGTTATTTTTTGCCCTGTAGAGCAAAATGTATGCAAAAACGATGTATGGTGCCTTGATTTTGTCTCTGAAAAAAAAAATATACCCGCTTTAAAATGGGCAAAGAGCGCTATAAATTCCTTGGACGGAACCATGTTTCTCGTTAAAAAGCTGCACCATTGACAGGCGTTATTCAGGCGTCAGTCTCTTCATTATGAAATAGCAAACCAAACTAAACACAAAACAAGTAACAGCTGTCAAAATGTTGTCTTTATAAAACTGTTTTCTCAAAACAAAATTCTATACCACTAAGTAAACACGCTTTACACGCACAAATCTCAAAGAAAAATACTTGTATAAAAATGTTAAATGGCCTGGAAAAAGTTTATTGTGAACATTTAGACATTTTCTGGAAATTCTTTCAAATATTCTTTAAAGAGCAGAAGCAAATAATTTTTATAGAAACTCAAATGACTCGTATCTTCTTAAACAGTTTCATATCGAGACAATATTTAAATGGTTGCAGAAGGAAAACTCCAAGGTTTCATTAAATATTTGGACTTTTGTTTTCTTTGCTGAAAATACATATTTCTAAGGCAAAAAAATTACATTTTAATAGAAAAAAAATTTTTTTGGAAAACCCTTCTTAAATCTCTTTTTTCTGTGTGTTAGAAAATATTAAATTTCATTACTATAAAGATTTAATTGTAATTTTAATCCCATTTAAAAATCATTAATTCACACTTTAATATCTGGTAACCCCCATTCATAATTTACATAAATAATTCATTATTTTTAATAACAAAATGTTAATGACACGCGATAAATTAATTTATAGAAAAAAGAATTTATTATATAAATGAAAAATAATAAAACATATTAAGTAAATGCATGCATACTTATGTACATACATAAATACATGCATATAAATCCACAAGTAGGCAGCGTGTTAAACATCTAGAAACGTGTTAACAGGTACATAATTGGTTTAAACACTAACAACGACAAAAACAACATGTAAAAGTAAAAATTAATTGATATGAATCTATGCACGAAATGTTATAATTGTTACTGTTCTTTACACGTTTTCATAACAACGTCAATAAAGTCCTTAATGTGGATGTGAATGTGTAGACAAACAACACTGGGCTACAGAGACATTGTACGAAAAAAACAATATGCCAAATCGTTGAATCAGATTTCATAAAAGAGGTGTCAAATTTGAAGGCAGAACAGTAAAATAATGTATAATTTATAATGTTATATACCCTTTCCGATAATTGTCTAAAGAAGTGAATATTTCCAGGGGAATTTATGCAAAGTTTATCATGTAGTCGATTTACGGGAAATGGTATTCCTTTTTTTCAGGAGTTGGGATGAAGGAAACGTCTCACTTTAGCTTGATGAGGGGAGCCAATTGACACGAAATGTGGAGATACTCTGAGCTCGACTTTGTAGATATTATCAATAACGTGGTGTAGTGGTTAGAGTGCTTCCCTACAAAACCATGTACATCAGGTCCGTTCCCTGGCAGAGTCCAAAAATTTTTCACCATGGTTTCTCGAGTTTAAGTGGCTTCAGCCCCGCTCCAAAAAATCCATCCAAGAAGCCCTCTGAGGCTATCCCCCTCCGCTGAAAAGAGGATAACATTATGATAAAGTTCAGGCGGCCCACCACCGCCCCCCCCCCCTGAGAAAAAAATTAATCAAAGGATTAGCACGGTTCCTCATCACTACATCAAATGCATAGAGGGCGCTATTTCTAAGCATCAACAGATGGCAGCCTCATTATTCTAGACCTGCTGCACCAGACCAATCATCTACTTACGGCTGGAACAACAACCGATTAACGAAACTGAAAAATGCGAAAACAACTGCAACAACTGGTGTAAGATGGAGATGCTCCCAAAAGTTTAATGGAGGGGAAAAAACTCAATGAGGAATGTTAATGAAGCCTTAACAAACAAATAACAAATGATAATTAGATTTACCGAATATTTATTTAAATTGCCATTAAATTTATTCAAATAACAGACTTTCCTCAAATGGATGAAACCGTTTCTGTTGAAATTATGTTTTTATATGATTTTGTAGATTTCAATAAGCATCTCTTATATTTAAATTTAAATAAAATAAAGTATAACTTGTCGTAGATTAGTTATTGGTGAAAAACCTCGGGGACCATTTGTTAGCTGTGACCTTAAGCCAAGCCTCGGGAACAAGTTTTTTATTTGAAGATGGGAGTTTGGATTAGTGCCAATGGCTGGCTTCCGAACAGTTAGACCTCTAGTTTCTATTGCTAAATAAGTGAATTTCTGCTGCCAGCAAGAGGTGGAGTTTAGTTCCTGCAGCTCGTTTCTTAGTGAGGGCCTTGTGCATAAATTGTGACTGTCATGTACAAAAATTTTCGTTGGTGGTAATGAATGCACTGAGTTTACATTGTGTTAGGAGCACAGTTTAATTTGGCCGAAAGCCAGGAGGCACCCATGTTGATCTCGAATACACTGGTTTTTTGTTTAAATGGATTTTCGTAATTTTCGAATTTTGAAATAAATCAAAGCCAAAATGTAGGAATTTCAGTTTGCAATCAAGCAAGTTTTTCTTTTGAACAGTGTTTAAGTCCAATTGAAGATATAATAAATTAAAACAAAAAAATTAAATATATAATAATGATGATGTTCACATGCAGTACAATATAAAATCTACAGTGGTGCGAAAAATGAAAATTCATTTTTCATAATATCCTAAACATGAATTCAGTTCTAATGGATTGTATTTTAAAAAAAACATCGTGCAATGACAAGCTTATGTTAGAATCATTGAAAAAGATCCTAGTTTTTACTAAAACCAGATCAGAGGTGGTGGATTTTATTGATTTCTTTGGAAATTCCTCTTTTACTGATAACAAATGCAAATATTACATACATAAATTCGTAAAAATTCATACGTGTAAGATTTTTCATCTATTACTTACAGCACTTTAGAGCTCCTATTTTCGGAACAAGGCATAGATTTCCCATAAACTATCTTAAACGACATCAAAAAAATGTTTTTTTTTTTTTGTAGCACAGTTTAATCAGTAATAAAAATGTTTGTGTGTGAGTATATTTTCTGGTTTTATATAAAAGACCTCGATGGCTTAATACTCTTCTCTTATATCGTATTAATTTTTATTAACAAAAGTTTTTGTTGCCATTTATATACTGATTAAAATAAGTCTACATGTTGAACTTGTCAGTTCATTACGTAAAACTGTATCGTATATACATTACGTTATTCCATAAGAAGAGTGTATTTATTACATCATTAATGAGGCAATACAATTTTAAAAGTAACTTGCAAGTACTATCAGATTACTTCCTAGTTCTTTACAGCTAATACTTCGTCATATTAATATAATCCTACGCAGGTATAGAACAAATCTGACTCGTGTACTTTTCATGAATTACGAGTCGCCTTTAATAACGCAACGCGATATGTCTCAATAGATTCCGTAGTATTCGTCATGGAAAACTATGATTTTTTAAATGTGACTTAATGGATTATCTGCACATGAGGAACATATTGACTTTACACAGACTGTTATATAGAAATTTGCCGGCTTATCTGTACTATCAGCTCTCATTTGGGAGGTCAGATGCAGTGTATAAAATTGATACCATCCAGATACAACTACTTGAATACAAGTGGAATTTTCTTCGTCAATATCATAACGTTTTTGAATTCATTACCCGAAGTTATTAAAGTTATTATTAGAAAACAATATCTTAATAAAGTCCTTAGGGAGTTCTTTATATAAAATTATAGCTTTAGTCCTTAATTTTGTACCTTTTCCTTATTCTCCCTGCACTTTACTTGTTAACATTATACTAAATGTTGTTACAAGTTAATTTATTTCCATATAAATTACTTACTAATATTTATCAAATATAAACTCTGTATGATGTCAATTCTATATGTGAACCCATCTAGATTACATATAAAAGAATTTCATTCTTATTTTCCAATAAAATATCAAAATAAATAATCTTTTTAAAATACCACATTCGCCATTAGCAAATAATTTACTATTAATTAAAGTCTTTTTGTAATTTCATTAATGATTTATAAATGAAAAATCATTTAAAGGACTATATTAATTGTATAACCTTTAACATTGGAATCGCTTTAAAGCTTCAGTTTCAGTCTTGCATAATTTTCTCAAAGGTCATGAAATTTGAAGTTGAGGAGTTGGAAAAAATATTTTAAACAGGACAAATAATTTCGTAATATTTTTAACAAAATTTTGAATATATTTTTTAAAGGCAGCATAAGATAAGCATCGTCGAAGTAAACCTCCAAGAATTATGATATAGAGACCTAACAATAGGGATTTTATTTTACATTTAACCCCCCTTTTCTATATTTTATATTATATCCAAGAACTAATTCGGATTCACCTTTAGTAATCAAATGGACTTCGTCCAGTCTCAGCTTAATAAGTTCCAAATAATAAATAAATATCAAATAGCTTCACAATTTGCAACATGATATTAAAACACAAGAAATAACACTCTGTTATTTTGTGTTTATTATTTTAAAAAATTTGTTTGAAATCAACGAGGGCAGGCCAGTAGCACCGTAGCTTTCCTACCTCTTAACTGAAAGGATAACATCGCTCCTGTCAACAATCTTCTATCAGTTGACTCCTGTCAAAAATTAGAGCAATATGCTCCATTAAGTGCGTGTTTGGCAGCCATTGATAGCAGACTACCACGTGATTAAATAATAAAATAGGCTCATTAAAATATTATTATTGATAAATATTATGGGACCCCTACATAGTAAATTTCAATAATAAAAATTGGTTTAATGAAGTTCGTATGTGGCCGCATACAGAATCACAGAAGAATAGGATCGCCCTGGACGCCCAGTTGAGGTCTTTACAACTGAGACAATTGGAAAAATCACGATATAGTGTTTGTCGATCGGAAATAGAAATTGGTAGAGATTGTAAAAGTCATAGGCATATCACATGACTCAGTGGTTTCCATTTAGAATGATCACATGCGTATGAGGAGGCTGCCACATTTGCTTGCCGTCGAAAACAAACATAACCGTGTGGTATTGGGGAACCAAGGCAATACACCAGAGGGCAAGCAGCACTCACAAAAGAGAGTTTCGCCGGGTGAGACGGTTCAAAAGGAGGCCAAGGTGGGTTTGTCTGCCAATAAGGTCCTTTTTTGCGACTTTTTCTGGAATGCAAGCGGAATAATCCACATTGACTAACTTCAAAAGGGTACGTGCACATTAAACGGTGAATATTCGCCAACTTATTATGCTGATTTAAGGAGGATTTGAAAAAAAACTACAAGAAAAAAATTCTTTTTCACCTGGACTATAAAATTTTCATGGCAAAATTCAATGAATTAGACTACGTATGGCTTCCTTATTCCCCCTATTTTTGGAATACAGCCCCTATTTCTTATATTCCAAACCTAAAGAAATGGTTCGACGAAAACAGATTTGACTCCAAAGACGAAATTATTTTAGAAACAAGTACCTATTTTGATGACTTCGACATAGTTTATTTTTTGGAAGCGATAAAAAACTTTTTAAAGCCTATAAAAATGAGAAGTTGGATGCCGCAGCTTATCAGGCCTGTTTTTCATTTCTTTTAATGGAAATCATGGAAATATTTTTAGATTTTTTTCCAACAAGATAGAATGAAATCTCATGGCGAAAACTATAATTTAAATAAGTTTTTTTTAACAGGAAAAAGTCACTTCGATTGACCGTAATGCACTTTTAGTTAAGAAATAATTAATCAGAGACCATGCTCCAAATTCCAGCCATCAAAATGATTTTCAGAGGTCGCTACATGCCCTCTTCAGTGATCAGTTTTATTCTATGCTTGTGGCAAGTTTTTGAGATGGTAATTGTTATATGCAAATTAATGCTACTTATTACAAATCACTTAGTAAAAAGGATATTAGAATTAATTTGATTCACACATATGTAAAACAATAATCAGAACTTTCATTAAAGCATTCATTTTATATATAAACCTGTTCCCATCGATCCTATAAGGAGCTTAGGGAATAAGGTTTCGCTAATCATTCCATCTCGGATGAGCAAATGATTAGTCTATTGTATCCTTGTCTGATGATGGGGCTGCCATCTAAGCCAACAGACAACACATTTATATAGCGAACCGCTTAGTATAAGTACAGATGTCCGCTTGCAGCCGCCTTAACTAGGGAAACAGACGCTGTAGACGCCTCTCAGAGACCACCATGTAAAGGTTTGTGAGTCGACTTGAAGTGTTGTAATTGGCAAGGATCACTCTGGAATCACCAAGTAGAAGCAATCAGAAGTTTTGCCTTACCATTATACCCCTGGTCCTGGCATTCAATTTACATCATGTTTAATTATCCTTAAATTAGACAACTCAAAGCAAGAGATCATTGTCAATTGTTTTTCCTTTTAAGCCTTTTGTTATTTACTTCAGTCAAACTTGATTGATTTGATTTCAAATTCAGAAGTATTTTTGTAAGACCCAGACTAATGGCTCATTTTTAACTAATATTTTCTTAACTAAAAATACGTTGGGAATATTGGCCAACTAATTTTGACTAAAAATGTCAAGAGTATGTTCGAATTAAATCCATTAAACAGTTTTTTTAATATCGCTGATTTCTTGAGCTAAATTATCCTTAAACTTAGAAGTATATAGAAAAATAATATCATTAATTATTTAAGTATTGAAAATGATAATTTTCCCATTAATAAAAAATAGTTGTCAAAATTAAACATATGTAAGCAGCCAAAGCCCCTGGAGACCAAACTAATTACCTTTTTTTGGCCAGGAATAAAAAGCTTTGCATTAAGGATTTTGCCAAATTATTATAATGCTTTCTGGCACGGATACATTCACATACAAACACTTTGTTATTTTGCCTGTTACTGCTCGAAATTTAATCTCATTTGTTAAACATTTATATGACAGCATCTTTATCTTGCTGACAGGAAATTAGTTTACGGAAGGAAATTAAAAATTATATTGAAGTTTAAATAATATAATAAATATTGTTCAAATATATTTATTATTTATTCATACATAATACTATATGTATTATATAATAAAAGTTACTTCTGTACAAAACAGATACGAGTAAAATTGCAAAAATTTTCAAAGCTAAAGTTTGTATTTGCATGTTGGGCAGATATTGATTGTTGTTCGTTAGAAAAGAAAATTTAACATATTAATTAGATGGAAATAAATAAGGAATATGTATTATTTTCCTTGTTGTTATTCATTATTGAAAATATTAAAGTAGAGAAAAATATAAACGATTTATAGGAGTATAAAATATTGAAATAATATTATGGACTTCAATTGTAAAATAAAACATTCTTAAGCCTTTGAAAATTGTGAGACAGGAATTTTAATATAAAATAAGTTTCAGGTATTTATCACACAATTATTAAAATTTAAAAAAAAGTTTAGCTTAGAAAATAATGAATTTTTTATGAATTAATTAATTAACTTTATTTAAAAAATTAATGAATTTATTCATTTAGTCAATTAATTATTTCTTTCTTTAGTTATTTTTTATTGGATTATATTAATATATTTTTATCTATTTATATAACCCAGCATTTACACATGCAAGTGCATGTACTTAAAAAACTCGATACACTCACACTTTCCTAACTTGCAGCCAACCTGCAAGAGGATTCAGAGAGTTTTTTGTTTATATTTGCAGCAAGTAAAAAACAGTGAAAACTTTTACACAAAATTATTTGATTTCAGTAAAATACTAATTACAGTATAAATTTATTGTATGGATTTTAATAAAATTTTAATTAGAGTATAAATTTATTGTATGTTTATTTTACAAGAATTTAGGTTGTTTCTTTTTTCAAAAATACAGGGAGAAAAAGAAGAAAGAAGTGATTATTATTAATGGCGAGTGTTTCTTTACAAATTTAGTCATGTACTGTTCCTGATAACCTTAAGTTATACATTAAATACAAAAAAATAAAAATGAAATTAGACCAAAAAATTATTGTAAAATTAAAAAATTTATATCGCTGACATTAAATTTTGAAGGGCACCAGCAATAAATTGTTTTTATTTATTTTGTTTTCCAAATACAGCAAAGTTTGTTGCACGTTTTCTCTTGCCTCGATGGCATTTTTTAAATAAATTTTTTCTTGTCGGTATCTTTCAATACATTCAACTATTTTTTTCGTCATATAATCTTTAATAATATTTACTTTTCTTGCAAGTTATTACTTAGCAAAACGAAAAGTTTCTAAAATTTCAAACTGTCCAAAAAACCCCCAATATTATTTTTTTAAAAAAGTTTCTAAATGTTTGGAAACCTTTCCTTCAACAAAATAAGCCTCTAAGCTTTTGAAATGTTTATAAAAATACTGGAGATCCATTAGACGATGGGATAGAAATATAAAAGCTATAAAAAATATATGCTTTAAAAAAGAATATTATTTATTGCAAATATTTATATAAACATACGACTTTTTGAAGTTTTCAAATTAACTTCGAGCTGCAGTGGCACGTCAGAATAACCTAAAAGTTAAATTTTTTTATTTTTTATTTATTATTATTATTTTTTTTTTTTTGATGATAGACATTTGTTTTTAAATCAAATATTCAAAAATAGCAAAGCGAAGTTTATAGAAACCTCGAGTGTCATTCCATTCCCGAATGGAATAAAGAATCATTCAAACTCCACAAAATCTTCCATATTTTTACACTGGATATCAAAAACATAAGATTTTCCCTTATAAGTATAAATTTCTTCCTCCGTACTAAATAGTTCTATGATTTCTAGTACAAAATTTATAAAAGTAATAATATACTCGTATAATAATTATAATTATAATTGCTTAAAATGCTTTTCTCCTTGTAAGTTTGCATGTCCTTGTTCTCACTTTGTTTCAACATAATTTTATAGTTTCTAATTAAATTAATAGACCAACAATTCAATCTTTTACAATTTCAGAAAACGTTCATTAACAAATACTACACCAATTACTAGTCTTTACTAATGGAAAAGTGTTTGTGTGATTTGTATTCTTTTTTCTGTGTGATTTGTTCTTATTTTATTTATTTGTGGCAAATGGCAGTAGGAACCAAAAACATAAAAAAAATTTTGTTAGAGACGGCCAGCAGCCATAACAGCAGAGAAATAATGATTATTTGCGATTGCCAGAATAAAAGCCGTATTTTTTGAAACGAATACAAGTCGTTTGAGGGAATACGCTTCAGAATATTCTTGGCATAGGGCTGTAATTTTATGGAAGTTTAGTTGAAAGAAAAGATTTTGTTAACCACACCACAGTTGCCTTGTTATGGATCTATTGGCTTCGATATAAGACATGATCCTTAATATAAAAGATCCCATTTACAGTTTTTAAAGGTGCTTGTATTATAAGGAGGTCATACTAAGCAATTTATTTAGTGAAGTTTCTTCTAAAAATTTGTGTAATTAAAAATGTTTTTATAGACTAGTAGCAAGTGTACTAGACTAGTAGTCCGAAGGTCGCAGGTTCGAATCCTACCGCCAACTCCGGGTGTTTCTGCAGACAAGCCAGGTGCTTTCGAAGATTGTAATTGTTAATTAAAAAACAATAATAACAAAATAATAGTAATAATTTTACTTTTAAACTGCAAGGTAATTTTTTTTCCTGAGCGAAAAGTCATCAGCTAACAAATTCCTTAAATCAGTAAATATTTTTTGTGACTGCAGACATCCAAAGAATTTTGTAATTTTTTTTTAATTCGTTTGTTCTTGTATTCTAAAAATTCCAACTAATAATTAACAAAACAAATAAAAATAAATTGACTGGAAATTAAATTTAGGTTAGGTTAGGTTGATTGGAGGGGTGTGATAGCCCATGTCATACGACATACACTTAAGCCAGTGAAGGCTTGTTATGCGCTCCCTTTAATTATCAAACACAAACTGCCAGAGTTCTGCGGCAGGATTCGAACCTGGGACCTTCGCACTACGAGTATAGTACACTATCTACTAGTCTACGAAGGTCAGGAAATTAAATTTACTTTAGACAAAATGTTTACTTGAAATTTTTGGCAATAATTTTTTTCTGTGTACAATTTTCTTAGTATCTACCAGAGATCCTCGGCCCTATGCCTCCAGAGAAGTAAGAGGAAATCCAAGTTGTGGGCTTTATAGTTGGCTTGCAGCTGCCGTTGACTTTGCTTATATTAATCATGGTGTCACCGAGAAAGAGACTAAAATACACCAAATTTCGTCATGTGCACTTACAAAACCAAAGAAAGACTGGCTCTCAGCACTAAATTAAATTTCTTATTTTCCTCAAATACATAAAAAATTATATTTTTTAATCCGAAAGCTTTCAATATAAATTTTATACGTTTGAGGAAAAAAATGGTTATTTAAATTTATACAAAATTTTATAACGCTTGACGCCTGTAACTAAACTGGTACACATTCACCAAAAAAATTATACGAAAAAAGACAATTTTAAAAAAATATATTATTTTTCGTTATATCAATTATCGAGCTTTAGGTCTTTTTTATATGACAAACAAATTTATTATTTTTCAATATTTTGACGCCCCTTTGGGGCGTTAAATATTAAAAATTTTTCTTAAAGAAGGCCCAAGAGATGTGAAAATATTGAAAATAATAAAAAAAAAATTTACAAGAAAAGAAAAATACTTAAAACTTGATAATTTGAATAATATTATTAGTTGAGGCGAATATCCAAGAAAAATAATAAATTTCAATACGAAGTATAAACATATTTGTCAATTTTCTTAACGACTTTTTTCCACCGACTCAAGACCGATCGAAAGTGGTTTTAGTTCCATAAATCAAGTTTTTATTTAACGAAACATCAAAATTTTCTACGAAACGTAATCACTGTAGACTTTAAAAGTGAGACTGCGATTCTCTATATATTAACAAAATTTATTTTAAATGCAAGATTAGGAGACCTGTTATTGCAACTTGCCTGATAACGATAGTTAAAGGTCACCTTAGTTTAAGTGAGCCTTAAAGTGACATGAAAAAATTGGCTTATTACAACATTTCGGTGAGATAAAATTTATTTTTCTCAAAATGAGATTTCAAGTGGAAATTTCCAATCTCTACGCTTAGCGAAGACATTATTCACATGATCACTTATATACATGATGACGCATGCTTTCATTAAAATTTATACGTATGTAAGATGAGGTTTCCTTAAGCTTTTCTAACACTTGTGACTTAAAGTATATTCATAATAATGATGAAAAGTAATCGGAAACTTACAATAACGGGCCTAATTAGTATATATATATGGTGATCACAATAATTTCTTTAATGTCCAGGAAAAATATAATCGGAATATTCTTACTCATTAATTTTATTAAGGAAGCTCCATCCCCTTTTTAACTAATACATATAACATTCGAAATATATAATTTATATATCATGTGCTATAACGATCTTTTTGAAAATATATGAAATCGATTGAAATCTGAAGAACTTAAAACCAACTCCATCGGGACTGCAACTACGAACTTGAAACTATTCCAACCGAAATGTGTTATATGGCGATTGTGCCCAGATTTATCTAAGATTAACATTCGTAGCTTTCAGCCCCAATCCACTAATTGAAATCAATGCTTCTACCACAGCTGACGTTCTCAGTCACCTTTTCGCCCACAAGTGGAATTTTTGTACATGGCAGTCACAGATCATGCACAAGCCCCATACTAAGGAACTGGAACTATCTAAATTGCACAAGGTTGTACACAGTAGCTTCTGTTGTCCAGAAACAGCAACTAGAGATCTAATTTTTGGTAGCAGGAGACGTCGGAAGCCAGCAACTGGCACAAACTTCTTTCCGCGATTCGGGTTAAAACCACAGTCACCACGTGATCCCCAAAGGGCCTCACAAATGACTAGTCTATAAGAAGTGATAAGGGTTTTGTTTGTTTTGTTCTTAACAAATGGGTCACTGGTCATCCATGATTTAAGAAGCCCCAATATCAGTTGGGATAACATGATTGCCAAAATTTTAGGAACCATGCAGCCTAAGGTACTGGTAGCGCCTCCTTCCCGAGCGAGCAGATGTAACCTGCTTTTACCATTCTACAATTTATCATATGCAGACAAAACACAATGCAATGCCCTAAAATAACTCTGACTTTTCGTTACCCAACAGTAGCCTGTAACTACAAATGAATGTTTCCAGTTGGTGCAACCATGGCACATACATTTTGAAGACCTATGATTCTTATAAGACCGAGGGGAATATATATACATGCGTTACGATCCAGAGAAGAGCTAGTTTCCCTTGTCGAATATGTCCACACATTTTTTAAAAACCTTAGAAAATAATTTTATTTGTAAACATAACAAGCCGCCACCGCCATGTTATAGTCAGGTAGAGCGAACGATAATTTTATAATAAATTGGACATCTGGTGTCTAAGAAAACAGTGAATATTTATAAAATACAATTATTTCTTGCAAAAACAGTGGCAAAATTTGCCCCCTAATATTTTACCATTTTCATGACGGGACTTTAAAACCTGTGCCTTAAAAATACTTTTTGGAAGGAGGAAAAAAAGATTAAAAAACTCATAACGAAATAGAAATTCACTAAAACAACGTGGAAAACTTAAGAAGGTTGAAACTTTATAAACGAGCGCAGTCAACTATTTTTCCTAACAGTTGAAAATAAAAATGTTAAACTCATTTGTATTGAGAATCAAGCTCCTTGACAGAGAACTAATAGATCTCTCACTGAACCAGATTTGATTTATGGTCTACCAAAAAAAAGGAGAGCAATGCCACATTAACCTTTAGATATTCGAGTTGATATTTTCCAAGTTACTGCTGTAGCATGCAACAAAATAAATTTTGTTGCTGGGAAAAGGTTGCTGTTTTTATTGCCTGGTTGTGTTATGCAAATGATGTTAATTAGAATTTCATTTTATTCTTATTATGAAAATACACACACAAACAGTTTCTTATAACAACCGCAGAGATTGCAAAACATTTAAATGTGCAAGTGTTTATTTATGCAACTTGATTCCTAGCAATTTGCAATATATTATTTTATATTTTTCATTCTCGATAATTTCACAAGGAAGATGTGCTCTGTAGTCAAGTGCCAAGAGAAGTGCATTAAATGTTTATTGTTTCAATGAATTCCCTTCATTTATTTTTTTTCTATCGTACATGTTGTTGTTTTTTTATCATTCTAATTGTATATTACGAATTATTTGGCGTATTGCCACCATATGTTGCTAACGAAATGATAAAAGTTGTTGGCAAAAATCTTTTATATAAATAAATAAATATGTGCTTTTAAATGATATGGGTGCCTCCTCTCGAAATAAGCGAAATAATTAGGCTGATTAAAATGATTAGCCAGATTTATAGTGAAAGAGCAGATGTATGGAAGGTGCCATATTCTATTAATCTCTGTTAGATATTTGAAACTTGTTTTTTATTTTCCCTTATTTTTTGCCAGTTAAGTTTTGGCTTTTTGTTTCGGTTATTAACAAAGTTAGATTGTTGCATGCCAAACTACACTGAGATAACATTAGCATTGTTTAGTCCTCTTCAAGGATGTGGTTATACAGCTTAAGTTGTTTTAATTGCCATTGTTGTTTTAAGAAGTTATTTATTTCGCCAATATTTTTAATTGTACATGTTTTGGTTAGCACCCAAAAAAAAAAACGAAAACGGAAATGGAAATGGAAAAAAAGTTCACAAAAAATAAACCGAGATGAAAAGCTTATTTATATGTTCAACAAACAAATAGTGGATTGGCTCATTTAACCATAGATATAAAACTTGTTGTTTTATAAGGGTTTTGGATTAAATCACAAACTAAATTTTTTAAAATATCAAGCCTAAGGTCTGCTTCGTTTGCAAAATCTTACTTAAGGTTTTTCCAAAGTGAAGAAAATAGCGAAACAGTCATCCGAACTTAGTGCAAATTTTAATAATGTCCTTTACAAAAAATATGATGTATTAGAAAAGGACGAGGAAAGCCAAACAAGTTTCTATTTATATAATACACACACGAATGATCACATGGACCATATTTATGTAAACAGAAATCTGGTACATATGCCAAGATTATGGGATGCTGTTTGCATTATAAGGATGCGCATGCCCATGTTTTAATGTAAACGTATGGTTAAGCGGGAGCTAGAGGTATTTGCGCCTACTCTTTGGCATTATTTAGCATAATTTTTCGTTGAGATAAAGATTGCAAAAAAGTCACAAACTAGGTCAGATTATAATCCAAAAGCAGCGCAAGTTCGATTTTTTTCCAAAGATCTTATTATAGGCTCATCATTACAGGATGTTTTCTTATTCACCGACTCGGAAGGTCTCCTTTTTAAAAAGAGGTCGAAAGGGGCTCGAGGTTGGATATTTTTCTTGTAATGTTATATAGAAGTTCGCTGAGCACACCACATACCTAAAGGGGCAAAATCACATTGTTTCCTATGGCGATTCACAATGAACATTAAAACTGCAAACCCGAAAAAACATACTTCCAGACATTAATTTTTAAAACGCCGCACACCTATAATTTTTTTTACTCTCTTGACCGAAAACAATTCTCAGAAACTTGCATTTTTTTTGTTCAGTCTTCGAAAAAAAAAACTTTTGAACCTGCCATTATCTGCGATTAAAAATTATTCAAGAACTATTTTTTGCTACTCCCCTTGATCACGCACTTTTAGTTTTTTTTTTACTGCGTCACCGTTTATAATGTGATCATATCGCATATCGTTGCTCATAACTTCATAAAAGATTCATTTCTCTCTTTAATTATTTTTTTCTCCGATGTTGAATTCTATTTGTAACTTTCAAAATATCGGTTTGAAAATAATTTGTATAAGAATGGAATTAAACAGAGATTAGGAAAGTCACAACTAGAGTTTGATGGCGAACATAAAAAATAATGGCTTTTATGAAACCATAAACAAGTGGTGATGCAGTGTACAAAAAACTAACAGAACGGTGTCCAGAGACGTGGCAAAAATATATTCCTTGAATACTCTGCAACTAATTTTTAATCCCACGGAGTGACCGGCTCCACATTATTTTATTTCAATTGTATAGTGTTTTTGGTTAAAGAAAAATTATGTGTTTATGCAATTCATACTAATTTGGATAATTTATATTGATTGTAAATGGACTTTTCATTGCGGGATGTTCTATTTTTAATCTACTTAAAAAAGGAGAATAATATCAATTCGGGTGTATTTTTTTAAATTCTAATTTTTAGCTAAGCCAACAACAAACAATAGAATATTAAAATGGTTATTTTGGAGAATATCTCGAATAACGAATTTGATAAATATTCTAATTTTTAATGTTTGTATACGCTTAAATTTATCGTTTGTGAATCGATTTTCAAAACCCTTTACTTGAAGGTTGGTTTTATACATTTTTTCCAAAAATGGGTCGTGCGATGTCCCCGCCCGGAAAATAAACTATCGCCTAACTCCTCCATATATGGACCGATTTTCAAAATTATTATTTATTTGTTTTAAAACGTTTGCTTTTAATTTAGTCCCATAATTTTTTTTTTCGAAAATGTAACAGGCAATTTCGACCACCCCTACCCTTAGGCCGATCAAGAAATATTTATTATCGCATAACTCCGCCATTTACGGTTCGATTTTGAAAAATATATTTTCATTTGAAAGGGTAGATAGCAGTCCAGTTTCAATTTTGCATAATCTTAAGCAGAAATCGGATGGAAAAATTGGCCACCCGCAACTCTGTTATTTACGGACCTATTTTCAAAATTTATATATAAACTAGAAATAGATTATACCAGGTCTTAAACTAACCTACAATTACTTCCGTTTTGTAATCTGTTCGATAGGCACTTTGTATTGAAGTCATTTTTTTCCAGAATTATTTGATTCCTATTCACTAATTTGGAAGCTGTCTTTATTATTTTGAAAAGAATATAAAATTACTTTAATTTACGAACGGCTATTTATCACTACGAGTAGATTTTACATCTAGAAGGTGTACAAATTTGCCAGTATTTACGATTTCCTTTTCCTTACATGAAAGAAATTTTATTTCTTATTAAATGAAATAGATATTTTCAGTCGATTTGAATGAAGTAGTGTTTTTTCTCTTACAGAAAATAATGTAATTTCAATAACAATTTTACAGATTTGTAGAAATAACTCATTCTTTTAATCATAATTTTTTTCAATTTGACTTCCCAGGATGTTTAGTTCCTTGATAATGACTACCATTTTTTCCACTGGAACTTAAAGATATTCTCGTATGTATGTATGCATTTTAGTTATAAAAATTATTTTCCAAATCGAAAACAAAAATTCCTTGTAGATTTGTGGAAGGACTTTAGACTTTTAACCAAAATCTTGTCAACTGGACTTCCTTGGAAGCTTTAAAGATGCAATAATAAATATTTGGTAGAAATGAAAATGTCGTTTCTTGAGAATGACTTACCATTTACTAAGTATGACTGTACTACCGCCGTTTAAGCTTCTTCATAGTTTTATTATTTATATCGTCCAGACCTTCCTTGTAACATTAAAAAAATACATTTTCTAAAGTTTTCGCAAAATATCTTGAAATAATTATTAAGTACAAACATTTTGATATGAAGAAAAAATAGCAAAATTTTACGTATTCAATTCTCACAGTTTTTGGACAATTATTATTTGAATTAATGTAGCAGAGATAAAACATTTAACAATCGCAATAAATAAATGTTACAGTCTTTATTTAATTTTACGAAGGAAGAAGTTTTCGAAAAAAAACGTACAGCAGAGCTGGGAAATAGGTTTCTAAAACAGAATTTTTAATAAGTTTTTCAAAGTAAGTTTAGCAAAATATCAAAAGAAACATTTACACCTGGAATTAATTTAATTTTTCTAATCTTATACAATTAGTCAGTTACTGGCCAAGGGTGAATATCGTTTGACAGATAATGAAATCTATATGCAACGTATATGAGAAATATTTATTTTGTTCTATTTTGTTTGATTTTTTTCTAATATTTCTGCCTCTACATTAGTTCCATTTTGTTGATGTGAATTTATACAATTTAAAAATAAAATTTATTTTCAACGCGATTTAACATCATGGAATGCGACTGGATAAAATTATTCCTCTTCTGCATGAAACATTATTTATTTTCACGCGATCAAAAAATTAGGTATGAGTAAAATTTTACTAAAAAAGTAAAAAAAAAATTGTAAAGGATAAAATTAATAAACTGTTTAAACTCAACTCTTTAGAAGTGATTGAAAGTTATTGCCTGCGCTGGAAGTTTAGTCGTTTACTGCAGAGTCCATTTCATGTGAGAAACGCAAGATATTGGATATTGAGGCGCTGGGGCGAATATTATATATTTTATTGTACATAGAATTTAAAAATAAAAATAATAAAAAAAAGTTGAAGGTCCTAGTGATGACAATAACAACCAAGTTCTTGGAAAAAGAATCCTAATCCCCAAATTAACAAGTGGCAGACCATTTTTATTCTCTTAAAATTAAATAGTTCCCAGTAAAAAATCACACAAACAATATCCACAAATCTTGATTTGGAAGGGTCCGACAGTATACTATGTATAGAGATTTATGTACGTGAAAAGCATACTTATTACATATAATTGTTTTTCATATAATTTAATATTTAATTGACATTTAGACTCCAAATTGAATACGGTTTTTCATCATGATATATTTCACTTTAAAAATACATAGAGAGTAGCGAACAATTTGTAGGTAAGGACAGTAAAAACACGCTACCAAAGGAAGTCATGAAAATTCAGAGATATTGATGCAGAAAAAGTGCAAAATTTATCTCATTTCACAGTGATATCGACATACAAAATTCCCGTTTTTGTAAAAATGAACTGTAAGATATTTTCAACACATATGATTTCTTTGGCAAAAAAATATGAATCTTCGCACACATGCACATAAAATTTATAAAAATAATTCGAGATTTTCTCGCAAATAAATATTTAAAAAATTGTATTATTTATTGCGGGCTTAATTGTCTATATGTCCGATATTTTGTTGGCACTAAGCAACTCATCAATAGACTTCAACCTGTTTGTAAGGCATTCAACATGCTACGATTATATAAAAACTTCCTTCGATTTTGAATACGGAAATAATCTATAAAAAAGTTGTATGTTAGAAATATTAAATATGTATTATCAACTTAACAATAGAACAAAGCATTACCTTTAGAGCAGATAAAGATAGTGTGGCTCAAAATCACAGAATAAAACTACACTATTGATTTGAAACTTCCAAATACAATATGAGAATTTCAAAAACATTAATTATATTTAAAAATTAGTGGTGGCATGATGTAGTAGTTAAAATATTTGCCTACAAAACCAAATACGCCAGGTTCGTTCCCTGGCACAGGGAAAAAAATGTTCACTAAAATTTTTCGAGTTTTAAAATTTAATGGCTTCAGCACCCACCAAAAAATTCATCCAAGAAGTCCTCAGAGACCATCCCATCCTCTTGAAAAGAGGATAGAAATGATGATAAATTTCAGGCGGCCCACCACCACCCCCTAAGAAAAAACGTAAAAATCAAAGACTAGCACCGTTCTTCACCTCTACATCAAATATAAAAAGGATGTTATTTCTAGGCAACGACAGATGGCAGCCCAATTATCCTAGGACCTGCTACAGCAAACCAATCATCTACTTATGGCTGAAACAACAACTGATTAACGAAACTGATACAAAGAAAAATAACAATAGACTGGATAGATGCTTTGTGAAAGCCATATACTCCTGAGAGGGTTAGTGGAGAAATTTTTTTGTAGAATTCATTGGTATGACTAAAGGATTTTTAGGAATTTCTACAAAATCTAAACATTTTCTGTGGACCTTGGAGCCATATGGCAAACAAGAAAATTATGTCATTTGTTAGAAGTTCCATGAGAAAGAAAGATATTCTGGAGGGCTACATATCAACTGGGGAAAGCAAAAACCTCCTAAACATCCCTATATTTACCTTTACCAAAGTGCAAAGAGCCGATTGCATTTATTAAGGAACCCATCTATGTGCCGTCAATAGCTTACAGATATTTGGTATTTTATGAATATTGGATTTTCCATCCCTGAGTATCAAGTACCAAACATGTAATTATAATTGTTTTTCGCACTAATATTTTCATTTCAAATATGCGCATTTATACGTACTTAACTATTTTATTATATTATTTGCTTTTTTGTGTACGAGGATAGAGTCAATTAAATAGAAATTGCTGGAATATATTATATTTTATAACGATTTCATTAATTTACTGTCAAAAATGAGTTGACACAGACCGTAGGCAATGGCTACCAAGAGATTTAAATAAGAAAATATGTAATTATGTCATTTCAAACAGAAAGGACGATTTTTTTTTTGCAAGATTTCTTTTTGGCAGCTCAGCTGTTTTCGTGCAACATGTTACTGTTAATCATGTTCAGTTTCGTCTATAATTTAACCATGTCATTGTCTTACAAACGTACAACGCTTGCAGATTATTGAATTTTATTATCAAAGTTAATGCTCGGCTAAGAAAGTGAAAATTGTGTTCAGCGACAAAGATCAGTTCTGGTTGAATGGATACGTGAACAAGCCAAATTGCCGTATTTGGTGTGAAAAGATGCCAGAAGCATTGTATCCCGAAAAATTCACGATTTGATGTGGATTGTGGGCCGGTGGTATTAAAGATAGCGAAAGCGTGTGATGATTAAAAAATTTTTCATTCCAAAAATAGAAAAGCTGGCCTTGGCTAAAATGTGGTTTCAACAATACAGTACCACATGACATACAGCACGCGAAAAGATGGCCCGATTGAGAGGCGAATTCGATGAACAGTTTATTTCACATTTAGGGCCGATCAATTGGCCGTCTAGATCGTGCGATTTAACACTTTTAAAATTTTTTAGTGGATCTATGTTAAAGCTCATGTCTATAGGGATAGGTTAGGTTGATTGGAGGGGTGTGATAGCCCATGTCATACGACATACACTTAAGCCAGTGAAGGCTTGTTGTGCGCTCCCTTTTAATTATCAGACACAAACTGCCAGGGTTCTGCGGCAGGATTCGAACCTGGGACCTTCGCACTACGAGTCTAGTACACTGCCTACTAGTCTACGAAGGTCAGTTCTATAGGGATAAGGCCGCAACGGTTGACGTACTGGAAGCTTACTTGGAAGAATTTATGTATGAGATACGGGACGATATGTGGGACAGAGTATGCAAAATTGCGGCCAGCGTATGAACCATTTGAGGAGTAGCCGCGGTCAATATCTGCATAAAATCATCTTTAAACCTTGAATTATATAAATCGTTCTATCGACTCAAATACAGATTTCGTACATTTTTCTAATTTTCATGTCTTTTTTTAAATAAAATCCAAAAGCTCTTAAAAATCACCAACTATACAATGGAATAAGATCTTAACGAATTTTTTTCGATAATGATAACTTTCAAACAAATTAACCCATTAAAGAAGCTGTTGGCTGTAGAAGTTAGCGCATTGACTACAAAGCAATTTGTCACTAACAACATGAGTTTGATATCTGTTCAGGTGAAGTCATATCAACATCATAATTTTTTTGATGTGCATTAGTAAAGCAATGTGTTAGATGTCATTGGGCTATTTATATTATGAAGGCACGGGTCCCTAAACAGTACCGGTACATCAATTGAAACTATATACTAATGTACATCACAGCGACTTCCATCGTCGATAATGTTAACAGAATCGTTAGCTTAAGAAAGTTAATGCTTCTACTCAATACGCCATAGCAAAGTTGCATGAGAATTAAGCTCCCACTCTCTCTCTCTCTCTCTCTCTCTCAGTTGATAGCGGCCATATTGTTGAAACTACATCTGTCCAATTGTTATTTATTTAATCTGTTTTGCAAAATTACAGTGGATGGGTATAGCGTTCAACAATACGTACAAATGAAAAAACTGTGTTATCAAAATGGGTGATCCATTCGGCCAACGTTCTACGCGTTTCGCCCATTTCACGGTCGGCATAATCGTCCTCCATTTCTAGAGTAGTGGAAACGTCAACAAATAAACTTGATGAATTTTAGAACGAGGCCAATTTCCATGAGATCCAAAAGCGTGCTATGGATTTTGGACTGGCGGCCTCAACGCTCAATATTATTTTGCGAACAACGTTGGCCGAAGCACTATAGTCAACGGCCAGCGCTATAGGTTGTTGATTATCAACTTCTTTTGGCCTAAATTGGATTATATAGAATCAAACAACAAGTGTTTTCAACAGGGCGGCGCATCTACCACAAAGCTCAAGCCTCATGGGACATTCTGTACTAACGATTTGAGGCCATTGTCATCTCACGTGGAGATGAAGTGAACTAGCCACCGATATCGTGCGGTTTGATCTCTTAAGAAAATTTCCTATGAAGTTTACTTAAATCGCACATCTATGCGCATAACTCACGAGCCACAGGGACATCGTAGCCCATGCCATGGCTCAAATTCAGTATGTTTTATATGCCACAAAACCATATATTCCATACATAATGGCATCAATATGGCCTTTAAAATGAATAAAAAATATTAACGATACTTTACACGCGTTATATTTTATCAAAATTTAAAAACAGAAAGAAAAAGCTTAATGAAACACCCTTTATATAAATTTATAAACAACTTTTATCCATTAAGTTAAAAGGGAGGGTTTAATTCCCGTCAATTCTAGCATTTTTTAAATACGATTCTTGGGATCCATTTAGTGTTTTTCGAAAAAAATTTTATTTGAATTTATAAATATTTAATTGAAAGCTCCTTGAGTTTTAAAGGGATTTTTTTTTGTTCAAACTACCCTCGCTTATGACATGTTGAAGTAAAATAAACATAAACACTATAATTAATTAAGCTCAAGTTTTTCATAATGTTGAGTCAAGTGACTGTTGTTTTCTCGTGTTCTTCTCTTGTATTTTATTATTATTGTTTTTAATTTTCTTGTTGTTTAAGTGCAACTTAAACTTTCGCAACTATTTGCTTACATTTCCTTTTTTTTATTGTTCTTGCAGCTCGTACTGTGGTTGCATGTAAATTTGCTCAACATTATTCACATCGGGGAGGTTTAGGAAAAATAAATATAGAAGTAAGTTTCACTGCTTTCTATTCATATCATATACATTTTGTGCTAATAATTTCAAACAGTAATTCATTTCATTTGAACTTGAATGAAACATTTGCTTCACAGTTTCAAATTTACATAAAATTATGTAAAAAAAGCAACAGCTAAAATAACACCGAGCTCCTGCAATAACTAAAGTTGGACTTGTGCTTTATGTGTTTTTTTAGTACATTCAACAAAAAGCAGCAAGTACGACTAATAAAATGATTGGTTGGGGTGAATCGAATGAACATGTTAATGGCAACTCATGGAAATGTGGTTAACAAATGGTTGGCTAATTTGGATGCAGGATGATGAAAAAAGAGATAGACTACACTGCTGCATAACTGATAGTATTTTTCAAAAGAATAGATATAAACTATTTATTATTCTACTTGAATACCAATAGAATAGTTTCCAGTAGGGTGCATCTATTTGTAACTGATGGGAGTAAATTACGAAGCAAAATGTATAAAGTTTAATAAAGGGTTTGTTCTTGGACATGCAATTTTCTTCTTTAGTTCTTAGGAACAAAGGAAACCAGACACCAAAAGCAATACCCTTCCAGATAATATTAATCATAGAAATAAAATCATTTTACGGAATGGAGCCTTAGTTTACTTTGACGGCTGTTCTAACTGATGAAATTGTCATATTTAAAGATGGCACTAAAAAAATTTAAGTTAAAAATTTACCTCAAAATTATTATTAATTTTTGATAAAATTTTCAGTCTGTTGTTTTAACTCAGCGCGAATTTCGTTGTCGATTTCCTCGTCGTCGTGTTCAATATTCTCGAACAAATAAGCGTTTATCTGAGCGCCTCGTACAAAGTGGGTGCCCTACTGATTTATATCAGGCATCAGTAGACGTACTTTGCAACGACAAACATTTTAAAATGTTCCCCCAAAGAGTGCAAACTGTTTACGAATTGCTGCTGACCGTCGTACAAGGTTAGCTTATTGCCATACTATGTTCAACTTGGTGCAAGAAGCGGACAATTTCACCCATTTCTATTGAAGTGGTTTTATGTTAACAAAAAAATTGCGTTTCTTGTGAACAGAGAATCCACAAGAAATAAAACAAAGTGACTTTTTTTGGGGGCATTTGCAATGGAAAAGAGATTGACCTTTATTTTTTCAAAACGCCCATTGTACCACTGTAATCCTAAATGGTGAATGTTGCCGGCAGATGCTAAAAAAGTTTGTTTTTTGCGAGTTACCGCATTCCGTCTCGATCATTGTTGGTTTCAACAGAACAAAAACAACCTCTCATACAGTTCGAGCAAAAAAGGAGTGCAGTTATGCATCAATTTGGGAGATTGTCATTGGAGCGATATAATTTTTTCCAATTAATGTCATGACATTTACGCGTAAAATAAACTATTGTTGTTTATAACAAAATGGCAGCCAGTTCGAATAATTTTGCTCTACCTTGTATAATAAAAATTGGAATTGAAAAGGTTTACAGTTTTCAACAACGAATTTCTTACATTTAACGAAACATTAATTGACTTTAAAAACATATTTTCTAAAATTTTAATTGGCCGCAATATACAAGTATATAGAGGGTCTTTTATGAAATAAGATGATAGAAAACCATTTTTAAAACACTTTGTCGCTTTGTAAATTTGCAAAAAATGTATGAAAATTTTATCTCCATATGGATTCTTTTTTCTCCAAATAAAAAAAAAAAAAAGGTGCACTTCAGACATTGAAAACATAGAAAAGACATTCACATGGTGCAAATATAAAATTCGTTGCAGCTCCTTGGTATGCAAAAAAAAATGCACGCACTCACAAACAACTGAAAGTTCCACTCGTTAAAAGTTTGCCTTCAAAATAAGTGACAACATACATATATGAAGTAACTTGAATACTACCCAACCCATTCTAAATTATAGAAGCCAACCAAACTCGGCTGAACAGGAGGTACACTCTTGAACAGGAGAGATTTGAAATGCTTCACAGAAGAAGGTATAAAAACAATTTTGTTTGGCTGGACATAATCAATAAATAATTTTAGATTCAAAATTTACAACCTTATTCTTAGTTGAATTAATATTGAAAATTCAATAAATAATTATAACAAATGAAAAAAATTTAGAAAATAAATTTATGATTACTAGAATTCAAGATAAACTTCCGAATTCGTGTATAAAATTTGTAAGTAGAAGATCTGTATTGTTGATTTAAGGAGACTTTCAAAAAAATATTGAATCTGTGCTTGTCTGTCCATTCCACCTCCAAAGAAATTTACATTAAGAATATTAAGGAAATTTATAAAATTAAAAAAGACAATAAATTAAAATTCATTGTTGTAAATTAAAAGATATCGAACATTTTCAAATTATTTTGCGAAAATTCCTTAAATGCTTTACTTAAATTAAGTCAAATTTTCTAAGAAATTTTAAAAATTATAAAATACATTTCGACAACTTAATATTTAAATTTTGGCAATAACTATTATATAAATTTATTGATTCCCAGATACATTGGCTGATTGGTAGAAATTCTACCCTCAGTCTAGATTGTAAACTTTTAATATACAAGGTGCTTTTGAAACCCATATGGTGTTACGGAATTCAGCTATGGGGCACTGCTTCAGCTTCCAATGTAGAGCGAATCCAATGAATACAAAACAAAATTTTAAAGTTAATAACATCGGCTCCTTGGTACATGAAAAATTTCATTTTACATCGTGATTTAAATATGCCACTTGTGACCACTGAAATTGCAAAATATGCAGGCAAATATTTAACAAAACTCGAGTTCCATCCTAATCCCCTTGCTCGTAATATCTTGAACTTTACTGGACACATCCGCTTAAAAAAGAGGGATACTACGGCCTTAACACGCAACACCCCAGATGAAACTTTTTTAAAATATTTTTGTGCTTAACACGACATTTATGTATTTTTAATTATTATCACTAAGTTTATGTCCGACACTGGTTGGGCCTAATTATTCTATCTATATTTAAGATTTGAATACTTATTGTTAGTTCAATTTGAAGATACAATAAATAAATAGTAGTGGAAAAAAATAATCAGTTGTGTGAAAATCCATACGAAAAATGTTATATTCCCTAAACGAGATCTGAATAATGGATATTTTTATCAAAATTAATAATTGAACACAATCAATACTACTCGTATTGACAATAACTTTTTCTTCAGATTTCTAAAGATTTGATTGATACTCACATCAATCTATACACCCAAGAAGTTAAAGGACATGAAAAATTAAAAAAAAAACAAATTTTTTGATTAATTTGGTGAACCCCGGAATTAGAACTTCGAATAAAAAAGGAATATGAATCGTACAAATTATGAGAATATAGTTTTTTTAGAAGTCAAATTTTCCGTTTGAGAGAGTTTAAAAGTGAAAAAAATTGCAATATATAATTCTTCATAATGTAAAAGTTTAATTCTTCATAATATTAAAGTTTAAAAGGAAGCGCATTTAATTGAGATCAGTAAACACTTCTATTAACATCTTCCTTCAAAACTTCCAAAACTTGACTACAAATTTTTTTTTAAAACCTTTAAATCATCTGCTTACAGAAGACAAATGGAGTGGTGAACACAGTGGCGGACATAAATATATATTAATTTAATTAATATATATTATTTGATAATAATTCGTCTAGAATAAAGGTAATATAATTTCTGTATATATTTTATTTCAAATGTAAATCTTTCTTATAATTGAAAAACCTTTTAAAGAAAAATCTGTAGCTTCTGGTATCGATTTTCATGGAAAATGAAATTAAAATAATATTTGGATTTATTTAGAATTGTACTTGCTTCACAAACAACCAACCCAAATTAAATTTATATTTATTTAAAAGTGCTTCAAGAAATTTGTAAGACCACCCGTAGATATTAGATGTTGGTATCAACAAATCACCAAACTAATCTATACAAATTTGTTAATGGCATTAGATGTACATATGTCTGTATGCAAGATGGTGATTTATTAAGAGGTGCCTTTTTGACGGCAATTTTATATTTTATCAAGGAATTATTGATTTTGTCATAATGTAGTCGATGTTATGTCCTTTCTTCTAGTGCATAATTAAGCACCGATTTCATTTCAAGGCAATTATGGTCTAGAAATTTATATGCAACAAAATTTTTATATAAAACTTATAGCCTGGTACTTTGTTGTACTTAACGATCGCAGCATAAAAAGTATTGCATGCCAAAATTTTTGGTTAAAAAGCATATAGAACCTCATTCTACAATTTATTTGCGTTAAATGCATTACCTACGCTTTTTTAGGTAAAATAGAAAATACCATATTTTATGAAACACTACAGCATTACGTTCAACCAACGCTAAGAATTGAGACGATTCTATGATTACAATTGTACAAGGTGGAGCAAAAGTAATGCCATAACTTGAACTAAATGTCATTTAACTTTAAATGAAAAAAAGAGTTCTACAAAATGGATGTTTCGTCACTTAATTTTTCGTTAAATATAGGAAATTCGTTGTAGGAAACTATAAACTTTTTTCAAGTCCAATTTCCTTTACACTAGGTGGAGCAAAAATAATGGCATTATTCGACCTGGTTGCCATTTTGTTATAAACGACAATAACTTTTCTTTTTAAGCCACCTCCTGAGTTGATTCATAATTGCGCTTGTTTTATGGTATTTTGAATTGTTGATCTTCCTCTCGATGATGTTTGTGGATTCTGTATGTAGTCGTCGGTAACAGCAGCGATGTTCTCTGTCAAACGAGCAATGCCGCCCACTTCTACCAACATGTGTAGGGCATCCAATTTGCACAAGGCACTCAACCAAACGTTTAATTGGTGGAGAACATGGAACAGGGACGAAATTCACTTTGAGTTAAAACAACAGACTGAAATTTTGTCAAATAAGCAGTAACAACAATTCCACGTTCTTGAGATGTGTATCGCCTCATGGCTTGTTGACAACTTAGTTCATATATATCTGCATCATAAATGTCAAAGTACAATACATTGTAAATGATATTAGTTTTGCGCTACCTTTTGTTATTGATAACAATGGCATTTTCGTTTCTGTAACAATTTTTTGCCCTTATTAACAGAAGAAATGTTGTTTAGTGTTCTTTAGGAAAGAGCAAAAAAATTCATTCGGAATAATGTAAGGATCATAATATTTCTTTAGAATAAATACGAAAGGCTCTTAATAAAATGTGTATATTATTCCAGATACCCCCAAGTTAATCACACTTCAGATATATGCAAAAAAGTGACCAAGTTTTTGGAAATGATGCAAACAAAGTCATCCACTTAAGGGAATCTTTGTCTTTTGATATTGGGATTTTTTTTGTTCTTTTGCAAGCCATAATCTAAATCATATAATAAATTCTTTAATACCCAATGCAAGGACACACCTAAGCGATTGTTAAAGTTAAAAAATATACATATATTTTTCCCCACTTCCTTCTTCACACTTCAATTTGCATTATACTTTACGAATATCACTGTGAATTTGTATTATTTTATGAAAAAGGATCTGTATGCAATCTACTCCCTTACCAATTAATCCAGCCCCATCAGGAGGCTTTAAAACTCATTTGGCCACTTCAGCTTTAACGTATTAAAAGCTCACATCTGAAGCAATAGCAAAAGGCTGATTTTTCTATTCTTCTAAAACTTTTACTTTAGAGTAAATCAATCTGTGTCAAAAGTGTTTGCATGCCATTTTCTCCACATATGTATGTATGACTAAATATGTATGTGAATGGCTGGTTAGATGGATGGATGGATGAATGGATAGAATGGATGGATATAGAATTTTCTAATTTTGTTGCTTTTTCCTGCTCTGCTTTCCTTAAGCTCTAGATAAAATAAAAAAGACTTTAAATATGTCAACGTTATATAGAATTGACTTCAAACAAAGGCAGGCATTATTATGTGTTAAATATAAGGACATGTACACATGTGTGTAAATGTGTGTGTGTGTGTGTGTGTGAGTGTGTGCATATGTGAGTGTATGTTAATATTAAGCTTTCTCTTATGCTGTGAGTAGCTGAGATGTTGATAAAATGTTGAAGCGGATATAGTCAAACACGAGGATTTTATATAAAGACATTTACCAAACATAAAAGAAATTAATAGTGTGGTGACTATTAATACGAGTGTGTATCATTTAATGTATATAATGTATACACACACACACACACACGCATATATATATATATATATATATATATATATATATATATATATATATATATATATATATATATATATATATATATATATATATATAAATTTGTATACAAAACCATCTTAATACCAATTTGTAAAGGAAATACAGTGAAAAATCAACTAAAAGGGCAGCTTTAATGGGAAGACAATCTCACAGAGATTCATCAAGTTTTATTTTAAAAATTAAGTTCATATCCTAATAAAATACACACAGTACCCAGGTCAGAAATAAAAAGTCGACTATGTTGCAAGAATATAAATATTTTTTGGAAATCTAATATGATGCAAAAAAAAAGGTTTAAGAGGAATCAAATTTCATTACAAAGTGCTCGCAAATAATCTACGTGGTTGAAAATGATCCCTATGAACATCTTGTATTTGTTTCCACCATCTGCATCTAATGCAATAAAATAATTCTGCATAAAATATAGTTGGAACGTTTTGCCCTGAGCCTCTTTTTAAGCATAAGTTTGTATCATTTTATGCACGATACAAACAAAATATTCAACAATATTGAAATGAAGTGAATATTCCCCACAATGGACTTCATATGTTTGCAAAAATGTATACACAAAATTTGTTTCTTCGTATTATTCCAATGAACATAGTGACATTTTTTACATATGAGAGTAGTGAATACAACAACACTTTTAATAGAATTATTACAACAAATTTTAACAATAGTTTGCGATTGTGATTGATTGTACCAACCATGTTTTTTTCTCTTTGTGAGTAAAAATATTTTAAGCTAAAAATTTTAAACGAAAAATCTAATCTTTGCTGTTTTATGAAAAAGTAAAAATATTTATTTACAAATATCGTGTCTTCCAATAGAGAATTCAAAATTTTGACAGTTGTTAGCGGCAAACATTATTCAATCAGTTTTCCCAAATCACCCTTGATGGATAAAATATTCAACAACACATGCAAAAATTCTTAACAAAATGGGTGTTATTTTCGGTTAATATTTCGGGTGTACGACGACAAAACGCTTGATCTTATGGAAACATTACCGCTGTCTTAAGATTATGCAGAAGAATGCGTGGTCACCGATTTCGCGTCGCTCAGAAGATCACAATATGGCAATTTTTCCTTGAGACCTGGTCCTGTTCCTGCACCATATTAAACTAATCCAGAGGCTGAAAGTAAATGATCATATACAACCACTTGTATTGGCTTAAAGGGCCCTGAAACAATTAGAAACTGACCCTAGTTTTCATCAAAAAGTCATCTTTGGTGATGAAGTCTTGTGGGTACGTCAACAAAGAAAATTGACGAATTTGGGATGACACTAATTTATATGATATTGAGGAGCGTCCAGTCACTGTTTGGTGTGAAAGTCGGGCTGGAGGTATTGTCGGTTTATATTTATTTGGGAAGAAGATTTTTACATGTTAAATTATTGTCTGAATTCACAAAATTTTTATTTGCTGATTCAATGAATTTGGTTACAGAAAACGAGATTTAGTTATTCAGTATAAAGTTCCTAGTTTTGACACTTTTATATAAGTCTCGTAGTTAGAAGGCCATTGTCTGGGCATATACTAACGCTTTCAGTTAAACGATTTCAAGTCGAAGCCCATCTAAATATCAGTAGAATAGGTTTTTGCATATAAGTTTTGCCATGTTGCAAGTCTCTGGGACCAGCATGTTCGGCTATAGCGCCAGACTGAGCCTCGAGCAGGTTCAAAAATGTCAAAATGTAAAAACTACTGCCGATCGAGTATCACTGTTTATAAGAAATCCATCTTTAGATGCCGGTATTCTTCATTCTATACATATTTTTTGTTCTCCTTTGAATATAAAGAATTGTTGTGACCACTTGATTTAAATTTGCAGCATAGAAGGGAGGTAAAGTGTGGCTTGAACCCATCGAATGCTTAAAAATTCAGAGTTTGAACACCCAAAAGTAGTAATTTTAATGTCAAAAACAAATCTAGACTGAAAATTCATTAACTTATTTAAAGGTCAATGTGTCAATATAGTGACGCGCAATTTTTTTTTTTTTTTTTTTTTGCTAAAGTCTAAAATTGGCTGCCTTGCAATTGGTATTTCCATCGACCATTTGCTAGAAAGGACCCTCTCATACAAAAATTTTTTAAATTCAAAGCTAAGGAAATATCAAATTAAAGAATTTAGTTTAGAATTCTATATTAAAAAAAGAACATTAAATTTGATGCAGCAAAAAAGAGTGAGTGACGGAGTGAATAAATGTATAGAGAAACATCAATCTAATTGATGAGCTTAATTGCTCTCGAATTTGTTAAGGACTTTTGATGAATGACTACAACTAAGATATAAAAATTTTTACGCATACCGACAAACAATACACACACGCACCCACACACTCACTCAAAGACACACACACACACACACCATCACGCACACACTTATATGTTTATTGAAAAGGCAAACACAAGTATTCGTGTTTGTTTAAAAGCACTTAACTATTGGGTTTGTATTAAAAGGACATCCCGTACAAGTGAATTTTATATTTTATACATGTCTGAAACCAAATGCACAGTGGCCCTAAAAAAGTTGAATATATTTTTTTTTTTCATTGATATATCATTCAGAATCTAATGAGTTTTTAAGTTGGAATATCCAACAGAACACAAAAAATTTTATGTGTCAGCGTTAAAATATCAAAATTAAATTAAAATATAAAAATATTTCTCAGAAATGAGATTTCAAAAGACAATTTATTTGTATGTAATAACTTCTTTCTTATACATGCTCGTACTTACATGGAAACGGCTGAGTAGGCAGTCTTATTAATATTTTTTAGACCTCTTCTAAGAAGAGGAGTTTATACCTTCGTCAGTATGTTTCCCTTTTTTTGGATGCACGGCGATTTTAAGTCTTTTATGGAACGATTTTAAAAACACCTCTTCCGTACGAAGAGTTATACTCCAGAAGTGGTCACACTTTTACCAATATGTGAAAGGAGCAACAGGAGTTATACCACACATTACAAAAAAAAAAAAAAAACAATCCCCACATTCTTTTTAAATAAAATGTTTTATATGCATATATTTTTTGTCTGCCAACTTTTGTAGCACTAACTTTTTAGCACAAATCATGATTTTATACTTGGGCGCGAAGGCTGCGGAGACATTTGTTGACAACTTTCAAAATCTCTATGAAGCCTGAGAGTAAAAGTATTTAGAAAAGAAATGACAATTTTAAGCTGATGATTTTGTCGGTGAACGTATACGTATAGCAATAAGGAGGAGGTGCTGAGAACCCATTCGCTAATTTCTGTGGCCTCTTATACAGCGAATAAATTGCATTTCATTTCGCAGGCTATCACAAAAAATTTTGAAAAGTTGTTGCTATAAATGAAATTGTATATCAAAAAAAAAAAAAAAAGACACAAACAGAAATTCGTTACACTATAATTTCCTGGACAAATGGAACGAGTGAGTGAATTTTGCTGAGGGATCCATTTTAAAAGATGTACGCTGATATATTTTTCACATTTTTTCTATTGTTTACTGTGGCAATTGTTAGTGATCATTAAGTAGTTTGGCAACATACAACCTCATATATGTCACGCAAAAACAATCAAAAACAATATGAGAATTCTCCGTCTTGAATATTACGAAATACATACTCATAGTAGGCTCAGAATGCTTTTATACAAACAGCACAAATAAACAATTATACTCAACATAAGTTATACAACTAGATGAAGGATATCATAAATATCTATATTTTTTACCTTTTTTATAATAATTTGGTTAATATAATATTCAAGCTTGAGGTCTTATTTTATCGTTTTATCGTTATTTGAAAAACAGAATTGTCCTGAAGATGATATTAAATGAGTATGGAAATATAAATTATTTTTTTTTAATTGTTAAACGATAAAATAAGACCTCAAGCTTGAATATTATATTAACCAAGATACCATAAATAATAAATTTCAATATTAAATATCGTTTCATGTATTTTCTTTGATATTTGTTGCGAATTTTACTTTATATTTTAATTAAATTGCATAACTTTGATGTGTTTGCCGCAAAGTGAAAGATATAATAAGCGCCAATTGAGAGCCAAAGATACAAGCTTTAATTAAAGGTGCAACATGAATCCCTATTTGCTGCATTTATATTAAGTACAAAATGATATTTTGAAAATATTAGTTTAAAGTAGGTTTTAGTTTAACTTAAAAGTTCATAATACAAATTTGTTTATACATTATTACTTGATAATGGTTTGTCAAGCTTTTTTAAGTTTTATTTTTGCCTACGGCCATTAGCTTTTTAATTTATCTGAAGCCATATTTACATTTTCTGTCAATATAATATTTTTAAATGATTTTCCACTATTGAACAAAATATTATGTGACTGTTTATTTTCCTGTGGACGTTAATCCTTTAAGAGAACTTTTTTTTATTTCTCAAATTGTAATCAATAATATTTTTAAAAACTATATGAGTGCATTTAGAAAAATGCCCCATCAGCCCCACTGTGGACTGAAGAAAAATTTAAGCAAAATAAATCTTTGACGCTACAAACTCACATACATACACATACATACACATGTTCCTTATGGTATAAAGGGAGAGAGAGAGAGAGAGAGAAAGGAGATAAATTTTACATGAGCCTTAGAAATAAAAACGTAATATGTATACTTATATTTTGAAGTATACACATTGAATAATACAAAACCTAAACGTTTAGCTGCGAAAATACTGAAAGGAAGGTTTTATCTTTAAAAAAAATACTTGCATATTTGTGCAAAACATTTAGTTTGAACTTTTTTTTATTCTCCAAATAATTTACAAACTGTTTCAAATAAAAACGAACAAATTAAAATAAAAAGTAATTTCCCTTTAAACCAAATGGTTCTACTTCTTTAACAAGTGATAACTTTGGAAATGAATTTAAATTGAATTTTATGGCAAACATTTGAGGCTGGTGTGCGACTTTTTTTAATGCCCTGGGAGAAAAGGAGCTGAAATTAAAAAAAATAGCTTAAATGGCTTAAACGAAAATAAATTGATTCGAGGCAACAACAAAAAAGTTTATACAGATATTTGAAGAAATTCGAATTTTTAAAAGTATAATTTGATTGTACTCGTAGGAGAAATTTATACATACGAATATCAATATTCCTTCCAATTGACCCATCAGCTCTGTATTTTTGCAGATTTTTTAAACAATTTTATTATAAATTTTTTTATACCATTTCATTATTTGTCATGCTGATTAATGCAAATTTTAGCTCTACTTCTATTGAAATTATTTTAATGATTTGTATGATACACGATTTTTGATAATTTCAATTATTTTCTCAATCATAAAATTTGGTTTATGCATTTGCTGTGGGAAATATTCTAAATAATTTTTTAAACTTGTTGTTGTAAATCAAGAAACTTATTTATCATGAGAACTATTTATAATTAAATAAATGATAAAAGTCAATAAATCAGTGCAGAAACTTAATATATATAGCGAAAAAGGTAAAGATTTTACTTGGAATTCCATTCACTAGAAGTGGAAATATTTATGTGTTTGCTGTGGGAAGTACTTGAAATATTTTTTTTTAATGTTGTTGTAAATCATGAGAACTTTTTAGCATAAAATAAAAGATGAAAGTCAATAAAATAGTACAGAAACGATATTCGAAAGAAAAATATTTTGTTTGGAATTCTATTCACTAGAAGTGAAAATATTTAAAATTTTTTGAGTTTTTGTAATTATTTTTGTTGTTATAAAAATTCTCAAATATTTATTAGAAATACTTGTATAAGCAATAGAGTTTTAGAGATGTACTGTCAAGCTGAAATAGAGTCAAGTAGAGTCTACATAACCCCGTTTTGGCATGACCATACAACCCATCAGAGTTGTTGTGCATAGAACCTGTACTGGTTCTATGACTTGGAAAACTAGATCCATCCTGTTGCCGTGAGGTGTCTTAAGAGACCGTTTAGCCTTTACACCAATACTTAGCAAAGATTGTCTAGTGCATAGCCTCCTAGGAGTCATTGTTTTTTAATTGCCAAGACAGGACATTCATAGAAAAATTAAAAGGCTGTTTCTTCTATTCTTGTACCCTTGCAGCTACAGTGGCTCTTTAATATCGACGGCAGTCTCGATAAAAACTTACGACTGCGGGTTACGAGTTACACTGTGCCGTTAATGTTGTTAGACGGCCACATCACCTTAGCGACCCCGCATGTGTCGAGATTATACCATCTGTAATCAGCCTTATGCAAGAAGTGCCTAAAGATTCTGCTTTTAATACTTCCAAGCGGAAGTGCAATTGACACTGCATTAGAAATGTTCAAAGCAGACTCTCATCAAGCTAGTTCACGTGCCTGTTCATTACCAAAGTGATTTCTATGCTCAGGGAACCAAACTAAGGCAATGTCAGAAAGTCCATTTAGTCTTAACAGCTCTTTCCTACATTGCCTTAACAATTAAGACATGTTTTTTATAGATTTCAGAGCCAAAAGTGCAACTTATCTGGCGACAAAAGTTCCAATATTCCATTCCTTAAATATTTCTGTTATAAAGGGAACAGCATCTTGGACTGGACTAAGTTAAAAACCGAAATAAATGGACATGTAAAAAATATATTTTAAGTATCAAAGAAATTATGCTTAATTTTAAAGTGATACTTTTGGTAAGAGTAGCACTTGCTATAAGTTTGATTGTTGTGGCTTCGTTCTTATGCCAACATTTCATTGGTCACTCAGTGAAATGTCGACATATGAACGAACGAGCTAAAGCCACAAAAAAACTTTATTTATTTGCGTACAATCCCGATATATTTCATTATTAATAAGAACTTTTCTGTTCTACTTAATTTCCTGCAGAATTCCATCATGTTTTGTAATTTAGATCTTTCTTAATTTGGATATTTTAGTATCTGTTATGTTTGTAATATTATAAGCCCTTTTTTAATTTTTTTCAGCCAAATGGGAACAAAAAATATGTGAAGTGTTGTTTGTATTACAGGACTACTACGAATATATATTTGGAATTGGTTTTGGTTGCAATCTTTTACCAGTGCTATAGTATAATGTAAAATAGTATTTTGCTTCTAAAATATATTGCAGACATCTTCTAACTGATTAGACTGTTGCTTAATTGGTAGTGTTTCGAATTCATACATCCTTCGGATCGAAATCCCAGCATTCTCATGACTTCGATGGAAGTTTTTTCTTCACTAAACTTTATGGAACAGAAAGTAAATAAGTTTGAAAAAGTTATTTTTAAATATTAAAAAAAATAAATGGACATGTAACTATAACAGGCATTTTGTTGTTCCTGCTGCAGTCCACTGACAATATTGTGTGGTTTCCCTATTCACTGAAATTAATAGGAGAACCATTCACGCACAAATTTTGTTTTATATGCCATAAAACATCATGATTAATTGTTAAACATCATATTTAAGAACAGGATATTACACTTCTAACAAAATTATGCAACTATTAATTATTTGCACAAATACACCATACACTCGAAAAAATTTCATATAAAAAATAGTATATCATAATCATAATTCACCACAGAAAATACTCGACTGTTCATTTAAAAGAAATTCTGAAATCGCTTTTTAAACACAATTTATCTAATATTTAAATCTGATCTAGTTTTTATTTTAGTAACCAAATTTTACTTTTATTATTATTTTTAAATTAAATTAACGCACTTTTAAAATGTCTAGACAACCTGCGCTTTTCTCTTAATGTATTTTATAGAATAATTAATAGGGTGTATTAAATTTAATAAATTAAATTAAATAATAAACAACTGACGTTTACAGGAAAATTTATTGATTTTTTTAATATATAGAACTTTACACACATGCAACTTCTTTTATTAGCTGATAGGAGGGATATTGAAGTAAATGAGATTCAAAAGTGGCAGCACTTGAAATTTCATACGATTCCTTACAACATTTTTCATCCCAACTATTTCACTCAACATTCTATTCTGAAATAGAAAAGCTTTCGTGCATGAAGCATAAATTCCTTTTCCCTCACGACAATTCCACTGGGTGATTGTTAAAAAGTAAAGACAGCCAATTGCTGCTTCCATATGAGGTTTCAAACTCTATTTGAATACGCTCCTTCCCCTCCGTCATTCCGGGTCCAGATTAAGGAATTTCTATGTACAATCCAGAAAAATATCAATAATAAGTACTTCGTCATATTCGGTTACGAATTATTTGCATTTTCGATTACTTTACTTTTCTAGTATTAAAGGTCGCACTCTCTCAAATATTCTAGAAAAACGTACCACATAAGCTTTGAGATCACAAAGCCTTATCGCAATCGCATAAGCGGTTTCTAACCTGATTATTTTAAGTGCCTTAATACACATTTAGTTGCCTCAGTAACTGTTACCATTTATGGATAATTTTTATGTCTCTAAGATACTCGTACGTGAGCATTCGCTAGTTGTCCCTTAACGAAATAATTTTGTTGTTAAATGCGATACACCTGACCATCGTTAGACGAACTTTAACAGATCGCATTTAACTTGTAATCAAAGTACTTTTTTATTATTATCTTTTACTGTTAGTTTTAGAATTTTTTATATATTTTCAATAAATTCATTTTCATACTTGACTGTCGTACAATGTGTCACAGGTGTATACAGAACAACATTTCTATTGTATTGTTAATGTGGATCCTATAATACAATTCTACCTTCTTGTAATTATTCCTGTGCACATTCATAACCATACATGGAAGCATTCGTATGAAAGAGTATAAACGAAATTTTCCAAATGAAACTTCAAGTGTTTCTATGCAATTTCAAATACTAGTAGTTCTATACACATCTGTTAATAGTTGCAAAAATGTATGTAGTGATTGAGGGGAAATATACCCATTTGAAAGTCAAGTGTTTTTACCGGTTGCTGTTTAAATATTTATGGGCAAAATAAAATCTTTTTTGTTCCCCCTCATCGAAAAAAAAATTAATTTGATAATAAATATTTAAAGTGCAACAGCTTTTGTAGTTTCTTGTGCTGATGGAAATTTAATTTCAAAGGTATGGGAACAAAAAAGAGCCTTTTGTTGTAGTTAATATGTTAAATAGGTCTTTCCAAATGTCAGAAATCTTTACTGTAGGCTGACATTGTCCGCTTCTTTTATATATTCATAATAAACAAAAATCTTTTCAAATATCTGCTGCAGGAAAACAAACGCCGAGATACCACATATGAATATTGGCAATAAACAGCTTCTCCTGTAAAGAGTGATTTTTAGCAACTTTCTTTTTGGCAACAAACTTTTTGGCAGCTCAGCTCTTTTCGTGTAACATGTGGCTGTTAAACATATCCAGTTTGGTCTACAATTTAACACTGAATCGCCTTAAAAATGATCTACAGCTGCAGATTATTGAATTTTATTATCAAAATTAATGCTCGGTTAAGAAAGTGCATCGTCTCCTTTTTTAAAATTGTGTTCAGCGACGAGCAAGCGAAGTTAACTGTTTGATGTGAAGAGCAGACAGAAGCATTGCATCCCGAAAATGCACTGTTTGGTGTGGATTTTGGGCCGGTGGCATCATTGGACCCTACTTTTTCAAAGACGACGAAGATAGGAACATTACTGTGCGAGCGCTACCGTGCGATGATTACACATTTCCTTTTTTTTCTTTTGCCCAAAATAGAGGAGCTGAACTTGCTTTCAACAAGACGTTGCCACATGTCAAACAGCACGCATAACAATTGAGATGTGAGTTCGGTAAACAGTTTATTGCACGTTTGGGGCCAGTCAGTTGGCCGCCTAGATCGTGATATTTAACGTCTTTAGACTATTTTTTGTGGATCTATGTTAAGGGAAATGTATATAGGGACAAGCCTATTGGAAGATATTGGCTGATATGTTGGAGAGAGGAGGAAACACTGAATATTATGGTCAATCGCAAGTAAAAATTCATAGGGAAGTAAGTTATAATAAGATATTCTCAACTACTGGCTGTAATACCATCAAAGCGTTAGTAATGAATTGGATATCATAGGGTAAAACTTTACTGCAAACCCATATTAAAGTACAAATTACATTCCTGTTAAAAACTTAACGATGGCCTTAAAATCGCCTCACGGTTCAAACGATTACTACCCCATGATGTCAAAAGTTATTTCACCAATAACAAGTCCAGAGCATGATTACTTTAACTCACCTGGATGCATAATATCAGAAGGCCAGTATCTGGTCAAGCCTTAAGAAGGAACAATTTTTATATCTATATCTAGTCAAGATCAAAACAGGAAGATCCCCTTAATGCTGAAAAGTAATTAAAAAGGTTTTTTCAAGCTGTGAGTCCTTTTGAATGGTTCCCTTTCTATTTATTTCTAATGTTACTATCTCTTTGGTATATCATAGATTTTCTTTAATTTATTTAGATGTTTTATAAATGGTTTAGTTCCTTGAAATATTTACATATAAATAAACAAATATACAAATGTTTCAAATGTATTTTAATAGTTTGACATAGCAATTATAAAAACACACACACGCACATACACGCAAATAAGTATATTTTTGTATGCATTTGTACATGAATGTATCACATACAACAAAAAATTAAATTTTTATACATACAATAAAGTTTTTTCAACATTTATTTATATTGTTTGAGTTTTTACAAATAAAACTTTGGTAAAATTTACTTTACTCAGTTTCGTATTAAATGTAAATATTTTAAACCTATTTGTTGCATGCATGTGTGCAACAAAAATTTTTAACTTGATTATTTTTTAATGTTTCAAAGATTTACAGTTTGATTTAAAATAGTTCTGCAATGCATTTATATGTAGATTAAATTTAAGCTGCTGTAAAGGACTTAAGGAAGGATAAACTTAAAAGCTGGACTGAGCCATAAAATTTTAATAAATTTTCATTAACAAAATCATCAGTATATACTAGTATTATATATATATATATATATATATATATATATATATATATATATATATATATATATATATATATATATATATATATATATATATATATATATATATATATATATATATATATATATATATTTGTTTTTTTTTTCAATATGGTTACAAGGCTACTAACTTTCCCTTAACGCAGCGTAATTGTATATGTTATCGTGTATTAAAAACGAATACACACGAGGCAAAAAGTCAGTATGCTGTACTAGGCAAATAGTCAGGCAGTTTATTGAGGCCGTATTAGTTACAAGTGATATAGCCAATATCAAATATTCAAAAGTATGTTTATGATCAGTGATCAATCCATGATCATGGACTTAAAAGGAAACTGTTTATACTACCTGCATGACTTTTAAGCGAACTCATTCGACAATATTAGCATCCGATAACATCTGTTACCATTTGAAGTTTAATTTCTGGAAACACAATGTAAAGTCTAGACTACAAACTTCTCTTATACAATCTATATATATAAAAATAAGTCCGTATATGTACGTCGCCGAACTAATCATAAACGCGTCGAGCGATTTCAACCAAACTTATACACTACGTAGGCAGTGGCCCATATACGGTTTATATTTAGTTTGGTTAAAATCCGATAACGCATGTGTGTGCGGTGCGTATGTGAAGTGAGTGTGTTTTGCCGCAGGCATTTTTTGTACCGCATACAGCATTCATTAGTATTGAATACATTTTGGTCGTTTGTGTATTGAAGAGCATTGCACGGAGTGATGCAAATAGCAATTTGTTATCATCTCTCTTTTCTCTTTGGACGTCATTGGTGATTGATCTTATCATAATCGATTTTTGAAAATATTAATTTCTTCACATTTTTTGATGAGTAAACCAACTTTATTAAAAACAAGTGTGTTTCTTTTCTTATTTCGTTTTGCCGTGCGAAGCAGGCAACGGGCCCGCTAGTTCGATCTAAAAACCAATATGGTACTACAGAGTTCATTAAATATATAAAAAATCCTGAAAACACAAAATAAACTTCCTCTGTGGTATGTAAAAAAATATTTGCATATTCACAAAAATCTGAACGTTCCATTAGTCAAATTTGTGATTTCAAATCATGTGGCATAATGATTAGAGAATCTTAAGAACTATTGAAATCCATCAGCTTGCAATATACTAAACCAAGTAGACCACACTTAACTAAGCAGGAAGGATACTCTCGCTCTTAGGCGAACATGAGCGTATTGAAGACAGCCACAGCAGAGGCTGCAAAAACTGAATTTTCAGTCTGGCTCTGACTAGATTGTAGTTAAGATTTGATGCTTATTGTTGTTAGATCAATCTATATTGAAGATTAATTATACGATTGATATAAAATATATGAACTTTGTTGCTCAAAAAAAAAAAATAATAATAAAGTAGGTCAATATCAAAAGATTACTCTGATTATAAGTTGTATATTTGTTTAAAATTTTTTAAAACTATTTTTACGGCTTTTTTACTATTAATAAACCATAATTTGATGGTGTTTACTATTTTTTTAAGCCCAGTAAAATTAGAGTTTCCGAAAAACCATGAAAATGCTGAGATTAGGATCAGCAAATAATGTAAGTTCTGATCATAATCAATGATCTTATCATTGACTCGTCATTAAAGGATATTTGGAAGCTTTCTTCACTGCATTGGGGAAAGTAAAATTTAATGTTATTTTATATTAAGTTTGGATGGGTCATTTGCCATATTGGAAATAAACTTCATGATACATATTTTTAATTAATATTGTGTCAACTTGACTTCCTGGAAAGTTAGAAAAATTTACAAATGGATTCTTGGAAGCAATTAAAACTACATTTCTTGAGAATCACTAAAATTTTTCGTAATGAAAATGATGAAAAAATTCGCCCAAAAAACTTTCACATTCCACAGTTCCATATGAACCTTTTCCTTAGTATCCGGTAGTTTTTAAATTCTCATTTTATAATTCCTTATAAGAGTTTTAGTTCCCAGAACTACTTAACTCTGTTTGATATTCAACGAATTAATTAAAAGTGCAAATTGCTTACTGGCAGCATAACAACAGCCACAAATGTATAAAATAATTATCTTAAAATAAAAATAGAAAATAACTTTTTTAACAAAGGAAAACTCTTTACAATAATAAAAAATTTAGCACAGCTTTTTGTTTTATTTAAAAAGTAAAAATAAATTATATTACAATAAAAATTAAAACAAAGGAAATCAAAATATAAAACCTTATTTAATTTTTATAAGGGTTAAAAAAACATTATAATTAAAATTTGTGTGTGTGTAGTAAAAAATATGTTTATAATTATTTTTTAGCAACAACAAAAAACAATTACATCTTTTCAATTAAACAAAATAAATTTTTCTTGGAATTAATTTCTTTATTAAAAAAAAACGTTATTGTTATCATTAATAATAACTGATAGAGCTTCCCAATAAGAGAAAACTTCATAAGAAGTCAACTAGATCCTTGGCCGTGGTTGGTCAAAGAATACGCACGATACTTCAAGAACTACGACAGTGCAGTCTTATATTGGAAAATGCGAAAACAACTGTAACAAATCGTGTAAGATGGAGGTGCTTTCTGAAAGCATTCAGTTCCTAAGAGGTGTATGAAAAAACCAATGTTAGACGTTTCGGCTGACGTCATTGCTTACGAACCTTTTTCTCTTTAGCTATTGTCTTACGAGTTCCCAGTAAATTCCGTGTTTAATTGTGATCCTTGCAACGTCGTGGCGAGCGATCGGCGCCAACAAAGAAAACCAATATCACAACCGTCCATGGGCGGTATAACCGTATTAGCCGCATGAACTAAACCCCAGCGCAACTATTGCACGCCTGGGGGCAATCTTGGTAGCCTCAATGCCAGGATCAGACGCTTTGGCAAATCAGTCACTCGTGTTAAATTAACCGCGATTACGGAAACCTTAAGCGGCCCTTTGCTCCTTGCAGAAGAAAAAGGATTAAATAAATAAATAAAATGTTCGGCCTTGAATTAGTTCGCTCGGTTTCAAAACTCGTTCAATGTCGTTCAATACAACCGAGTTGTGTGGATTTTTTAAGCGCTAAACGATGTGGTCATAATGGAAGTTGAACTTTGGATTACATTAAAAATATACTTGAAATCAAATCAAGTACATACGATAATTTGTTTACTATTAATCATATTATTTTTACAGTTAGAGATCTTTAGTTGTTTAACATCTCTTAAAGATTGGTTGAACCAATGGTCTTATGAATTCCCATATTTATGGCAATATTATCTAAGGATTATTTTATCAAGGCGCTATTTACCTATTGTTCAAAAATTGCAAAGGAAATGGAAAATACATCCTGGCAATCAGTTGAAATAGAATGTTGTTGTCAAGAGATTTTAATCTGCATTTCATTTTTAAACATTATTTACCTCATAACCGCTCAAGTTGTATTATATTTTAGAAAAAAACATGACGGAAAAAGTCCAACATTTCTAGTTTATTTTTTTATACAATTTATTAACTATTATCTAATTTAATCTATACATCTACCTTATGTTTGACAGATATGACTTCCCTTTTCAAATACGACTATCATTCCATTCTGCTAAGAAACACTAAAAATTATTTGTATATTTTTTAAAATGTTAAAAATAAAATCTAAACAAAAGGAACTGAAAGCTTAAAAAAAGCTCTAAAATGTTTCAGCATAATATTGTGAGATTTGGACATAAATTGTATCTAAGTTTTGTGCAAAACAATAAACAAAAAAAGGAAAAATAGAAGACAATGAAGAAACAACAAATAAAACCATTAAGCAAATCCTGTTAAGATATTATGTGTTTGCTGTTGTTTTGTTAAAGCTGAATTGAAATTACACTTTAGTGCGGAAATCAAAACTTCCGAATTCCTTTTAAATCTCTGTATAATATTATTATTAGCGAAAAAAGAAAAAGGAGTTGCATTATTTGTTTGGTTGTTTCTTTGTTTAATTTAATACTTAATGCTACTCTTGTTATATTAAGTTAAATATAGTTTATTTTAAATAAATTTGAAAGAGTTTGATGCCAGAGCTACAAGTGCGTCTTGCTCACTGTCCTACTTCCTTTGAGGTATTAATGTTGCAGGGAAGATTATTCTGGTTTTAAATTTTGCTCTCAATAGTTTTTTATAATTGTTTAATGCTTAAAGAAATAAAAAGCACTATTATCAAATAAAAATATAAGGAAATATTTTTTTTATTTTTTTTTTTTTTATTTTAGTACTGATTCAATACTAATAAAAATACAAAGAAGCAAAGAAGAAGTCAAGAGCACAAGTTTCATCAATTAGAGGATTTTTAAAACATTTTATAAATTTTAAAAACTTTTAAATATAAGGGGGCCTTCAATAGTGAGCCTTAAAAATTGACCGCAGATAACAGCCATATTGTTGAATCTAAGTACATCGGTTGAAATGACTGTCATTTATTTAGCCTGTTTTGCTAAATTACGACAAATGGAAAAATATTTTATAAAAATTAATGTTTTCTTCGGGCACCATTCCGCGAGCCTAGTGCTTCCACTTAATAGTCATCATAATCGTCCTGCTGAGATATTTGCTTGCATTGTGTGAGTCCACTGGTTCAGTATACAATTAGCGAATATCCTTACGACAACGAAATGCAAAATATGTTGAAAGCACCATCGCTGTTTAGAGAAGGTAGTTAATCTCGCAGACCATTTCTTGACCAACTTCGCTTCGTGACTTGGGCCTGAATCCGTATTTAATATATATAGTGCCAGTAGCTGAAGATAAACGGCCTTAGACAATAATGTGTTTTCGCTGCATGGGCCCTAGAGCCCATTCAGTAATCTGAACCTAATTTTCATTAAACATAATTTTTAAACTCGTTTTTCTTTTTGTTCCACTTGACGTAATTTACAATACCAGTTCATTAAAATTTTTATAATAAAACTGGCACTACGTTTGATTTTGAATTTTGCAGAAACGTTTTGTTTTACAAAACAAGGCCATGGGTAAATAACAACACTTTGAATTTAAAAAAAAAAATTAATAAATCAGTTTTGGAATACAACTAATAAAAGGGACAAGCATATACATGTGTAAGTAAGTATTAAATATGTTCAAGTGGCCCTTATTTTTATCCCCAATTATCCCAAAAGAATTACATGCGAACTCATCACAATTCCAGAGAGAAAAAATCACACTTATCGAAAATGGTATAAAATTTAAAAACATTTTACAAAAACTGCCACACTGTATCCTGCTGCAGGACATTAAGTAAGTAAAATATTTTAATATATGTTTATGGCCATTTAAGGATTCCCGAATGACTGAGCAGATTTTTTAGCTCAAATTGTTTTCACTCGAATCAATTAAAAAAAAAAATTAAACCAACAACGGATTCAAAAGTGATGAACACTTTAATACGCTGATACTCGGATGCAGTCGAATAGAGTGGCAAGTGGACTCCACTCCCTTTAAACAGTCTAATAAGTATTAGAGAAATGCTAAAAGGATGTATACAAATTTGAACTTCGTTGCTGGTTTAATCGCATAGAAACAATTTATACTTCCTTATCGGCCCAAGTAATTTTTACTTTTCGGTCACATTTTTCTGCTAAACAAAAAATATTTATAGTTTTACTTTTAAATATAAAAAGTTTTCTTAGTTGTGCATATAAAAACTTTAACTCACCATTTTTTATTTCATCCCTTTTTCCCATGAAATTCATGCTACTGCAGCCTTTTGTTTCTTACATATTCAAATTAAGAGCATTTGGGGATAGAAAGTGTGAATCCTTAAGTAAAGAATTTTACTTTAAGATTGTAGAGCTTTATGTTTTTTGCTCCTCGATCTTTTTTAAACTTTTCCATTATATTGCAAGTTTTAAGTTTCACTACTAGAGCAGATGAATTTTGGGAAAGTTGTTCACTTCGGTTGTAAGTTTTGTTGGTTATTTTCTATTGTAGTTGTTTATTGCTGTTGAACTATTTTGCATTTCCCAAAGTATAAACGAAAGGAAATAAAGCTGCTAAGCTTACACTGATTAGAGATGGCTTCAAAAAGGCTTCTAAGGAAGCGCTTTATGAAAGATAAACTTTTTCATATAATGTTGATAATGAAATTGTTATTTTTATTCATTGTTTGCTTCTAATTTATTTGTTATAACTTGTAATAATTATCTAAATATATGTAAATAAATTGTTGCTGTTGTACAACATGGCCATGGAGTTTAGTACTACGTAAAGAGTACAATAATATTAAAATGAGTGCGACTTCCTCACACAGTGTAATGGATTCGAAGATAAAAATAATGTGACCTATTGTAAGAAGTAGGGGTAATGATCTAGTACTAGGGCTTATTCCGATAATTTTTAATCACTTTAACACACTTTGGTCTAGCATCGTATTTTTTAAAACAGAATGTCACTAAGTGTTTAAAATGTTTATGGAGAAAGTCTCAATTTAGAAATGCGATATTACATTTTTGCATATTTTGCAAAGTCATAAGTCTGATTCACAATCTCTTGCAAATTGTTTTGAACCATAAGATTTGTTTTTAATTAGTATATAGAAGCCGCGAAGCTGTAGGCTTGTCTCCAGAAACAATCAAAACTTGCAACCTATTTGCAAGATTGTGTAGCACGTAATATTCCATAATAACAAATTAAAAAAATTTACATCTGCTATACCGTTGCATATTTACAATAGCCAAATCATAATTAATACAACACATACATAATTGCAAACTGACAGCTGGTGATAACAAAAATATATACAGTACATACAGCAACTGCCGTAAGATTGACACGTACTTTTGTTGTCGCTCTGTATAAATTTTCGTTTTTGTTTTGTTATTGCCGTACAAATCTGTTTTAATTGTGGATTACATTTTGTTTGTGTTCTTTTTTTAATAAGAGATATATTACATAAACAATATTAGACTTTTTTCCCTTAATTTGAATGTTTTTAAATTCATAAATCGTCACTTCTGTAAAAAAAGAGAAAGAAGGGAAGGGGAGTAAAAAAAAAAAAAAGTGAATTCACCCATTCGTTTTGAACGTTCCGTACGCTTTTTTTATGTGTAGTTTGAAGTCTCTATTTTTTGAGAGACAGAAAGAGAGTAAATTTAATGCGGAACAATTTTTGCTTGAATTGGTTTTTACTCTCTTTCTCTCTCTCTCTCAAAAATAGAGACTTCAAACTACACATAAAAAAAGCGTTCAGAACGTTCAAAACGAATGGGTGAATTCAACTTAACATACATAAAATTAATAATTTATATATAGACATTTATAAAGGAGTGAAAAGAAATTATTTAAATTACCAATCATATGAAAAACAATAGAAATAAAAAACCATAAGTTGTTTAGGAGCAAAAAGAATTGCAAGCCAAGAAAAGATCCACAAAATTAAAGGGCAACATTTGAAATTGCCTAATTTGCAACTTTAAATGCCAAGGACAGTGGATACGACTAATAAGTCATTGTCAATATTATTTTATATATTTTTTAATTATTTTAGCTTTTGTTCACGAGTACTTAATATTAAAATTTATTATTTGGGATATTCTCCCCAACTAATCGTTTAAACAATTAGAGTTTCAATAATTGATTGATTATGCATTTTGTAATAATCATTTATCATTTCTCTCATTTATTAAAAATCAATAAATTTTGTTATTTCAATCAATTATAAAATAAAGTCGATTTTTCTTAATAAACAAAAGTTTCAAATTCCGCCCGATTGTTTATTTTGAACCGCATAAAAATTATTACATTCATCGTAAAATTGTTCTAAAAAACATTAAGAGAGTGGTTATAATCTTTGAACGGCTTAACAGATCTTCTGAGATTTATTTTCTACTCGAGTATTTATTTTTCTTACATATTATCTTATATAGGCCGCTTATTTTGATTAACAATAAGTTTTATATAACTTGAGACATTTCACTTTTTTCTGCTTCCATACCACTGTGCACCTACGTTTCAGATGAAGCTTAAAGGCTTTGTTTAAAAACCTCCGCATTTCAAATTAATATATTAAGACTGTTACTGCTCATGAAACATCAATCATATTTGTCGATTACGAAAGTGAATTGCAAAATTTTCTGTCTATCATTGTTTTTAAATGTGGTTGTTTTCTTTAAAAATTACGTTTTATCCGTATGATATATTTTGCAACACTTCTTCGAAACTAATCATCTTCTCTATCACAAAGCCTGTGCTGTAATAACGTTTAACGTTAAAACTTTTTCATAAAACTTTTCAAATATTATATTTAACACTGACAAAAATTGATGTCAAAGTTGAAAGTTGCTTTATGTGATTTTTTTCCTTTTCTTTTTCTTTTCTGTTAAAAAAAATTAACTTTTTTCCTCTTCAACATCTATAGAATCAAATGACAAGGAAGAAATTCTTTTATATCACGGCTTATATATTAATACTTTCGAGTTGATGTGCATAACTGTTGGTAGTAAACAGTTACTAACAACAACCATTATGTAAAAAAAGCTCATAAATCTCCACAATATTGTGTTTGATTACACGTGGATATGTTTTTATGTACGAGTATTAAATATATTTTACCAAATTCCAGACTAGTTGGCTTTAAAAAAAAGAAGGGGGAAAACCAAAGTAACAGAAATTGCAACATCTGCATTTTTTCGCTGAAGACTTTTAAACAGAAATTCGCTGAAAAAGCCGCAAACTTTTATAAAACAGTTTGTTATGAAACAGTTTGTTTCAGTTAAGCCTAAAGTTTAGCGAAGAGAATTTGTTTACACTACGATTAACCTTAATGGGGATGGAGGAGTTACGCAGAAGGAAGAAAAAGTAAAATACAATGTAAAACGACATTTAAAATTTTGATTAAAAAAAGATAAAACTTCGTATTTTGCAATTTTTTATCACATATATTTTCAAGACATTTATTACATTTTTCCATAAATACTGCAAAATAAATTTAAAAAAGCTTCTGCTTGAATTATTATTTTATAACCGACTTAAAAATAATAATATTCGTTCGTAGACTTTTTTTTAATTTTCGGTGATATTTTTGCCATATTTTTTGAATTTTTTTTTATGAAAAATGCTTGCTTAATCTAAACCACATGCAATAGGAGCTGTGAGAGTGTCGCAAGTTGGCGTCCTGGCCGACTTTAAATGAGAAAAAAAATAAATTTTATTATATGCTTTCAGTATTGAGATTTTTGATGCCCGTTTCAAAAAATTTGACATCTCAATGCTCAACTCAATGTACTAATTTATGTATATGAAAATACAAAAATGTTTATAACTTTAAAATACTGCATTTTACAAATAGTTAATATACATATTCCCAGCTATTAACGGCAATATTACTATACCCTAATTTTCTTTGTAGCACAGTGTACTCGTAATTAATGTATAGTTTACGTAACCCAGACTATCAATTTCTTAAAAAAAAGTTTTGATTGATATTATTGAAAACCACGACTTCTCTTTATTAGCAAGAGCTTTGCAGAAGAGCGGCTACACAAGCGGACTCTTACTAAGACCATTTGATATGCATAGTGTCCGCTGCTTATGTTTCATTGGCAAGCAAAATTGTTGCCTGGATCGTGTCATTTAAAAAGTCTGAGGAATATTCGTTTTATTGAAATTTAAGCCCTATTTTAGCAAATTTAAGACGGCGATTTTAATAAATATTTTTCCGCAGTTTAAATAAGGTCTAGAATGGACCAGAACATCGCCACTAAAGTAGACTCTGAGTATATTACAGACTAGTTAAATTTTTTATTGAAAATCAGCCAACATTCATATATTAACCTATTCATGACCATAGGAGATCATGAATGGTGACTGTCCGCAGAAATCCAAGACACACATATGCATGCGTTGCAGTTATTAATTTTATAAATATTTTATAAATTTTCTTTGGCTTCGATCAAGTACCAAATTGTTACTTTTTCCATGGCAATAGATAGAGAACTTTCTATGGAGGTCTACAACTCTTCTCTGGTACAGACACAACCCTTTAAAGATGAGGAAAATTATGCCATTTAATAGAAGTTCCACAAAAAAGAAAATTTTTGGGAGGTGCCCCTGATAGACTTCTCTAGGTCATCACATTATCTTCAACATCATAAAACTGACATTTTCAAAAAATAGGTTTTCAAAAATTAAAAATTTATATCAAAAATTTATTATTTATCTATAATATTTGGGGCTAACGAATTTTTACGCTAATGTACAGCATTCAATCTCATATATCTGTACAAAAACTATCATATACAATGTGAGAATTCAATCATATATAAGAACTACAAAATGTGTAGTCAAAGAGGACTTGAAAGGTTTTAAACAAAATGGAATAAAAATTATATTCGATATGAATCTATTACTTGTTTACAATTACAAATACTAATTTTAAAATTTTTATTTTTAAAAGAATATTCGCAATAAATTTCAATAGTAAATCCATGTCGAGGAAATTCGTGGTCGTGAATGGGTTAAATATTAGAGTAGAATAAAAAGTATATAGACTTTGATTATTCACAAAATTATACTTCATCAGACCATTATATAATGACCTATAAATAGTTTTGATCATTTAGTTTCATAAAATACTATTATTTTCGTAACTTAATCAGGTACGGCCAGGAAGAGACTTAAAATTGATGATAAAGAAAAGTTTTCAATAAATTGTTTTTAATACTACCAATAGATCACATAAAAGGAAATATATGCCTCCAAAAACAATTCAATAATACATAATGAAATTAAAATTCTTGAGACTCTCAAGCACTTGATTGATGACTATAATTTAAACTAAAGTTTCCAAGACCTCAACTTGGAGGAAAATATCAACATCTTTCCATTCACTTAAAACAACAGATAAGCACAAGGAATATATTTCTCCTAGAGCATTTAATGTCAACGTCATTCTTTTTCTTTTCTTTCGATTTTTTATAAAGAAAACTACAAAGATTCATATTATTAACTGATTATTTGATTTAAAAATAATTAATGGAATTATTTAATTGAGTTTGAGGTCTTCTTTTTATAAAAAACAATATATTTATTTTTTTGATTTTTCAATATTTCAAACACCCTGTGGGTGTCTTCTTCAGGAAAGACCTCATACTCAATTAAATAATTCAATTGATTTCAAATAAAAAGTAGATTAATATCATCAATTTATTTAAAAATAATTTAATTTAAAAATGATTTCGCTTTAAGACTCTATCAAAATTTAAGTTTTTAAGGCTTTAAAAAAAGGAAGAGCTTAATTCATTAATTAAACAAATACAAATCCAATATACCGATATTACAAATTATTACCTCAATATATTAATAAAGTACTCTTATGAATGTGTGTAAAAAATTGCAATTTAATTGCATATTAATTGCATTTTTATTGACCAAGTAACTTATTGCAGCTGTTTGTTCGGTTGCTATTCAATAAGAGTGATTTTTCACATTGTTTTAAGGAGCTGCTCATCCTTTCGTTGCTCGAAAATATTTAAATGCTAGAGCGCAGATTCCAATCAAACATGTTGCAAAGCTAAAAAATAACATATGTATGCAAGTATAAGAGAAAATTAACAAAATACCACACCCGCAATCGAAGTCTCTTATACGTGTTCCACGAAAATCTTTTCTATGCGGCCTGTTAAGAAATTTACGCTCAAAGAAACATAATAGTTTATTTCAGATGTTGCATGTAGGATATTTTAAATAATTTTTTGTTTCTCATAAACATTGTTATGTACATAATATGTATATATTATGTAGAATGATGAAGGAGTAGATTGAATGAAATAATTCCCAATGAAATTTTATTAAGAAAATAGAAATTATCAATTAAAATTAAGTTTTAAATAAAATATTTTATTATGGCTTTTTGGTACGAAAAACAAAAATTATATTTCGTTCGTTAAAAGCGACCAAAACCTACCAAGCTTTCGAAAGCAGAGGCTATTACTGACAATTCCAACATTTTCTATAAAATGCTTAAAATATTATGACTAAAGCAGCAAAAATAAAATTTCATGTAAGACTGAAATAAATGAAGTAATTTTGAAGTAGATAAAAAAATTATAAGGATCTTTTTCGCGTTATACTGACAGTTGCAAAGATATAGCTCTTACCAAAAAATTGCATACAAGGTACTCTTGTTGTTAATGGATCCGCTTGCGAACAAGCAACACCATTGCATGTTTCAAGTTGACCTTTTATATTTCTCTGGAGTAAATTCTCATATTATTCAGAACCTGTTATTATATATTCTAGAGTTCAAATATATATGCATCATATATATATTTTTTTTGATACACGTACAAAAGTATGCTTTATTTTTCATACTCAATATCTGCCATAATAAATATGCTACAAAAATCAATTGCATTTGTAGTTAATATATTTTAACTTATTTGTTGTAAATTAAAAAATGCTCTCAAGAGTGATTTTAGCTATAATTCTTTTTTAACTGTTCTCAGATCTTAAAATAATCAATATCAAAATTTTTCAAAATTAATTAACATTAATTTTTCGACCTTTTTGTTTTAATATATATTATATATGTATATCTTATTTCATAAACGAGCTTTAGATCATTTTATAACATATACAAATAAATTTATTTTAAAATATAATAAAAAATAAATTTTGTTTGTATTTTATAAAAAGACCCCTCCTGAAATAAGATTTTTCAAAATTTTCAAACATTATAAATTTAGTATAAGTATGTTGTGGCATGAACCATATATAAATATATATCGCCATTACATTGGTGCTAACGAAATCATCAGTAGATCTCAACCCTAGAGCATAGCGTTTAAACTCGCACCCTACCTTTAAATTTAAATAAAAGGTATGTATGTTCGAGATATCATTAAAAAATTATTAATTTTGAAGCCCTATCGATATCATTATGTATGGCATCCAAATGCCCCTTTGCTTTGCTGGGTGGCGCGCATCCAAATGTTTAAGTTTTCATGACTCTGCATAATCAGACTGAATTTGGCCAATAGCATGGGTTATGTATGGTCGTTGTGGTTTTAAGTTTATTCGCACAGAACTGTAACTTAAGAAAACCTTAATAACAGACTATTTGTATAACGGTTTCAAAGCGTACGATTTAGGTGACCATATCTCCACACCTCCATATAAGATAACCATCTTATATTACTTGTGCTTCTTCTTATTTAAGCAGAAAATGTAAAATGAGGCAAAAAAAAACTCCGAAAACTAAGCTAAACAGCTCTTATGTAGTGCAGCTCAGGCTTTGAAAAAAAAATTATAGTTCCAAGACTGTATTTAATACTATTTATTAGATGTGTTTTTTTGATAGAAACAAAGGTGCCTTCTAAATAAATTTGATTATCCATACATACATATATGTATGTATGTATTTTGATGTAAAATAATTAAATTTTGAGATGAACTCTAAAGGACATACATACATACTATGTATGTATTAGAAACCTACTATTAGAAAAATGTTTGAAAGTTGTATAGGAGTGTATACTTATATGCACATATTTATGTATGTATGTACATCGTACTTTAGTTCAATATAGTAATACCTCAAGAAATCAAATTTTCAAGATACTGACGGAAAATCATTAGGCGATATTCTCTTCATATATAGAAAATAAATTCTAATTATATCTGATTAAAGTCAAATCACAAATCACATTAGTCAAGAAGCTAAAAAGAATCAGACGTTTTTTTACTTAACACCCTTTATATGGGAAATCCCCTTTTGTGACCCTTTTTGCAGTTTCTCAACAGTAACGATAGTTATTGTTTGAAATAAAGTTTAATAACACAAATATATTGCAATTTTATAATATCACATGCAATTTCTTCAGTTCTTCTCAGGCATTGTTTTACTTTGCAATAAATATGTAGCAGTATAGAAGCAAAATTTGTTCTTACCCTCATTAAATAGTCAAAATTTATTCAGACAACAACGCGCCGGATGTGTATTTTGTCACCATGAGCACACTAAAAGCTGTCCGGTTTCCGAATGACTGATTCATCTTCTTAAAGCTGTTCTTGTGTATCCTTTTTAAGGTTGTAAGTTTTACTAAATGACTTATAAAGTTCATTACCAGAGTTCTTGATTATTGAAGTCAAAACTCCAGTATAAAAACTTTTTCAAATGTTAACAGGGTAACAATTTTCTTTAGTATAACTACTTATTTCAAATGAAAGTGTGCTTCAGGAATATAATTAAAATATTTAGCAAACATGGGACAGCATTGGACAAGGATTTTAAAAAAGCTTCTTTGTCAGCTAACGTATTTTATTCAATACATTTTTTTGTTAAAAGCTTAACAAAGTTCTTTGGACATATCAGTTCGATTTGCAGAAAGTTGCACTCGTTAGAAGAAATTGGAAAAAATTTTAGAAGCGCATCCTATTTTCGTGGAGATTTATATACATATATTTTTTATTAAATTGAATATTAATATTTCTAATCTGGTAAGATAATGCATGTAAATTTCAGGTGAATTCCCAACAGAATTTTTCAATTATACGCAATAAAAAATTAAGTTATCGCAGTTTACTGCTTAATAATACTTCCAAAATTTGGTAAAAATTACGATTTTGGCTCACACTCTCGTCTGGGTCGCAAAATATAGAAAATTTCAAACGAACAAATTCTCCGATCCCAATTATTTTTTAATTAATTTCATAGCAATTATAACGAAGCTCAAAGATATAAAATTTTCGCTTATATTGAATTCTTTTTAAGGCCACAATGCTTTAGGCTTATTAATTTAAACACTTGTAACGAACAAAATAAGATCGTTATATTTTTCTGGCTAATTTTCTAAGCTGTTGATACAATTACTTACAATTATTGGAAAAAGCGATAAAAAAAATCAATAAAATTTTGATTATGTTTTATAAACACATCGAATACTAAGAAATATATGTACGAGATATAAGAAATGTATGTATGTCACTTATTTGAAGTTTGTTTACTTTTGTTTCTGTGGCAATACAGAAGAAATATTTAAGTCTATTTAAGATCATAACGAGTCAATAACATAGCCTTATTAAAAATTGTATTCATTTTGCCAAATTTTTCTGGAAGTAATGTAATGTAATGTAATGTAATGTAATAGGGGTTTGGCCCAGGATGGCCCTTTGCACTGCGACCATTGTTGATCTATTGTGCTTACCCTGTCCCTGGAAGTTACAGTGTTATAAATTTCTGTTTGTCTTTTTTTTTAATACAAATTTAGTTGGAACAATAACGCATGAAATTGCTTATGATAATTTGAGGAATGTATTCCTAGTATAAGGAATACAAAAAAAGGCGAATTTAATGATAAAAATAAACTTCAAAATTTACAACTTTTCTCTTGTAAAAGGACAAATTCAGAATTAAGCAATTTTTCCTTATTGTCACAGAGTTTCTTATAACAAAGCTCCACTGTACATATACATATTTAAAAATACTGATGCTATGGAATATATTTCATGTTGAAGGTACATTATATTTTTAATTTCTCGAAATTCGCTTTATGAAAGATGAAAGATGATACATTCAAATTGATGAAGATGATACATTCAAAACTACTGAAGAAAATATGTTATGTATATAAGTACTTCCATTAAGCACAATATTGGGATATACATTAGTTTATGATATACATATTTTCCTATTGGAAATACAAAATTTTTTAAAAATTTTTTTATCTAGTGGCCCATACATAATATTTTATTTAGTACATACATATGTATGTACATATATGTATGTATATGTATTTGTATATTAAAACTAAATATTATTATGTTTTCCTTATTAAATCTTTTTTCAGATTACTTATGTATGTATGTATGTGTATAACCAATAAACTTTTACAAACATGCTAAGTGTATATGGATGTATAAATGTAATTTAAGTTTAATTACATGACCAAACAACTAAAACATAATTTGACAAACTTACCTTTGAAATTCCTCTATTTATTTTGTATAATTTTAATTTTTTTTTTAAATCGACCGTACCGGTAACCGTTTTTTATAAATATACATATTTAAATACAAGACACACACTATTTGTAACTAATTTGTGTAGGAATCACTTGCTCACAGCAACTTTATACAAAGTAAAAGTGTATGTAAGATGTATTAGTCACCAGGTGACAATAATTGTTTTGTTCCAATAAAAAGTTATTTTTCAAATTAATATGCGAGGAAACAGATAAAAAAATAACACTAGTCACAGTCATGTCTACCTAGTCCATAATGGCATTAGTTTACAAAGATTTTGATTACAGTATAAATATACCAGCCGCGGCAACACGGTATTCTCAAGAAAGAAATAAATCAAATACTAATAATATAAGTACATACAAAAGCAACTACAACTCCCCAACAATTAAAAAATCATAACATAATCATATTTTCCGTTCATACAAATCAATTGTTTTGATTTTTTTTTCTCCCCTTCAAGTTCAGCATCATCATTGAGCATCAATTAGTTGATGGCGTGAATACGATTATTATAAACTTCATACATACATATGTACAACAACAACAAACAAATGCAAATATATCAAGGGGTAGCCACACGCTATTAACTACAACAGCAAGAGCAATTGACATTAGGAGTAATGTACACTGTCTGCACACAATTAGATCGAAAAATAATTGTCACTACAGTTTATATAGCAGCGAAGAGCTTAGTCATTTTGCTACTATTTTAGATTTGTTCTCTTATTCTCTTTACCTTGTTTCGGCATCGTATACAATCGTTCATACACATTTACTTGCATATGAATATGCTTTAAGCAAGAAGAGACACAAATATTAACTACAGTTATTTACAAAAACAAATATATACGATTTTTTGCTAATCAGGTGCACGTGCACTATGTTAAGAACAAAAACACACACAGGCACTCCATACATACATACATACTTATGTATGTAAATGAACAATTTGACAATATTAGAGCCATAATGAAATAACTTTTAACACTTTTTATGTTTAATATGGATTTTGATATGTTATTAATATTATTTTATTGTTTTATCGATTATATTAACTAACTTTAGATGCATTTTAATACGAACGGCAATTTAAGACAACAAGACTTGACGATGGTACCCAGAGAACTAATTTTATTCTTAACAAGAAGCGCAGTGATGCCAGCTTAAGGGTTCATATGAATAAGAGGTTTTAGTTGAAGACTAAGTTGGGAATGTATTGTTTGTATGAATCCTTCATTCTGTTTCAAATAAAGTCTTACGCTAGTTTTTCAACATACTGCATGTCAAAATTCATTAGAATTGATAGCTGCAAGCAACTGGAAAGCAATTTTTCTTCACTTTTAAATCATTACGTCTATTTGATAAAAGGTTCGTATTCCACAGAGCATCATGGGTTCTGTACAGCTCTATGAATCACAACACATCATTAGTACTTTAAGCACAAACATTTCACTATTTGATTTCATTTATTTACGATACTTTAACTAAAAGTTTTAAAATAATTAAAAAAAAAAATATCCGCAAAATATAACTAGAAAGAAAAACAAAAAATATTTTAAAAGAATTGTTATCAGCTGTTGAAATGGAAATTGAAAGCAATTAAATTTTTGCAAGTATGAATGTATTGGAGAAAAAGTGCGAATGTATTAAAAATTGATCGTCTAACCCCTAAGTTAGTATTGCTCACGCATGGATGTGTAGAGTATTTGATAGTAAATAATACTAAGGTGAGATCGCTGGCAATACTTCGTACCTGTTTTTCTTCTAATCTATTTAATTTAGAAAATTGTACCAATAAATATGGTTAGGAAACAATGTAAAAACAAAAAGAAAAAGTCTAGCGTAATTCGTCTGATAACTTAAATGCAAATATTTAGAATCTTTAAAAGTTAGCAATTTAACATACTTCTTATTCGATTAAAAAAGTTTTAGATTATTAATCCGTAAGAGCTTTTCAAATTGAATCTGTACATATGTACATATTTGCATTTGTTTGTTGTTGTTGTACATATTAAGTTTAATAATAATCGTATTCACGCCATCCACTAATTGATGCTCAAGGATGATGCTGAACTTGAAGGCGATAAAAAACAAACTATTAAAAAACTATTATCGGTACGGGCGGTCTAAAACATTTTAAAATAATTGAAAATAATCTAAATGATTTTTTTAAGGTGAGTTGCTCGTTTTGTAGTAGGGTTAGTCATGTATGTATGTACATGTATGTACATATTTGTATGTTTATATGAACACATGGATGTTTTTATTTACATACATATTTATGTACATATGCATGTGGTTAAGCATATACATATGTACATATGTACATACATACATATGTAAGTATATTTGCCATTAAAACAAATGAAATTTAAAAGTAAAGATATTTTCCCCAAATAATCGTTTGTAGAATTAGTTGGGGAGAATATCCCAAAATAATAAATTTTAATATTAAGTAGATATTCTAAATAAGTACATATGTATATACATATGTATTTAATTTTCATTTTGCATGTTAAATACAATCATTATCCATCAAAGTGTGTATAATTGTATACATGTTGTTGAGTTTAATCGTTTGCTGTGTTGTTTGTATAAAAAAGCGTTTTAAGCCTACTATTACTACGTTTATACGTACGTCTTATTTGCAAATAGAACTATTTGCAAATAACTAATTCACTGTTTATACGGGAAATTGCATACAGAACTTGTGTTATTGTTAGTGATGCCATGTGACGAAAATATGATTGTTTGGTAAGTAAAACACAAAAAACGTTCATGAAGTGGCAACGTCTTACTTTTTATTTGCAAATAGTGTCGTTATTCACGACTTGTTTAAGTGAGTTAATAAGTTACAATAAAAAAGTTATACGGCAACATTCTTCTTTTTTATTTGCAAATAAGACGTGCGTATAAACGTAGTATATGATTATGTATTTTGGAATAATCATATACGATAGAAAATTTTCATGTTGTATTTGAATTGTTTTAGTATAAACTTCTGACATTGACTGTTTTTAAACTGCTTAAATTTCACTGACGATTTGTTTAAGCGTCCAATGAAATGTCCGCATAAAGCCATAATAAACAATAATACATTTTTAAATTCCAATTGTTTAAAATATTCATAATATTAATTAATAAAATAACGGTTTATTTAAACACAATAATTGTAATTACCAACACCTACAGTTTAATATTTGTGGTTTACGTCTCTGCTACTATAGTAATATTTCCAAAGCTTTTAATGCCACTATAATTTCCCAATATTTTTTTTATGTACTTATATTTCCAATAGTTGATATAATTATATTTTTCTAGCTATAACTTATCTGTAGTTATATTGTTTTATGGTTTCTATTCAACTTTTAAAATGCTATAAAATCTTCTCTTAATCAATAAAACAAACTAATAATAAAAAGATGAGTTTTTTTTTATTAAAATTGTCATGTATGAGATTCATTCTATTTCTTACACATCCTTATAAATAATATTAAAGAATTTTTAAGAAGTTCAATTATATAAATAACTTTTTTTTAAATGTACAGGCATTAATAACGTAAATTGGGGTTACATAGGCTAAAACGGAACTCGATTGACCTTTAATGCTCATGGCATAAAAATACTCGTACCTATTTGTTCTTCTAATATATATAATCATACTTCTTAAATTCTTCTTTTGTATTGCCAAACACAGACAGCTGGTGCAATTATTGATTATGGCTTCACTTGTTCCATGAAAACTATGCATAATCATGGTTAATTTTCGGTAACACAGCGTACTTACTCAGTCTTGCCAATAAATCCCGTTTCCGGTTAGAAAAATCAGCAATATATCTAATCCGTAAAAGCAAATTTTTTGCCAGATGCATGGTTGCATTATTTTTTTGAAGTCATGTATTTATTTTATTAATACTATACAATTTTTGTAGAGGAAACTCCATTCTTAATATATGCACCCTGATAATGTAACTTTAAAAGTCGCAGGATATGGTCTGAGCATTGAATTCTCTAATTTCAAATATTTCAGTTCCATCTATGTATATGCCTCTTCATGTAGAAACTAAGCATGGAGACTTAACAAATATTTGATATGAAACTCCTTATTTATCTTAGAAACTTTGTGCAAAGGAAGTCTAGTTGTGGATGACAATGATAATAATTTTATATGAATTAAATTAAAAAGCAAGATTTTTATTACAAAAAATATTTTTTTTAATTAATGGTGTTCTCATATAGAAAAAATGCTGCCGTAATAATTAACCCGTTTTACATGTCAAACAGTTGCTCGAAAAATATTAAAGTTTGGTAGAAAATAAAACAAAACAAAATCTCTATTTTCATAAACAAATTAATTAACATAAACAAAGAAAGAGAAGTATCTAATCTTTAAACATGTTTACATATGTTATGTGCAACATATTTAAAAATTAAAATTCTGTCGCACTGCTTACTTTACTTTATAGAGCCGAACACAAACAAAAAATGGGGCAAAATAATGTGCAACATTTTTTTGAGAAACGACTACATCCCGAATAATGTTGATAGATTAGAATAGAAGCATATTATTAACTCTCATGAACTTGGAGGACCCTTTATAGCAAAAAGGTCTCATCTTTGCGTATTTCAGAGGAAGAACTCTCAACTGTAAGGCTCCAACTGAGTTTAAAACAATTGACCAAAGGAATTAAGAAATAAAAAAGATTAATAATTCATTTTTAACTGACGGCATTACTAACTAGTGCTCCGAACTTTTTTATTCTATTTTAGTAAATGAAGATAAATATATTAACTAAACTACGTACTAAATTATGTACTTATGTGTCCTGTAACTCACATAAGGTTTAAATAGAAATAATCGTCATTATGTTGAGAAAAATAATATATTTGTTTTGTTTTATTTCAAAGAAAATAATTTTACAGCAGAGCTCGGTTATAACGAACTCTGCGGGACTGCAACATTTAGTTTGTAATTACCGAAACTTGTTATAACCGGAATAAATATTTGTTCTCTTCCAATAAATAGAAGTAGTCAACTTATTTTAAATTTTTTTGATATACATATTTATTAAGCAAATTTTATGTTTATTTACAAATTTCATTTATTTTCTATTGCTACTCATTTTTCTTTTGTTCATTGCATTTTTTCTATGATTGTATTTGAAACTAATTTTTTTACTTTAAGGATACACAGGCAGTAAGTCCTTGAAATAAAATGCGTAAGATTACTGAACTGTAGAATTTTTTAAATTGCTGCATATTAAGCAAATTTAAATCTTACTCTGGATTATATGCACTTCTTAAAATAAAGAATAAATCAGATATATGCATGTCCTTGCAGCGATTTTACTGAAACTCAAACTAAATATTCTAAGATTCTATATATGGGCTTAGGGGAATTCATCAAAGAGCTCAGCTGTATTATTATTAAAAATGTAAATTTACCTAAAATTTTATTATCAAGATTAAGGATGTCCTTGAAATACTTGTTTTGAAATATTGCTTTATTAAATAATAACTAGTTTACTTTAATGGATTAGAAAGTTACTGAAAAACTTCAGGCATTTGATTTGTTCTTTATAAGAGTAAAAATGTCCAAGTATTTTTCTATTGCGTATTTTTAAAAGATTTCTTTATAACCGAAAAATCGTTATAAATGAATTTCCCTATAACAGCAATTTTTTATATTTTTACAAAAACATCTCTATTGCGATGAGTAAGAAAAATGGTACCTAATGGAATAATTGGTACCATTTATTGCGATTATGCATTTTCCTTTCGCATCTAATTTTTCACTTTCGCAAACCTGACATCAGTGTACTTAGTAATACGAAAGAGTATGTTAAAATCGTTCGTTAAAACTAAATATCTTGCGCTAACAAAATACCAAACGCATCGAACTAGCCTACGCATCGCCCCTTGGTATCGGCAAAGTTGTGCGTTAAACGTAACAATTTGTTATAAGGGGTACAAGTTATATCCGAGCTTCACTGTATATTAAATTCTTGTAAGTTATATAACATCTGGAAAAGGGTAAATATTTAAAAGTTTCACAATTGTTCTTTTTGTAAATTTAATGAAAGAAAATGTTTTCATCCATATCTATGGAAATAAATAACTAATGTCACTACGACTGTTATTGCAAGCCGACCCACCAATAAAACTTCCACATGTGAAAAGAGGTGAATATCCTTTTTTATTACTAACAAACTCCAAATTAATGTATTTTTTCAATTTAATTTCATATACGTATCGACTAAGAATATAAAAGGCAAAGAAACCCCCAATCAACATTGGAAAATACAATTTAATTCTTTATTTCCAACAAGAAATCACTTAATGGAATTTTTTGTATTTTCATTTTTTCACTTCCAATAAACTTTTCCTCTGTCACAACTTGTAACGATTTATAATTATTTTACATTTTCAATTGATCGTCCAAAGGAAATCAAAGTATACTTAAAGTATATGGTTTTACCCTTATCGATAATAACTAAGAGTTACAAAAGTAAATTTAAAATTTTTTTAAATATTTGCAAAAAATTTCAATTATTTTTATTGAAGGCGAGAAACCCACTTCTTTAGCTCTGCAGTATGACAGGAGTGGGAGTGAAAATAAATGAAACGGGAAGCAAAAATGAAAATGGGGAGAAACTAGTTTATGTTTATTAAAATTTGCAAGCAGAGAAAATGCATATTGAGTCGTAGCCATCAGGGGATGTGGACAATTTCTTAATTTTCTTGCTTGAATTGAAGCAATATTATTACCAAAGGAAATCACCAAACAGAAAAACATTTATATAAAAAATATTTATGTAAAGTAATGAGAATATTGCATGTACTGATAAACATAGTCATTCGTACATAGACGTTGAAAAGGTCGGTGGTAGAAGTAATTACTTAATGCTACCTAAAATGCTGATGGAACAAATGTACTGATACGGGTTCCAGTCAGAAAAATGTCAGATATTTCAAAACTGGCTTCCGGCTTTATGAGTTCAAAAATTTGATTTACGAGTACTTACTCGGACCATCTTTTAGGAATCCACCGCTCCTACTTATGAGAGGGAGTAGTGCTTTTTAACATTCGATTTAAAGTTTCTTTTATTAAAAGTGACATTCAGCAAGTACTCGGCTAAAGAGCAAATTGTCTCTGTAAAAGTGGACTTCTGCATTTTTAATATGGAATATAATGTTGTCTTCTATCTTTCACAATATTCATTAATCATGCCAACCTGCCATCATAAAATAACATGATGTTGCACCGCAATGGCGGACCATTCACACCATTCTAGAAATAATATATCGACTTTGATCTTCACAGTATATGTTTGGGAGATTCTTCTTTTAGGTTTACTTCGGTTTAAGAGATGATTTGGTCCCTTTGCAATACCTCTGATAGAGAACGAAAAATTTGATACGGAATAGTAAAAAGGACAGAAATAGCCACAGCTGCAGCAGGAATCGAAATTGAGATCCTTTGGCTATGGATCTAGTATGCTAGCATTCAAGTTTTTCTTTTAGGTCAGCCTTTCAAAAAATAAGTGTGTAATGGTTTTTAGAAAAAGGTCTATGAAATAAATGATGGCATTACAATGTTGACTGCGCTTTTCGGTCAATATCGAATTAATCTCTGGGTAAAAATTCTTTAGATTTTACATCTATGTTGAAATAATAGCTTTTTATTAGAAAAGTATGGAAATAATGAGACAGTTATTTTCTAATTCCATATCTAATGGAATTAATATATATTTGTATGAATATTTAAAAGTTATGAACAAGCCTCGTATAGCAAAATTTGTCTTTGCACATTCATTTAAAGAAGAATATATAAATTGGAAATTTTGTAGAAGAGTCCAAATATACAAATGGATAAAAATTTATATAAAATAAACAAATACCGTGAAGATGGTACTCGATGAGTACTGAAATATCGATAAAAATTATTTCGGAGCCATTACGTTACATACATACATACATACATACATACATACATACATACACACATCCTATTTTATATATATATATATATATATATATATATATATATATATATATATACATATAGATAGATTTTAAATTAAAATGCTCTAATAGTTATGAAATTATATAGTATTTGTATTGGAATATGCTGCACCGTGTAATACAAATCATTCTCTAGTAACGCTTTTAAAAATATTAATTTGTTTATCCTTATCACAGAAACGCTACCACCTTCAGTAAAATGTAGAGTATCAAATGTAAACAAAATGTAAAATTTTATTTAAGAACGAAAAGAAAAATTACAATTTCTATAAATTTCCTTCGATTGCTTCACCGGGGGCTGACTGAGCAAAGCTTATAGTTTTTTGTTTTGCTTTTTCAAATCTTCCTTTAGCTTGCTGCTCTCATTGCTGTTGTTGTTGTGCGGTGTGTTTTGTAAGATGGCATTTCAAGTCGTAACTTGTGCACTTTTCCTTGCCCACACGTACTTATGCACACACACACACACAGACTCAAATGTAAATTCGAGGAATACCGGAATTTTGTTTCGTACTTCACCATTGTACAACATTTGCAGTGAATTTTGTGTCGTGATGGTGTTTCCTTTGATTTGCTTTACTCTCGCCTCCAGAGTCTCAGCAGCAACATGCCAAAAAAACTTTTAAAAGATATTATTTCAAATTGCAACATGCCGTCGTCATTTGTACGTTGTTTGAGAGAAAAAATTTTTGATATTTTTATTTATGTATTTTCTTCAATAAATTTTAGATTTCTTGCCTTTGCTTTCTGTGCGCCTTCTTGTAAATTTATCACACATTAAATTAAATAAAAGTGTTATTTTTCTGCAAATTGGCTCTAATTTGTTTGCTCGTTAAAATGAATCAAAATCGAGGTGTATTAAGTTTAAAAGATGGCCTTATACCACAACGGCCTTAAAAACCACCATGAAAATTGCTACGCTTATATCAGCCGAATATCTTTCGACGTGAGGCTCGGGGTGCACACCACAATTGTCTTTGAACAGGTTTTGGCACTTTAATATCCAAATTTGTTTTTGCTATTGCTGTTATATTCATGTCTCTCATCCGTCCTATTCTCCGGATTCAGCTCCGAATGAATGTTTCTTTTTTCCAAACCTAAAGAAATGCATCGGCGGAAAGGCACAAAAAAAATGGAGAAATGTTAGACAAAGTATATGGAGGCTCAAAGGAGACTATATGGAAAACTAAAATGATTTTTTAGTGACAAACGTTTGTTTCATTCAAAAAGTCACAGACTGCTCTCGTACTAAAAGAAAAACATCGACTAGCGATAATAATTATAATAAAAATTATTGAAAAGTCAGCAATCAATACTTATATAACATAATAATTAAAAAAACAAGCTTTATTTTGTAATAAAAAATGTCCTTAAATATGCAGCAAGCCACCAGCCCCTTTTATGTTTCTAGCATTTTTCCAAACCGTTTTTTAAATTTTCTAAACAATTAATAACAATTAAGATATTTTAAAGTTTTTCCTCCTTCTTAATATATTTCACTTGAAAACATGTTCAAAGGGGTGGCATTCCCCACCAAAAACTGTTCACCATTTGAACATTTATAAACGCAGACATCTGTAAAAACTAGCAAAGTGGCAAAAAAATGTTCACTTCTACTACTAACACACATGGAAAAAGTTAATGTGACAATTGTTGTCTGCAAGTGACAAGTCAACAGTATAAAAACAACAGGAAAAAACTAAATTCGATTCTAAAGCTCAGTCAGGATATCAAATGAGGACAACAGTAAACAATAATAAAAATACTCGAATATACTTTCCTGCTGGCGTTCGTTGTTGTCTGTAGGGGCAAAAAAGAAAATGTCCTGTAAAATATTTTCAATTTCTTTTGGACTATTTTGTTATTGTATTTAGTCAACTATTGAGGAGAGTATAAAAACTTTTCAGGGCTTATTTTGTTGATTTATTTATTACTTTATTTTATTTTATTTTATTTATTTTGTTTCATTTGGCCAAATAGTAGGAACATTTATTTGCAAAACTTTTCGATTAACAGTTGAAAAGAGTAAGAATTTTTTGATAATAGAGTTTCAGAAAAAAATTTTCAAGTTTCTTTATTGATTGTGTGTGAGTTTTTATGTAAAATTTTATTACATTAAAGCTCCGGGTGTATGATACCAGTATTTTAATTAATAAATACAAATTCGATGTAATTGCAATCCACTGTATGAGCTGCTATCAATATCTCACACTGTACAGAGCCTTAAATTGCTTATTTATATATCCTTTTTTAGCTAAGGACGGTGGACGCTAAAAAACATGAACACATTTTTCCTCAAAAATTGTTAAGCGTCGAGTAAAATTTTTCCTGTGTGTTCAATGCAAAAATTAAAAAATGGCAAAAAGCATTTTTAAAGCCATTGCTTTGAAACTTCGCTCATTCATTATGTACAATTACTGAAATTATTATTTTTTGAATAAACAGGACTTGATTTTATTTAAGTTGTATCGGGTCTTCCAGTAGGGATTTCTAAACTTTACAGAGTGACAGCGACCATATTGTTAAAGCTACACCTCTCAAATAGACTGGCGTTTATTAAATCCTTTTTTTAATTGTTGGAGATAGGACAACACGTGTAGGGTGATTTTTTAAGAGATTTGGGACTTGATAAAAAAATTTATAGAAATGTATGAAATCTTTATTTGAGTTGATAGAACAATCTATATAATTCAATGTTTAAAGATGATTTCATATAAACGTGGACCTCGGCTACGCCTCAAATGCTTCATACACTGGGTTCAATTTTGGAATACTCTCTCCAACATATTGGCCGGTATCTAACGAATAAATTTTTCAATATTGGCTTCCAGTACGTCAACCCTTGCAGGCTTGTCCCTATAGACATGAGCCTTAACATAGATCCACAAAAAAAAACCTGAAGGCGTTAAATGACACGACCCAGGCAGCCGATTGACTGGTCCCAAAGTAAAATAAACTGTTTACCGAACTAGCCTCTCAATCGGGCCATTATTTCGCGTGCTATGTGGCATGTGGCACCATCTTGTTGAAACCACAAGTCAGCCAAGTCCAGCTCTTCTATTTTGGGCAAACAAATTTTGTAATCATCGTAAGGTAGCGCTCGCCATTCACAATAACGTACCTGCCCTAGTCGTTTTTAAAAAAGTACGTTTCAATGATGCCACCAAACAGTGCATTTTCGGGATATAATGCTATTGGCTGCTCTTCAAACCAAATACGGAAATTTGGCTTGTTTACGTATCCATTCAATCAGAAGTGAGCTTCGTCGCTCATGCACGATGCACTTTCTTAACCAGGCATGAATTTTGATAATAAAATATAATAATTTGCAAGCGTTGTTCGCTTGTAAGTCGATTCATGGTTAAATTATAGACCAAACTGAACATATTCGACAGTCACATGTTACACGAGAACAGCTGAGCTGCCAAAAAAAGGTGTAGCCAAAAAGAAAGTTACTAAAAAATCACCCTTTGTAAATGATAAATGGTTTCATCAGGCTGTGTGTTTCGTTTGGTCAACATTTCGGCCAATTTGCCCATTTTACGGTCACCATATTCGTCCTTCAGTAAACAATAAACCAACATGCGTACGACTACGAAACGCAAGATCTGATAAAAACATTATCGCTCTTCATGTGCAAAGGCAGTCATTCGCAGGACTCGGCCAATTGTATTTCAAATTTTATTTGAGTATTTTTAAGTCCTTATGATCTTTTAATCTCTTTGCAATTTAGCTTTAAGACATAAATATTGATTTTAAACACCACCGACATATAATGCATCTAATATAATAAAGCAGGCAATGAGAAAAAAAGTTTTCTTAATCTTAGAGAAAATGTTGGAACTTTTTTTAATTGCTCTCCATACATTGAAAACATCTTTTAGAAAAGTTCAATAAGCGCAAGAAGATATATTTTGTAAGAATATTCTCTTAGTGACAGATCCTCTCAAACACATGCACAGTAGAACAGCATTGTATATCAATATTTAAGAAGTTGTGCAAAGCTAAAGGCTGCCAAAGTTCATAAGGAATTAATTTCATTGCAGGAAATCACATACTCATATACACACAAACACAACGTACAAGCATTTTCAACTAAAAGCAGTTGAACTAAATATTTATTAAATTTTTAAATTGCAAAGAAAAAAGGGACTAATTAGAGCAAAATCTTAATTGAAATGTGACATGTTAATAAAGAATTTGAAAGATTTTTTAATATATTTAAAGGCTGCATTTATTTTCCATGATAAGTTTCTCTGACTAAACATTTAAAGTCGCAAGTCCTCCTGGGGTCATGTGTTAAAATTTTTATAAAATTTCTTATACATTTTATTTCGCCTGTTAAAAAAACTTTTTCATATGAGGCATTTCATGTGTAAAGCGAACACTTAAAACGAATATTTTCGTAGTTCTTTGATTTTTGGCATGACTGTATTTCTAGTAGAAATGAATATGTGCAATAAATATTGTTTTTTATATGATGTTTATTTGACGAGTTACAGGGCGGGCGATAAGATGTTGCTGGTTTGTTAGAACTAAAAAAAGAAAAAAAAATAAAATAAGAAATATTTAAATGATTAAAATTTTCAAATTTTTGAATTTGAGAAAAATAAATTTTCATTTGCGAAACCGGAAATAAAGATTTAAAATTAGAATTTTTTGAACTTTTACGCCGTTTTTGTATTTTTATCTTTAAGCCAGAACTAGCTTAGGGTGTCGTTATTATATTCTAAGAGTTTCGAAGTGGGACATAATTAGTTTGAAAGTTATGAAAATTTATGTACCTGCATATCTTACTAAAAAAACCGGAAATACCCATTTTAAATTCGTATTTTTATAACTTAGTCACACATTTTTTAAATAATCTTTTTTTAAAATATGAAATTAACCTGTAAAATACTAATAATTAAAGAATTATGTAAATTTACACACTTGATTAGTGCACTGCGACAACGGAAATGAGCATTGGAATAAAAAAGTTTCTAACTTGACTCCAATTTTCCTTAATCTTTAAAAAGTCATACCCAAAATACTATAAAGATTTTCAATTAATACAGATATGCATTAGTTTAAAAGTTTTTTAAGTCTATATAAATATAAAGAGCACTGTAAGCCCGGAAGTGGCAATTTAAAACTCCATTTTTTCTAACATAGTCCCAACAACATATTTTTTTTGCTTTTCGCTTCACGTGGAATGCCTCATATATTATTTTGTATTATCTGCCTGCTACAAATAAAACTCTTTCTACACTCTGTGGAATTGTTACTGACGTTTCAAAATCTCCAAAGAACAAATGACCGTTTGTGAAAGCGATCTAAAACACACACATGCCAATACCTCCACAAGCCCATTCACATATTGAGAGCAAGTCCTTATCCATATGTTACTGTTTCCATGGAATGAAGAAAAACACAGTCACATTTTTCTTTAATAGAAGAACATACACACTTAAAGAACTTTTTATAAAATTGAAGAGTTAAAAATAAAATACCGATGCACTTCTTAAAACTATAGCAAAGAAATTTCTATAAAAAAAAAAATAAAATAAAAATAAAAAATAAAAATTTTAAGTGTTTTAGTGTGGGTCACTTTGCAAGTCAGCAAAATTGCTGAGAAGTATTTTGTGATGAACAGAAATTTTCTTACTTGCCTAATTCGTTAAAAAAGCTTCGGTCATATGTTATTGATGGATTTCTATGAATTAAAAGAAGGACGAAATAGTTGTACAGTGAAAGCTTCCATAAATGCTCCTACTTATCGTATTTTTTTGATGTTTGCTGACTATTGAAATAATAAAGGGCCAATGCACTTTACGTGAATTTCCAATTTCGAGGGCAATAAGTAAATTGTGCAATTTTAGATTAAAAAAATTGCTCTTTGACGTGATAAAATCGAAAAAATTTAACAGTTTTGTACCTTTTTCATTCTACATTCTATCACAATATGACAGCTTCTTACTAGTTTTTGGCTAAAGAGAAACGAACTCAATACTGGTGCTACCCTTTGGACTTCTGAGAGACATTTTAAACAAAATTCTTTAATATATAGTAACTGCGTCCTGTTGTTGAAGAGTCTTTGATAATTAGAAAAGTCAGAGATGTACATTACCTGCCACTATAGCACAAATTTATGGTGCCCTTAACAATATGTGAACTTAATGTATTTAACACCACCTTCTGTGTGGTCAATTCTCATACAGCTGCGTTTGTAGATGAGTAATAAGGTATACGTACAGCCACCTTCTTAAAAAGCTGGAGATATTTAACCTCCATCGCTTTTATGTAGCAGTTTTATTGTTTAGCAACAGCATCTATAGATCTAGCTCTTGATAGCAGGAGAGCTCGGAAGCCAACCACTAACGCTGATTCAAACCTCCTACCTGCAACAAACAACAAACTTCTTCCTGGGTCTTGGGTTTTAGTTGAAGCCATCAACACTAATAACCAGTCTAGGCCAAGTCCTAGGAGCTACTGATTTGCGTGGCTCCAGAAATCTCTCTTGTCAATCGTGATTTCAGAACCCCCGAAAAATTATAGGGAGAACTCAGTTCCACGATTTGAGGCCACATGTAGCTTGAGGCATTTGTAACGACTGATTTCCGGATGAGCATGCGTAGTCTACTTATAACTTGAGATTTTTTAGACTCTTTAGATGTTGGCATATTTTATCAGAGATTAGTTAGCATGCACCATACCAATATTAAGGGCTATCAACAAACTGTCAAAGTAGGGAAATCTGAATAACCCATACACTACAGAAGGCACAAATTTAAGCTGCTAAATTAAGATGCAAAACCATTTCCTTGTGGAGGAATTAGAATAGTCAGGAAAGGGCAATCTGTGCTAATAAACTCACCATTTTGAAAACTCCACACATATTAGGGAGAATTATCAGTAATTGAAGGGAACGCTTGAAAAACTACTCGTTATGCCGAGGTAGTAATTTGAAGAATGCATCTTTCCATATACAATGGTACAAATACAATTCTCATTCTCACAACTTTTTTTTATTTTATTACCCATCGTTCTCATCTTTTAAATCTATATATTTTTTTACACGTTTGCAACGTTTACATGCAAATATCTCGGTTCCTTCTCCCACATGCTAAAAATTTGAGTTGAGTGTGCTCCTGAAAATTGAAATTAACTCACATTATCCTTGACTTGCATTAAGCTTTTAGTGTAATAATTTAAATATTTAAATAAGTGCTTTAGCTATTCAGATATTCTGGTTTTATTTTCTATTACAAGTCAAAATTACATGTCACAAGACTCTTGTAAAAATGTCTCTTCACTTCTTTCTAATAATTTGCTTTTCGTAAAATTATCTACTAACCCATGTATGTACTCTACGAGTACAAGAACAATAGACATTTTAACTAACCACGTATAACGTTTGAACATGCTTTCCAAAATGCTCGTTAGAACTTGCTCTACACACACAATGGATGCAGGCTCTTGTCTGAGAAAAGTGGTCATCTCAGATATTACGAATTTACAATATTATTCGATTGGAAGACACAATACACCAATACAAGTAAATACGAGTACATACACATTTAAAAGTGTACAGTAGGACTATTTAAGCAAAAAGCGAGGCAAAAAAAGATGAATCATCTTCAGCAGTGGATCTTTTTGGGGTAGTTTTCGACCACTTTTTCGCATATATCGGGCGGTATATCGGCGATAACTTGACAAATGTTGGTTTTAAAATACTCCAACATTAGGCAACGTTGGCCAAATTATGTTGTCAAACCATGAAACTTTCCATGCAATAAAGCCAAAATCGATCGTGTCGCCTGGCTCGTCTTGTTGAAACCATATATTGTCCAGTTGCAGAGACCGGCATGGAATCGATAAATTCGGATTATCCACCCCAATTTCACTAACAGAAGCGATATTCTCTACAGTGCGGGCATTGCAATGTACATTAAGTCGGTCATGATGACCATAATCACTTTCGATTGGCATGCTCATTTAGTCTTATCACTCGAAGAATGTGTTTTCCATAGCAGCTGCGGCTGTCACTTTTAAAGGAAATTTTCCAATTGTTCTGAGATCATATTTCCGTGCGCGTTTTCTAAGGTAAATTAACTGCTAAATGTGAATGTTGCTAAATGTTGTGCCGCAGAGAGTTCTTTAAGCGATTTTCATTATTATATAATTTATGATCTGTATGTCCTTAAGTCGACGCTGGTAAGTTCTCAGCTTCCTAAGGCAACCTAAAAACTGCGTTGCAAACACTTATTGCTTAAACAGTGCCCACTGTTTATAGAGAGATCCTGAGAAGCTGTACATCTGGAAGCAAATGTGTGCTCGTAAGTATTCTTACGTGGACAAGATTAGTATGAAAAAAACATGTATATAAATAAACAAACTCCTTTCATACAAACTTATTTATTCGTGTGAGTGAGTGTCCATACATGTATGTATACGTGTGTGTGCGTGTGTGCGTTTGTACATCTCAACTATATTACATGGTTTTACACTTGGTAGTCAAGATAAATAAAGACACTTTGAAAGTAAAATAAGATATTCCATATTATATAAAATATTTTAACAACAACAACATCATCTTCGTTGCAACTTGATAAAATTTTGACTTTTTACAGCATCCTGATTCTCATACTTAACCCTCTAACCCGCAAACTCTGAAAAACTTTAAAAAAATTGTTGGCTTATTTTTTTAATAATAATTATCACACAATAAACTCAAAAAAGACATTAGAAAGTGATTTACTAATTCAGTTTAAGAGTTAGGTGAGAAAAGGTGAAGAGTGCCTCATGGCACTGTTGGCGGTTCCGGTGTAAAAAATAAATCGCTATTAATTTTTATTTATTATACGATTTTTATTAAAATTGAAACTAAAATTATAAAAAAATATGAAAATATGTTCTACTTTCTATGATGATAGTCATTAAAGCAGTTTTTGCTATTTGAACAGCACAAATGAAGGTCGCACTTTGAGCAAACACATTGTGTTTGTGATTTTTTGCAGAGTTTGCACCATCTTTTTCCACCTTCTTTGCCTAACCATATTGGAAAATGGCCGATATTGTCATAACGGACGTCATCAGTTGGATGTTTTGCTCTTTCGCCAACCTTTGAGCTTCCTGGCTGTGAACCTTGTTGTGCAGTTGCTTGTCGTGGTGTTCTTGGTCCACTACTTGGGCGACCAGATGCACGTTTTCTAGTGTATGTCACAAGGCCAGCAGCGATGTCTTCTCGAAATTGAGGTAGCTGGAGCAATTGCTGGTCTTCAGCTGAAACGTTGTCTGGATCGTTACATTTTTCGGTGTTAATGCGACGATACAAAATGTAAGCGTTCGTCGTTGCCATATCGATAAAGTGGTAAAAAAGTCTGGTCATCGCATTGCGAGTCTTTGCTCGAATATGATAACGACCCATAAGTCCATCCATCAAATCTACGCCGCCCATATGGCTGTTGTATTCACGTATAATTTGTGGGCAATCAACTTGCACATACTTTTTTGCTTTTCGGTCGTAACGTGATACTTTTGCTACATGCAAGTCGGGATTTGTTCTTGCAAATGGCTCGATGCCAACATAAGTTGAAGCTAATCGCACACACTTGTTGTCTTTCCACAAGACATTGCTTACTTCGACGCCAAAGGCAGAGCCCACAAATTCATCCGAGAAACCTCTGGGCTTGTCTCTGATGGCATTATCTGCAGGAAGTTTACAGTTTGGAATACGGTTGACTCGGACCGTGCCCAGACTATATATTCCCTTTGCACGCAAATAAATCAACAATGGCAGCGACGTGTAGAAATTGTCGAAATAAACGATGTGGTGCACGAAGTTTGTTACTGTTTGTGTCAAGCGTACAACAACATTTGAAGTAGCACCAAGATCTGGAGCGCCGGGTAAAACTACGTTATCGCCTGCACCATTATAAACTTCAAAGCGGTAAGCAAAGCCAAAAGAATCGCATAAAACGAATAATTTTATCCCCCATTTGTGTGGCTTGTTTGGCATGTACTGGCGAAGGTGATGGCGCATTTTTGTGCTGCACATTTGCTCATCCACACAGAGTCGGGCATGTTTTGGTACGGAATCGAATCGTTTGTTGAGTTCATTTGTCAATGTTCGAATGCGAAACAAGGAATCGTAACCGGGTTCACCTTTCTTCACTCGCTCGCTTTCATCTCGAAACGACAAATATTTTTTTATTGACTCAAATCGTCTTCGACTCATACAATTTTGAATTGGTGCGAACGCATTTTTACCCCAGTAGCTCTCCAAATTTGGATACCGGTAAACCGACATGTACAACAAAATTCCAATATAATGATACAGTTCATCAATGTCGATCTTGAACTGTGTGTTTATGTTTTCGCTGAGAGCTGCTCGATTCGTTTCAATGACAATCAAGTCCATTATTTCATTTGTAAAGAAGTAACAAAATATATCGACTGGTGTTTGAAGTTCTTTGATTTGTAATGGTAGCGATGAGTCTCCCCTGAAAGCTACTTCATTTATGTGTAGTTTCATTGGCCGTTTTCTCCAAGTAACTTGCGAAAATTCCTTTGCATCTTTTTTTACTGATTGAAGGTCTATAAAACAACAAATCACATTTTGTTGATGCAATCTGGTAACTTTCAATTCTTACCTGCACCAATGAAACCACCATTAGATGGCACATTTACTGGGCCACTACTTTCTAACAACGGCAACGGAGAACGGGGTCTTTTCGCTAGTTTTATTGCAGCTGTTGATGGAACTGACCGTTCGGCTGCAGAACATGACCCTGTTGTTGTTAATGCTGATTGCATTTCAACATTTTCGACAAAAATTTCGTTCTCAATTATTGGATTGGCTGATGATGTAGATGCGTCCAATACACTTGTATTCATGGATATATTAAGTGAATCAGCGAAAAACGTAGAATTGTTTTGCATTTCATTAATGCATTGTGAAATGCATTGGTCATCCTCTTGGCTAATTTCATCCGGAGTATAATTAGCATCATTCTCTTCATCATCACTACTAAAATCGTCTTCTTCATCAGTTTCTATAGCATCCATAAACTCAACTAACTGATCATCGGTCAAAGCGGATAGCTTAATACGTCTGCGGTTTCTATCTGCCATTCCTATCCGTTCTTTGATTAAGAATGTAATATAATATAGGAAAAAGGTAAAAAAAGAAAGAAATATAACGCTTCAATAAATTTAGCCGGAACCCGCAAAAGTGCCCTGAGGCACCCCTCAGTTTTTGCATTCTCTGTGCATGTTTTGTTTCTGTTTTGCATTCACAAACATATAAATACAAAGGAGAATATCTTACCTTTCCAATAAAAATTATTTCATACAGATCCGCCGACTAGAAATTGGTATAAATTACTTAAGAAAAAAAAAGTTCACTCACAAAATTTCACGTGCACTAATGTTGATGTCTCTTACTAAACTGCCGATAGAATCGCAACCAAATATAAAAATGAATTTGAGCTTTCAAGAGAAATGTTTATATATGTGTTGATACAGGCACCCTTAAAAATTAAAAACAAAATAGCAGTTGGTTTTTGAATAAATTCGAGTTTTGTAACAAGTGCCTTGAGGCACTCTTGCGGGTTAGAGGGTTAAACTCAAGGCATGTTGTTTGCTGTATGAGTGTATCGGCAAATATCCTTGCACTCTACCGTACAAAATTGCTTAAAACTTTTAGAGTTTGCAAACTTCGTATGCGCTTCTATTGCTTTAAATTTCAAGTGTTTTAAATTTACGAGTATGACAAGCCAGTCGTTAAGGCTTGTATGCACTAGGATATTTCCTTTCTTTAACAAAAGGATATTTTTGCTATGCAAATTTTAGGTTGATAATAAATTTAAAGTAAAGAATTTGTAATCGATTTGTTAAGAAAAAGAGTTCAAGGATGTAACAAATTTTTTCAGGGTGTAAAAGTGAGTGTTGCAAGTAAATGTGGGTGTGAATTATGTAAATGTGGGTTACTGAAGAGTTAAAAAAATGTAAATGTTCAATGCTGGCATTTGTTCTTAAAGAAGACAAAAGAATGATTTTTTTTTTTGTAATAAAGTGTTTGCAAAAATAAATGAACCAAAATGTAAATATTAAGCATCTTTATAGATGAGAAAGCCGATTTCACCTTCATCATATTTCCATCTGTGTATTCGTAGTAACAATTCGAAAGGCCTCAGGTGACTCAGTGCAGAACCAATTAGTAAAACCTACTGGATTAGAAGAATAGCAGTTGCTGCCATTGACAATTTTGCTTCGTGGGACATGTTCTTAGAGTGGTCGCTATTATTTGTAGAAATTATTGTTATCAGTCACTGACTTTTATTATTTAATGAAAATGAGACTGTGAAAACTTAAATACAATATTAAGTCAGATATTGAGCAGCTTTTAATATTATTTGACTCAAGCTTGTATATTTTTGAAATACTAAGATATTTAACCTCTGCATGAAGGCGATATATCCTTCGTATGAAGGCGATATTTTCTCCTCCATACATTTTAAATCTGTGACAGTTAAATGTATTTTTGTTGAACTGTATTGCTGACTAAATGATCGTATTTGTCTGGCCGTGGGGTCGACATAAAATCGTACTAGACCCCATTGCAAAATTGTGTTTTATTTTTTAAAGTTTTTTTTATGATTTCAAAAGACTAGACGAGTAAATTTGACTATTAGTTGGAGGAACCCACACACATACTTGGTGACGCCACACACCTCACCAACACCCGCATTTAATAATCACTTGGTTGGGTTCTGTTAAAATTTTATTACTATTTGAAGTAAAATATACCGGATGAAAAATACAAGAACTTCTATTCGCCACCAGTCATATTTTTGAGGTTATGGGCGAATATTTAATGCTCAGACAATTTATGACACAAGACATGCAACCCAACATTAGATCAGCTAATAGAACACGTTCGCAGATGTGAGTGCAAAAATTCTTAAAATATAATATAAACCTCCTTCAGGTATCATTCAAATATTTCTCTTCATCGGTGTAAAAGTTGTGATTTTTGCATGCAAATAATTTATTAGTAGTAAAGAGAGATCGGTTTGGGCTTAAAACAAATAATAAAAATTAAGTGCTTTATATACACAATCGCAAGATATTTATTACAGCTGTCTTCTGAAGTTAAGGCGTAGAGAAAGGACCACAACTAATGTGCCTTAACTCGTCACTGCCACTAATGTTTTAGAACGAATGTCACGCGGGCCACCACCATAGCCAATGTGATATAAATGAGGCACCCCCGGGAATTGTCTCTCTAATCAAATATCAATTCACATCTCCCAGCCTTCTGCTGGTAGTTATAATATGACTTGGATGCAGCCAACGAACATGTAACAGTCGTTAATTGAAATTCTTATATCAAAGTCCGCTTTAGACTAAAAAACTCAGCAGAACAACCTTATCGTACCCTTACCGCGGAAAAAGTTTAAATAACATACTTTTATGATTGTTACAAGTGATATCACAAATTATGAGCAAAAGCGATTTTTCAGTAGCCATACAACTTAGAACAAAAGCAGTTAATAGAAACACTTCTCCTGTGAAATTTTGTGTTTGTCCCTTATGAGCTGAACTTTATATGGATGAAGGTGCAAATCCAAATGTAAAATACGCTATAATGAGCCGTAAAATAGACCCAATTTCAGGGAACGCAGGGCAATCTACTAATTCTGATTATGCGCGAATTTTTTACTAACAGAAGCGGTGTTTTCCACCGTGCGCGAATTGCGATAATGCGCAGGCCTGACTACGTCTTAAATGCTTCTAGTCTCTTCCAATTTCTTTGTAATCCTGGCTTATCACTTTTGTAGAGGGTTTTTACTATTTCTGCGCGCTTTTTGTTTGGTTAACGATCAATATTCGCAAATGACTAATCTTTTGCTAAATAAACGCCATTTAAGATGACAGATATTCAACATATAACAGCCTTTTTAGATCGGCGCCTTTGAAACCTTTAAATGGATAACGCGTTATATTCATTGATAAATTTTTCTGAAATACAATTTTTTTAGGGACAGAATTAGAAAAATCCTTAGAATCAAACCAAATACGTGGATAATTATTCAAATTAGTTCTAACAATGATTTCACAACCATTTTTAAAAGTCTGCATTAAAAACTAATTAATTACTTAATAAAATTTTTCTACAAAAATATTTTCTTGCAATAAATTTTTGCCACTAAACATTTATATCTTTCTTTCATCAATATAAATAAATAATGAATGCAAACTCTTCTGCCTTTGAAAGCAAAACTTCTAGAGCTTTTAAAACTTTTCTCTAATAATTTGCAGCCTGGTGCGTCGTCATCATCTACTGCAAATTACTATTCACGCTTGCTCTAGATGAACTTTTCTAAAGTCATCTATTCCACATACAAACGCTATTACACTCACTTACGCAAAATGTCATTTAATAACAGCACAACAAAAACTAACGATAGAAAAATAAAAAAATTGACAAAAACAAAAACTTTGTTTGGCACTACTGCTGACAGTTGACTGGTGACATAGTAAAAACAAAAACACTAATTTGCAAAAACAAAAACAATAATATATGCACAACAAAACCATCACATCTTTTGAACTGATGCTGATGAGACATTTGAGTAACAAACAATAAACTGCATACGCTGCAATGGTAAGAAAATATTTTGATAATAAAACGTTAAGAACAATGGAAGAGATCGCGAAATTGAGATGTCGGAAATCAAACAGCCAACTGTATAATATACGAGGTTGGGTGCAAAATTTGCTCCATTGCTCTGTGAATCTAGGCGAACATTTCAGAGACTATATTTGAAGTAAGTTGAATTTTTTTTTTGTTAAAAAGTTTTTATTTTCAACTTTTCAGAGATTATTTTTGAAGTCGGTATGGAACGTATCCTTCCCCTTTACTACCTTTGTTGATTATTCAAAGAGCGACCACCTCTGGAGGGAGCATAATAATTTTGAACACTTCTAATATTATAATCAGCCATATATACGATAATTACGTATAAATTTATATGGGAGTCACCACACTCCCTGGCGCCTGAAATTTTTATGTGTTATTTATTTTTCCCATTTATTTGAGACTTTTTACATGATTTTTTAAAGTTGAAAGAGCGACTTTTGTCCATCTGGTTTGCCCAAATTTTACACTGTAGCAGTAGCAACAAACACAGTACTGGCTCTATCGGGAAAGACAATAAATGCCACAGAACTCTGGAGAGAGAGAGCCAAATAGGGGGGTTTTTGTGATATTCTTCCGACGGGGTTTGTTTGAATTTGGAACGATTTTCCGTCATCCCACGTCAAATTTGGTTTATGAACAGACCGGTTTCGGCTTTGTGCCATCTTCAGTGTTCTCGATGAGAACACTGTGATGAGACTGTAAAATTCATTCCAAGCAAACCAATATCTTGGGCGCTGCCAAGTCACGGATAGTAAAGGAAATATTATTACAAAATAAATAAATGCAACGATGCCAATTGCTTATGGACGCTAAGCATACTTTTTTCAAGCGCTCCCGATGGTACAAAAATCTTCAAGGGTCAAAATCATCACAGAACCACTAAAGGTCTGGAATATTATGAACAATATGATATATGATGACACCAATTAGCGACTAGTCGCTATGTCTAGTGGGAATATCTTGCTGGAACCAGGCTTTATTAAGTAATGTAACTTAGAGGTTGCCACTTGAAACTTCCACTAACTATTGCTAACGTGGTTCATTGGTGCGACGCTTTTGGGCGTGACACACGACTCATGAGTATAGTGATGTATTTTTATCTCCTTCTCAAAAAGAGGTTAATTTTAAGGAAAGAAACGCAGATGAGCAATGAATTTAATAGCTCGAATTTCAGTTCGGTCCCCAGTTGCCAATCCTTTATCTCTCTGCTGATGTCTCAGCTAAAAATGATAAAGTAGAGCACAAAACAATAATGCAGTACATTAAAATCTGCCACAGTAGCAACCCATTTTAAGTTCAATTGCCATAAATTATCGAGCCTTAAAATTAGCAAAACTGTTACAGTGTTTGTAAGTCATATGGACAGAATGATTGCAAGTTAATTATTTTGGATCCGATCTTTGCTTTAAGCCACGTTCCTTAAAGTATAAATCAACTTTCTATGATGTATTACACTCAGCGTATTTTACTCAATTTCAGTATATACTTTCACTTGTTAAAAAACCAACCTAAAATCATTTGACAATGAATTCTATCCTTTTGAAACGACTCTCGTTTTAGAACGCGGAAAAAAAATCCTGCAATTTTAAATTGAAAATATAAATGAATAACAAAAAGTATCGTATTCACGCAAGCAAAGAATAAACCAGCAGTCAGTGAGACATACTGGCAAATATAAGAATACACATGTAATATGGCCACACAGAGCCATCTTCGCAATATATACGAGTATGAATAAAATTTCTTATTATGCAGTCAAAAGACTACAACAATGTTGGCTGATGCAAGAACGGAAACGGAAAATAGTACACTGTCAATGAAGAAACTTTTTACGATATTCATGTGAGTACTCGCGTAGAACAGTTGAAAACATTTCTTGGCATAAAAGCAAACACACGTAGTTACTCACTTGCATACATACATACATATATACAAGCATGATACATACATATATGTGTGCATGTATATTTGGATAGCAAAATACCATACTTGATTATAAGTTTTCTGCTGATGTGGATGCCACCGCTGCTGTTGTTGATTTATTTGCGGCTTTTAAAATACAAAAGTTTCTTAATTTTCTTGGAGTTACCAAAACAAACTCGTGTAAAACAAATTTGTTAATTCGAAAATTCTTGCTGGTTATAATACCTGTTAGAGGAAAATATAGTGGCAAGTATTAGAATTACATGTATATATTTATATTAGAAACTAAAGCAAAGCTGTTGTTTTTGCCAAAGAGATGTTTTCAATGCGGTCAATGTTTCTTTAATGCAAGAAATTAGATTTTGTATATTTTGATACCGTTATTATATGTTGTTGATAGCTAAAATTAGAATGTTATTAGAGAGATAACTAGTTTTAATTCTATAATAGTATATTCTAATACTTTGTATTATATATCCAATTAAACTTATTCAATTACGTTTTGAAAATAATATAACGAAAAGACTTTTTCTCAGCTTTTTCAAGGTTCATCGGACTATACTGCCAATAGGAAATATATTTTATTTGTTATTCATAAATAAAATATGTTAAATAATTTTATTTTATTAATGACATTTAATTATGTCATTGTACAGAATTTTCCCTTCTCACTGAACAGACTTCGAAAGAGTTGCTTGGAGAATGTGATGGACTCAAGTGATGCTACAATTAAATACTAGTTGCTCAAATTATTAATTTATTATTTATTAATTGAGGTAAGATAAATGACCTTAATTAAGCCCTTAATTGAGATAAATTCCTAATTGTCCAATTAAATATCATATCTGAACATAACATAAGTTAAAAGTGAGAGATAAATAGAATTTCTTTATTTTTTTTTCAAAGTTACAAACCAAAATTATTTAAGACATGAACCAAAAGAAACTTTTTTCCACATTAAAAAAAATATTTCAGATTATTTGCAAAATGCATTGATTGTTGTGGCGGTCATTTCATTGATCGCTAAACCAAATCGTCAGTGAGGGGCTAAAGTCACAAAAAAAGAATGCATTTTGCAAAAACTCTAATTCTTTTTAACAATTAGATGGGGAGAATATCCCGAATAATAAATTGCAATATTAAGTATTATAGATTATTCTTAGTTAAACTTTTAAGCTCGAATTTTATTGGGAGAAAAAAAGGAAAATTCTTTATTTAGAAATAGTTTTATCTTTAACTTGAAGTTTTCTGTGTGGCTTTAAATTCTAAAATTTTGATTCCCCACAGATCAGCAGCCTTATTATTCAAACCAATCATTAAATATTAGTGTATACATCGTATAACAATTACTGTCAAATTTCTATTGTTGGCAGCAAGAATCTTTCAATTATGCAAGACTGAAAACAGCAAGGAAACAAAAGGCATACCAAAATACTCCCAGCCAATTTTATTTAAGCAAACTTTAGCAGTTTGCACTTAGTTCTCGTTACCATTTTCTTTGCATTAAAAGTCTTTGAAACAAAGTTATTTAGAGTTTTTGCCCTTATTGTTGTCATTGTTGAGATGTTCAGTTTTTAGCGAGAGAGCTTGTGTGTGTATTTGAAAATTTTCCAACAATTTCTCGTTATAGCGAACATACAACACCAATTGCTGTACGACTATAAAAGTACATTTCCAGCAAATGTAATATGAAAATGTTTAACTGAAAATGCGTTTTCTTCTCGTACTTCACTTTGGTGGCTCAAATTTCTCTGCAAATTATGTTAATGATGTTAAACGTATTTAATGTTGTTATTTTTGCCATTGATATTTAAAATGATAATTACGATGATTACGACACAAATAATAGTGAGTTTGATATTGTATTTACAACTGGATGTAAAATAGTGAAATGTTCTGCTTGATTATTCAAATAATTATTGTAACAACTCTGAAAAGCAGGGCGGCTTAGAATTTTGTTCATTCTTTTAAGTTTAATTTACTCTTATACACATCTAAAATGCTAACAAAATTTTACTTCTCTCTGCGTACGGAACAATTACTTGGTTATGAACCCGGTGTTTGACTAGGATAACTTAGTGATAAATAGAATTGGTATAAAATAGACACTTATAAAAAACTTATGATCAGAAGCGGGTATATGTTGGGATCAAATAAATCCACTCATATTTTTTTCATAAGTGGCTTTGAATAAAATGCAGCTTTTGCAGCATAAAATGTAGCGACAAGTATGAAACGTACAAGTATAATTGTTTTATAAAAAATTTATACAAATACAAAACAACTTGTGACTTGCGTATTTTTATGTTTTGTAAATCACAAGTAGAAAAATATATTTGAATTTTACGGAATTCTCGTTTAATATTTGTTGATTTTTGTATAAGTATAAGACTTTATTTTATCTCAACATATGCCCTCTTCTCACCATAAGTTTTTTATAAGAGTTTATTTTACACGGTAAAATACGGTACCACCTGCCACATCGCTCATGAAATAATCGATTTATTGCAGCAACGATTTCCAGAACATGTTATCTCAGGAAATTCTGATGTCAACTGGCCACCAAGATCATGCTCCTTGCGATTTTTTCACTGGAGTTTTGTGAAATCTCTGGCTTATGCAAAAAAAAAAAAAAAAAAAAAAAAAAACAGAAAAAAATATTTTGAGCTCAAAATCAAGATCCAACGCGTCATCGGTGATATGCAGCCACATCTCTATGAAAAAATCATGGAAAGTTTCATGAGAAGCGTAATGGCCTGTCATCAGAGCCGTGGGGCCATTTGACAGATATTTTATTCCATACTAAATTAGAATATGTCTTCTTTACAATCCAATACAAAAAATGTTTTTATTTTGAAATGAAAAAGTATATTTTTGCTGAGACATCCTCTATAGGAACATAATGCATCAATATATCGGAATGGCATTTCAATATGATCTTATCCCTGCAAAATGTAACAAAAATGTCTAATTCCAACAAGAATCTTCTTTGTTACTTTTAGTTGCCCTGTGAGCTCCATTTGATCAAATATCTTTTAATACATTCGAATTGCTTGCGAAGGATATCGCCCCATCACCTCCATTTCCTTTTCTTATTTTTTATATTTTTCCTTTTTATGTATTAATTGTGCACAAAATTTTTTTAAATTCCTGTTCATGCTGAACCCTAACGAATAGTTTACATTGCACATGTGTTTAAAAAAGTGTAAATTTATGTGGATAAATTCCCAAACGACATTCTTGCATACATTTATAGACATTTTGTTGCATCTGTTTTGTATGTAATTGTATGTTGCATGTTTTTGGTGCCTTTTAATATAATTTTATATAATGCACTTATTTTGCCATTTTCATTATTGTGTATAAACACAACTGCAACAATTAAAAATTAAATTCAAAACTTATACAATTATTATTTTTTAATAAGTTTTATTGTACGTGATAAATTTTGCGTCATATTCCTGTGGAATATTTGAAACTTAATTGGAAATGTATGCGTTTTTTGTAGAAATATTTTGGAAAACAAGTAGTCAGATGCGGTGAAATATGAGTGTGCATAACACAGAGTTTATTCCAATAGCGTCCTTATGCCTTTTCCTACAAAAATATTCTTTATTCTCATATATCCGATTCAATATACAGACCAATTGTCGTTTAGATTTAAAATCTTTATGATTCGCTGGTGAAGGGGTTTCGGATTCTCCAGCCATAAGCCTTTCTTAACTTTGATTTATATTAAATGAGTGACTTATCTTGCAAACTGTAATACTTGGCAATTCTAAAATTATTTTGAAGGCGCCGCCAAATCCCTGTCTTATTTGGTAACTGAATGTTATTTGTCTAGACGTACGATAAGATTTTTTTTCTTACGGGCCTTGGTAATTTGAAAGTACTTAATGTTACGTTCTTTTTAATTTTTTTAAGAGTTAAATTGTAGTGATGATAAAGAAAATTTTTATTTTTAATGCATCGTGTTTAGTAGATCTGAGGTCATGTTGAGGATGTGCGGAAAATTCGACTTTTCGGAGGAACTTTAAATGGCTTTCGTTCCACAGTATAAATGTCTTGAAGAAGAAAATCATTATTGTTGCATATTTAATGTTTGATTAATAGAATTAATTTTTTTCAAGTTTTTGTCGAACTTGAGAATATTATTTCATCATTGAAGCATTGAGAATCAAAACTTTTGCTTCCTCTAACACATGAGAATATAAAATAGCAATTGAACTGAATTGTTGTATGAGTATACAGAGAATAACTGTGAGAGTAAAAGTTTTGCGAGAGGCACGGTAAAAAAGGTCTTCCTAAGATGTCATGAAAACGGTGCGATTTCGATGTAGAAAATATAAAAATCAAGTTCATATCCAAATGATTTAAAATTTTTTTAACACTATTTTTTATTTATTGATTCTTCAATTTAACTGAACTAAATAACAAGAAATATTTAAATCGCAAATCTATATATTATTATTTACTTAAGTCCAGCCAATACCGGACAAAAGAGACTTGTTTCTACATTTACTTCTGTATTGTCTTCACATCTCTTGTGCGTTCAGCTAAGAGCAAGAGTATCCCCCTTTCTTAGCCGAGTGTGACCTCTTCATTGTAGAATGTTGCGGACTAGTGCTGTCACGTATTTTGAAACCATTGTTTTAACCAAAGGAACATCTAGATCTTGATGAATGCTGGAGTTTTTTTATATACCCGAGGGCTGCTGTAATCATACGCAGAATTTTATTTTGGCGCCTTTGAATTTTTCTATGGTGGATGCTGAGGCGTTTCCTCACAACTGAATTTCATAGCACAATTTTGGCTTTAGGATCGCGTCGTATAGAAGAAGTTTGAAATCTGGGGTCAGTGTTGAATTTCTAGCCATAACCCCAGCCTTTAATTTCATTTGTATCAATTTGGCGTCTGTGTGCGATTTCCAAGTTAAGCGACGATCAATATGTTGAGAAAAATATGGCGTTTGTGTTTCAACGGAAATATTATTAGCACTGGGAATAAACTTTTCCAAATGGCTTGTTGTGGCTTCACCTATTCATATGCCGATATTTCATTATTGTCTAAACGAAAACCTCAGGGAACCTTATACACATTTATCCTCATATGTTTACGCCAAAACAATCGAAAACAGTGTAAGAATTCTCTATCGTATATGAAAGTTTAAAATTTATAATTATAATAGGCTTAGAAAGCTTTTATAGAAACAGCACAACAAACAATTTATATTTGATATGAGTCTATTTTATTTTTCCTGCCACCTGCACACAATTAGACGCCTTTTGGTTGCTACTGAAATGTTGGCTAAAGCCACAACAGAAAAAAATTTAAAATTTTAAATTTTTTTTGTATTAATTCTGTTTTATATAATAATTATTTACAAATAAGACAAATTTTTCGTTGCCAATTTTTTAGTTTGAATTCAAATTTAAGAAATGCCAACAGTTTTTATATTGCCAACCTTGCAAATTATACTAGTAAAGTTGAAACCCCTTTAAAAAAATCAAGTAGCGACATGTTGAAATCCTGTTAAAATAAGGGTAGTTTTTTGTCTTATGTAAAGATGATTGTCAGCCATCTAGCGTAGAGTAGATGCTTAATTTTCTGCAATACAATGAAGTATAAGTCGGTTAAGCCGTACGAGAATTATAACAATATATACATATAAACTTATTTTTGTATACAAAAAATTATTTTACGGAACAAGGACGAAATAATCTGTTATACAAGCTGCCCCATTGAACATTGTTATCAAGTAGTATTTCTTTACAAAATTTGCTATAGTTACATTAACTACTCTCTACAATATATTTGTATTTTTATAAAGTCCTTGTCTTTTACATTCAAAGACTGCACTCCACAGCAGTACCATATATTATTATATAAGTACGTTGCTGTTTGGTTTTAACCGGAGGAACTGACAATTTTCTTCTATATAAAAGTTTGTTTTTAATGAAGAAAATAAATTGGAGCAAATATTAAAATATTTCACATTCAGTTGTTATTTTTCGATATGTTAATAAGACATGAAAGATATTTATTTAAAGATTTTATAAACAATGGCAAATGGTCTTTTTGAAAATTTTATCATTTTCGAACTAGTAAGTTTATTTTGGAAATATTTAATATCTAATCAGTTTGAAAGAAAGGATGTCTCCTTTCTTCCTAAATTAGTAATTTACATTTTTTTTGTAAATATGAGCATTAAAATTCATTAGAAGGCAGATTTTCGAGATGACAATTTTTTTTAATACATTCATTATACTTAATGGACAACCTCTTACAAGACATTGAAATTAAAATAAGACTTGTAATGTGCTTTTATCCTTGCCAGAAGTAGTTCAGTTTCATCTTGCGTCTACTTACGAATCCAAGTAAATTTTGCAATTCATTTATTATTTAATAAAATAAACTGAGAAACTCCTTTGGAAACAATTTAGTGAATAGTAAAATATTTAACACTAACCTAAAAATTTTAACTCATATAAATAAAATGTTCAATTGTAGAAATTTTAAAAATTCGTAAAATATAGCAAATAAGACTGGGCTACAATTTGCCAATTTGGATATAATATATATAAAAATAATGCTCATGTATACTAAACCACATATGTGTATACATAAAAAAGGTTTAATATATAAATTTTTTTCCGATTTGATTCAGGCTATCGTGGTATCACAAATGTGTGAAGTGTAAACTTGTCCATACGAGGAGAAGTGGTCATGTATGTATTTCCTTGAGTGATATGCCATAAGATTTATTTGCCAAGTTTTCTGTCTGCTGGCCACCCAACAAGTCATATTGGTTGGTCTAATTTTCTCCCTACAGAATGTCGGTCTGAATGTCTGAAAATGCGTCAGGCGAAAACTATAAAATAAATTTTTATTAAAACAGTGGTGGTAGTATTTTAATTCCTAAATTATGGTCAATTATATTTAGTGCCATAAGATAATATTGCACTTTTAAAACAGAGAAAAATTGGGAAAGCTTGGGAAAGACTTGAGATTTTCTTTTGATTCAAATATGAGAATTTTTCATCGAAATATGATAAACTTTACTTTCTTCCAAGCAAGACTTATTAAAATTTTTTAAATTAAGTATTGCTGTTTTTATTCTGAAAAATATCAAATTTTTAATAATGCAATCATCAAGTCAAAATCTTGGTCTGGTCAATAACAATTAAAATGATTTTACAAATATTTTTTACTACTTTTTTCTTAGTCACCTGTTGTTGCATTAATTAAATTAAACACATGTTTAGTTGAAATTTATTTTTCATATTTAAATGTTTATTTAATCAAATTTTTACACATATATATAATTATTATTATTATTTTTTCATTTATTTTTTTTGTGCTACATAAATTATTTCATTAAAGACGTTCAATAATAATGTTTTTCTTTAATATTATAATGATTATTTTTTTGTTTGTTAATTTCGTTAATAATATGAATGATGGTTTTTTTTTGATTGTTTTACTATTTTTTGGTTTATTTTTTTCCTATTACAATTTCATTGACTTGATAATAATTCGTTTGTTTTTCTATCTTGATGTCATTTTCAATTTCTGTTTATGTTTTTTAAAAAATTAAATGTTTTTTTTTAAATAACAATTAGTGAAACCAGTTAATAAAACAAAAACAAAAGAAAAGAGATTGTTTCGTTTCAATTAAATGTATTTAAAAAAAGTAATTCACTTAATATTGATATTCGTTACATTAAAATTCATAATAAATTCGTAAACTTCGATGTACAATTAAATTAGGCTTTAATTTAAACAATTAATTAATTCTTTTGATGTAAGGTTTTTTTTCTCTTCTTTCTAATTTTGTTAATTTTTGTTTCATTAAATTATTTAATACTATAGTGTTGATTTTCGTTTTGATTTTAAAAATATTTTTGCTGTTTGTTGCTATTTGCTTTCCATAGTTTATATAGTTTTAACAAATAAAATTCTGTTGGGTTATTTTGGTTTTGGCAAATTTGATTTGTAAAATACTGATGATTTGCCCTCCGATCTATAATTTTTTTATACTCTTCATTAAGGTGATTTTTTTTTTAAAGTTTTAAAACAAAAAGTTTTTTTCAAAAAAGATATGAATACTCTCTTGCAGGCTTTTTCTCTTAAACTATAAAACGTGAAGCTTTCGTAGACTAGTAGCAAGTGTACTAGACTATTAATCCGAAGGAGGCCGGTTCGAAACCCGCCGCACAGAGGCTGAAAATCGTTTTTCATTGGCCAAAATTCTGTAACTTTTGAACCGATCAAAATATTGAAGTAATTTTTTTTTAATGGATAGATATTTAGTTCAGCTTGACTCACTTTTAATTACATTAAAATAGATTGAGTACTTCTTAAGGACTTCTAGGTCAAAGTTGAACTTTTGATTTTTTTAAATTTTTTAGTGAAATATGTGTTTATTTTTTTATTTGCATATTAAAAAATTTTATATTTGGAACTTAATAATAATTGTAATTATTTTTTGTGATAATGGAATTTTTTTAATGTTACACTCAAACAATTTTTACACTCAAAAAAATGTTTACACTCAAAAAAAATAGTAAAATTAACTGGAGATTTTGTTGTTACCACAGAAAATTTTTTATTTTTTGCTGTCAAAGTAGGTTCTATTTCTCTCTGTGTGTTTTTGCAGATAGGCAGTTTGTGTTTGTTAACTTTAAAGAAAAAATAAGCTTAAAATAAATAAAAAAATTTAAAACGGATATAAAGAAAATAAAACATAAGCAGAGTGACCGTTTTATAATTTAGAAAATTTTTGTGCAGAAAGACTTTTGCTTTTTTTTCCTTCATACAAGCTTAGATTCCGCTTAAGATCTGAACATTATACGAAAAATTGATAATAATCGAAAATTTTAATAGTTTTCTTAAATATTTCTACTATATTATAATATTGTGAAACAAGCCTTATTTCATTAATATTTCTAAATAAAAAACAAGATCTTTTCTGAAAAAAAGTTTCATTAGCCTTTGCTAATTTATTTATGATTCCTTTATTAATAAAAAAATTATAAAATTCTATGTAAAATTTCTTAAAAAAAAACTGAATTCGTATTGATCATTCTCATCCCTGTTTCCATACGCCAGTTGTGAAAAAATTTATAGGACTAAATAATAATTGTTGTAGCAAATGCTTATAAAGAAAATATCATCGATATTTGTACAACTATTGCAGCATCCGAAGGCTTACAACTCATACAATAAGTTGTGAATTGCACAAATATTTTCTAATGTGAACTTATTTTTCTTAATATGTATATATTTCAACAGCGATTGTTTTGTGTATCAAAATAGTTTTCTTTTGTATGAAGTTCATTTAAAAATTTCCGAAAAAAAGTTGAAATATTGTTTTAAAAAAGTTTCAAGGCATTTGAAGGACTGCGATTGTTAATCATTTACCAAGAGACTAAATTTTCATATGTTATCCTGTGATTGAAGTCTTAAAAATTTGGTTTTAAATTTGTTAAAAAGGAAATTAATTTAAACAGCCACTTATACTGACCTAAATGAAGAGGGTAAAAAAGGCGGCTTAATTTGATCGCAGTTCCTGTTTCTATATTTAATATATTTTTTTTTTTGATTAGTAGACTTTGTTTTTTATAAAACAATATTTTTCTTTTGTTAAAATTTCATTCGTTACTAAATATTTGTCACATCAAAATTTTGAATTGTTTAAGTTTTATTTTTAAAATAAAAATTAAATTTCTGGCAATTTTTTGGGTTGTTTTCTGTTTGTTCATTAATTGTAATTTTGGCACATAGTTTCCGAAATATATTATTAATATTATTATTTTTCCCTTTTTCTTTAAAAATTATACATTGTAAAATTTTTCAAAAAAGTGTCTATTTTACATAAATTTTATTCTAGTACTTTAATTTGTTGTTGTTGTTGTTGTTGTCATTCTTATTTATTTTGTTTAAGTCTAATAAAAAAAACTAAACATTTAGTTGTTGTTTTTGTATAGTAGTAAAATTATTTATGAACTATAGTTTTGATTTAAAGTTTAATTTCTAATTTTTCTCCTTTTTTGGTTTTTTATATTGATTTTGAAATTTTTTTTATTCTCATTTTGTATTTATAATTCATTGTACATGGGTTTACATTTTATTTTAAGTTTTTGCTTTAATATTTTTAGTATATTTGTATGTATATTTATGCTTATTGTTAATTTTTTTTAGTCTAGTAAGAAGAAAAAATATATGTTTAATTCAAGTTAATTTTAATAGTAATTTTTTTATTTTTCATTTAATTTTTTTAAAAACTATTCGATTTTCTCTTATTTACATTAAAAAATTTTTGATTTCTTTTCTTAGACTTAAGATAAATTTCATACAAATATTTTACATAGTCTTAAAAATCATATAAAAATTATTTAAAAATCAGTCGATAGATTTTGAAAATGTATTGATTGCTAAACTTGTGTGTTGTTTGAAACATAATTTTATTATTTTGATTTTGTTAGTTCAAATGACATAATTCTATATGTGTATTTCTATGTGAAGTGAACTGAATTAAAGAATTCGTTTTTATATATTTTTTCAACTCGATTCTGTTGAATTTCCAAAATTTTAATTTTAATTCCATAAAAAATCAGTGTGGTGTTTCCTTTCAGAAAAGTTTTTGGGGTCTCGCCATTAATTGTAACAAAAAAAGCAAATTCAAGAACTTCACATCCGCCCAATTGTTGTAACGAGCTTCATTTCACTTGCCTTACAAATTACAAAAAATTGATTGAGAAAAAATTATTTGCATTGCAATATATATAAAATGATATAAAATTTTACATCAATCGATGGTATTTTACTTTTTTTTATTTTATCAACAACGGAGACCTGTTAGGGCATTTAAAAATTTTAATACAAGTGCAGGACGACGCATTTATCAGTGCTATACTGAAATTTTAATGTCCTATTTCCTGATAGGATCCAATGCTTGATCCAAATTATATGGAATAAACTTGCGAGGCAAGTTTGCTTTACTAACAGCTTTACTCCGAAAAATTAAGTCACAGAGGCTAGTGTTCATGGTCGCAATCATACTTTTCTGGACTAAAAATGTTTAAGGGAAAAAGCAAAAAAAAAAGGAAGTAATAATGATGACAGACATCCATATAGCCTTACTTTTGTGTAAATTTAAGTCAGGAGTTGTCGTGGATCTCTTAGTAAACTTTGCATACACATCTATTCAACACTTTGTAAGTTTCCTGGCCAGGAATGCCAGATATAAAACTAGGAGAATGACTGGACAAAGGAGCTAGATGAACTTTAATTAAATCAGAACTCATATTGGGAATGGCAAGGAGTTAGGAAAATGACAAGTCCTGGCGTGAAATGGAATTTAATCACCATTGGCAAGTTATATTTTATCTATGGCAGGTGAATTGATGCGCTCAAAAAACAAACTAAAATAAGCTGACAATACGAACGACTTGGTTAACGAAGCCCTGTAATTTCAGTAGCCATAAGTACCTTTTATGAAAAGCTGATGCAAAAAAAAATTATGTGAACTTTATGATCAAATAAAAGCCCATGTTAAATTTAATTGCCCAGTTCTTATATGAAAAAGAGCTGGTTGCGTCTGATTTCAGTTGTTATGAATTCGCCTTGATTCGAATAGCCAAATAATTATTAGACGTAAAAATTTTCTAAGGCCCAACCATAACAATTCTATCAGGTCGTGTGATATATAAGGAGAAAGAAAAACATTTTAAATATATATTGTTATTATTGCTTAATAAATCTAAAATTTTATATAATACTTTCTCGCTTACGTTGGCTGTTCAACTAGACAGCCTTTTCAGTTATTTATACAATTTATTATCACGGAAATCTTCTCGATAGATTCCAATCAATATTAAAAGTCAGTGGTATAAAATGCTAGGTTCAGTTAAAAGTGAAAAATAGCAACGATTCTGGCAGACATCTATATGATTCGGATTAAGCGATTTGAGTATAGGAAACATTTAGCTTCTGCTTAACATCATAATTGTCTATTTGAATGATAAAGTAGATAAATTAGTTTTCTCCGGCCTACTGACATGGGTTATTTAGCCAAATTACAAGATGTCGGAGCACAAGACTGTTTCTTTCAACGATTGCTGAAATGTAAGTTCCATGTCCATTTACAATCATTTTTCCATATCAAACTGATTGCATGAAAAATATATAATGCTTTGATTTGAATAAAGTCTTTAGAAGGGCATTATAGTAAGCAATGTCATGCAAGTAACTGACGTGTAAGATACCATAGAAAGTATTGCTCTGAATGTAATATTGAACTTCAATATTAAATTCCTAATCAATTTTCGAATTACAGCTCCTAAAGTGCACTCCTAATGCGTCTGACAATAAAAAGACTCTATAAATATTAAGATATTCTCTCAGGGAGAAAGCACTTTTGTTGAATTTAGCTGGAAATAACCAGTAGGTATAATCAATCTCCTAGCCCATCGACTCAACAAATATATTTAATCCATTTGTTCATTAAACATTCAGGAAATCCCCAATAGGAAATCAATGACAAAAAACTTTACAAAATGATATATAGAGAAGCTTGTTTGTAAAAGTTTATCGGATGCAATCTTGGTTACTTTCCAATTTGACTGCTAGATTGGAGTTTCTCTAAAAGGGAAAGATAATTTTCCACATTTCACCTATAAGGCCGACAAAATTAAGCATTATGTGCAAGTGCAACAGATTGACTTGGCAACATTTAGCCCCTATTTATATCTATATATATAAAATTGGATGTGTGTATGTATGTATGTATGTATGTATGTATGTATGTATGTATGTATGTATGTATGTATGTAACGTAATGGCTCCAAAACGGTTGGGCCGATTTTGACGAGATTTTCAGGGAACCTTCAGAATACTCGGGCGGGTGACACTGTGAAGTCCGATTTTTTATTTTCGGTCTGTGGGCGGAGGGGCGTGGCAAAATGCAATTTTCATATTGCACCACCAATGACATATACATATATTTATTTTTTGTGTTTTTTTTTATTTTATTTTACTTTTTTTGGAAAGCCGTTCTTATGTTCTTCTAAACGAGATATCAAACTCTTAAATCGGTTATGTAGTTCCGAAGATATTTTGAGCTGACGGTGTCAGCTATAAATGTACATAAAAATTACGTGTATGTTCGTGATCGCTAAACTCAAAAACTACTGGACCGATTTTGACCAAATTTGATATGCATGTTCTACGGGCCGTGAGGAGTGTTTCTGTGTAGTTTGAAGTTCATCCGACAGATGGCGCAATACTTAGTTTTGTGTGTGTTTTTGCACCGTAACTCAAGAACTACTGCACCGATTTTGACCAAACTTTATATACATGTTCTATGGGACGTGAGGAGTGTTTCTGTGTAGTTTGAAGTTCGTCCAACAGATGGCGCAATACTTAGTTTTGTGTGTGTGTTTTTGCACCGTAACTCAAGAACTACTGCACCGATTTTGACCAAACTTTATATACATGTTCTATGGGACGTGAGGAGTGTTTCTGTGTAGTTTGAAGTTCGTCCGACAGATGGCCCAATATTTTGTTTTTTGTGTTTTGCCCAATAGAGATTAGCGCGATAAGCCTATGCTGCGTTTTGCTGAAGGCATTGGGTCCTTAAACAGCGTGTAGTGGGGTTAATTAGCCCGATACCTTTATTTGAACAATAATTGCTATGTCGATTTAGTGCAAATTTGAAGGCAAAACAAGGTTTGCCCGGGTCAGCTAGTATTATAAAAAAGGTAAAAATTTTGTACATCACAGTAATTAATGAGGACAGATTGGAAAAACTTTTGTCATTGACATATGGCATCACGGAAATATAAAGAAATTCATAGTAAAAGGCATGTCTAATGATCAGGAAACACCTCACGCATTTAATGTATCCATGTACATTTACTCACGTTGTTTTATATGGCAATTTTTTATTAAAAACTATATCGATATGCTTTGCTAACACACACTGTTTATATTCATCTGTTAGCGTACATCAGACGTATGCGTAATATGTGTTATTTCTAATTACGCACTGTTTTATATGACGAAATACTCGTATCAAAAAAAAAAAAAATATATTAAATTTTTATTTCTTTTCAGTGTCACTTCAGACTACATTCACAACAAATTCAGTACATTTTATAATATTTTTGTCTACAGTTTTGTTCAATAAATTGCAATAGACAAATTGTTTTCAATTAAATTCATACATTATACATACACTCATGCATTTACAAACAAATACAATAGATCTCTCACCATTAATAATACAACTGTACGAACCAAACAAAGAAAATTATGATTTTTAACATATTTTGTTGTTAGTTTCTTTCTATTCTTCGTAATTGTATTGTTTAAATATTATTAAATAAATTTATGGGCTTTAGGGAGGTGAAGTTATTAACACATTCATTCAGGAAATGCATGCAATTATATTATAATGTGTCTAGGGGTGGATGGTAGGTGTAGGGGGTTCTTGTTTAAGGGGAATATGTTATGGCAATGTGAAGTGTGAGTGATAAGTTTATCTTGTTGGAAAAAAGAATTTTGATTGATTGTCCGAAAGTTTATTTTATTGAATATATTTATTGTTTAAGTTTATCATCCACAATAATGAGATGAAGAGACAGATATAAGTATTGTGATTTCTAATATATGTATATGTATACAAATAGGACGTTGAAAGGGATATAAAGGAATTGGTACTCTTTAGGTTTTTCAACTTTACATACATATATATAGATTTATATAGATTTATGTGGTTTGATTTGCTTTCATTCAGTAAATGTGCTTATTAATAATTAGTTTATTCACAAGATTTCGAAAAATCTATACATATAGGGATAACAATGAACATATAATTGTATACGTATATACAAAAACATTAACATAAATGCACCCAGTGAAAAGGCTTAAACTTTTAATAACTTTAATTTTTTACATACTGTTGAAAAATACTCATTTATATACACTGTAGTTAAAAAGCTAAACAAAGAATTACTTCTCCGTCATTCATTTAGTAACAATTCATACCCAGACGAAATAAACGTTTTTTAAGTTGCGGTTATTGATGAGAAAATGTTTTTACGGAGAATATTTTTGTTTGTTTGTTGGTATTTTCATTTAAAGTTCGACTTGTCAGAAATTTTCTAAGGATGATTTTGTTTTCCTCCGGTATTTATAAAATGCATAGATTTTAGTAGAATAGAAAAATTAAAAAAGTCATATTTTGAAATTATTTGCAAATATATTTCGAAGCTGGGCAGAAAGTAATGACAAAATTTGTACTTAAGAAAACTTTGAAAAAGGACGTTGATTCTTGATTAGAAAGTAAGACTAACTGAGGTTTGGAGCCCAATGCAGAATGTTTATGTGTGAATTGTCGATCAAACAATCAGTCATTAACACTGTGCAAGCATTTTCCTTAAAAGAAAAGATCATCACATTGTCGTATTTGAATTTAATTTACCAAATCCTGAAAATAAATCTTCAAAGCTGTAGTATGCCACATCACATGAGAACTAATTTAAAAATAAAAAAAATTTCATCACCAGATTACTTTGTATAAAGTTGGAATTCTAAATAAATTCAATACAGCGGAATAAGTTTTTAAATTAGTCTATATGTCATTATTTCGTAAGGCTAAGAACCTTCTTTGCATGGATATAAATTCTTTAAAAATATTTTAAAATATTTAGGTTTATCTGAAAACAGCTTAAATAAGTTTCAATTAATGGAATTTTCGTTACTTCCAGTCTATATTTTATAATTTATAAATTTATAAATTTATATAAAAAATATTTTCAATGAATTGTTAGAAAAAAGTCCTTTTGATTAAACCTGCAAAATTTGAGTTTATTTTTTGCAGGTCAATTTTAGGGTGCCATCGAACTGGAAACTTAATTTTATATAGTTTTGTATACTTTTGCGAAAAACTTTTGTGTTAAAAATTTTCACGTCGCGACAGCAAATCAAAGTCTTTAAATTGTTGCACATTGTACGACGACGCTTTCAACTCTAACTAAATGGACTAAATACACAGCAAGTTTTTTCAGTTGAATATAAACACACACACATGTAAACATATATATAGACATCTTTGAAAAAAAAGTAAAAATGGCTTTCTAGGACTTTAAATGCCATGATTTTATGATTTCATTTTCGAGAATTGGAGCCAAGTCAGCAGCTTTCAAAGTGTCAATAGCGGAAATAGTTTATTGATATATAGTTCAATAAATATGTTTTTCAAGCTTTTAAAAAGCACTCAACAGACTGCATTTCACGATTCCGTAAATATTGAAAAAATCACGACAATTGTGGAGTATCTTGATTACGAAGTTCTAGTTGAAAGTCTATATAAAATAATTTTTTCGTAGCTTTTGGCAGACCTTGTGACTGAAAATATGGGTTCCATAACAGAATTATGGGCCAATTCTGTGATTGAAAAACTTTAGAAACTTGGTAAAAGATAAACAAGAGACGCTTAAATACTGTTTGTATTAGACCAGACATTTTATTCACAACTTTTCAAAAAACTACATTTCTAGCGGATGGAACTGCCCCAAGGGCCCTTGTAATATCTATGCAGTCGGGAGTTTGTAAATAGTTTTACGTTTAAATCTTCTAATGAAAAAAGATGACAAAAAATTTTATCATATGGAATTTAAGATTTGGCTTAATCATCCACCATCAATGGGCCCCGGAACTGTCGAAATGAAAACGATTATTAATAATAGAACCAATACGCTCTTATTTTACAAGGTGGCATTGGAACGTCAACAACTGCAATAGCGGAAATCAATGTGGGTACGATAACTATCAAAAATTATACGAGTTTCGGTCTAGTATGCTTTATTTGTATTTATTGTTGTCTTAAAGTCACCTTGTGGAATTTATTAACCTCAAAGGATACCAAACACTTAACTACTTTCCAACATTAAAAGTTTTATGTTGTATTTTACAAGTCGGAACTGAGTTACAGGAGACCACAATGAGACTTCGTCTTTAGGAGCTGTAGTTGAAGTCTAGTTCTCGTAGTTGTCCTGATATTTAATTTTTTATTTCCCTTAATTACAATAAATTATTGTTTTGCAATGTTTCAAGAAGCAGAGTTTATCTGATTTATTATCGGTTTCTGATTTGTTTATCACGATTTGTTTAACATCACGCGCTGTTGTCACTGTCTCACACTGATATGGAATAATCAGATTTTTCGGTTAAAAGTTTTTGTGTGGGTGCTGGGGAATGTTGCCGCGCTTGTTGCTTTTGTGTTGCCGCTGTCGTTGTTTTCGATGTTGATGATGGCGATGTTGATAGTTGTTGCTGTTGTTGTTGGCTTTTTTGTACAGCCTGCTGCTGTTGCTGCAGTTGCTGCAACTGTGGCTGCGATATGGGGCGATTATCTTGTGGTCTCTGTTGCTGCTGCTGTTGCTGACGTAGCAAATGTGATGTTGTGGAAGACGGACGTGACCACAATGTTGATCTCAGGCCTAGTTTCAGTTTTTTCAACGTTTCCACATCGCACTCAACTTGTGCAACTTCAGCACGTTCCGCAGGTATTGCAACATCAACGGGCACTTGATGGAATCCTCCACTATTTGCAATTACATTGCATTCAGCCTGTAGCTGCAGTGGATGCAGGGTGCGTATAACACCTCCAGGCCTAATTATAGATTGGACAAGTATTTGGTTGGTAGTATTTGACAAAGTTTGCAATTCGTTTTTTTTTTTTCTTAGAATTTATTTTGTAGAAGTTGATCACTACACACATACATAAATATTGAGTATAACAGTACAACAGTATGATTAGAAATGCCCTAAGGGTATGTATAATTTTTCTAAACAATGAAAGTATTCGTGTTGTTGTTGTTCTTGTTGTTGTTGAAGTCAGTGCGTTGGCCAAACAATGATGAAGTTTGAGAAATTGATGATTTTCAGTATAAGAGGAAAATGATTGAAGAGTCCGAAATGATTCGAAATGTAATCGAAAGTCAATTGAAGCTTAACAAATCTTAGAATTATATTTTAAATATTTTTGAGTATTAATTTAAAAAAGTTTTGAATTTATCAGCGTATTAGTTTGTTAATAAGATTCAGAAAACAGCAAGGCAATGAAAAGCTGATTTGAGCAAATCTCTACGGTATAGACCCAGACGTAGACCTGGAAATTATTTGTGAGCCGCTGTTATTTTATATTTTGTTTGAAATTAATATTTTTTAAAATCATTAAATAGTTGCCTCCATTTGAAAGGGGGTTTTGGATAGGCAGTTGTTATGATCATGAATTGCAGTTCTGGTTCAGTATTTAGTTTTGGAAGAACTTTCAGCCAATTTTGGCTCAAAAGTCAGTTAGTGTTTAGAAACATCTCGATTTCCTAACTTCAGTCTAAGTGGGTGAATTACAAAACTCAAAATATTTATTGCTTCCTTTTTCTTAATTAATTGTGTTTTTTAGTAATTTTAGCTTAAAAGGAGATTCCTCTGTGCAATTATGTGTTAATTTGAGATGCCTTAACGCAAAAACCCAAAGTTTGGTTTAATGAATAATAATAATCTACGCATTAAGTGCAAATGAAAAAGAAGTCCCAACAAAATTTAGTAAAATAAATGATTCCAAATTCTCAAAACGTAATCAGAATAAAATGTTTCCTAACGAAATAAATTACATGCAAAAAAGGTCGCAATTATATGCAAGATAAGAAATATTAATCAAGCCGATAATGCAGAAATGCTTTAATAAGTCCGGCTTGGATATTCCTCATAGAGGCATAGACGAGGGGATTGGATTTCCCCACTTGGTTTAAGGTTCACAGCTGATCATGAACTGATTATTGGCGAGGTCTCTTCTAGCATTATATGGTGGTTGTTGGTTAAAGACCGGAGTGTTGATTCAGTGCTAGTGACTGGCTTCCGAACTCTCCTGTTAGCATCAATTAGACCTCTGGGCGCTGGTGCTAAATAACAGAAGCTGTTACTAGCAAACAGTGGAGCTCCGGCTCATTACGAAAGGCGTTTGTGTATGATATGTGGCCATCAAGCATGAAAATTGGCACCTTTATCCGTGTGACGAACCCATACGGGTGCAATAGGGGACACATTGAGTTCAACCAGTGCTAAGAGCCTTAAAGCAGAAACCGACTTCAAGCTTAAACACATCTGTATTATGAGAGCAATGGTACCAAACCCCACCCATGTTCATGTTTTTCTGACTTTAGTGGTTCTAGAATTGCTGTGGGTTACTCTACAGCCAATGAAACTAGTCCCAACGGAAACTAGCTAAATAGGAGCAATAAGGCCGAAAAAATTTACAATTAAAAGACAACATTTATCAATAACTTTAGACAGTTTAAAATTGGGTTCAAAGGTGACGAGTATTCCAGAGGCAAATTTTGAGGATGATATATGGTGTTCATCTCCGTGTCATGCTATAGATATTTATAAAATAGGAAAAATTTGTTAATTTGTAAATCAACAATTAAAAATCGTTTTACGCCATTTTTCTATAATAAATTATTTCATGTACAAATTTATTTCCTTAAAAAATGGTTGGTGAGATGTTCACAAACACCTACTTTTTCAACGTTAGAATTTTTTCTATTGCAAGAGGAAAAAACCAAGAAAATTTTAATATAATCAATATCGAAAAAAGAATAAAATCCAGCAATTCCAATGGAGCTTATTATTTTTACAAGTTATTCATATTCCAATTGTTATCGATGGGTATCTTAGTCACGAAAAATAAATGAAATTTCCTTTGATAACACTGGACAACACAATTACAAAAAACAAGGTTTTCACGACTGACTATAATCTATTTTGGTAATCATGATAGAGGGGACTAAGAAACATATACTACGTGTATCGTCGTAGGTGTGAGAGTTTACGTCTGGGGAAGTAAATTCCCTCCTACTTTTCTTTTTGCAAGTTGCTACATCGACTAGTCATACGAAATCTTTGTCATGATTCTCTGCTGTAAGTCATTGAATACGTCAAAGCTCATAATTGAACTTTAAGGCCATTATGTGTTAATTTTGTACTTATTCACAGCTGGTACTTAAATGTCCCATAATACTGGTTTTGGGCAGTGGATTTGTATTATAATTTTATTATAATTGTACTACAAATGAAATATATAAATATTATTTGTATTAACAGTTGAGAAAGTATTTATTTATCACATTTTCTTATTAAAAATTATTTTGGCTTTGAGATAATTAATACTTTTAGCCTTATGACGATCATCTTCTATTGCTGCTTATGTCTAATGGAATTGTGCACCATAGACATCGGAATCTCTCGCAAACTCATGCTCGAAGTAGTCCATGCCACAAAATTATTCTCTGTAGTATTTTGCATAAAAACGCTGAGCACACTTTATACAAAAAAAAAAAAAAAAAAAATTACAATATTTCGTATGCCGATTAACTATAGAAACTTGTAAATAATGGAGAAGTTAATCTACCCCTGAAACAAGGGTAAACTCTTAAAATTCCCATGTTTTTTGGATGCCTTAACCAGAATCGGTCCTTAGAAATTTTTTATTTTGCAGAATAATAAATTTTGTTGTGCAGTGTAATTAAATAAACGAAATATGAAATATTTTCCCTCATCTGTTAAATACTTCTTGCAATCATTCACTATTGCAGAGAACATATTAGATTTGCGTTAACCATATCGAAACTATTTACATAAATTTTCGCTCTAAATTTAAAAAAAAAATTTGAATAAAGTATTTCCCTTTTCCTACTGGAATCTGAATCTTATTTACAAGACAATGCGGCGATAAATTACATTATAAATTCAATTTATTTAAAATATTTTTTCGTAATAATTTTACATTCCGCCCAGGATGGTCTCACACCCCTAATCCTATGATTCATAGTCGAATTTCTGATCGATGGGGTTCATGTAGGTACATGAAATCTCGCCGATATTATAGCCAAAGCTATTGACTATGCCATCGCTATCGACCAGACTTCCATCCACACTGCCCCCAAGGGCCGTATCCTATTTGGGCAGTGTTGGTGCCGTAAAGAATTTTGACGATAGAGGTGCAGTAGATGGATTTAAGAGTGTGCCACCCGACAGACCTTCGTCGGCCTTATGGGCTATGGGACGAAATTGTGATGATGGCTGCATGCATGCCAGGGATGGGGCTACAGATGCAAGGGAGTTAGTACAACTACTGTTATCTAACAGGTCGGATGTGTGATGGTCATTGAGGTTTGTGTGCTGTTGGGAATGGTGTGGTGCAATTTTGGGCGTGACAAGTAGGGGTTGCTGTAATAATTTGCTACTATTGCTACTGGTAAAACTACTGGATGTGTTTATATTTGATTGTTGTTGGTTGTGTTTTTGATGGTGTTGCTGTTGTTGTTGTTGTTGTTGGTGTGTTACGGATGGTGACTTGACCAATGTGGGTATGTGACATTGTATGGAATCTTGTGATTTAAATGTACTCGATATGGATTTGAGATTACCGACACCACTGCGTGGCGAAAGTATTTTATTCGAATTGGAATTATTGCTTGACGAGTTTTTGCTATTGTTGTGATGTCGCGGTGTTGTGTTGGTAGAAAACTGATATAATTGATGATGATACCTTGAACGACCGCGACGTGGCAATGATTTTTGTTCGGACATTGGTGATAGATCAGAGGATGTGCTTGATTGTGCTCCATGGTAGATGATACCTGCGGGAATGGGGAAAAAAGAAGATACAAAAATATAAATAACAACAAAGTTGGTATTTTTGAGGAGGGACTTGTTTAAAAAACATGAGTGTGACTACTATATAATAAAAAGGATCAATGAATACAAAAAAATATAAATTTACAAGAAGTAAAAGTGTTTGAATAAATTTTATAGCAGATCAAGGCGTATATTAAGAATATAGTAACAGCTGTAGGGTGTTCTTTATTTCGTCTAATACATATAAATTTATTTTGGTAGTTTTGAATAATTTAGTACTACAGATAAGTAATCGATATATTGTGATTTTGAAAATGTGGTGTTAGTCTTGAGTCTGTGAAAAAATTAAAATCTTTGTTAAAGTAAATAAATCATTTACAAAAGATATTAAAAAAAAAATAAATTTATTTATATTAACACAATAAAAAATAATTATTTTAAGTGTAGAGCATTTGGCTAAATTATTAAATTTATGTACGAAGAAATACAAATTAAAATGGCTTTTGTTTGATATAACAAATCTTTGCGTTGAACGTACATCAACAAAATTAAGGTTGAAATGTCACAAGGGGCAATGCACAACTCCCTGATATGCCCAATATATACGTGTACAACAATTTGTGCCAACTTGTCAATAAGAAATCAAAACAAATCTTTGTTTAGTGATAATCTGAATGCTCTTTTACACGGTGTTGACCAATTGAGTTGTAAAACTTTAAATTTATTAAAATGTGTTTGGAAAAAGGTCTCTCACTAAGAACTTTTTGTCTTTAAATTCAAAAAAGATAAAGTTTGTATGAGATATCAATAAGATTCTTTTTTATCAAATTGATGGGATTGATGATTTTTCCAGCCTCACTGGTTGGCACGCATCCAAAATGTTAAATTTTCCCCAATTCTGGCGCCTAAATCAGGCTGAATTTCACCATTTGGCCCTGAGAGCCGCCGTGGTATGATGTTGCATTTTCTTTTCTAACGAATGTTGGTTCTTTGTTTACTGAACCGTTGAACTCACGAACCTGCGAATAATCCTTTCCGTAGAACGATTATGGCAACCGTAAAATGGGCGAAGCACGTGGAATATCAACCGAACAGAACAACCATTTTCATGAAACAATTTTATCAGTTTCACGTGTTTCTGAACTCAATATTCGTTCACGGTAATTTGGCAAAGCAGACTAATTAAATGACAGCCAATTTAACAGATTTAGCTGGAACAATAGGGCCGCTATTGACTATCAAAGTTTTGGAAGTCTCTATAGAAAGATCCGATACTATTTCTGCCGATTTTTTTCGATTTGCAAATTGTTACATCTTCTCGTCCATGACTTAATTACGACATAATTTCTGTTTTCAGAGAAGTCTAAATTGAATGTCAAACTCTAGACTTCATTTCTGTTATATAAAATATTTCTCCTCTAATTTTATTTTCATTTATCCCTTAACCGAATACAAATATTAAAATCTTAGCCATAAAATGGTTAAAAAATTAATCCTAGTCAATGCCAGGAAACACAATTTGTTTCTCTAATATCAAATATTGTTCTGGCCATAAAAGGCCCCAATGAAAGCTACACACTTTCGTCATTAAATAAATTTATGGGTTTTTAATAACATTTCAAGGCTATAAATATCAAATTAGTGATGTATTGCTCTAACGGTTACTAATATAAATGTGTGCCTCAGGTTGAATAGAACTCCAGCAGTGATCTTGAAGCAGTGTTGTTCGTGGCCTAACACTTTCATTAGCCAAAATTTCGATACGTTCGACTATAATGGGCGGCTTTACTATATTGAAAGGTTCCGAAAGTAGTCCTTAATACTAAATGAGAAGAACTTTAGAACTCTGAAAAATATCACACGGTATTTTTGACACATTTAAGCAGCTTAAATGTCATTTGCAATGATTTTCTGGCCATCTTCAGTGTTCCTTTTCTTACTAAATGTAATTTCACACAGCTTTGCTTGAGAAGGACTTCTTAGTAAGTAACGAGAATGGAGGACGTATCCCTGCAATTAACAATCTTGCAGGACATTTATAGTCCTTATAATAATTTTCATTTTAATCTAAGCATTTCATTAAATATCTATAAAAGGATTTTGAGCAAATTATCCTCGTAAAGAATTTTACTCTTTTACTTTCGTACGTACGTACTGACACTCTTTTCCCCCGGAACCAACCCTTCTTTGTTTAGAAGCAAAAAGTAGTCTCTCGCGGCTAAGTCCCGAGAATAGGTGTGACAAGGGCGCAACTTTTGCATTGAAAACTGTACATGTGTGCACCCTTGCAGTGTCTTGGAGGAAAAGAACTTTTTTCTTCGCCATATACGGCCGTTATGTTGTCAAATCTTCATTAATGTCATAAAATTCGCCATTGATTGTTTTGCCCTTTTAAAGGTAGCCAATGTGGATTATATCGAGTGTAGCCAAAAAAAAAAAAAAAAAAATGGCCGCTAAACCCACCACGGCCTTCTGTTGCACCGATTCAGGCCAAGAAACGCCGTAAGTACAATATCGAACACAAGTATATCGCAAAATTTTTGCATGATACGTGGACTCTTTTCTCGAACTAAATCAAAAGTATGTGTAACCAAAAAGCATTTCACTTGTTTTGTATAACAAAAATGATTTTACAAATTTTGTATTGTGACTGTTTTTGATTAGGGGTGCGATATTTGCTCTGCCTTAAAAACAATGTGTCCTTTTTTGGTGTCACGTATAAATTCAGCCAAATGCTTTTACATTTTTTTATAAAGATTTAATTTGCTAAACTTACTGTGTTTCATTTTCCCTTCGTGCTGATTTGAGGACTCCGTACGACTTGAGGTCAATTGATCCTGATCCGATTCTGACTCTTCACTTTCTGGCTCAGTTTTGCGAGAATGACGGCGCCGGTTTTTAGAAGACTATATAAAAAATATGAAAACAAAAATTATATAATTTTTTTTTACTAAAAGCAGATTTAAAAATAATTCTTAGGATTTAATGGGATTAATGCTACGAAAGCGTTTAAAGCATATTCTACTCTACATAGAAATGGCTGAACAATGTGGGTTTTTATTTTATTAGCAAAAATAATGGAAATTAACACACACAAAAAAAGAAAACAATAGAGGAGAGTTAAAGTTTATAATATCAAGCGTTCATTTAGCTTTATGTTCTCTATACACAATTCGAATAATTATGTTGAAAATGAAAATAAAACTTTTATACAAAATTTAGAAACAATAAATAACAAATAATTTACAATTAAAAAGACGACTTTTGGTGAATAGAAAAATCTGACCGTCATTTAAAAACAATAATTGAATGAAAAATATGTATGAAAAATAAAAAATTAGTTTCGAAAATAATTTGTAAAAATTACACGCAAAAAAAAAATAAAAGGATTTATTAATCAGGCTTTTGGAATACGGTAGTTGTGACCATTCAAGTGGTTGGTGATGATGGCTGGTTAGTCGATGGTTGTGCTCTGTTTTTTCTTTGGCTCATTGTCGTTTATGTGCCACAACAATATTTTTGTTTTAATTTTTCGAATTCTATTTTACAACTAATTAAAAGCATAAATCACAATAAGAAATTTTAAAACAAATGAAATCTAAAGAGAGAGAGAGTATAAAAAATAATTATACGGAAACATAAAAGAAAAGAAAGAAAATAAAAATTATGTATTAAATAAACGCACGATATTATGAAACGGTGAGGTTTGATAATGATTATGAATAGTCTTAGTTGGACGTTGATTTTGGTTGTGGTGGTAGTGATGATGGGTGGATTTTAATACCGCAGCAGGTGGTGTCGATGAGCAACCCTCCGTTAGAGCACGTTCGTGGTACATGAAAGAATGCAGCAGCGTATTGGCCGGACCAGCGTGATGCGGTTGAGACATATTTCCACTCTCCGATAGTTGAAATGTGGCATATGGTGAAATATCCTCTGAGGTTTCTTTACATGCAGACACGAATGCAGAAATGCAAAAAAAAGAGAGAAAATATATTATAAAAAATGTTTATATTAATTACACTACGATTACAAGTAAAACAATTTGTATGTGCACGTGTTAACCCTTTCACTGCCCAGAGGTATATGCAATTAAAAGGAAAATAAAATATTTTTATCAATACAAAATGCCAAAGGCTGTTGCATTGAATAGAGAAACGTGAATAAGTAAGCAGATTATATTTATTCTTTTGGTTTCACTCAGTTCTCCTAAAGTGTCCCCCGTCTCTTGTGATTAAAGATAGTGAGAACTAATATTCTCCGTTTCCTAAAAACTTGGCATCTGTCAAAAATAAAATGACAACAAAACCAGCTTCCACAAAGCGAAAGTCTATCAATAGCTTTTATCTTGATGTAAACGAGAAGCCTTCAGAATGAAGAATAAAAATCTCATCTTCCATTTCCTTCTACTTTTAGATTTTTTAAACATGATTTTATTATCATTGTTATTAAGTGGTGGTGGTCCTTAAAGTTCCTTAAAAAAAACTAATTTCCATTTTAGTCTACTACAAGAAGCTAAAAAAGCTTTTATGCAACTTGATATTGAATCAGTTAAATTTTCCTACTTTTTGTTCGACAGATGTTGTTTATTTTAATTATAGTGTTGTTTTCTAACCCCACACGCTTTTATTATCACTGTTATTCAGTTGTGGTTGTCCTTAGAATTCCTTAAAGCAATCTAATTTTCCTTTTGGTCTACTACAAGAAGCTAAAAAGCTTTTAAGCAACTTGACATTGAAGCAGTTAAATTTTCCTATTTTTTGTTCGACAGCTGTTGTTTATTTTAATGGTAGTGTCATGTTTTCTGACCCCGCGTTGCAGAATCTTCCAAGTGGATGCTTTCAACAAGTGTATTGAGCTGCCTTCGGTAGCTTTGTAGCAGCATATCTTTAACTAATTGAACTTTGGACAATTAATAAGGTCAGAATATAATGTATTAATATAGACCATAACCAGTGAAAAAAAATGAAATCCATTCGCAAGGAAAGCTATATTATTGGCTTCAAAAATCCCATAGTGTAGTTTCCCAACCTCCCAAAATGTCAAGCTTAAAATATTATGATTAAAAATATGAATTCCTTCTATAAGTCAGTGAAACTGGAATTAAAAATAGTTTCTATTTTATTAAACAAAAATACCTTTTTGGCTGTCAATTTTATTCTAAGTGGTAAATAACCAAATTGTTATTTTATATAAAATTAAATTTAAAACAAAAACTAAAAAAAGTTGATCTTTATAAAATAAAAAAGATCGCTTCCAAGTCGGTGAATATTAGTCACAAAAGAGGACATCCTGCAAAGACAAGCTTGTGATAAAATCACTGAAAATTTTTCAAATTTGTTTTGCTTGCGGATCCTAATCTCATTATTTTCAATAAAATTTTATTAATTTTACAGGCTGGAACATAAATTACTTTCTAAATCGTAGGAAAATTCCGCCATTGTATTTATAAAAATGTCAAATTTATATAAGAGAATAAAGAATAAAGCAGAAATCTAAAGTTCGAATTGTTATAAAAAAGATGTTTTTAAAGTACACAAGCAGCGATAACTTAATGAAAGAACGTTTAGCGGTATCAGAAATATTTTACTTGGTGGGAGAGAAGGAGGTGGCTAGAACCAATTTTTGACAAAAAAAAAGTTTGATAAAATATTTCAAAATCCTATCGGGCCATGTTGGGCTTCCTGTTATAATAAAAAAAGGCTAAAATTTTTTTGGAAATCATCAAAGAAACAGATTTCTTTGGCACTTCAAGGGTTAAAGAATATGTTGCAAGTATCTATAATTTTTGTTTGAAATTCCTTTTAGTACCTGGTATTTTATCATTATTCTGTAAGGAAACTTTGTGTATGGTGGCATAATAACGTTCGCGTTGTGCAGCTTCTGAGTTTTGGCGATTTTCCAATGACTCCTTTTGTATGCGGCCAGCTTGTTCTGTAACGAAAAAGAAAAAATACGTCAATTTATTTTAATACATGTATTTATGGCTTATAATTTCCATATTCCAGCAATTCTTTTTAGCCATTAACTTTTAAAAACTGTTTCTATATTTTATTTTATATATAATTTTTTTATTTATTTATAGTTTCTTCAATATAAATTGAACAAATAAGAAGTGCCCACGGCATAGGCCCGTGAAATAATTTGTTTTGGCTGACGTTCATCTTTTTAAAGCGTAAATAATTTCCAAACGACTTTCAAATAACAAGAGGTCACATGATCGTTTCCATATTTTTCATTTGTGTTCAATAGGTTTTGAATCAATTGTGATGCGGGGGAAAGAGTAGCCCCATACAAATTTATTATAATCTTAAGAGTTACAGCAGTGATACTCTCCAAATTTTGATATGTCACTACAGCATTAAAGTGCAAAAGCAAATATATATATATATATATATATATATATATATATATATATATATATATATATATATATATATATATATATATATATATATATATATGAGGGGAAAACAGGCACCCCACATTAAAAATAATGATGGACTACAATATTAAGACTTTCCAAATTGGTGGTACGTTACTATGGATATAATGCACGGAAGTATAGGAGGGCAAAGACGGGTACCTCCCATACAAATTAAGTATCAATTTTGTGGCAACAAGCATTAATTGCATAAGTCGACTTCAGAAAGATATAAGAGGTATATGCTGTATTGTGCTATACTAAGCCCCATTTGTAAGTTGCATTGGTGGCATTGCTACACACCGAAGAAAAGGATCACACGAAAGTAAAATCACGCATATGAGGATTTAAATCTCCTCCGCAAAACACTACATTAGTTAAGTCGTCTTAGGCGGTTAATGCTTATAGACACAGAATTATTTTACATCTGTAGAACTACATACATATAATAGTGAGACAGACTAAATTTAATGCATTTTACTATGGAAATGCATGTTTTATTCGAGCAAAAGCATGCAGATATAAAAGACAGGGATGGGTACCCTACATATAAAACTATTGACTGTCTTATATTTGATGGGTGGTTACTTTGAATACAAAGCTCGTAGTCGTAGAGAACTACTTTGAGGGGGAAGAATACTTCCCTCTTATAAGAAATTAATTTATTTTATTTATCAAAAGTCAGTCTTAAAATTGATGGTACGAAATAATATACAGTTTTACTTATAAATTTTTATTTTATTTTTTTTTAACGATTGCGGTAGCGCAACACATCAAAATTGAGGGACCAATATATTATTTCTAGAGAATTGCATTGTAATTTAAAACACGTTTCCATATTAAGGTCACCATAATGACTATAATGATTTTAATTTATTCGTTCCTGGAAGTTTATTGAATATTTGAATATTTGTATTCAATTTATTTCTGCTTTAATATCCTGCCTGGTTGTTGGTTTTCTTGCATATTTTACTGCCCTGCTCTATTACAGTGTTAAAGGGTTCTGCATTGTTCTTTTGAATTCGTTCATTTGTTCAGTCAGTCAGTCAGTGTCGTTTTGTTGTTATTAAAACACACTTGAACACGAACAGGACACAAGCCAGTGCACAACATGCTCCAGGAAATTTATTGTTTAAGTTTAAAACAAAAACAGAAAAAAAACAAATTTATTGTTTGTCTATTTTAGTTGAGACTTTTGTTTTGTTTAATACCGTTCTTGTTGTTGTTGTTGTTGGTGATACTTACTGTGTCTGTAGCACATGAAAACCAATGCAATTGTACAAATCATGCCCGATACGGTTGCAATGCTGGGTATTAATAGGTTAACATTTCCATAAAATACATTCGATCCACGTTGTCCACGTTGCACAATCTCTGGCGGCGGGGGATCGCCATCTTTAGTGAGTGTTACAAATGAAAATTCAGCCTGCGACACACCAGCCACATTGTGTGCCTCCATGCGCAATTGATAAAGTGTGGATGGCTGTAGACCAGATATTGTAAAGCGACGCTGTGGCTTAAGGGCATTTGACACTAAAAAAAATTATGTTTTAATAATATAAAAGAGATAAATAAAGTTTTCGAATGAAAAAATAAATGTGGGGGAGGGAAGGACAAAGAGAAATAAAACAAAGATAATTAAATGCAGAAATCTCTTTATTACAACATGAACAATGTATTAAATGTTGTTTCCACAATTATGTTCAGTTATAAAACTATTTATATCGGAATGTTAAATAGCCACAAAAATATTTATTCAAGCAAAAAAAAAATATATATATATATATATTTATTTTTAGGCATGAGTCATTTTTTCTAATAAAAATAGAAATATTTCTACATAAATCAACTACGCACTTAAAAATTTATCTCTGTCAATTTATCTCTGTGATTTTATTTATCAAGCGGCTATGGAGCGAAAAGGTTCGAAATTCATGCTCCAGTTTGAAGTAGATTATTTGGGCGCTTTTGATATCTGTAATCTTCTAGTTATGGATTGCACGGATCCTAGATATGAAGAAATTATTTACCCACAACTAAATTTTCTTATTTTCCCATGGAATCCACTACGTCCTAAATATTTGTCTTAGACTAATAATTGACGAGTAACTTCTATTGTCAACTGTCGATCATAATTGGAAATTGGGATTTTTGTTGACGGCCAGAACAGAAGCCTCTGTACATTGAATACCTGCCCAAATTCATTTATTTTACAATGTTGTCATCAATTCAATAGGACATCAATTGAGCAATTGATATCCTTTGCTCATGCAATGCATAGACGGAGTAGTGTTTCTAGACATCGAGTGTTACTTATTCCACGTTGAAAGTGACTGCAAATATATTCACAGGAAGTTGATTCTACATGCAAACCGTTTGCTATAGAAAGAATAATTTCTGTAATGAGTGATCGAATTCACTGGACGGATATGCCATCCTCAAAAAATTTGTGGTTTCGGTAACGAGTTCATGTTTTCATTAGAACAAAATGTATTACATTTTTGTTTGTAACGTCAAAGTAGTGAAACACACCTAAAGTTGTATCAGTGAGTCAGAAAATTTGGCTGATGGTACTGACAAGGTATGTTTCCCACTCCTGCTCAACAGTGAGTAACTTCAAAATAGACTTTGAAGCACCGATACCAGACATTTAATTTGTAAACCGTATTTGATTGGATTATGGATGTATAAAAGGTAAGGAAGGCAGATGAAATGAAGTAACACTTCGACCGTCCTATAGCTATGAAGCACTTGAATTTCGCATTAGTGACATACATCGAATCAATGTCAACTAGATGAAGATCTATATTTGCAGATAGATCATTACTATCGGTCATGCGTCTCTGTGTAAGCATAAAACACTTCGTCTAGAATAAAAACTCTGAAAAACCTTAACTTAACACATCCCGACATCAACTTATCGGCAAACCCTATGAGTACTTAGTTTTCAAAAACAAATTAATATTAATCTCCAACTTTTTTGTTATTTGCTGCACTTGGTCAACATTGAATACTTTTCCGTTTGCAACTCCATGAAACTTACCCAAGACCCAGTCATGTTCTAGCCCCTCAGTAATTGAGCGATATTGTAAAACAAAATATAACATAGGACAGCCATTATCTGGCCACGTGTGCAGTCTTATCGTTACCGAAGTTGAATTAGGAGCAATTAATGTTGTAGTCGAAGGCACACCCGGCGGTTGTCCCTGAGTTCTAACATGCAGGGTTATGCTGGTCGGTGATGTTCCCACTTTGTTGTGAGCCGTTAGATGTATCTGATAGGTGCTACCACAAACTAACCCTTTGAGTTCGTGGCTGGAAGCGTGACGTGACAGAAGCATTTCTTCGATATTACCGCTAGATCTTCGATAGTACAAGGTGTAACCGGTGATGGGGGCGTTACCAGTGAAACCGCATTTCCAGTGCATCAAAATGCTGCTGGTAGTAGCACTGGTCACGTAGAGTACTGGTGCCGAAGGTGGCACTTGTACGAGTAATACATGGGTTAGACGATCAGTGCCAATGCCATTGTCCACTTGGCAGCTATAGTTACCACTGTCTGACACTTGTAAGCTGGAAATGATTAAGTCGCCGGTGTCCATTAGCTGGATGTTGTGAAGACCTCCTTGTCTTATAGGTACGTCAGCCTTAAACCATTCACGCTTGGGTTTTCCAACAGCTGTGCATGATAAAGTAACCGTAGAGCGCCACGGTCTTACCGTGGGACCACCGAAGGATACAATACGTGCGGGTACACGGCTGGTGGTAATTTGGGAAGCCACTCTGGAACTTTTACCTTCTCCTACGCGAGTAGAAGCCGTCACCCAGAATTGATACTCTATATGAGGATGTAAGTTCTTGGCCTCATAATAAGCCTGTTGGGAGGGTAAGCTACGCTTCTCGTTATTTAATTCTTCACGGCCATTGACCACTCTTGTGTAGAGATTATATTTAGTTATGACACCATTTGGTTCGGTGGGTGGTAACCAAGAAACATATAAGGATTGTGGTGAACTAACTACCACTTTAATGTCGGCGGGTGCTTCTGGTGCATCTTCTTCGGTGTGACAATAGACAGGATTCGACAGGACTCCATCACCCATGCGTGTATGAGCCAAAACTTGTATGCTGTAGTTGGCATACTTACGCAGTCCCGTCAGAACTGTGGTCAGGGCTGTTGTCTTACGTGACTCCACCTCATCCTTGTTGGGCGAGTAATCGTCTAAAATAGGCTCAAAGATTAATTTATAACCCTGTAGTATACCATTAGTCTGGTGAATCGGTGGTGGCTGCCAGGAGACTTGTAATGACTGTGAGGTCAAGGCGGCACAGCGTATATCTTCTGGAGATCTACTAGGAACTATTCAAAAAAAATTTAAAACTCTTTGAGAAATATGCTTGTGATATTATAATTTGTAAACCTACCATCTTCCATAGTTTGAGCGGAAGCCGGCTCGGAAAGTGGTCCCGGACCGACTTGATTAAAAGCCTGCACGACTACACTATAGCGAGCGAATTTTTGTAGTCCTGTTAGCAATAATTCGCCATTGCCGCCGTCGCCATCACCCGATACTGAGGTAAAGTTATAGGCGGTGTTACCCGTACTGGCCAGCTTATAGCCCACATTATAACCCTGTATATCGCCGTGCCTTAATTCAGCCAGCGGGGCCACCCAGCTGACTAATAATTCTGTGGAAGACAAAGGTCGTACCGATAGACTTAGAGGTGGTCCCGCTGGCCTTTGAGGCTCTGTTCGTATAACAAGTTCTTGGCTGGGAGCACTGCGTCCGGCCGTACCCTCGGCAATAACACGAAAAGCATAACGAGTGGCAGGCTTTAAATTTTCTATAAGGGCATTATAACTGGGAGGATCCTTAACTTCCATATGCTGCCATTGATCTAAAAATGTAGTGGCTGGAAAAGGATTGAGAAATTTTGTTTTGTCTATTGTGCATTCCATTTTTTTTAGATTTTTAACTTACCATCCATTTCTTTAAATTCTACAATGTATTTTGTAACATCTCCGGAATTTTGTGTTTTTGGTTGCCACTTCAAATTCACTGAACGACTTGATATCATTGCTGCCTCTAAAACGGAAGGTGGATGTGGTGGTTCTTGTACTTGCAACTGCACTAACTGCTGATCATTGCCATACAAATTACTTGCACGACAAAAGTACGGACCACTGTCTGTCGAGTCGACTAGGCGTATTTGTAATTCTGCTGACACGCCATCAGGTGTTGCTTCTTGCTTCACTGAAATTCTAGTTCATAAACGTTTAAAGAAAAAAGACATTAAACAAATGAGTGGGGCAAGGGTAAAACAAAATGAATGTTACAGTGGAAAAGAGTAAAAGAATATATATTATTCAAGGATTATGTGGACAATTACATATATTCGTATTGACCATTTTCCAAAATAACTCCAAATATATTGGTTTTACACAAAACGAGAATTTACGCATAACTTAAGGCAAGACATTAATTTGATTTTTTGCAGTATTTTAAGTTTTTGTTTTTGCGTATTTTAAGAGATAATCAGTAGTTCTGATACCACAGGCATGCACAGATTTGTAGATCTAATTTAAGAATGTAATCAAGATTTTTTCAAGTCAAATATCTTATACGACTCTTCAATGCGCAAAAGTATTATAAGGATGACTTCTGGTTTTTATTTCACTGGCCCTCAATGCACATATGCATTCCTAAAATGACTTTTTCTTTGGCCAAATATCTCGTACATGGAAAATTTTCAACATGAACAGGTTCAAATGGAGTGTCTATAAGCACTACGAATAATGTCTATCTTTCTTTCTTTTTGTCCAACAACATCTTGTTGCAAGAGTATGAGATGTGCTATGAGATCCAGTAACTTGTATGCAAAGGAGTTTTGTCCAGCAACATCTTGTTGCAAGAGTATGGGATGTGCTATTGGTCCCAATAAAAAATAGTTTTAAACCAAGCTTTGGATATGTGAAGAGCTCACGAGATTCCCTACGTGTTGCATACTGTATAATTAAAGCTAATGAATATTAAACTTGTATGAAAAGTAGTTGATGGATATGTTAAATTCGCCTAGTGGTACATCCACCTTTAAGCGTAGCAGTTTAAAGTTTCCTACCCAAATCCTATCTCCTAACTAACAGTGGATGTCTCAAATGAAAATAAGTAACGAATTTCACCCTTTCCCATCGGATATGGGCCTTAAAATGTACACGAAGCTTATACAACTTTAAATGGAAGAGGCAAAAATCCTTTATCAAGTTTAACTCAAAGCTTGTTCTCTCATATGGCAGAGCATTCGCCATGTATAAATATTTATTTTAAAAGAAAAAGCTTCGCTAACAGAGACCAATTTCTCAGATTCGAAAATAACATCCGTTGATATTATTGTAAGTTGAGTATACCTTAAGTTTTAAATAAATAAGAAAGATATTTAAAAAAAATATGCGGGAGGAAGTTTTCTTTACATCTATTAATAAGTTGTTTCTAGTCCTTGTGAAGTTTTTGGTCGACTAATATGTTGGTTATTTGATTCGTGATTCTTTATAGTAATAAAATAGTTTTCTCATCTTCGTCATATGATAAGCATATTTACAATAATTATGAAATATTTAACTAAGTATTAAAATTTGCCTCCAAAAACAAATATGTAAACAAATTTAAATCAAAATTCCCATTTCCATAAAAATTGTACTTAACGCTTTCGAAATAAATGATAGCTTTTTATCCTGAATTAAGTTTGAGAGTAAAATATGTAACATATCTGCATGCTCTTGGGCAATATATTTCGAAAAGAACATGAAATTGTTGCACTTTGCATATTTTGTTAAGAAAAGAACACAAACAGGAAGTAAAGGCGAAATTTTCATGAGAAAACGCTTTAAATCAAGTGTAAGAATAGTCATTAATATACGAATACAGACCCATTTAGTCCATTCAGGAATATGGCTGTTTTAATGTTCATTTAAGTCAGGAAATCTAAAGTTTCCCAGAATTTAAAATTTTAATCTTTTCGAATATTTCATTATATCATAATTTCGATGTAAATATAAATAATGTACATTTTTTATTTAGTACTTTTGGGGTTTTGACTTATAAGCGTAATCCATATATTTTTTATGACAAAGTATTAAATTTTTTTAATTTTTTGTATTAATTTGTTATTGTATCCCTTCTTCAATGCATTTATTTTCGATTTTCGTTCATATTTTATTATAAAACACGAATTTATAAATAATTTCTTCCCCACCAACATACTTTAGCGCAGCAAAAACGACAACATATTAAAAAGTACCTGCCCCTCCAAAGGGACTATGTGTTGTTTAACAAAAAAAGTGTAATCAAGATGTGTTTGTTGTTAATTCTCTCTTACTTTTTTTAATATCTTTTTTGTATAATTTTTTTACATACTTGTAATTTGTTGATGGATTTAATGTATTTTTGCCCGAACGCATCCAAACGATATTAATCGGTTTGTCACCGCTCACTGTGCACTGCAATATCGCTGTATCACCTTTTTTTACCATCACCGAACGCGATGTCGATTGGAAATAGGGTGACGCTATTGTATTGTAGTTGTTGTTGTAACATTTTTATTTGCCATTGAGTAGCGGTGATGTTTGCGTTGTTGACAATAGATAAAGTGTGACGATGATAATCATGATGATGATGATGATGACGACGTTGATGTTGTTGTTGATAAGTTGATGTCAAAAGCCAGAAACAATTCCAAAGGGTTCAGTTCATTTTTCCAATGTTCATTCACATGTTCAATGGTAAAATGATAAAGATAAAAGATAAAAGAAGAAGAGAAAAATTACTACTTTTATTAAAAAAAATATTAAAAAAAATTTGTTTCTCTCATTTGTGTGTAATAAAATATTCGATATCGTTAAAATGGTACAAAATATCCACAGCACAGATACTGATTGAAAAAAGGAATATTTTTAAAAAGTAATTCCTCAATGAAATGTAATCAGCATTCATTAATTTGCTATAATTAAAAATATATAATATGGCAGTGGGGATTGAGTAATAGTACAGTGGAGACTTGATAAAAATATGACGATAACACAAATGACAAATAATACACCCTGAAGAAAATTTAAAACCATTGCACTAATGATATTAAGGGAGCTTCAGGAACGATTATTAGGAGGGTGGCTCAGTAATTTCTTGACTTTCTTAATTTCTCGCCTCTCAACTGAAAGGGAAACACTGCTTCTATCAAAAGGCATCTGCCAGTTGACTCCTGCCAAAATTTAATAAGCTGCAACATTTAATTTCTATTTCACAGCCATTGATAGCATACTATGGTGCGATTTGAGGAGAATATGGAATAAGTGAATTTCGTTTGCTCAAAAAACCATCACTCAACCCATTGAAACTCTACGCCATAATTTTCAATGGTAAAAAAGTGTTTTATTGAACCACTGTGCAAGCACGGAATATCCCCAACGTTCTGGATAGCAAGTTGAGCTCTCTACACCCAAAACAATTGAAAAAAATTCACGGTATGGTGTTGCCCGATCGAAGACTTAAAATGCAAGAGATTGTGGAAGCCAAGCTATGGCTTTAATTTTGAAACATCACTTGGCTAAGGTGGGTGCTATATTTGCTCACAATTGACCACAAATGAGAGCTTCGCAGGAGTGTTCGACATTGTTCAACCGGAATATGAACGATGACCCGTTTCGTAATTGTGGCCAAACAATAGATTTTTTGTGGTGAATCGGCGCCAGAGAAAGCCAAGGCTGACTCAGAAGCCAATAAAATGTACCGTTTTTTGGAATGCATGTGGTATAATCCACCTTGATTAGCTTCAGGAGGGTAAGAAAATCAATGGCGAATATTATACCAACTAAAAGGGTCGATTTGGCGCTATGCGATCACAACTTGGTGTAAAAGCAATCCATAATAATAAAGATTCGATTTAATAAGGACTTTGAAAAGAACGACTGTATTGGGCTAAGTAAAAAGTTATTTTCCTCCATTACAATGCAAGGGTGCACACATGTGCAGTTTCCATGGGAAAATTCCATTAATTAGGCTACAAATTGCTCCCTTATCCGGCCCATTCTACGGATATAGCCCAGAGTGACTATTTTTTTGTTTCTAAACATGAAGATATGGCTCCGTGGAATGACAAAATGATCTCAGAAAGAAATACGTATTTTGATGAGGTCGATAAATTTTATTTTTTGGAAGGAATAAAAATTGGAGAAACGTTGGACAAAGTGTTTAGAGTTTAGAGGAGACTTGTGTTGAAAAATAAAATGATCTTTTTTTCCAAAAGAACTACTGTGTTTTATTTAAAAAGCCACGAATTTATTGAGCCATATTCGTATATATTGTAATTTTCATATGCGATTAAATTCTCATATTGTATATAATAGTTTTTGTATAAACATATGAAGTTGAATGCGTACAAACCGTTTGAAGTTCACTGACGTTTTGGTTGGAACCAATGAAATATCGATATATGAACAGCTAAAGCCACAATAAACAATACATTTTTGAAACTCTAATCGTTCAAACGATCTGTTATGGACAATATCCGAAATTATAAATTTCAATAATAAATAGTTATTGTTGCCTGATAAGAGGATTTAATATTCTCTACCTCCCAAGATGGTCTTGAGTAGAACAGATTTCTCGAAACAGACAGTACCAAATCTGAGAACAAAAGGTCTGACATCTCCAAAAAATAATGCAAGGCTTATGTTGTGATAGAGAAGGATATAACCAAGATCATTTGTGACCATCAAACGTACCGCGAATGAAATTAATGTGGTAAAATGAATTATAGAGCCAGCCCCATTTCTACAACTGCCGTAAGGTCTACAATTTGCACAGATATTGTGTCAAGCGAAGAAAGAAAATAAGACCTGCTACATAAGGACGTGTAGAAGAGATCGTCAGCGCATGGAGGACTAATGTCTATCTTTGGAACTTGAACCTTTGCATTGTGCAAATAAGTCGCTGCTTCTGGAACGTGAACGTCTGAGCGTCAGATATCTCAGCAACTAAAAAATTACGTGATTCGGTATGAAAGAAATCTTATGAAAAAAAATCCATTTAATTACTAAAATGCATACAAAAGTGTGTACTAAAATGCATTCTTTTGCAAACAATATTTTTAATTCCAATCTACTATATATTGACTTTTTTCTGTCGAAATTTCACGCATTTAACACAATCAACATTTCGATTGTTAAAAAGTGTTCAAGTTCTTAACTTATGAATTAAAATTCTTTCAGTGTAATTTAGTTTAACTCTGAAAATGTTAATACATTTTCCAAACCAATGGAGATAAACAAAGACAAAAATAAGCAGGCAACAAATAAAGGTGTGCCACCATTAATTTTGCACCTCGGCGCCACTGTCTTTGATTGCAAAGTATGTACCGATGAATTTGTGTTTAACCAATTAAAGTGCAATAAACTTTATGTTACTTTTATTCCAATTTTCTTCTCGTAATTATACAACTGCATAATATTTGCTTAACAGAAAAAGAAAAAATATGAGAGCGGTCTTGGGCTTCACTTTTGATAAAAATGTTGAATAAAACCCGGGGAAGGGGGCATTGGGAATGAGCATGTAAAGTAAGTAAAATAACAAAAATAACAACGATAAAAGCATACTTACAATTAACTTTCAGTTGAATCACTTTGCCGATGCCAGTGCCGATGCCATTGTTGGCTTGACACAAATAAAAGCCCTCACGATCCTCTTTGACATGTTGCAACAGTAATGAACCATTCGATAGTAATTTTGTAAATGGTCTTTCACGTACCTCCTCATATTCGCCTGATTTGCTACCTGTAATTGAAAAGTGATTTGCCATTTTCAAATATTTTAAGGTTGTATTTACAAGTACATGTTTATATACTCGCTATGTAAAAGTGCATTACACCTACAAACATATTTGCTTGTTGGTGTGTGAGTGTGACTAGTTTTGCTTTTGCTTGTATGTTCTTATTACTGAAAGTAACGTACAACATGCAAGCAACATTAAAGTTGTGCGTTTTAATTACAACAATTACAGAATGGTTTAAAGTTTTCAGGTAGGGCATCTGACACTGACTGATGGAGATTCTAAAACAAAGTTAACTCTTAGTCAGATGAATTGAAAAAGTGACCACGAAAAATAATCTCGAGTTCACTGCCGGAAAGAAATAAAACAATGTGTGTTTATTCAAATTAGTTGGAGTTCTTAATTTTCAATTATCTGAAGAAATACAAATATAAATTTAAATTTTAATCAAGAATAGATTATTGGCCTAATAACTTTGGCTCAACTTCAACTTCAAATAAATTAGTCCGACTCAACAGCAGATTATGCAGTGCAAAAAGTAATAAACTGTTGCCGACAAAGACATTTGCAACATATATTATGTTTAGCTGATAACTTTTTCGCCGCTCACTCTAATAATAAAAAAAGACAATGTCCGCGTTCTAGACAACCTCATGTTGTACCACAAGTATTTAAATCTTAAAAAAATCTTCGTATAATGAAGTAAATCGTACAGCGATCAGTAGAAGAGAAAATACGGATAAAAATCTGAAAATCTAAACCATTTCGGAAAATTTAAATTCCCTAGGGCATTTTACCATACAATATTGGGCGTGCCTGACATAGCAACATCACATCGGAGCTGTATTTTAAAGAGTACATTGGCAGCATATTCAGTGTATATTGAAGCTATATTTTATTTAACCTTTAATAGCACGACTCATAAGAATTGCATGTTGTTCTTGAAAATGTTGTAGGTCTGTTGCAATATCCCGCTTTAAATCTACTTCACACAAATACTCATAAACAGGAAACAATCGACTTTTGATTTTTTTTCTTATATACGGAGAAAATTTCATTTTAAAGTCATATTTAGCTGACGATTGATGTACCTCCTCTTACATATCTTGAACCTGACAAATTCCTTTTTCATTCAGCAACCAACTGAAAATAATATTGGCCAAGCTCTTTTGTAAATTTATTCCAAATAATAGCACCCTACAAATGTGCCACTCATATTAGTATTCGCTCGGGGAATGACCGACTATGGGTCTGCTCTGATCAGAGCTTTAAAAAGCTCTAGCTTCCTTTAAAATTTCTAATAAATTGCCTTATCGACTTTGTTTTCTGCTCAAAAATATTTGCTGCTGATGAAACTTTTTTCTCTAATAATAATTATGCGAGACAAATGTTAGCTTTTTACTACAAGCTGATACTTTGCTAGTTTAATGACTTTGTTGTTGCTAGAGGTAATTATGTTGTGACCATTTTGTTTAAATTAAAATTTTTCAAAAAATTTATAGTTTGTTGTTTTAGCTTAAGCTGTTCTATGGTTTTTAAGCAGTTTGAAAGCGTTCAGACTCATATGTTATGTCAAAATAATCAGAAACAATATGAGAAGTTTCTATTGGTTATGATTATTACAAAACTTATAATTATAGTAGGAGTTGAATGCTTTCGCCCAAAAAAAAAATAATACACAAAATGAGCATATTTAATTTTTCGTGCCACATGTATACCCATGTTGAGTATAACTGTTTGTTGTGTTGTTTGTATAAACTCATGCCAGGCCTACTATGACAATGTACTTTGTAATATTCATACACGTACAGAATTCTCATATTGTTTTTGATTGTTTTAACATAAACATATGTGTTTGAATATTGTCAAACTACTTAAAGTTCATTGACGATTTGGTTTAGCGGCCAACGAAATGTCGGCATATGGCCGGCTAAGCCCATAATAAACAATACATTTTTTAAGACTAATTGTTTAAAGCAGTTGTGGGGGGAATATCCCAAAATAACAAATTTCAATAAAAATTAGTATTTAAAAATGTTCAAATAAAATTATATGTTAAAGTTTTGACATGATGGTATAACCCTTTCCAAGTATGTAGTTTTCAGGGACAACTAAAGTATCGTTTGCCATTTTACTGGGGTTATAGTAAACGAAAGTTGCATTTTATGGCAAAAGTTAATTGTCAGCGTATATTAAAGCAAATTTTTTTCTTATAATTTAAATTAAAAATGCTCACAATTAAACTTACCTGTGGCTTTTTTCCATACAATACTGGGCGTGGGAACACCTTGGGCCTGGCAGTGCAACATTATGTGACGATTACGTTCTACACTAGCATCGCTGGGCTCAACAATCCAACGTGGTGGCACTAAATATTCATAAAACACACAACGAATACGAACAACAGTCATTATTAATTGAATTATAGCCTGAATGCATTTACTACGATTTTATTATTCAACATGATTTCTTTTAATTAACTTTTCGTTTTATATAAATATTTATATGTAAAATTGAAATTAAAACATAAACAACATAACAAATTCAAATACAGTTTCACTTAAAACTAAATATTAACAATTGCCAAAGAGCGAAATAGGAAAAAAGTTCGTTTTTTAAAACTTTTATTTTCATAATTCCTTTTGTTAAACTCTATAATATTTATGGTTATTTACTATATCAATTTTATACATATAAAAAGAAGTATGAATATATTTACTGAAGTAATAATAGTTAATGAGAAAATATAGTATGAAGTAGGTATGTATTTTTATCATAATAGTACGAGTATGTAATGAAATTATGTTGAAGAATAGAGGGGCAAAAAGTTATGGAAATAAATTGATTTATTGAGTTATTGAATAAAATCTAATTAATGAAATGATACAATGTGAAAGTAAAAAGTAGTTGAGGGAAGAGAAAAATAAATACAACAAGTCAATTTATAATTAATTAGAGATTTTAAATTAAAACAAAAACAAACATTATATGCAACATAAACGAAATTAATTAGCAAAATCATAGAGCATACAATTAAAGGAGTGCATTCAATTAATGTTGGTTAATATAAAAATTTTTGTTTTAGTTCTTATTTACAATTTATGCAAACAGTTTTTGCATAAATTATTTCTTATATACACATATTATTTCACTTTTCGTAGATTAGTAGGTAGTGTGCTAGACTCGTAGTGCGAAGGTCCTAGGTTCGAATCCTGCAGCAGAACTCTAGCAGTTTGTGTCTGATATTAATAAAGGGAGCGCACAGCAAGCCTTCACTGGCTTAAGTGTATGTCGTATGACATGGGCTATCACACCCCTTCAATCAACCTAACCTAACCTAACCTATTATTTCACTTCCCTAACAGGCACTATTGAACTAGTTCCAAAATCTAAATTTAGTTAAGTTCATGTGATTGGAAAAATTTCACAGAGAATGTTAAAAAACAATACAGTCGTTCAGTTCGGCTCAAAAAAATGTCTAGTACAATGTGGCGCAAAATTACTGTCATAATATAAATAGAATGTCACTTGTTCATTTAACATTTGTGATGTAGATATATAGAGAAGCAAGTTGTGAAGCGATACATAATTCAAGAATAAACTTTTTATAAAAACACAGATCTTTTGTTTCATTTATAACAAAATGGCAGCCAGTTCAATTTAACGCTTCAATTTGTCCCTGAAATTCCTTTTGCGCACCTGTTATAAATCAATATGAACGATACTGTGGTACGAATTGCCGGCATAAAATAAGCATTGAAGAAAAAGTAAAAATAGTTTATAAATAAAGAAATCCCCAAAAGAACATAAAAGAGAGGAAAAACAAGGAGTTTTGATATTATTAACCGACTTCATTTGTATTTTTTTCTTCAATTTTATTTCCAGGTTGGTCCCATAATTTTTTTTTTTTAAATCAAACTGGCAAGTCGCCTCACCGTTGAAAATATTGATTATCGCATCATTCCCCCATTTATGGTCCGATTTTGTTTGAAAATACTTGCACTTTGGTTTCACAAAAATTTAAATAAAGATCGGGCGGATAAATTAGCCGCCCGGAATTCTGATTACAGCATAAATCCGGCATTTATGAACTTATTTTCAAGATTTTTTATATGAACGTAAAATATGACCCAGAAATGGATATAGTCGGGTTTTAAACCAAACCTATAGTTGCTTCAGTTTTGCCAACTGTTCGATTGGCTCTTTGTATTAAAGTCGGTTTTTATTTGCCAGAATTGTGTTTCATTTTGTGGGGTCTGATTTCATTTCTATTTTTGTGATCTCAGTTCGCATGAAGTAATACCACAAACAATTATAATGAAATAACAACATAAAATGAGGGTGCTGTTGGCTGAAGTAGTTAGCGCGTTGACTACAAAGCAATTTATGACCGACAAACCGGGTTCGTATCCTGTTCAAGACGAGTCATAAAAAAAAAAAATTAACGTAAGTTTTTCTGATCTATTTGGTGTGGAGTTGTGTTAATTGTTGTTGGACTGTTTAAGTGATGAAGGCATAACACTGGTCACTTTAACAGTAACAGCAATTTCATACTCTGTACTGTATCAAGCGCGCCCTCCTTCGTCGGTATTGTCCGTCGGCGAAGTAAAACAATTAATAAAATGGCAATATTAAAAAAATGCGTCTACTTTTAACATCAGAGACGCTACAACTCGGCTATAAAAAAAAAAAGTATAATAATAATAAATAAATCAACGCGGAATAGCTGAGTTGTAACACAGAAATTAAAAAAAACCTCTCTCTCTCTCTCTCTGTATTCTAATTTCACCACCTGTCCTCTCTACCCTATCCCTTTCATAAAAGAAGTAACACCTTAATCTAAGTAGTAGGTATTAATTACCTGAGTGTAACTTCTCTTAAAAAAAAAAAAAAAAAAAAAAACATAAAACTTGTTTGTGGTTTAATTGTAATTTTCAAATAGAGTAAAATTTCTATTATTTTCTAGGAAAATTATTTTTTCATTTCTGTAATTGAAGGTTTATTTCATATTTATTTCACATATAATTCCTACTACTGGCGTCGCATTTTATTTATTTCTGGGGTGTTATTTCATTACGTTGGGTATTTATTTCATATTAAAAATTGGGCTGTAGGTGCATATGAAATAGTGCCCTATTACACCTTGTTTTACATTTATTTTAGTGGAATTTGTACTAGAGAGAGGGCACTACTTCATACCACTGTGCAAAGTATAAATAAAATGATATTCTATTTAGACAGAACTGGCTTCAATATGGCTGGGTTGACGGCTCAAAAATAAATTTTTGCCAACGATTCGTGAGATCATGAAAAACACCCTTATAGTTAAGAAACAGCAGAAATACGATCGCGACAACTATATTATGATCCAGTTCAGATTGTTTCCATGTACGAGTAAAAAGTCTTATGAGGGTGTTGTGGTGACTTAGAAGTTGCAAACAAGTGCAGAAATTTTCTGATGTTCATAATGTTTTCACCAAATTTTCTTAAACGTATATAATTGATTGTCCTTTTTGTTAAAGAGAGCCAAGGTTATATTTTGTCTGGAGAAAGGTTTTCATTACATTGTATTGCCCTAAAAATTATTAGTCTATGCATACATGTATGCGTTTTCTCGACACGAAATTTATTTATAAAATCATTAAAAATATTATGATTGAAGTATTAAAGAAAATATTAAAAAAAGTTATAACAAATAGGCGCGCAAATTAAAACTTAATGCAACCAATTCTTTATTAAAATTCGTTTTTCAAACAACTAAAATACATAGAATGGGATGTTTAAACATAATTTACATAAATATTTAACTATAATTCACATGAGTGAGTGTTGGGTAAATAATTATACATATTTTGTAATTTTTGCATATTAAATTAAAATGAAACCTGATGGGAATTGTGACAGTTGATTTTGTTTGTTTGTTCCTTAAGCTGGGGAATTATTTGTGTAGTGCACTGTAGCGGACATGAAGAGAATATTTAAGTTAAAATACGTGGAAATTCAAAAAAGTTTTTATTTATAGGAATTTAATCACGTAACGAATTTTTTAAAACATGTTAAGAATAAGCTTTTTAAGCCAATTAAAAATACTTTTATGTGATGAAGGCAAATATTTTAAAATATTTTTTTTTCGCAAATTCGTTGAATGTGTGTTTTATGAAAACACACATAATTTCAAATTTTCATTACAAGCAAACCTTCTGGATAAATTACTCAAGCTGCATAGAACGCAGTTCTTTATTTCCTAGAAATTTCAAAGTTCTTTCAAATGAATTGGAAATTACAACCAGTTTCATGGACTATAAAAGAGTACTTGAAAGTTGTTTGTTAAATTTCATAAAAAGCACAGTAGTTTGCATTGAAGCAAAATATGTATATATTTTTTAAATAATAAAAAAATCATTTTTAGACATGGTGTCATACACAAATGTCCTTTTTTGCCCTCATTGTAGCAACTATACTTTGATTTCTATAAAACAAATCTCTTCAAAACCAAAACTTTACTTTTAGTTTCTTCCCTTAAAGTTTTTCTGTTTGTTTGCTAGAATGACTTAAGCCTTAAGCTTGTATTTCTCAGAATTATGCTTGACTTAAACATAATTTTTTTTTTTTCAAAAACTGTATAGAAAACTAGAAAAAAGTTTTACTTGAAATTTGCAGGGAATAATAAAAAGCAACATAAAATTATAGCAGCATTGCAACTCAAATGCAAGAAATCATAAATAAATAAAGCAACTCAAAAATCAATTGATATAGTTTGAAATGTGATATGATAAGCTGATTAACAATTGCATGAAAATGAAAAGTATTCGATTGCAAATCAAATCTTTTATTAAATTTTTCCTGGAATTACTCGCATATGAGTTTTGTGAAATTTCTACAAAAACAAATTCCACAATTTAACAAAAGAATTTCTTTTTTAAACAAAAAAACATGCATTAAATTTTATTTGAAATTTTCATTGCCGCATGCATTAGGGTTAGTGAGAGAGTAGTATTATGTTGTTGCTACATCTAATAAAAAAAAAAGTTTCAGAACAAGCCAAAATTATTTATAAATATTTATAAAATTGTGTATTATTTTCTGTTGATGTTTTTACTGCGAAGCTTTAAATAAATGTTTAATTTAAGCATTAGTTTTTATAAAATTTTTTCTAATAGTCTTAGTAGATTAAAAGCATGATGTTTTTATTGCTTTCATTTAAAGTAAATTAATTAAGCATTTGTTTTTCTTTTATTTTTTTGGAAATTAATTTAAGCTAGTAAATAGGTTGTGTTAAAAAGCGCTGCATTAATGTGCATAAAGCTGTTTTATTAAAAAAAAAACATTTTTTTCAAGTTTATTTAATTTTATTTAAAAAGCAAACTAAAAATATACTACAATATAATTTTCTAATATGAAAAATATTGCAAAGCATGATAAATTGTTTAGGTAAACTAAAATAAGCTGGATTTAATTATTGAAAATATTATTTTAGATTCGATATTTACTCGAGCTATTTTCCTCATTTCACTTATTTTGATTTGTAAATGATTCAAGCTTAAGAACTGTTTACTGAAAATTAAATTTTCATTAAAACTTCTTTTAAGTATGAATAATTTATAATTGAAAAGGTCCTTATAAATATCAGCAAGTACTATCGTTACAAGTACCTGCAAAATGTAAATTAAAAAAAAAAACTTTATTTAAGTTTTTGTAAAATATTTCCATATTTGTTGTTGTTAAAATTTTGCCTTTTCTTTTACTATCCTGCGGTATACAAAGAGACTAAAATTTTCTTTTTGAACTATCATCCCTCAAAAACAAGAAAAATTATAGGATAATATGAACTAGTTCCAAAATATTCTGTTGGTTGTCTTTTTTAAATGCCACCCGATAAAACAAACAAGTGAGATCCTTTGTCCTCAAAGACCTAAATAAAAATAACAAGTTGCATGTAACGCAAAATATAAAATTCACTGATGATAAATCACTCAAATTTAATATAAAGGAGTGAATTTGTCATAAAAACGAAAATACTTTAGATAAGACAACTACGACTGGCTCGTCGATAATTTGGAGAACAATTGAGTATGTCTTAAAAGTTATTGTCAACTAATTGCAATACCAAACGCAAACTGATTGCGCATTGAAAATGCTAAGTGATACAAATGGGTCATTATGACTATTTAAATAATGTTTAAATTTCATTTTTAGCGAGACTTTAAATATCTCCTGTAATTCAGGATCCCCATTGTAGTAAAATGTCTTAAGAAATTTAAAATGTTTCTAGCTTTCGGTGGCATTTAAAAATTTTTTTTTTCGATGTTCCTTTGAAAAAACAAGTTTCATTTTAATCTGGCTAATAAATTTTCTTCTCATTTTTTTTTTAATAAAAATCCATCTGGTGGACATAAGAGACATAGAGATAAATACAAAGACAGACAGACAAACAAAAAATGAAAAAAAAATCTACAAATTTTGTTTATAAAAGTATTCTATACAGAACACCTCATGCATGCCACAGTGTGTGCGCATATTAATTTTTTGTACGCATGAGCAATATATTTCTTTGATAAAATAATTAATCATACGCCTGGATACGAGTATATGGTGAAAAATCTGAAACTTTTTCTCAACCGATTTGAATGAAAGGAATTGAAATACGTAGATGACGTCCCAAAATGTTTAACCATTATGTTCTTATACATGCTGCCAGAGCAAGAAAACTGCCTTCTGACATTTGACACGCGTAAATATTTTAACGAGCTGCATCATTTAATTTGTGTTTGACAGCCATTGGTGGCAGACTATCGCTCGACTTGGTAGAAAATGGAAAAACTGAATTTGTGTGCTCATTAAGCATTTTCTTTGGGGTAAAAAACTAACAACCAAAACAAATTGAATCCTGATATATACTACGGTTCTGCGCACCATCAATTTCAACGGTGAAACATTGGTTTATGGAATTTCGTTATGGCCGTACAAGCACGCAAGATGCCAAAAGTTCCAAACGTCTCCACATCCGAAACAGTTGAAAATATTCAGGATATGGTATTGGCCAAACGGAAATTGAAAGTGCGGAGATCGTGGATCACATGGCTCAATGGCTTAAATTTTAAAAGATCATTTGGGTGCGAGGAAAGTTTCCTCGGTATGGGAGGCAAATTTGCTCACATTCAACTACAAACACGGTCGTGTGACAACTTCGCAGGAGTGTTTGACGTTATTCAACCACAATATGGACGAGTTTTTGTACCGCTTCGTACCCGTGGGCAAACCGTGGATCCACTACAATACAGCAGAGATCAAAGAGCAGTCAAAACTGGAAGAAGGCTTCTTATGGTTGAGTCCGCGCCAAGGTTCGTTTTGTAACTAATGACACTAATGACAATGTGATCACTTTTTTATGTATACGGTATAATACAAATTGACTAGCTTCAGATGGGTAAAACAATCAATGGTGTATATTATGCAAACTTATTGGGTCGATTTGAAAACAAATGATCATATTTGGCCAAGAAAAAAGTTATTATCTACCAGGACAATGCAATGGTGCGCAGTTTTCATGGTAAAATTCCATGAATTAAGCTACAAAATCCTCTCTCCTCCACCCTATACTCGGCACTTGGCACCGCGTAACTATTTCTTGTTTCTAAACCTCAAGAAATGGCTTGGCGGAGGGAGGCTTGAAATCATCTCAAAATTAAATACCAATTTTGATTACCTCGATAAATCTCTTTTTTGGAAGGGATAATAAATTAGAAGAAACGTGTCTAGATCTTAAAAAAGTCTAGTGTTGAAAAATAAATTGATTCTTTCTGTATTTTGTTCAAAAAGTCACGGGCTTATTGACCTGCCGTCGTTAGTCATAATTGATATCGGCGTGTACGGAAAATATATCAAACTTTCTAACTTCTGTAAATGTGAACCGATTTAAAACAAAATTTTGCTAATATTATTAGTAAGAAAAATTGAGTTTTTTTTTATTGTTTGTAATTCAATAACGCCAAAATGGTAAGAAGTATTTGCCAGGATTAAGTACATTTTATTATTGTAAAATTCTTGGATTGACCAATAATTGGATTGAAACTATAATTTTAGTATTTGGAAATCTCGTATAAATGGCTTAATGTTTTTGAATGAAATTTGGTATGTTTATGGTCTGCAATAATACAGTACAGTGGCAAAAATTCGACCGGGCTTCAGCTATTTATTATCAATCAAATCTTATAAGTTTTTAAACATTTAATATTTGATACAAAATTCTTTGTACACGTTTGTTTGCTGGGTGTATGCGTATTTTATATTCATGTATTCAGTTAGTGTTTCTTTCAAGATTATTTTATATATATTTTTTTTTAGTTTTGCTCAAAATATCATTGCAAAATTTATTTGTCTTTATTTGTATGTATTAATTATTCATAAAGTTCATACATGCAAATATTTTTTAGCAATAAAACATATTATAAATCAATTACTATTTTTAAAAGCTGCCTAAGAATATTTTTAGTAAATATTTCTCTTTTTAATTTATTACAAAAAATATATTGAAAAACAATTTCATTTGCTGTTTTTTTTGTCGTTTTTAGTGAAATAAAAACTTTTTCTCCATTATTTTGTGCTCTGCAATATTTTTCATTCTTTACAATAAAGGGCATAAATAAAATATTTTAAAATAAATAAATGTTAAGCACAATTTTTTTTAATATAATTTTTGTAAACTTAATAATAAAAAGCGTTAAAAGCAGTGCAAAAAAAGGTTACCTGGTGATCGGCTGTTATTTGTTTTATTTTTATTTGTTATTTTTTTAATTCGATTATTTTTTACAAAAAATATAAACCCACAGCGTGCCAAAAAGCGACTTAAGGATGATTGTTTCAGTAGAAGGTCGTAGGGCAAAGAAGTTTATAAACATTTTACAATTTGAACGAATAAAAAATAGTTTTTATTTCAAGTAGTAGAGGGAAGCGTGTTAGAAATACTTAAAATCACTTTTATATATATTTTTTAATAATCTTTATTTTTACAAAAAGCACATCGAGGTATTGAAATTAAAGAAAACATAAAATAATATTAAAAATTTAATAAATATAGAATGATTTTCTGCTGCTTGGTATTTTGCTAATTTCTGAGGGAATTACCTGGACTCACATAATTATATTGTGGGAAATAAGTTTTTGTAGTTCTACACACAAAGTTGTTCACAGCTTCTTGAAAAAATTTTTTAATTAAAGTTAAGCCGCGGCTTACGATTCATTTTTATCTTTTAACTCTGCAGCTGAACTACGCGAAGATTTCATTTTAGAACATAAATACTTTCCATGTATTGATGACTATTGTAGATCTAGAGAGAATAAAATGTTTTGTCGAAAAGTATATAGAAATAGATTTTTTAGGCAAAAAATTGCTTTCAAATGATCAACTCACATCTTTATTAAATTTTACCAAAAAAGGTCCGCAATAGAGTTCTTATTTCAATACATAAAGCATCTTTTCAATTAAAAAAAATTTATTATAGAATTATTTATTATAGTACTTGCCACGTTATCCCTTAAACTTTATCCCTAAACATTTTCTGCCATTGCTCTGGAGTTGTAAAAAACACCCAGAGATAATCCTGCATGTAAAATTGGAAGATGTCTGAGCCATAAGCGGATGCTCCTGTAATGATAAGCCTACGACACTAGAATCACTGGAAATGGTCCGAGTTTACACTACTTCTATATAAAAGTCCCAGCATTCTCGTAATTTCTTAGAAGACATTTTTTACTGAGTAATTAGGCTGAGGCTTCTGTTCACGTTCACCACCTCAAAAATTTGAAATTAGATGGACCAAACGGATATCAGTACTACTGGGATCATTTAAGAGAGAAGACAAAATTTGTACTAAAAGAAATTTCAAGGGAGGCAGTTCCATAGTTTGGGGTGCTTTTTCTGTAAGTGATTACCTTGAGCTTTAGTTTTTCTCTACTCGAATGACCAGTGCAGACTCTATCATTATTCCTTACTGAAATCTGAACCCTTGATGAAAGTAAACTGTCAGAAGTAACTATTTTTTTCCAACAGAACAGGAATAATTTATTGAATTTTTTTTGTCGACAACCTGCTCTCCTTTTACGAATGGTTCCGAATTTGTTTAGGAAACAAGTTCATAAAGAGCATACATTGGTGAATTACAAAACATTCCATAGATTTAAGGAACTGATATAAAAAAATGCTTTTGTTGAATAATTGTATACGATAATGGATGATTGGATATTTAAAAGACTAGTTCTGCGGGAGGAGCAACTATATTTTGGAAAAATACAGTTTTTTTACAAAAAGCTGACAGTGGTGTTTGAATTATGGAAAATTCAGATGTTGTAATTTTGTGGAAAACAACAACATAAATCTAACAACCAAGATTTTATTGTTTATATTCTTTTTTTTACCTTCACCTTCTAATTTACGAAATTTTTACTGTCTCCTTTTTGGCTTCATTTTTCTTAAATCAAAACATTAATTAAAGAAATCCAAAAAAAAACAAGTAAAAGGAAAAATTTTGACAGTCTTGTCCTTTGAAGTTGACTGCTGGAGGCATCCACTGTTTCCAATGCAGGAGTTAATCGTCACCAGATCCACATTTGCCAATTCAGTTAAACTGTCATACAACTAACGACCGATTTGCATCTGCCGCTGCATCTTCAGCAAAGAACAGAGTCGAAAAAAGGGGATTGAGTTTCATCATAATCCCTTGACCATTTCTGTAAAAGTTATATATAATATGAAACCTATTTGGCTGATATCCTGTTTTTGTTGCAAATAGCTCCTTTAAGTGCAAGTTATGGAAGAATAAAGATTTTTGGTGAAGCCAGCGTTGATTCTAGGCCAGATTCGACTAGAATTTTTGCAAAAGGACTCGAAATCGATCCACTTGAAATGCGTCAAGTTGCCAAAGTGATCCCCTATTCTTTGATTACAATTACAAGGGTTCAATTTGGGATTTCGCTTATAGAGTTGCTATTTTAGCCATTTTGCTGGTTATGTCATTTCCTAAAGTGATTCCACGGCCTCGTAGCCAGATAGAGGTGATATTGGAATGATTAGCCATATCCTTTAGGAAGGAACGCCAGCCATTATTAGACCAGGTTTAATATCGCGCATATATATTTTGATTTATTAATTTATTCTATAATTCACTTTACTGCGAAATACCTAAAATGGAAAAGGTCTGCTGGTAAAACATTACTAGTTTTTATAAAAAAAAATAGAGTTTTTTCAATTTTCCAAAGGTTAAAATATTTCCTTTTAATTCTTACAATGTAAACTTGACAACATCTTGAATGCAAAATTATATTGATTTTTGGAAAATGTTATTGTTTATAAAAAGAAAATTCTATTTTCTCTACATTTATGCGCATAAAACATTATTCTCTTAGACAATTTCAGGACTTTTTCACACGCAAAGCCACTCCATCTGATAAATCTACAACAACTGATTTAATAATAAACTATTACATTAAAAAAATAAATTATAAAAAAGAAAACAATTTACGCAGGATATTGATAGCAACTCCAAGTTGTTGGAATTCTCCAAAGACCAACCAAAGTTAAGGTCATTGAAAATGAGGTGATTTCGAATAAATATCTCTACATTTTCATGACTTCCTTAAAAACTCTTCTATTAATAAAGGAAGGCATTTCTGACAGTTACTAAATCTAATCCAGTTATGATATTCATACTTGCAACTCCTTTAAGTATCATTGCATTTAGTCATGGTCAATAGTTTTAATGAATTTTCTTAAATAACAAATGAACTTTGAGAGAACTCTTTATTTATTTATTAGAAAAAACCAAGCTCTTAAAAAATCATCCTATATTGGTTTAAAAGAAAACATATCATTGCTTTTATATAGATTTTTTTTCTCTTTCCAAAGCATTTTATTGAGAGTTTCGTGTTTCATTATTTATTGGACTCTTTTTTTTAAAGTTCAATTTATTTATGTAGAGTTTGAAGAGGGGTTGGGTGGAGGGTCAGTAGAAGCGTAATGAACTTATAAAAATAAAATTTTTTTCTTTTAAAAAGCTGATGGCTATTAAAACGATTTTCAAATAACAAATAATAAAGAGTTATTAAAATAAAAATCAAATAGTTATGAAAGAGTGTAGAGGAAAAAAAACTTATTCAATAAAATAAAATTTTAAATGTGTGTAATTTTATTAAGTTGGTTGTATTTGTATATGTACGTGAGTATTTGTATATAAATGTGTATGAATTTATTTCTACACAGAGGCAAAAGTTTTGTGAGATCAAGCATGTGTAATTTTTAATGTCAAATAGTTTTTAAGGACTTATTAACTTCAAATGTGATTTAAGGCATGACTTTTGCATTGAAAACTGTTTTAAAATGCGACTTGGCTTGAATAATCGTTTGTGACAATCAAATTTTACCTCTATGTATAAATTTTCTGTGAATTGTAATTTGAATTTACTTAAGAAATCAAAACTTTGAAGAACTGAAGCAAAAACATTAAATTTATTTTGTCTCTTCAATGTAATTTAATTTTTAGGTTTGTATTGTCTGTTTTATTTTTGCGGGGGTAAGAGGTTGTTTGTTAATACTATACCTTTGACCTGTAATATGGCCATGTACTTAATTTCAGCTGCCGGGTTTTTGGCCACACATGTATATTCACCCGAATGTGAAGCGGATAGCGAAGGTATGCTTAACAACGATGAGTATTGATCTAACATGGTAACATTGGCCCCCAATAGATCTGGCAATGGTTCACCATCTTTGAGCCACCATAATTTAAGGGGAGCATCACCACGTGATACACCACAAACGGTACGGGTGCGCATACCTTCGGCTAAACCATCTTGAAAGGCAAATGGTTCTATAATTGGGGGCACTGTAATAATACAAAAAAGAGAATAGAGAAAAAACAAATCTAAATTTCTAATATTCAAAATAAATTCATTAAAACAAAAAGAACTCGTGTTCGTTCGCTGGCATAAATAACGACGACTGACTGCTTTTAACCGTTCAGTTGTTTGGATTTTACACATATTTCGATATCCTTTTGCTCCTCGTCCTTGCTGAGAATCTAATGAATGAAACGCTTTATTAAAAAGAAAACTACTTGAAATTTAACTGCAGCGCTTTCAAAAATGATTTTCTCTTAAAAAAGTTTTTTTTTTTAAATTAAAATTATACCATTTTTATACTTTTTTTTAAAGCATAAAATAGACGTAATTAATATAAATAAATCTTCGCAGTGTTTAAAAAGTATTAAAATTGAAAAAGAATGTATACGTGTATTTACATTAAAATTTTTTTTCTATAAATAATAAAATCTTTATATTTAATATTTAAACTTTGCGATTAATATTTAAAATTAAAAACAATTATCCACTACTTTGTCAGATGTATTGTTGTATTGTATATAGTACATAGAAAAATAGTAAAATTATGCTTATTTAAGAAAAAAGTTTTATCTATTGACTTTAACACTTATAAAATATTCTATTTATGGTTGTGTATTTTGCAAAAAGTAAGATTACAAATAAGTTACAGGAAATTTACAATGAAAACAATTTAAAAAATCTTTAGTTGAGGTGCATTCAAATTCTACATAAATGTTAAGATTGTGAGAAAGAATTTTATGGAAAAGTACAAAACATTCATAAAAATAATTTGATTGAAACATTCAATGGAACAAAATTCAAAAACAAAAATTGCTTTATGGAAATAAATTGAAAATATCAAAATGTGTATCAAATTGTTTTCAATAACATGTGAATCGACAATTTTACTAGCTGATTTTTAAAATTTAAAGGAAGTTTTTTTCCCAAATTTTTTTTTAATTCTTATTCTTGTATGCAACGATAAATTTATTGGCGGATACTGATTCTCAAAATTCCAAACTGATTCAATTGTGTATATAATGCTTCTATTTTTATATTAATATTTTCTGTATAATTTTTATTTATTTTTATTATCATACCTTTTATTAGTTTTTGATATTATTATCATTATTATTATTATTATTATTTTATTGTACTATAGATTCTTGTTTTAAGATTTGTAGATCCTTCAGAGCAGTTGATTTATTTATTATGGTTTTTAAGTCTTTGGTTTTTTTTAGTTTCGTTTTTTCCTTCTCGCCAGATTTCTAATTTTTACCATTTAAAATTCAACTTTTTTTATTAAAAATATGGGAAGGTTTATGTTTTTTTAATATTATTTTTTGAAATTTTTCGTTTTTGTTTAAGATTTCCTCATTTTTATATTGTTTAGTCGTATGAAATTATCCTCGAAGGAGTTTTATAATTAAACATATTATTATTATTATATATTTTACTTAATATTAAAATTAATTGGGATACTTTCCCCAACTAATCGCCTAAGACAATTGGAGTTTTAAAAACGATTATTGATTGTTGTGGTTTTAGGTGTTCATATGCCGATATTAAACGATTAATTGATGAGAATATCCCAATCAATTTTAATCTTAAGTATTAAAAATAAGGATTTTATTTTTCATTTTGTATGATGAATACAATCAATTATATCCAAAGGGCGTTTAATTGCAAAAAAGTAATATAGAATAATCGATGAATGCATACAAATTTTTATACCTTGCAGGGTATTGGAAAATTATTTCCGTTTCCGTACAAATCAATTGCTAGAAAACCTTCATGCACATGAATTTTTTCGGAAAATGAAATTTTTCCATATTGTATATTTTCAATTTATTTTCCACATCAAAAAACTAACAAAATATTATATACAAAACAATATTAAAAAAACAACCTTAAAGCCATTAAATATATTTTGTTTACCATTAACCAACAATGATTGCGAATTTTCCACTTCAGCAGCTGAGTTGCGTACAACACATGAATAATTGCCCGTGTGGTCGGATCCTAAATTTTCAATAACTAAAATACTATTGTACTGATCGACCTGCTTAACGGACATGTGATGTTGGGACGTCTCAATGGCACGATTGTCCTTGCGCCACGTTATAGTCAAGGGTAAATCACCCTTGACTACAGAACACGTCAAAGAAGCTCGATCACCCATATTTAATTGTAGTTGTGATGACTGGAAGGGACTCAATTTCGGTGGTACTGTTGAGATTGAATATTGTTGTTGAAAATTTTATTTTTATAAATTTTAAAATAATTTGCAACACAAAAGCGAGAAACACTTAAAAGCAAAATGATATTAACAAAAATATTTTTTTAAATATACTTATAGACAATGAAAATTTTTGCAGCAAAAAGTTTAGCAAAAAAGGATATTTTATGTATTTAAATAATTTGTTTATATATTGATATTTTTGCTTATATAAGTATGTATGTGGCACATCAGAAAAATGTTGTGCTCTAAAGTTAATCTTGTATAATAGTCGTTGTTCTCTTCTTCTATGAGGTCCTTTATAAAAAAAAAATAAATTATTCGATGTTGATGTTCTATTATTTTTAAACACTCTGCCGTAGAATTTTGGTTTTCTAAATTATTTTCTCATGAAATATACAAGTAAATCAAGGATGTGTTTCCCTAAACAAGTGTTCATACTAACCGATTACTGTGACTTCGCCACTCCTGCGAGCGCTGTGCCCCTGTTTATTACGCGCCCAGCACGTGTATACTCCCGAATCGGTGCTTTTTTGTACGGGCGTTATAGTTAGTGAACCATCTGGTTGTACTCTTTGTCGTATATCATCGGGCAACTCGCGGCCGCCACGTTCCCAATGTATTTCCTCTATGGGATAACCGGCTACAGGACATTTTAAATTTAAAGTTTCACCTGAGACTGCAGTTACTTTAGGAATTATGCGGATATAAGGAAGACCTGTAAGTGAGAAAAACAAATACATTTTTTTTAAGGAATTGTTTATTTATCTTTTTATGATCATTCGGACGACTGAATTCTGTGTAGACTTCCTCATACATTTCTGTCAATATAAAAGTGAAAATATTTATTTCACGTTGTTAAGTCTACATTTTTATATGGATGCAAGTCCTTAAACGCAGCTAACAGAGACATAAATGCAGACGAATATTCTAACGCACATTTTGGCCAGCTGCAATTTCTAACAAGAGTCTGTTGCAGAGATCACACTAAACACTAATCGAAGTGCAGATGAATTATTCGCACGCCGCTAAAGCCCGATTGAATTGTCACCTAAACAGCAATAGAGTGTAATTAGTAAGGAAGCAGGCGATAGGGTCAAACGGAAGATTGAGTATGAAGCTGCCGCACAGGGCATAAGTTAGAAGTAACTGAGAGTGCATTAGTTAGATCTAAATGGAAAAAATTTGTAATGGCTCTATATTTTTTGGCATGATCTTAAGGCAGGAAGAAAGTTAAGCAAATTAATTGGCATCTAGATAGAACTTTTCAACTTAAGATCATATCTGCACCGGATAGCGGTAGCAGAGAAGAATGAATGCATGACATGTAAGGAGTCCACTGAGTCAGTGGAGCTAGCACTTCCCCTGTCGTTGTGCAGGTGTGTCCTAGATTTTTTGAGGATGACACCTCACCCGAGGGTATAGACTGAAAAGAGTTAAGAAACCACCTTCATGCTTGGGAATTCTTATAGAGTATTGATTTTCGTTTTTTTTCCATGCGAAAGAACACTACTTTTATGTATGTCATTTAACATCTCCAATCTAATCTAACCTAAATTATTTTTGTGACAATCCAGTGGGTTTTTTGTTATTATTTTCTTACTGCAAAACCATCAAAATTGCTAACAACAAAACAAGTCTGAAGGCGATCACATTTTTTTAAATGCTAAAAAAATGCAAGTACTTGACCAAATCTAGTTAAGTCTAACACAATGGTTACAATGATATTAAAAAGGAGCAATGGATATCTTCGCACCTCTTCCTATTGAACTTTTTAATAATTTCAATAAAGTACTCAAACTAATGTGATCCAGGTAGTGAATAAATTTGCTACTTTTGAAGACTTGTTGGTTTAGTAGACCAAACTGGTTAATTGTAAGCAAAAGTTCTGCTGCATACCTAAAAATATATTTTTATCAGGCACAAAATCCTATTAGTGCTGATTTTCAAGCTTGAAGCCCACTTCCGAGGAAATTGATGTGGCACTTCATAGCTTTTCTTCATCGATATCTGAATATCTGCCTGATATGGGGACATTTTTCAAAGATAAATCACCCGAACGAAATTTTTCAAATCGTCAGCATTTTTGAGCTGTTACTGTGTCCTGTCCTAACGTCTTCTTGCATCACATTATTTCATTTCTGTAACTCATTCAACACACAAAGTCACATTTCCTTTACTCGTGTTAAAAGTTTTAAATTTACAAAAAGTGGCTGAAATATGAAAAAAGGCATAAATTATAAATCATACACTAGTTTTACTGCTTAAAATGGCTGCAGTCGGACCAGAATCGACGACGCACACAATTAACACAAAAGACTGGGCTCATCCTTATATCGATTATACTCGTATTTCTATGGCTTTTATATTATAAAATTATGCCGAGAATTTAACAACAAATATTCAGTCCATTATGAAACAAGCTTTTAAAACAATTTAAAACGATTTGATAAAACAAATATAGAAATAACCGCATTTCAACTTCAAAAAAGGAATGATAAGCAAATAAAAGCTTCCACTACACATTCTGCTAATTCATAACAAACATCCTTACTCGCACATATTTACAATTCATACATACATACATACATATACATGCCATTCTATTAAAACCACACTCACCTATATAATTCCACAGCTTATGTGTGTGAGTGTGAGAAATTGACGCAAGCAGAATAAACAGAAAAAAATAACAAAATATGAATCAGACAATAATTTGTATGACCAGCTAAAAGGGACAGTTTAGATTTCTTTCCCATTGCAAACAACTACAAATGCAATAATTTATCTATATAGGCCAAATGTACACACACATACATATATGCACATGTATGCATGTGTGTACATATAGAAGTTTATATAAATGGATGCAAGCATCCATGCACACATATATGTATGTATGTATGTATGTGTGTGCATCTATGTATTTCAACCTGTAAAAATCTGTTTATGCCTTTTTATGTGGAAGCCTATAGAAGAAGAAAGAAAAAAAACATTTCCAGAGAACAAAAGTAACAACCATTTATGACATTTGAAAATGTCAAAAAAAGGTATTTGATAACAAAAATTTAAAACATGAGATGTGTTACAAAAAAAGACAAGGGCTTTAAATAACACAATATTTTCATGACAGAAACGGCATACATTTTTATTTTACTTAAACTAATTGAAGGATATTTTTACTTTTAAAGAATTAAATTTTGTTACCGTGAACAGATTCTGAGATTCTGAAACATAATTTATTAATTTTCGAAACAACAGAAAACGTGGAAAGCGTGCAAAATTTTTGACAAAATAACTACTTTGTGACCTTAAAAATATAATAAGAAATATCCTGAAAATGGTACTTGAAGAAAACTAAAATATTGATATCAAAAGACTTGTGTTAAGCTTAAATAATCAAATAAAATTATTTAAAAAAAAAACTAGAATGAGAATATAAAAAATGCATACAAGGAAAGAGTCTTCCACTGAACGCTTTTAAATAAAACAATATGTGCTTAAGCTACCATTAGAAATTTTTATTGATTTGAAAGGTATATTGATGTCATTATCGTGCGTATATTTGTCGCGGCTTTGCTGGCTGGCACGCATCCAAAATTTCCTATTTTCCATGACACTGTCACACAAATCGTATTAAATTCGACTGGTGGAATGGGTTATTTTGGCTTTTAAAGCCGCTTCTTTGCGTAGACCTTCGACTTAAGAAAACTCTACTTTAAAAATTCTAACAGGGTCAAATTCATATGACCTCCACTTGAGATGGCACATGCTCTCAAATCGCTCATGCATAATGTTATATGTGGCATAAGTTGTGTGGTACAGATTGCCATCTTTTGAAATCAAATGCCGTTGGTGTCCAGATGATCCAACTAAGGCGAAGAAAAGTTGGTTGTCACCAACCTGTAGTGTTCGCCGTTAAAGGTGATGGCTTGGCCAATGTCGTTCTCACAAATATATGGACCGATAACGACGCCAGCCCCAAAATATACACCAAACAGTGACTTTTTTGGGATGCATGGGACGCTCTTAGATCTCATTTCGTTCTAAATTCGAACATTAATCCAGAAATGTAGTACGACTATGACGACCATTGTGCGGAATATTGACGAATTGTTTGGAACATTGCCCGAACAGAACACGCATTTTGATAGAAATGCTGTTGAAAATTGGTGTACTATTCCTTTCCAGATAGCAGATGACTAATATTTACTTTGTGGGGGATTACCTTTTCACTTGCTCCTATCCCTTTATGATTTTCTGTCTTAACCTTATGCTGTCAAAATAATCTTCAAGATATGGAGAATTATTTTTAAGGGGAGAGTTTCCTTCCCCCGCTCATACTAATATATTATACTATAATTCACACTGCACATAAACGTCAGGTTTAATTTCCTTACGACCATTAGAAGTTGTATGAAATTGACTTTAAAAATTTGGATTACATTGTCATTTTGTTAGACTGCATACACATTGGGAAAGTTTACTTTAAAAAGTCTGGTGAGAGTGGACAAATTATATTTAGGGAGAGTACTAATGCAAACGTTTTTATAATAAACCACAGATCTTTTTTATTACCGTACAGCAAAACACTAACTTACCATAAATATTTAAACGTGCTGCATGCTGCACTCTTCCGGCACGATTTTCAGCAATACATGCATACTCGCCGCCATCCTCGACCATTACGTGCGTGATATTAACATGGCTGATTACATCGCCATGCACCGTGATATACTGGCCCATCATAAATCTGCATTAATAAAGAGACAAGAATGGAACTTCATTTTAATATAATAATTCGTTAATATGTTATTGTTTGTTGTTGGCTTAGCTAGGTATATGCCTGCATTTCATTGGCGCTAACCAAATCATCAGTACCCTTTTAGCCAAATCATGATTGAAAGCATTCAAAGCTCGTATACTTATGCAAACAATTACAAATATATATGAGAATTCTATCAGAACTCTATCATATTTTACTATTTGTAATCAACAAAAACAAAAGTATAAATAGCTATAGAAGCTTTTGTACAATCACAACACAACAAACAATTATATTTGACTTGCGTCCTTTTGTTTTTTCTTTTTACGCCTTTATACAATTAATCGCCCGTTGGGTGATAATGAAAGTATTTATAAGGCAATGAAAAAACAAAATTTATAATAACAATATTTATCAAATTTGTTATTCGAGATATTCTCCAAAATAACTATTTTAATATGTTATTGTTTGTTGTTGGCTTAGCTAGGTAGAATATCTCGAATAACAAATTTGATAAATATTGTTATTATAAATTTTGTTTTTTCATTGCCTTATAAATACTTTCATTATCACCCAACGGGCGATTAATTGTATAAAGGCGTAAAAAGAAAAAACAAAAGGACGCAAGTCAATTATAATTGTTTGTTGTGTTGTGATTGTACAAAAGCTTCTATAGCTATTTATACTTTTGTTTTTGTTGATTACAAATAGTAAAATATGATAGAGTTCTGATAGAATTCTCATATATATTTGTAATTGTTTGCATAAGTATACGAGCTTTGAATGCTTTCAATCATGATTTGGCTAAAAGGGTACTGATGATTTGGTTAGCGCCAATGAAATGCAGGCATATACCTAGCTAAGCCAACAACAAACAATAACATATTAAAATAGTTATTTTGGAGAATATCTCGAATAACAAATTTGATAAATATAATTCGTTAATATGACAATACATTTTGCTTATGAATTGATAAATATAATTCGTTAATATGACAATACATTTTGCTTATGAATTTCAGAGCAGACAAATTTGAATTTATTAAAAAAAATTATATTTAACTTGGATTCAGCTGTCTATTAGCCTACATTTCGTTGAAACTAATGCCAACTGATCAGTAGATTTTAACCAGCAAATGTAAGTGTAATTAATTGTCAGTATATCGCAAATAATTTCGATAAGTTTTATTCATTTATTCATTAATTTCCTAAAAGTTTATACATATTCATAAATTATTGTTAATTTTTTATACGGAGAGATGCCAGCGATTGCAGTTGCATTAGCCGCTGCATCCGTCTTTTTAATTTTCACATATTTGAGCTTTTCTTTTCATAAGTTCTGTACATTCTTAACACATATTTTGTTAATTATGTATAAAAAAATAAACACAAAACTGTCAATAACTCAATTAAATAACAAATAATAATAATAAATGTCAGAAAAATGCCATGTAAAAATTAACTGAAGTATGAATTTTGTCATGGCAATGACACGTTACTCGTACATCCACATCCCAGTTACATATGAAATTTAAAATAAAAAAATAATTAAATATTCAACTAAAAAATGTGAATTAATGTACATATTAAAAAAAGGAAGAAAAAAAAAAAACAATTCGTTGCTTTATAGCACTTAAGAGGATACGAAAAATGAAACTCCACTATTTACCGAGGCCCACAACTTCAACATCAACAGCAGCAAATAATTTTAATTAAAACTTAAACCAACAACATACAACGTCCTACGCCTACAAGTAGTTGCAGTCAAAGCATGACGTTAAAGCAACAGTATTAACGTTGTTTATACTTAAATCCTCTCTGTTGCTGCATTTATTATGTATTTGTGTGCTTAGCAATAGGGTGGCCATGTTCCAAGGGAATTTGCCGGTAAAAATATGTCAAAGGCATAAGGAGAGCTTGGGTAGGCTAATGGTTAGTACAATAGTCGCTAAGTGCGGAGGTTGTGGGTTCGATTCCCACCTGAGACTCTGGGCTGCTTCACTACAAAATGAATGAAGGTCTCTGTCATTGTGCGCGTCAAGTACAAGTCATAATATAACTCTGATCCAACTGAAATCGCTCTAAACTATTACACTGACATATTAGTGATTAGTGATCTATATATAATTTTAAACGACTTGAAAAAAGGAAGAGGAGCTTTTCAATTCGTGTGGATTTTGTAATGCATAATTTTATCATTAGCGAAACGATTTTTAAAATTTTTTATAAGAAGTGGAAAAGGGCTCTTTTACATTTCACATGGCGATATATAGATCCTAAGTTATTCACGTAAAGTATTCCGAGTAAAGAAATCTTATCAAGTCATTTATTTGGTGTTCTGGATTATTGTCGGTTGAAAGCGAACCATATCTTGTACTGATATGTTCCAGAAGGTATACAATGGCAACCACATCAGACATTATGTGACTTGGATTATGCAGACGATATTTGCTTTCTGTCACATACACTAAATGGTACGGAAGGCAAGTTGGAAAAACTAATTGAGAATGCCACCAAGGTTGGTCTACGCTTTAACACATAAAGAAAACCAAGCTAATGCGAATTAAAACAACAAACCAATGACTCCTCAGTGTAGTTGTGAACAACGAGCAAACTGTCATAGAGAATGTGGAGCACTTTTCAAAGACCGTGGAGCAAATAATGACGTAATGGCAAGTGTATCACAAACCTTACAAGGTTTGGTCAGTACGGAATACATCACATCGAACAAAACTAAAAACTTGCAATACTATTATACAAACGGCCTTATTGTACGGCTCCGAAACTTGGAAACTAACGAACTTCATATGCAGCAAACTCCAGGTATTATTATATATTGGCTCTCTTTGGTTTCAAATATGGACTTCATGGATAGGGAATACGCTTCGCGAACCCTATAACGACATAGCAACATGGCTAAGATCTGTTTAGGCAGAATTCAAGCACAGAGGAACATGACGGCAAATTAAACAACAGGCTCAAGACAAAACACTAGTACATGAAACTTACGAAAGGAATAAAAAGAAAAATATCCTGTATTGCATCCTCATTATTTGGCAACCTACAATCCAAATAAAACCAAGATTTTTATGGATTGTTCTGAACTGTCTCCTCTAGAACAAGTCTAACCACTTTAGCCGTTCTCTCTCCCTTATCTATTTTTATAAAGTGGGAACGTGAGTTGGACTTCATTAGTTCCGCTTTTGCCGCATCCAATGTGTTACTAAAAGGCAACCCTGTCTGATTTGCCTGTTTATACTTTTACCTTCTATGGTTAATGAATACGAAAGGGGGTAATTAAAAATTCGTAAGTACTTTTATATTTATTCCCTTTTTATTTTTTTTTTCCTTTCTAACTTAATCCTTTATTTTCTCTTGTTCTCCCTTCAGGTTCTTATACGTAAATGTACTTTTACTTATGAAATTTATATCCTTTTATTTATTCATAGACCTGTTCAGAGTGTTGGCTGTGTTTTTCATTTATTTATTTTTTTTGTGTGTGTGGATATTTTCTGACTTTCCTTGTCGTGTGTTCATCCTTCTGATGACTGAATTTAAAAAAGCTGAAGATTTCACAGTTTCTTTAACTTTTAATAACAAACAGAAATTCGGAGTTTGTTCGTTTTAAATGCCTTTTAAAGAAATTTTGGAAACTTAGTGGCATATAAAACAATCACTCTTAAAATGTCAGGAAAATGTGGAATATATAACAAAATATTTAACAGTCATCAAAGGACTATAATTAATGGCTAAAAGAGCCATTTTCCTGTATACTTTGACTGCCCTAATATGGTTTTTCCTGCCCTTAAATTTTTCTATAGTTTAACGCTTCTCCATTCCTTGGATTAATATGATACAATTTTGTATTTGATGGAATTTTCTCCCGGTTACATACCAATCATATACGATTTGTTTCTAACCTGTTTAAACAACTGCAATGGCGTTCGGCAGGATAAAAGTAGTTGCCATGAATACAAAAAAAGCGGAATAAATTGCTCTTTTTTCAAATGTTGTTCCTCTGCAATTTACAAGGGATTTTTAATAAAGATTTAGATAAAAACCAGAACACCTAAAATACGAATAAGCTACAGTTTCAAAACTTCCTGACCTTAATAGCTGCCAATCCAGAAAGATGCAGGCTGGGAATGCGCTGTGCAAAAAGCCCTTTTATTCCCTTTGTAATATTTTTTGAATCATTTAACTTAAGAGTTAGAAATTTCAATTCAGTAAAAAAAAAGTTTTTTATATTAAAAAAATATTGTGGCAACTGTATGCCTTGGAGATAGCATGCAACTCTTCCCTAGCAATTCAGTGATTTCTGAAATGTTGCTCTCCTTCAAGAAAAATACTTGCCACAAGCACTTGAATGGCAACACTTCGCACAATAATTGACTTCTTTCTTATAGAAAGGGAATTAGATAAATTTTTAGGTAATAATATTTAGTATTGAAATTTACGCGGGATCATGCTTTGGATCTTGACTTCATCAGGCTGACTTGAACGAAAAGTATGCGTACTTTTTCAAAAGAAGTACTTCTTTGGGAAAGTCTTATGCCCCGATTATGGTTTACAACACTTAAATGTTGTATTGTTTCGGCTACACCACAACATTAATTTATTTTTTTATTATGGCTTACAACATCTAGATGTTGTTTATGTCACACAGTTGTATTTTATTTGTAGTAAAAATACATACCTGCATGCCAAAAATAGAAACCATAATCGCATTTTAAAAAGTACAACATTAAAGTAACAACTGTTGTAAACCACAATCGGGGTATAAGACTAAGTGTAAAGAACAAGTGGTGAAATAAGAAGAGAGAGCTTATTGCTTTTTTACAACTGCTATTTCGACTTTTATTGAGGCCCTATATTCCTTATAGGAACTGCACGATATAATATATATTTCGCCTTTTATTAATTTTTGTAGTAAAGTTGAAGCGCCTCTGGTGTTAAGTAGGCGCATTAACTTTCTTAAGCTGAATCTGTTGTCATTTTATTAATTGTTTTACTTCGCTAACATTACCGATGAGGCGGGCCCGATATCAAGTATCAAGCGCTGCCGGTACTTTTCAGTCACCCGCGCTGTGCCTTCATCATATTCTAACAACAACTAAAATAATGTTACACTAATGCCCATCAGAAAAAATCATGATATTAATGACTTGTCCTGAACAGGGATCGAACTCATGTTCTTAGTGGTAAATAGAGGCATAAGCCTCTATTTCTGAGAGCAGCCACGTACACCCACCAACCAGCCAATCAACAGGATTGTATTGGCACTTAAACTCGAGCCTAGAAAAAATGAAAGCATTTGGTTACCAATACAGTTCAAGTATATCTAACAGTTTTTATCGGTTTATCTGGCAGCTTGAGTTGCAATGCAACATAGAAAAATCATTAAGACTACCATATTGGCAATTAAATGCACATGCTTAGGAGGGAGTTTTTCCTGCAAATACGTGTGAGGAAAATCAGAACACGTATGAAATATTAATTATTATTTCACCTTGCGTAGCACAATTTAATTCCAAAAAGTACTTTTAGAAAATATTTCATTCACTCATATAAAAAAAAATATATTCTTACCGCTTCTAGTAGAAGTTCAGTACCAACACCATGGCTAGTGTAAACGCATATACATATATATTTAGTATATAATGTTTTGCAGATATTCCAATAATAAAGGTTATTTTTTAATTGTTAAATAGTTAAACTTTTGCAATGGTAACTTTCCAAACTTCTTGTGAAGGATCAAATTACGCTAATGCTTCTGTTCATGCATGTGTTTGTGTGTGTGTGTGTGTGTGTGTGTGAATGTGTGCATGGGAGCACGTTTGTATGCGAATAGCAAATGCAAAAGCATTAATTTCTATGGCTTCTTTAATTTGAAGAGTTTAGTTATTTAAAATAAAAGTATTAATGTGAATGAATACCAAATGTATTAATGCTGGCTCTTTGAAAATAATATTAAGATTATTTTGTGCATAAAGCAAACTGGTGTAATGAAATAGTTTGCTATTTACACATGTATTCATATACATATGTATGTGTATAATACTACTCGTATGTATATTGATTTTCTCTTAAACGTGCATTTGTTTCCCTAATTTTGAAATTATTTGTAAAATGAAGCATGTTGCTACTATAATCTTTCAAATGCAATTATTTTATTTGTTTTAATGCAAAACTAATCTGCATTAAACTACTTGATTTCATTAACAATTTTCCCATTCAGTTAATTAATTTCATATATAATGGTTGACTTTACATCACCCTAAATGAAAAAGATATTGAATATTTGTGAAAAAATTGAAGGACTTAAGTCTTATTTTGTAGTTTTACAGCAGAGCATTTTTAAAGCTCAAAGTTGATTTGGAAATGAAACTAATTCGCTTTTTTAACTTAGAATATTTACATATTTACCTTCGATGGCCTTTTATATTTGGTATGAAATATTATATACATACGACAAAATATCATATGTATTTTAATTAAATAATGTTACAAGTACATAAAAAAGACTAGCGGAACTTCATTACATTTTAACTTCCTAAAAAATTGGACAAAATGAGTAACATTTTGCTGAGGTTTACTTTTGATGGCGGCATTTTTAGCTTAAGTCGACTTAAGCACTTATTCCTTATTGCCACAGATATATTTAGCTTTCATACAGCTCTATAATTCTTCTATAGTCTAGAAAAAAATGCAATAGAAACACTCACTTCTGCTGAGTTTTACATTTTTTACTATTTATTAATTTGTTTTCGGAAACAAAACTCACGCACAATATTTGTTGCACTGGGTCAGTCCCTACGAGTATAAATTCTAAACTTATAATCTATAATGTCAAATTGTCACAAGCGTTAAATCCACTTTACCCAATATGCAACAACAACAAAAAAAATGAAGAGCTTTGGAACTTTCGTACAACCATGAAACAACTTTATACAACCATGCTCCTAAATGATACAACCTTGCTTACAATATACGAGGGCAACTCTAATAAGACTGTCTTTTGAATCAAACACGGGGTTTTTTTTGACAAAAAATTATTTTATTTTCCAACATGGTCTCCATTGGGGTCTATATACTTTGTCTTCAATTTTTTTCATTCCTTAAAAAAAAAAAAAAAATATATATATATATATATATATATATATATATAAGATTTGTCGGGGTCTATAAAAATTTGTTTGTGAGATGATTTCATCGTTGGAGTCAAATCTCTCGAACCATTTCTTCAGGCTAGAGAAATATGCACTTGGGGCTATTTAATTCGAAGAATAGGCTGGGTGAGAGAGTAATTCGTAGCCCAACTCATGGAATGCAGCCATGAAAACAGAGGAAAGTTTTTTCATACCCAAGTGATCATTGAAAATTTAAACTACATGTCTGTGCTTTCCGCAATTTCTCCCACTTTCAATATTTAATCGGGCAACACCATATCGGGAATTTTTTTAAATTGTTTCGGTTGTAGAAACCTGAACTGGGCACCCAGAAAGTTTGGCATCTTCCGTGATTGTACGACCACAATGAAATTCAATAAACCACTTTTTTACCATTAAAATTCATGTTGCAGGACTGCAATAGTATTTATACAGCTTCGTCTTGGTTTTTCCATTTTCTTCTAATATCACGCGGTAGTCTATTATCAATGGCTGTCAAATATGATCTAACTTACACGGCCTCTTGATAGGAGCAATGTCTTTTAGTTAAGAAGCGAGAAATTCAAAACGTCATGGAATTATTGACCAGTTCTCATACACAGGCTGTACGCGAGGTTGCGAAAAGTGTGGATTGTGTGTGTGGCTTCCTTAAAGTGTCTGTGGGAAAATTTTTATCTACCTATTTGCTGTTAAGGGAATTGCGGCGGTGTTTAAAAAAAATTGCGATGGAGTTTTTGAATCCATCTTGGGACTAAATTGTTGCGGTAACAATACTTGAGGCATATAGGTTTGGGGAGAACTGCTAACGATATTCTGCCCAAGCTCTCAAAAATGTAATATAAAATCGCTACATGTATAGCAAATATGGTTTTGTTGTCTTCTTTTTTATAAAACACGTATATAAAATTAAAAGTTTAGTTTGATTTTAATGTTGAGGGGCACGTCTGGAATAATCGAGCATTTTGTGCACCTCCTTAAAATCTAATGGTTTTTAACAACTGCATAGTTAATTATTTTTCATTCTTAGCAAAATTTTCAATGTGTAGTTCCCCATTATAATGAACAATAATAATTGAAACGACTTTCTCTATTAAAATACTTGCATTGGAATCTTGTTTGATAAATATTTGTCTTTAGTACGAGTATGACTGTAAAAATTATGAATTTCATCAAAATTGCCCTCCAATTTAATTTAAATATTTTAAAAATTCCTTTTTTAATATTTAGACTCAAAACCTTAAACATTTTTAAATTTCAATTAGTGTACAAAAAACAAAAGCTATAGGCATTGAAAAAATAACTTTTCATCATACACACACAAATGGAACTGCACACATGCAAGTAAAAATTTCGATGTATAAAAATTCACAAATATTTGCAAGTTTTTAAACAAATAAATAACAAAACTTATTTGAACAATATTCGTAAGCACACACACACACACACACACTAATACACTCTCATTCATTCATTTACTTACTGTGCTTACGGACATGTATGAGTATACATATACACACATACAGCCACAGCAGTTCGCCTGAAAGTGCTCTTTTTTATTTTTCTTTGTATAAAAGTTCAATTACCTTCCGTTTGATGGTAGTGGAAATCCGTCCAGTGTCCATGAAATTTGTGGTGTTGGATTTCCGGCTGCTGAACATTTTAAACTCACGGCAGGACCAGGCTGTAAAGTTTGTTCAATAAAACTATAAAGCAGAACTGGTGGGGCATCTGTAAGTAAACAACGAAAGAATAAAAGGAATGGATTAAAAACAAAGTGAAAAAACAAAACAAAACAAATCAAAGCACCACCACTTTTGATAGTTGAACATGTTTTAAATGAAATGCAAAAATAAAAACAGCATAGAAAACTCCTTATTTGTAATGTAAAATTGAAAATATTTACCTCCTAATTGTAATTCTGCTGTTGCTTGAAATGTGTCTCCTTCTGGTCTTCGCACAACACACTGATACATGCCGCGATCCTCTCGACTGACTCGTGGCACCATTAAAGTGTCTTCTATACGGCCGGATGATGGCAGTTGTCTTCCATCTTTGTACCACAATATAGTTTGCATGCCCACCGGGCTGCCATTACTGGTAACCAAACAGCGAAACTCTGCTGCACCACCCATGTGAACACTTAAAATGTTGGGTTGTATTTCCACCTGAATGGGTGTGGCCACCGAAAGGCGCAACTCGGCACTTGCCTCTCCTCCCACATTGCTGGCCGTACATTTGTAGACACCGGAGTCTTCACCTGTCACAGCTTCTATGGCCAATATGGGCCCCAGCAAACGAATACGAGGACCACTTAAAACGGGCAGAGGACCGGGGCCATTGTGTGTGTACCAACTGCAAAGAAAGGATTTAAGTGAATTGTGTTATTGTTAATTTATTTTTCTAGTAAATTATATAAAAAACAACAAAAAATATTTCCACATTAAAAAAAGTTCTTGGTATGAAAATCAACAAGGATACATTGAATTGTATTCATTGAATTGTGGCAAAGGAAGCGTTAAGGTAGTGTAAGGGATACTTGACTCCTCCGTAGCTCCTTGCTATTTGTACCATGTACATTTATCCTAAAATGGAATACAACTCTCATGTATGGGCGGCTGCTTGAAAGTCTTACTCGATTGCGAAAAAGCTTATCACTGATAGTAGGGCTATCGCTCTTCTATAGTATAATATAATGTGCTCTGACGAAATCAAGAAACTCGTTTCTGAAACCTGATCTGTTTTAGGAATAACTCGTTTTTCATCTAGAGCACATCCATTGGTGGTCAATGTGCCAGCAAACCGCCTTCAGTGCAGAGATTTTTACTATCATTTTGAATATTAAAAACCTTATACTGCACGTCAATAGACACTTTTTACTGCCTTCACCTTCCTTCTCATAACTTATTTTCCTAGTTCCAGTACAATGCATTGCACGAGTAGAGGTCATCCTCTGAGTGCTGGATCATAGAAAAATATTAGAAAAGGTTCAAAAGATACGAGTATTATTGCACTCAGTGTCATGAAGAAATTTTTCTCATTAATCGGCAAAGTTGACTGTCCCTCTGTCCGTCTGTCCATCTATCCTTCTCTCCTCTTATCCGGACTTCTTATTCAGATAACTTTAGAGCCTCCCTACCCTAGAATGAATCTTGTCTGATAGTTAAATATAAAGTGCACCATCTGCCAAAATATTAAGCTTTTAAAACTGATGTTGTTAGTTTTTTAATGTTGTTTACTGCTTTTGATTACTTTGACAAATAAATTAACCTCCACAATATTTACAAAGTTCTCGTAAAACGTTCGTAATAGCAATTCTCAACACCTGCTGCGATAATTAATTATTAATAGATTGAAGCCATTATATTTTGTTCGCCACTGTGCCTTAAGTACCAGCAAACAATTTGTACACAAAGAGAAACAGGAACACAACAAAAATTTATTCCTTTTACTAATTGAGTTCATTTTACTAAGCATTTATAAGTCACTTAGATGTAAAAATCTGCAAATATTAATTAATCATGTACATCCTTGACGCATGTGCTAAAAGCTGGCTATAATCTATTTGTTAATTGTCTGCTGCAAGTGGTATTTGCAAATGTTTGTTATTGTGTCAACAATATAGTGGCACTGAAGGCAATTAAAAAAGAAAAACTCCATCAATCAATCATTTACATTAAATGCGGCTGGTTGTAATACGTATTTCAAAAATTTTTATATTGTGAAAAATATTAGATGGACGGTAAAAACGCGTGATCTATTATGAGATTTACACTGCAATAGTGAATTTTTCTGTATTTTTTAAAAGATCTTCCAAGGGTACCAACTCTATAATTTTTTTAATATGAATATTTTAAACTACACAGAAAGCATTGTACCAAAAAAAAAATGTCCTTTGGTGTACTTATCTTTACATATCCCTGAAAAATTTATTTTGATATTTTTAGAAAAAAGACATGGATCGGGTGGTGCTCTCCGTAGGATAGTGGGTAACGTAGTAGTCTATCAGTGCTGAGGTTGTGACTTTAATTTCCACCTAATTTTTCGAACCATGTTGGCTGAATTTAAATCTTTTTTAAACTGTTCCAAGTTCATATTGATGACACTCACAAATACTGGCACCTTCTTAAAAAATCGTAAAAAATTAACACATAAACATTGATGATGACGGTGTAGCGAATATTGAAAACAGGCACTTGTTCCGTTCTATTGGTGTAATAATTTGTTTCCCTTCTTACTTCTTCGTTAATTGGAAAGAGTTTTAAATAATTATTAAACTTAAAATTCAGGACTTGAACTTGAGCCAGACTAAGTAAATTTTGTTTTTTTTATGGACCAACACTCAGAGGATGACGTTTACTGGTGCAATGAATTGTCCTGGAAATTGTCCTTGGGAAATAGGATCTGGGAAGGCGGATAAAGGGAGTAGTGTCTATGGACATTCAGTTTGAACCTCTGCATGCTGAAAGTAACAGGAAACACCTCTGAAGGCAGGATATTCCACTTACGAATTGTTCAGCCAATGAAAAATTTTCTCGGTAATGTGTAGTTCAATTTACTGGCACATCGATAAAAATTGATGGGCTCTCAATGAAAAACATGTTGTTCGTAGTTGCCTCATCTCATGAGCGTCTTCTCCCTCTTCTGTATTCTGTCTAGTAGCTTTAAAAAAAGCTTTAAGCTACCGGGCCATTAATAAGGATTCTGTAGCATCTTTAGATGGATATAAATAGTATGAAGATCAGAAGGAGTGAAGCATCTGTTACACCGTTTTAAAAAATCGAGGCACTTGAATACTCCAGCGGACATCTCTCTGGGTTTTCATGCCAAAAAACACGCAGAGCTTTTGAAGCCTCGATGTTTATATCACCCATAGTTTTAAATGAAGCAGCATGTTCGGTCATACACTGTTCACTAAATTTGACCCTATTCCTATGACCCCACTTGGAGATTGTTACTAGATTAGGTGTTTCACTCATATTCTACCTCATGCCCTCAACCTGCGACAGGCTTGGCCATATCACAAATAAATGTGCATGGCAAACGCTGCTGTTATCCTCAAAAGACTAGAAAGGATTGAAAGTTTGACAAAGAATCCCATTCAAACATTTTTAATTTGCTTCATGTCATTATTTGCCTTGATATTAGAATCTGCACTTTAAGACTTTTGCTAATTTTGAATAAATTATATTGTAATGTTATTCGACCTTGTTTTTATTTAAAGAAATTTTTTGTATACAACAATTTTTTTTAATTTAAAGAATTTTGAATATTAATTAAGTTCTTTTGAATGGTTCCCAACATATTCGAGTGTCATCGTCAGGAAAAAAATTATTATTATTATTGTAATAAGACTTGCCACGTGGAGTTGTAGTAAAAAATAGAAGAGAATTAAAGACATAATTATGTATATAAACTAAAAGGACTTACAGCTAGAATAAATACTGATCTTATAAAATAAAATATTTTTTTTTTGTAACTTGGCAAATTTTAATTGGGTTGGATTGGGAGGACTGTAGACATTTTTCGCAAAATGAGTTCTCTACGTGCCTTTTTTTAAAACATCTTTCTGAAATTTTTTTTTTTATGTTGTAAAGACTCGGGGAAGAGTTCATTTTATACATGAGAAAAAATTATAATGTCTTATTCATAAAAAAATATATAAAATTAATAATGTTTTGCATGTTCTTTATTCGAAGGCATGTAATTTTTGATAGTTAACTGACTTTCGTAGACTAGTAGGTAGTGTGCAAGAATCGTAGTGCGAAGGTCCCAGGTTCGAATCCTGCCGCAGAACTCTGGCAGTTTGTGTCTGATAATTAAAAGAGAGCGCACAACAAGCCTTCACTGGCTTAAGTGTATGTCATATGACATGGGCTATAACACCCTATCAACCTAACCTAACCTAACCTAAAAATATGTGGCCTTGAAATCGACCATGCCAAAGCCATGTGAGTATTCCACATGTGTAAAAGCATATATAAATTAATAATTATAAATTGATTATCATTCGGATTATAAATTTGTGTCTGATAATTAAAAAATTAAAAAGCGAAATGGTAAATCTCGAGAGTTTGATTTTAGGATATTTCTAATAATATTTCTGGGACAGACATAAGAAAATTTAACCGAATGTGATATTTTATATACTCAGAAAGATTTTGGAAAAAATTATTTCTAGCAATTATTTTATATTCCGGTGCCGAGCTAAAGGCTACGGGACGGGTCGCAGGTTGCGGATAGTGAACGACTTTTAGATATAAAGGTTTGCTGCGAATAAGTGTTTTTTAGAAATAAGCAGTCCCAGACAGTCAGCGAATGTTTTTCTTGTTGGCAACATCCACATCGTGAATGAGTACCACCTTTAAATTTGTACTTCTCGAACCGGGGATGCTTCAAACATCGCAGTGTCTGTTCACGTAATTGCTGCGGCTGCAAGCGGCGGACGTCTGTACTTATATTAAGCGGTTCGCTATACAAACATGGAGTATATACAGCCAGTCTGATGGCTGAGATGGCAGCCCCATAATCAGTCTAGAAGGCAGTAGACTAAAGATTTGCTCTTTCGAGATAGTGAAATCTCAAATAATATAATTAATTACGGTCATATGATCCTTATAGGCCCTATAACATAGGGCCAATGGGAACAAATATAATTATTTTATATGAACCAAAAAATCTCTTTCCTTCCCATAAGAGAATTATGAAAAAAAGGAGCTGCGCAAATTTATGTTAATTTTGTGGATTCGTGTCCGACGGACTTGTTTTTTGAAACTCCAATGAATTTTTTTTAATTAATTTTAGTCCATGGAGCAAAGCACAGTGCTACGGTACCACATCTATTTCAAACCACCTCAACTCTGTTTTTGTGATATTTTATAGGAATTATTGGCATGGCTCACCATGTACACGCTTTTTTTTTGGTGTACAATAATTATCATATTTATGAAACTTTCTTTTCTTATGATTTTAAGCAGCTTTTGCTTTGCCATAATTTGAAGAAGCTTTAATTTATATTTATGAATATTTCTCTCTCTGTTGAATAAAATGTCAAAATCCATTAGGGATTGTAAATAAGATGAAGGCAACCAGAAGTTGTACTTAGTAATTTATTCACAACAAGTTTTATACTTGAATGGCCACAGCATCCTTCACTATTCTTATCATCTTGTCATCATTATTAACGTCCACATCAGTGTTCCAAATAACTTTATTAACAACGTTTGCCTATTTCTTTTGACATTAACATGTTTATGACATTTCGGATGTTTATAAACTCGTTACTCCTCTACTATGTAGTATTTCATTTCCTTTAAAGGAAAATATGGCTCATTGGGCAAAAGAACGTCACAAATCGAATAATAAGACTTTCGAGTTTTGCAATGTCCTTTTTCCCAAATTCATAATTTAGTTATTAAGTAAATTTTGTAAATTTTTTTCTCAAAATACCTTGAAATTGCTTAGGGAAGGATAAATACTTTACTAGCAGCTCAGTTCAAATCATAAGGATACTTTCAAACAGATTTTTTGGAAATTTGCATATATCGTCATATCGTTTTTAATATTAAATAAAAATTTCACTTACTTAAAGGACTATATTATATTATTTTTCTACCATTTGCGTGTAGGTTTTCTATAAAATCTATTTTCTTGAGTTATCATGCTCTTGCAGCAAATGACTGATATATGTACATGAAATTAGATTTTGCTAAAGTTAGGAACATTTCCATGGGGAGGAAAGTTTTTGAGAAGTTTGAAAAAGATTACGAAAAGCAGACATCATTTTATGTTAAAAATATTTTTATGTAAAAGTAATCGGAGCAAGGGCGGCAAGTCTGCAATTAACGTTAAAAATTCATGGGGAAAAATGTATCATCCATCCAGCGTACGCTTGAAAACTGTCAAAAGGATGTAAAGTCAAAATATTTTCTTAATATTTTTCACATACTTTCCATATCTGTTTGTCTGTTCGACTGCCTCTACCGTTTAGTGTAAATATTGTAGTTAAATAAAACATTAAGTTTTAGTTCAGAAAAAAAACCCCGTCAGCAAATAAATGTAAATTAATCACATTCCTCTATTTGTTTTCTTTTTTCCTTCTATTCCATCGTCATTCGCTACTGTTTTAGTTTGCAATTGCGTGTTTACCTTCGTACTTGGAGAAGACAATGAACTTTTTGTGCAACTATTTGCTGAAACGGATGTGTGTATAAAAAAGTTGTTAAAGCTCTTACCTGTTTGTTGCAAAGGGAGTTGTGCTGGCAAAGGAGATGGTTTTTAAGTGGGGTGGTGTATGAATGAAAGGTAAGTTTTAGAGTTTTATTTTAACATTGTAAAAAGAAGTGTTAATTGTGAATGCATTTGCTCAAACATTTATTTCAGCAATATTTTGTACAAATATAATTCATACCACTTGTATGCATATGAAGAAATTTTAAATTTTGTTTAGTCCTTGTAATAGGATTATAGTTGAAGGCGCTCACAATGTAGTTGCAAGTTCTACACTTCTGACAATAATTCTGGGTTGTCACCACATTTAGGTTTTCGGATTGGTTTAGATTTATTTAGGTTTATTTTTTAACAATGCGTCCTCTATGTATTGCACGAGCACGGATGTATAAGGGGACATTGCATATTCAATAATACATTAAAGGAGTTTTTTGCTTCTTACAGTTCGATAGGACCACCAATTTGAGCGTAAATAAGCTACTCATATGAGCTTTTTTCTTTTCTGGTGGAGCTGATCAATGACAGAGGTTGTGTCGTTTCCTTCTTTCTCTTCATTCTAGCAACTTCTGTAGAAGACATTAAACAGAAGATTTAATCTGTTGTAAGCAGAAAAAAAACGAAGCTCTTTATGTGAATGCGGACCTATAAAGAATTTTTTTAAATTCTGATAAAAATTTTGTAAAAATTGAGCTGAAAAAAATTAGTTTTTCCTTGTATTTTAAAAACTCCAACTAGTAATTAACAGGGGCAATAAAAAGTTTGACTGAAAATAAAATTTATATTTGAGAAAGTGTTTGCTTCAAATTTTTTGCCAACAATGTTTTTTGTGTATTGTTAACGCTACTCGCAATATTAGCAGCACTAACAATCGCCCATACTTCTTGGACCAGATGGATATCGCAATCACAAAATTGATCATCTTGCATCAGCTTGCTTTTATTACCCTAAAAGCTCGGATGTTGTGTTGGAGTGCCTTCGTAAGCTAGTAGCTAGTGTACTAGACTAGTAGTCCGAAGGCCGCAGGTTCGATTCCTGCCGAAGGCTCTGGGTGTTCCTGCTGACAAGCCAAGTAGCTTCGCAGTTTGTGTTTGTTAACTTTGTTGAAAAAATGGGCAGTTTCTTTGTCAATACAAAATGGAATATTTTGAGTAGTTAGGTTAGGTTAGGTTGATTGGAGGGGTGTGATAGCCCATGTCATACGACATACACTTAAGCCAGTGAAGGCTTGTTGTGCGCTCCCTTTCAAACTGCCAGAGTTCTGCGGCAGGATTCGAACCTGGGACCTTCGCACTACGAGTCTAGTACACTACCTACTAGTCTACGAAGGTCAGTTAAGATATTTTGAGTGGATATTCTATAATACATTATGATCAATATCTTGGCTTGAAATTTACTACTTGAAGTCTCTTACTGGATTTTAAATGTTATCCTTGTTTGAACACGAGAGATAAATGGACCACCAAACTTATTGTAACTAACTTTGTTTTAAAGTCCTTCATATGGAACCTTTCAACTGTCATATAATCGAGAATTGAATCGCATATTACATGAATTTAAAATTTTATTAATCGTTAGATTAACACTATTACAGGTTAATAAAAGTTAACACTGAGTTATGATAACTAAGCCACATTAGCATAAGAATGGCACAATTTATATTAAAACCGGAGGGTGGTGTAAAATTTTAAACTAAAAATTTCTTTAAAACGCTGATATTATCCGGCTATTGGAGTTTTCAATTTACAAAAAAATATTTTTTATTTTGTGAAAATCCTCAAATCAGATGTGATATAAATCATAAAGACACTCACGCCTACTAATTTTTTTTTCAGAAATCCTAGACTAAGACATCGTTAGTGATTTGTCAACCTGACAGTTATTCTCAACCTTCGATTTCCGGTAAGAGTTATTTAATTTTTTTATATTTTTGAAGCGTTTCATTCTTTAAATTTTGCTGATAATTTATCAAAAAGAAAAATTTTTTCGCTTAACAAATCAGCCACATGAAAACTCTCTATAGAAGCAAATACACAACCATGTCCTTTGTAACACAACAACAAAAAACAAAAAAAAAATTAACTACACATACTTTCAAAAAGCATGAGGAAAAATATATTTAAAAAAGAGTGGTGTCTTAATATTTTTCTTCCATCTTTTCCATGAAATTTGCAAGGAGTGATGATGATTTTTGATAATTATGAGTGCCAAAAGCGGTGACTTGCACAGCAATGCTGATTATGACGCTGATGAAAATAGAAAATGTTAGAAAAACTAAAAAAAATAATAATAATAAATGTACCAAAAGCAACAAAGTGTTGCAAATTCATCAGATACTGCCACCTACGACCTACCAATTATCCTGTCTGTGGCAGCGAAAACATGGATGCATAAAGCAGTCAATGAAAATGGAATAATTCTTTTTCTTTTGTTGTATGTATTAGGAAATATTAACGATAGACTTTGTACATTGTATATGGGTGATTGTATGTGTGTGTTTTTAAAATTAATGAGCAAAATCATAAAAATAAAACAATGAGCGAAGAATATATTGCATATTTGCTTATAGATGAAATGAAAAAGGATTGTTTTATTGAAATGATTTTTTCGGTCAAGAGCAAATAAATATACCCTATTGTTGTTATTAAATAAAATGTTATACACATATTGATTACTTTTTTTTTGTTGCTAAAATATGGTATTTAAAAATTAGAATTAGTTACTTCACTTGTTATATATTTGTATTTTTTTTATAGACTATTCGCCGACAGTCTGCGACAGGGCGAAGGAAACTTGCAAGTCTAGCAGTAATGCTTAAGATAATATTTCTTCCAAATATTGTTAAATAAATCCTCTATATATACTTAAAATCTGGTCGTAATAAAATGAACTTTAAATAGTGTATGTCTTCCATGCGGTGTGCTTATCCACACCGCAGAAATCACGGCGAATTCAGGATAATACCTTCTTTATCAATTAAATAATTTGCTCTTTGAGAGCATCTTCTTTAAATCTAACACAGTACAACATACTTCAGATGATTGATTCGGGACTAAATTATGATAATTTTTTATGAAAGTAGCCCCAAAAAGAAGAAATTCTGCATCATTCGTTTGGTTCTGTACTAGTGGTTCTCGAGTTATGTCAAACAAAAGAGCCTAAAACGTGACAAATTCCCCTATACGATACTTAATAACTTCAAATTAATTATTAAATTATTATTTGATGTACCAGGACCAAACGAGTGATGCAGAAGTTCTTCTTTTTGGGTCTACTTTCATAAACAATTAACAGAATTGAGTCCCGAAATCATGTGTTGTACTGTGTGATGAAATCAAAATTGCCTGTTGCTTCAATTGTGCCCCTTAAATCATTTCGTCTGCTGTTTGATCACAAATGGTCCCAAAGGACTGCTGCTGTTTTTACTGCTACTACCAATGAGCTTCTTCGCCTTCAGCTGTACGCGGTATATCAACTTTAAAATAGATTTTGAAACACAGCCCCATGCATAAAATTTTAAGGGAAATTATCTCTACAAAAAGGAAAACTTCATACTTTTGGCATCAGTGTTTGAAGGAATCCTAAGACTCCATGAATACTCAACATTAAATATAACAAGATCTAATAGATTTCGTTATAGACTATACTTTTTTGTTGTTAGATTTGTAAAACATTTAGTAGAGGCTGGGAGTTATTTTGCGGTTTCAACAAAACTCAAAACACTAAAACTGTCGACCAGACGAAATGTGTTGCGAATTTTCATTTAGTGAAAATTGTAGAAATAATTTGTTCAGATGGCTAAAAAGCCATGTATTACGTACAAATGATCAGCTTTTTAGTTAAGAAAATGTTGTCTCTAAGATCGTTGGGGTTCAGAAACAAGATTCGTGAAACAAAACAAGTGAAACGCGTAGCATTTTAATTCAAAATTAATCCATAGCATTTGGAACTCTACATTAAATGTCCTGCATACAGGCAAGTAACTACTTAAATCTACTTTGCCATTCCAGCGAATGTGTAGAGACTGTTTTTCTATATTCGAAACGTTCAAAAGCCTCTTTTGAAATACAAAAACTAATCTAAATCTAATCGGACATTGTGCTCATGCTCAATATTCTGATTAAATTTTTAAAAAAAGTTAAATTCTCAAAGGATGTCAGAAAGAAAAACGAAACAATTGCAAATTGGAAACGAGTTTGATGCAGTTATTAGTTTTACTTTTTGTTTGTTTTGAAATTCGTTTTTAAATACTTTTTTCAATTATTTTTAGAAATTAACTTTTAACAACTCTATATCGAATATTGAATAAAGTTCTTATTCCAAAATTTAAGTCTTAATTTGTGAATTTACACTATTGAAATCTTGGCTGGAATTACTACATCAATTTAAATACCATTAATTGCATACAGAGATACCAATCGTGAAACTGAAAATTCTGTGATTTTTGTAACTGATAAATTTCAAATTTCAATATTTGTTAAAAGTAATACTGCGAGATTTTTTGTGGTAAAAATTTTTAACTTTATGTGATGTTATTAAAAATTTCAAAAAGTTGTTATTTATTGTTCATTAACTTGTCTATGTTCCAATTTTTTCTCAACAAATAACAATTATTTGAAAATCTAATTAGTAAGGAAAATATTGCAAGTAATTTTGATATATTTTATTAACCGATTTGAAAAAAGAAGGAGGTAAACAATCAGAGTGTACTTTTTTTACTTCTCATTTTTAATGTTTGCAAATGGATAACTTTGTCATTTGTAAACCAATTTTTCAAAAAAGGGATTTAAAAAGCTTTTTTTAAGGTTGGTCCTATAATTTTCTTTTCGAAAATCAAACGGGCAGTGTGCTCGTTGCTGATTGTCGCATAATTCTTTTATGAACTGATGTTGGAAAAAAATTTTATATTTGAAAGTATAACTTTTAGTTTGGTTTCACCGAAATTTAAGTAGAAATCGAACAATCAAAGTGATGCCTGAAATAGTTATTATTTCATAACGTCCCCAGTTATAAACTATTTTTAAAAAAATTTATTTAAGAAAGTATTTCAATCCTTCCTGGGAGTAAAATATAAACTAAAAATGGATTAAATCGGGTTTTAGATTAACCCATAGTTTCTGCGGTTTAATAATCTGTTTCCTGTGGGTCTTTTTGCCAGAATTATTACTCTACATGGTTTATATTTCATCCCTGGGCCTGCTTTTTTAAGTAGACAATTTTGAATTGTATTGAAAATGGTTTTCATACACAATTTTGCACACACTCTTGAAATTTTGATTTTGAAATAAACAAGCAAACAAAATGAGCAAAATCATATATTCTGAGATGTCCATCTATCCATCCGTATGTTCATCCGCCTATAAGTCTGTCCACCTATCACAACAGGCTTTTTTCTCGTGCACCGTAACAGATATAGAAGTAAAGTTTTTAATAAAATACGGGAAGTTTTAGCTGTTGCAATAATAAAGTAAAATGAAAGAAAATAATTAAGCAATTAAAGTGTTTGAAATATATCTTATCTGCTCAAATATTTAAAATGATATGAAATGTGAAATATTACGCATACGTACAGAACTCTTCAAATGCCAGTCAGAATCGTCCTTACATTATTTTATTGAATATTAAACATAAGATCTTTTTAATCTGCTGATAATATCGTATGACCAATATTAAGTTTTTGGTTGACAGAAAAACTACTATATGCATCAATCTAGAGAAAAAACATACTTGGTTTGTATCCGCATTTTTTGTCCTTTTTAAAGGACTTTAAATTTTCTAAGAATGATTATTTAAAAATATTTGTTTTCCAAATTAAAATATAATATTTCCTAGCAATACTGATACCAAAGAAAATAGAATTAAAAAATAACAATTTTCTTTAGAGTAATTTTTGGAAAATATATCCTTCTATGTCCTTGAAAATTTTTATCTAAAAATCTTTTAGGACTATAAGTTGAAGCCTTAAGTGAACTCTGTAATATTTTACCTCTCTTAGTTGAAAAGTTACTTTTACCCAAAATTAATTTCTACAGGAATTCTATGTAGAAAATAAAAAAAAATAATCAGACATTTTGAACCACTAGCGATGAAATTGAAGAATGTTTGATGACTATTGGGGATTTTATTAATATGTATATCTCTATTAGTTTAAGAGCTAAAAGAAATACAATTAAGAAGTCTTAGAGACTTAAGCTTCCAAGATTTCTGGACGTAATTCTTCAAGGATATAGAAGAGTGTATTTTAAATATATACATTTTTTTCCTGAGAAGAACTGAAGGAAATATTAATCTAGAAAAGTGTTTCGCGCGATGTAATTGATGCCCTCTGAAATCTTGTTTAATGTCTGACATTTTAAATATAAACGGACGATTCGTTCAAATATTTTTATTAGGAACAAAAAGGTATTAGAGATTCTTACTGTTATTTTAAAATCGTTAAAAGTTTTTCAATTAATTTTCGAATTTTTTTTTTATATTTAACTGCTTATTGAAAGAATGTCATTTACAAAAAGAATGTGCCTGAACTACCATTTTTATTATGTAGATCAATGTCAATCAATCCTGCAAACACATAATATGTATAGCCAACAGGATACCAACAGGATACCAACTCCATTTACAAAATAGGGAATGTTCTTGTCACAAATATATTTATATACAGAATAAATACGAATATGAACAAGATGTGGCAGTGATAGTGAAGGATCTGATATGATATGCTATACATATTAAAAAAAAATTTTTTTTTGCCATTGTGTAAGTGATTATTGAAAAAAGGGGGAAATGCTTTATGATTAGTTGGCTTAATAACATAACGACGAGAGTTTGGGGGGAAGATGGAATGGAAATTTTTTGCTTTGTTTCATTTGGAGATGCTCTGGTATCAGGAATAAAATGACTGATTGTAAAAAGCAAGTAATTTCATTTTGTGAGAGTATGTGTTTTGTGTATGTGTGTGTGTGTGTGTGTCTATGGCTGAGGGAGTTGGGGAAAGAGCTTAAATTCTTTGCGAACATTTCAGACATTTGTGAACACAAATTAGACAACCATGAATATTAGCTCATCTTTAACAAGATGTGGCATATAACAGTCTACGCAGAAATACATACATACATACGTATACACGCACACATAGACCCCTATTTATCACAACAAGGAGGCTAATTATTAAACATGTTTTATATTGCAATGATGAAGCACAAAGATGCATATAGACTCTTTTATATTAACAAAAAAAGTTTGTTTCTATACAAAATAAATCACTCATATTTTAAAATTTAAGAAAACGCTACTTGATTCCTTTAAAAAAGTATATCTGTCTTAATTGTACAATTGTTTCACGGTCTGCCACACTGTGTAGCACAGAATATTTATGCGAGTTATACGTTGCATGCAGGAGCATAAGTAAGCAAAAAATATAAAAGAAAGACACACACAGAAAAATGTGCTGAATTATCATGGGATTAGGGGAACAAAAAGAATGTATAAAAACTGTATTAATTACAAAAAAAGTATTTAAGCAAAAAAAAAAACAGGATAAAGGAAATTAAGAAAAGTATTATGGTGGTAGCAAACTTGCTGAAATACAATGTGTCTTGTCACAATTAAAAGAGTATTCTGCAACAGTTTTTATGTTGATCTCTAAATTTTTGCTAAAGCAATTAGACACAGATTCCTATTAAGGAAATTATTTTGACAGAAGAGATCCTTAAGCACTGGGCAAATCTTCGAATAGTTGAAATCAACTAAAGTCGTAATTTAAATTATTTTATACACTATGCCATTTTATTAAATGTTTCATTGATAATCTTAATATAATTTTTTCCACACTATTCAATAAGTGGAACGAGCTCTTCAAATAAAATATGGTGCTATTCTTGTGTATATTTATAAGGCTTGCAACACACTACATAGCAGCACATTGTCGTCGGGAAGATACGGGAATCCAAAAAAAGTCATGAAAATGTAGAAATTAGGATCCGGAAGTCATACAAATTTACATCATTTCTAATGATTTTAACATAGAATTGACATTGCAGGATATTGTTGTTTTAATCATATTCACCTAGTCGTTACCTATCTTCATTATGTTGGGAACAGTAAAGTTTTTATATATTTCTTTGCAAAAAAGGAAATAAGATTTTATATTAAAAGAGGAGTAGTTGTTTACCACTAGAAATAAGCTTCAGATCTGGAAGCAACAAACTTGCCTGTAGTCACGGCTTCTTTTTCCTAATGTGAAGGAAATTTTATCACATATGAATTAAAGAAAAGCAATGTTTTCATTTTGATTTAAGAAATACGTATTTTAATGGTAATAAATATTATTAAATCAAATATCATAAATTTTTAGAAGTTGTTGTTAACTTGACTTGAAAAAATGCACTATTGGATCCTTGAACCAATGAAAATATCATGTCTTGAGAATGACTTCCATTTATTTTTTTACCAGATAATAATAAGTGTGATAGAATCGTTAGTAAAAACATTGCTGGCAGTTTGCAATCGTGATTACATTAGCCATGTTTGCTCTTTAAGGTGTGACAAAAGATAAACTAATTCTTCCATTGATAGTTCACGTCGTAACTATTTAATGAGACATTCTTGTTGATACATTCATTTATTTTCAATGCCAAGAAATCTTTGATAACAATTAATTAAACCTAAACGAGCGAAATAAAACCAAAATAAAACCGTTTTCTTATCATACTTTCCACAGCAAAATAAAATCCCCATCATGTTTAGAGACTTCTTAGGTAAGGAGGAATATACTCCCTCCTGTTCTTTTTATTTATGGTTATAAAACTATATTAATTTTATATGTGTTTGTAATGAAAGGAACTATATTTAACAAATTAATTAATTTTGTAAAGGAAAAATGAATTGAAATATCCACAATATTTATGTTCTAATTAAATAATTTAATTACGCGTGGAAGAATGACATAAAAACAAAATTAGTCTCAATATCATTTTATGAATCTGAAGTTAAGTAATAATAAAAACAAACATGAAAGCGACTCTTCTTTGACACAGGATATACAAACTAAAATAATAAACTCGGCAAAACACAAAAGAAAAACACTCCACTTTCATATCACATAGGAGTACAATATAATGCCAATCAAAAACAAAGAATCCTTCAAAAGGATCTCGTACTACTTTAGTGAAAAATATGTGCTGATTGTATGTGTGTTTACTATACACATTCTTGACAAAATATATGAAATTGTTTGAGATTTTATATCTACTCTGGTACGCACACTTACACATGCACGTGCAGCTTCATGTGCTATTGTGAAATAACACCCAACAAGCATTTGTTATATTAACTTTTTTTTGAAAGTCAGCTTTTGTGAGCAAGAATTTTGCGTAAAACTTAAATGAAAATAAAGTTTTGAAAGTTATAAATAAATTTTCGAAGTATAACACATAAAGTTCATTTAGTCATTGGCAGTTACATCTTTTGGAAATGACATTTGCAACGGCAACAGCGGTCACACTGTTGCAGCTGCATCTGTCAAATTGGCTGTTATTTATCACAACTGATTGATTTAACGTTCGGCAATACGTGGAAATGGTAAAATTGTTCTTATCGTTTCGCCCATTTTACCATCGAAATAAACGTCCTACCGACAGAAACATCACCTGTGTTCGTGAAAGTATGCAGAAGAAACGCAGGTAGTAGATTTCGTGTCGCTCGCAACAATTCGGCCTTTCGCATACCACAACTTGGCAAATTTTGCGTCGTTATTTGGGCTTGCACCCGTATAAAATTCATCTAATGCAAGAGCTGAAGGTAAACGACCATAGAAAACGATATATGTTCGCTGAAAGGACCGTTGGCCTTAATTGTTTATTACAAAAATTTCAGGATGATAATAATTTACATGAGATGATATTAATTTACATGAGGTCTAAAAGAGCCACCGTTTGATGTGGATTTTAGATGGTGCTTCAAAGGTACATTTGACATTCAACACGAAAGATTTGAGGAAATGGTCATCTCATGTGAAGATGATGTGAACTGGCCACCGAGATCGTGCAATTTGACCCCTTTAGACTTTTTCAACTGCAGGTCTATGTAAATAAGTGGCACTAAAAGCCAATATAACGCATTCCATCAGTCAAATTCAGCCCGATTTATGCGCCAATCATGGAGAATTGGACATTTCATATATAATGGCAATAATAGGCATTTAAAACAATTTCAATGACATGACACACGCACTTTTTTAATTTATATTTAAAGATAGAAAGTGCTTAATGAAAGACCCTTTGTTTTTCAGCAGCAAATTATCACTGAGTGCTTATGTTGAAGGTATTTCTGCCACGAGTGTATTTTGTAGAACAGCATAAAGTTGAAAACAAAAACATATTTCAAATGCTATAACCATGGGCACACATTCATTGTCATATTTCCTTTGGACTTAGGTCTAATCCAGCATTAACTGCAGATCTAAGTTTTTGCATTTGTTAAGTGTAATCAAATTTTTTTAGTACAACTAAAAAAACGATGCTTCAGTGCGCTGAAATAGTTAAAAGTCCAATAGCAGTAATAAGATCCGTCGTCCTTCCCTGCATGCTAGAGATAGAACGCAAAACTCACTGAATTTAAAATCAAAATGGTTGCCATATGGGGCCAATGCCGTTTCTTACTGGGATTTCCAAAAAAATATTCCTGGCTGCTACTAATAATATTTTAACTGAAACTAATTTTAGTGAAAATTTCAATAGTATATTCTCAATGAAAAATATCATATTTATATTATACTAGCGGCCCAGGCGAACTTCGCCTCGCCCCAATTTTAAGCCTTCAGACAAACTTTCTATTTTTTCATTTAAAAAGCCATTAAGGAATAATTTCAAACAAAATTTAATACAAAAACTCGATTTTCGATTTTTCCAATTTTCCGACTTTTCCGGAGGGATTTTCCAAAATTTTCTTCCATAAAAACCTTCTCCTCGAAAATACGAACAACTGACAAAAATTTTTACAGAAATCGGCCAAGCCGTTCTCATTTTATGAATTATTGTATTTTGCCACACCCCTCCGCCCACAGACCGAAAATAAAAAATCGGACTTCACAGTGGGTGACACTGCCCGAGTATTCTGAAGGTTCCCTGAAAATTTCGTCAAAATGGGTCTAGCCGTTTTGGAGCGATTACGTTACATACATACATACATACATACATACATACATACATACACACGTCCTATTTTATATATATAGATTACAACCATGTAAATTCCTCTAAATTCTAGTTCACGAAACAATGTTTTTACTAGCCCATTAAATCTACAACACGGTCAAGAAGCACATCAGGATTTCGTTTATATATTAGTTATTGAGTAAATTTTCCTTAAGCTCTTGTTCATGATTTTCCTTATTTTTACCAAATCAGTTAAGTGGAGAAAGCTACTGCAAATGCAGAAATATTTTTTTTAGTCAACAATTCGAGATTAAAAAATTTAGTATTTTTTAAAATACATTGTGCTGGAATTGAACCTGTAACTTCCTGTTCAATAGCCGGGGTATTCTACGTAACGTCCCCTTTCTACGTTAATTTCATATCTGCAAAATCATAATTTGCGGGATATCAATAAAAACATTTATTATAATAAATGTGAATATTTACATACATTAAGTAAAAATATTACTAATTTATGTAAATATTCACAATAAAATGTATGTAATCAAAATTATATGAAATGTTGAATTGTATTCACAATTTAGTCACTTTTTACTAAAATAATAATTTCTTTTTTTAATGACACAAACTACTCAAGTTTAAAAAGAAGATGGGAATTTCTTAAAGTCCTGCGGTGGAATTGGGAGCAGTTGACAGTCAAATTGGGTTCAACTGTAATTTCTAATCTAGAAATATTTACATTTAAAATAAATACACGTTATTCCGTAATGGATTCTAATAAGATTTTAACTTGATCACATAAAGAAATTTAATGTCCATTGGAATAAAATTTCTTGTACTAACAAAAAGAAACATGCTTTCACGATATCTGAAGGATAAGTTCAAAAAAATTACTCTAAATGACTTTTTAAAATTTCAATAAAACAATAATTTTTTTAATTCATGATAAGGTCGTTGAATTCTACTAATAAATAATATACAAAAAGCAAAAATATTGTGGTTGAAGGGTTTATTTACTCCGTAAACTTAGGAAATTCTTTACTTCTATACATACATTTGAATGAAGAGCCTTTTAGTAAAGGACTCAGTTGTGTTGAAATCAGGCGTTCCTCACTAAAATTTATACCAATTCATCACTAGTTTAATTTATGTATAATCACCTTTTTTGGCACAAGTATGTGATTTTTTATCGTGTTGTGATTTGATTTTTTTTAATAATATTTGGAAAAACTCAATCAATAAAATAAATAGAACTAAACATTTATTTCCTAACTATTTAACACAATGGCCTTCAAAACAAAATATTAACTTTAAAAAGTAAATACAAAAATTTATTATTCTTTGAAGGATCTGCTGAGTTAATTCTAATTGGAGCTCAACTTAATATAATCATTAAATTCAATATGAATCCTTTTTATAAAAGTAGTCCTTGGGCTCAATTTGATAAATGCAACTGAAATCATTAATAGCAATTAAAATTAAAAATTCAAACTCTATAAGTGTACGAATAATTCTTTATCACACTGTATAAATGTATTTATTTACTTATATGTTCATATGTACGTGTTTTCTACTCATATTCCACAAATCATTTTTTATATCCTTTTGTAATTTGGTGTAAGAGAAAATATTAAATAAAAGGATAATGTAATCTTTCTGCATCATAAAGTGAACTGTTATTTATATTGACAGGACATAAACCAGGAACAAAAAAAAATAAAACATAAGCCCATTGAACGTATGCCATGCGGCCTTAACGTATGCATAAAATTACCGAAACAAAGAAAAAGTTTCAAGTGTAAAGTGGCATTGAATAAAGAGGGCACTTGATAAAATGTGTCCTTATTTTCAGATGTCCATTTTGTGCTTTGGAAACACAATAGATTTTTCTAGTTTTTTTTTTTGTGTGAAATTCGCAAAAGTTCCATATAGAAGTTTTATGTGATTTCAAGCCTTTTGCTTCCTTTGGCTACTCGTTATTAATGTGAACACTTTTACAATAATCAAAAATAATGTTTTTATTTTTATTCCGGCTCTAGGTCATATATTAAATAAAACTCTTTTTTTGTTTTATTTAAATTTTTTTTTTATTTTTTATTCCATGTTTCGATCACCATCGGTTCTCTTCTTCAGGAATTTTAAGTAAAGCAAATTACATGTGATAGTTATTAAAGAACAAATTACAACAAAGATCAAATGTGTAAATCATTCTGACAAACACTAGCAGAACGGAACAACATGCTGTTTTCGAAAGCCGCTACACTTTCATCATCAGCGTTCTTGTGTTTGGTCCACTTCTGTGGTGTCAGTTGATGTATATTTCAGCTATTCATACAAATCTTCACTGTAAATGTAATACGAGAATTGTTTTTATTCATCGTATCATAATTTGTGAAAACTTTTTTTGTAATGAAGAGCTCAAATTACACCTCACTAACTTACAACAGTCTTACCATTGTTATTTATTCTTTACCAACCATACACATGCTTATTTTTAATTTGCTTATTTTATTTTTTACTTATGACAAACTTGTTTGGTTTGTTACTATAAGTATGTATATTTTATTAATTTCATATTGATGTTCTTCGGTGTGCCCTCCGTTAGTTAAGTATATATTTGTTAATTTTTCCGACCTTATGATATGTAATTTTTGTTTTTATTTTTATTCCGGCTCTAGGTCATATATTAAATAAAACTCTTTTTTTTTTTTTGTTTTATTTAAATTTTTATTTTTTATTCCATATTTCGATCACCATCGGTTCTCTTCTTCAGGAATTTTAAGTAAAGCAAATTACATGTGATAGTTATTAAAGAACAAATTACAACAAAGATCAAATGTGTAAATCATTCTGACAAACACTAGCAGAACGGAACAACATGCTGTTTTCGAAAAGAGTTTTATTTAATATATGACCTAGAGCCGGAATAAAAATAAAAACAAAAATTACATATCATAAGGTCGGAAAAATTAACAAATATATACTTAACTAACGGAGGGCACACCGAAGAACATCAATATGAAATTAATAAAATATTCATACTTATAGTAACAAACCAAACAAGTTTGTCATAAGTAAAAAATAAAATAAGCAAATTAAAAATAAGCATGTGTATGGTTGGTAAAGAATAAATAACAATGGTAAGACTGTTGTAAGTTAGTGAGGTGTAATTTGAGCTCTTCATTACAAAAAAAGTTTTCACAAATTATGATACGATGAATAAAAACAATTCTCGTATTACATTTACAGTGAAGATTTGTATGAATAGCTGAAATATACATCAACTGACACCACAGAAGTGGACCAAACACAAGAACGCTGATGATGAAAGTGTAGCGGCTTTCGAAAACAGCATGTTGTTCCGTTCTGCTAGTGTTTGTCAGAATGATTTACACATTTGATCTTTGTTGTAATTTGTTCTTTAATAACTATCACATGTAATTTGCTTTACTTAAAATTCCTGAAGAAGAGAACCGATGGTGATCGAAACATGGAATAAAAAATAAAAAAAAAAATTTAAATAAAACAAAAAAAGAGTTTTATTTAATATATGACCTAGAGCCGGAATAAAAATAAAAACAAAAATTACATATCATAAGGTCGGAAAAATTAACAAATATATACTTAATCAAAAATAATTTTATAATAGGGATAAAAGCTCCTCCGGCAACTTAAGATATTCCAGGGCGTAAAAGGAGCACACTAACTTCAAATTAAATTCATCGACATAATTTTTTTCTTATTATTTTTTCTTAAGAAGAAGTTTCTTCATATGAATGTGACATGTCCTTATCTCTTTAAAATCTTCTACCATAAGAGAAAGCATTAACAACCTTTAAGAGGAATCACCCCGTGCGGTAAAAAGAAATTATGTCGTTATCAAAGCACATACGACCATGTATTTGGTCATAATGTACGTGTGTGTATGTATGTAAACGGATGCATTGCTAAGGATAATGTTAAGGCGTAACATAGTAAACTTCAGATTGTTCTTATGGTAAGTCATAAAAACGTTATTACACTGGGAAGTATGCAATAAAAAACAGCAGCAACAACAACAAAAACTGAGCTGAACATCTCACGGAAAAAGCCTAAACAACTACAACAACAACAACTACAACAATAACAAGCAAAGAACTCACAATTATATACACTTTAAGTTGTAAAGGCAAGTACGTTCTTCCTCATTCATGCCCGCAGGACTGGAAAACATGAATTGGTTTTTAGGACTAATAGAGAAAATGTCAATTGTACAATAACGCACGTACGAATTGTAACAACAATCTAAAGCAAAATGGGTTATGGGATACAAAGACAAAAATAAATCCACATTAATGGCGTCAGTTGAGTGAATTGTAAGCAAAAATAGCAATTTTATAAGATTATTTTTACAAAATATTTCTTGAACGAAATTGCGGATCAAAATTTTCAAATATACAACATTTTTAGGATTCATTTTTCGTTTAATCGTTATCGAAAACATGTTCGCATAATCGAAATGAGATATAAGTTACCGCCCAAGATTAAGTTACTCTGCACTTTACAACGTGATGGAATTAATGCTTCATATTGTGGGGTTTTAGTGTGCAGCAGCCAATATGTTGTCGGTAGGGCCTCTCTACAGGTTACCTACCAGCGCTCCACTTCGAGCCTGTGGCATTTGACAGGGTGTCAAAACTTTTCCCTCCTGATGTCAGTGATGACTTCTCTCTCTCTTTATATCGAACTTCCTCAAGGATCGCAAGGAACTGTCATCAAACGAGTTCAAAATAAATTTCAGGTGTACCAAAAGGCTTCATTCTTTCTTCTTTCCCTTTTTTATTTTTCCTAATAACACTTCAACGACAGCAGCACTTACTTATGCATTTGGCAGAAGATCAAGCCTGCCAGAAATTGGAGTCATGAAGCATGACATGAATGGCACACTTAGTCAAGATCTTCTAATAATCTACGTGTGGAGTCATATTAGTAGGGTCAAGCATTAATGCTCGTCTTGTATGCTCATTAATAAGCGTACGACTAATCATGCTGCTCCATCTGTAACTACTCTTGATGTAGATATTGACAACTTAAATGCTCTTTGTGTTCTTGCCATGTTCTTGCGACATTTTTCATGTCGCTAAAGGAACATTCAACAAGTGTATCCGTTTTTAAGCCGTTGTATAAAATAATTCACTCCCTCTGATCTTCTTACTATTTGTACCACCTCTTTCCGTCCGAAGATGGAATAGATCTCTCATGTATGGAAGGGCGCTTCAAGGATTATTTTTGAGTTATTAGACCACGTAAATAAGAAGGCGAAGAAGCTCATCGGAGACAGTAGGGTAGCCAATTCTATTGGGTCATAGCAACATCGAAATGATGTGGAGCGTATGTGACTATTTTATCTTAACAAGAATAGAAAATCGGGAAATTAGTTCCTGAAACCCGCACTTATTTGAAAAGGGCTCGCTCTTCATTAATACCACATCCATTTGTGCTCAATTTACTAGTGAATCGCACTACGTCTCACAGAGGAAATTCGTTCTTTGGCCGAACAATTCGCATGTAGAATGGACACTCTCGGCAGGTTATTTCTACCGGGTTCAAATTAAACGTGCTCGAACACTATTATCTATTCTCCATCCCACAACTTATTTTCCTAGCTTAAGCGCACAGCACTGCACGGGTAGGGGTTATCCTCTAAGAGCTGGTCCAAAAAAATGCAATATCGAAAAATATCCATTTGCCACACGCAGAGAAGAAACAATTATATTTATTACTTTATATTTGGCTTTTAGATGCCGCCAACAGATTTATATTGTGAAGACGGTTTGTATGTACGTTCTTAAATTACAATTACTTTTTATTTAATTATATTTAGGGAATTTTGTAAGTATTAAAAATTAATGATAAAATTTATTTAAAAAAGAGAAAACAGCTGAACTTCTCTATAACGTAGTGGCTTAAGGCTTAAAATGGCTTTTAAAATAAAGAACATTTTCGCTTGTATATCAATATTTCAGTGGTCATTGAGTACAATCCTGAAGATTTTAATTGATAACAGAGATCGAACAGCAGGAACAAATGTTAGTGATATTTCTATTTAATAACTTACTTGTATTCAGGAGATGGGCAACCTTGGGCCACGCATAGCAAGACCGCACCCTCATCTTGAGAAACCTGTACATGTGCCGTGTGCTCTACAACACTTGGTGAAATTATGCCGCGGTGAGCTGTAAGAAAACGCAACATTATTGATAATTATAGCAATTGAATATAGAAAATCAAATAGAATATAAGATCATTATCCCTTTTGAACTAAATCGCGCTAATTAAGACAAATGATTTTTTTTTGCGAAAAGTTATTAAGCTTCTGCATTTTCAGGCCAAAGTTTTCCTGCCACCTTTTTGCAATCAAAAAGCTTACATTAGAAGATTTTTTTGCAGCAATTTTTAAATCTTAGGCGAGGAAACGATGTAAATAGACGCATTTACCTAAAATAAGTTTTGTTCTCCCATTCGCTTTGACCGGAGCAAGAAAAATGTCTTTGTGCAGACCAGTGCAAGTTCAAAAGAAAAATTTAAAAATTGTTAGCAAGAATAATCTCTGAACGTAAATACAGTCTAAATTAATTGTTTTTGTATGAAATAAAAATTTACATTCAATATTTTGATTAATCTACTACATGTCGTTGCAAGTTTGGATAGACTTGCAGGAGAATAATAAAATGTGTAATCAAAAGCTTTCATTAAAAAAAATATTTCTGCTGCCAAAAAAAACAAAAATGTGTTCAAGATTTCTTCCGTATTTCCATTAGTTGGCTCCTGGTCACATTTCACCAGTTGCTATTATTTAAAAAAAAATTGTTAACATTGTTAACATTGTCAAAACTTCTTTGTTTATTGTGACTTTGGCTATTCATACGCCAACATTTTACTGGTCGCTAGACCAAATCGTCAGTGAACTTTAAGCAGTTTGAAAACGTTTATGCCAAAACAATCAAAAACAATACGAGAATTCTCTATCGCATGAAAATAATACAAAATACTTAGTCATAATAGGCTTAGAATGCTTTTATAAAAACAGCTTAACAAGTAATTTGTACTCGATATGGGTTTATTTGATTTTGAAATTTCACTCACGATTTAGTTTGGCGACCAATGTCGGTTTATAAAAGACTAGATCCACAACATACAATAAATTTTTAAAACTCTAGTTTTTTACCGGACTGGTTGGTGAGAATATCTCCCAAATTTTGAATTTCAATATTAAATGCTCTTGTTAGAATATTAAATAATAATAGCAGAGTTTTAAACTCCTTCTAATGATCGTAATTTTGATGTCAATAATTAATTCTTTGTTAATTCTAACATGTAGACTATCCAGGCTATTATCCATAAAGTTAAGATCTTCTGTCCAAGATAAAAAATTGAGGAGATCTTAACAAAAAATAACCAGGCAATTCTGTTTAATCAAAATCATTAAAGACTTAAAAAAAATTCTAAGTAAAACTTTTAAGACAAAAATTAAAAACAGATCTGCATATAAAAACTGTACCAGAGCTGTCCAAGCCCATAAAACTAACAATTGAATCATCCAAGTAACGTAAATATTTTCGCTGGAGTTAAAATATAAACTATTCTCAATGTAGCAAAAAGAAAAATTAAATCTGCTTATGTATTTCATATAGTATATATACGGTGACCATTAAACCCATAAAGAAATAGTGTACACATTTTTATAGATTGTATCTATTTTATTAAAAACATAACATAAAATTCATTGCCATAAACATACATAAAAAAGGGAACTAAACTAAAAATACATACACACATACGAACGAATGTAAAAATATACATACATATGTACTTTATTTTTGATATTTCTCTACAGAATGTATTTTTTGCAAAACATCAGCTCTATTCGTTAGAAATGATTTAAATTCAGTGCAATCCATTTCAAAATTGCATTTTATAATTAAGAGAGATTCTAGTGTTTCCAATTTCATTTGAGATTTTTCCGAAGTCCATATATTATTAGATATAGAAAAAACCCTTTCAGTTGGTGCATTTGATGCAGGCAAAGAAAATGCAAAATCCACTAATTTTAAAATATTTTTATAAGGAATATTTTCGTTGTCGAAGAATTTAAAAACTTCAACCCACTTTTTATCAGGATCTATTTCGGATTTTTTCCATATTTCTATTTTGTCCACGTTTGCATAACTTTTTACGGAAGTAAATTCATCAAAGACGTCGTTATTATTTATATTTATATCATTTCGAATTTCTTCTACTTTAGCCAACGATTTTTCTACTTGCTGCCAAGATGGAACTGTTTTTAAAAGTACCCAAGCAAATCCCTCAATTTCTCTAAATGATTCATCCCATTGGTTCAAATAGTCAATACAAGTTCCGTAAAAATGTTTTATTTTTTCTTTCAAAATGTTAACATCAAATCCCTCCGACTCTAGATCTGAAATAGCATTTTGAACAGCTAATGGTAGAAATACTTCATTATTTCGTTCTATTAATTTCAGTTTTAAATCTTTTAGAATTTCTGCTGCTTCAGGCATCGAAATGTATTGTGTTTCTAAACGAAGAATATATTTATGAAAGACACAAGCTTGACTGTGTATGAAAAGTAACCAAAAAATAGCACAGGGATCATTAAAGAAATTAAACAATACTGTTGGGCATTTTTCTTGTTCAAGATAGTACTCTTTTAAAGGTACAAATAATTCCAATATTCTTCCTAAAGCTGGCATTAGTGTTAGCCAACGTGTTTTACTATGGCCTAATAGTTTTTTATATTCTACGTCAACACTATCACAAATTTTTTTAAACTTTTCTACCCTAACTGTATAAATATAAAAGAATGAATATAGTTTTACTATAATTACCTCAATATCTATTGGTAGGGATTCTGCCGCAGTTTGGATACAATTATTCAAAATATGGGCAACACAATTGACACCAATTAATTTCTTTCCTAGAAACTTTTGCATTTTATAAAAAACATTGTTTTTGCCTTTTTTTGCCGCACCACCGAAGTTACAATTAGTGTTATCTCCACAAAAAGCTAAAATTTTACTGGTAATGTCAAACATACTTAACGTATTTTGTAGACTATTTAAAATTATGTCAGAAGTTTCACCATTTAATTCATTAATTTTAAGTACTTTCACCAAAGTTCCTCTGTCAGGTAAGAAATATCTCACTAATACTGGACAGAGCTTAATGGATCCATGATTGGAACAGTCTAAATATACCGATATGTTTTGGGAGCGCTTCAGATCTTCTTTTAATAATTCCATTGAAAGAGGTGCAAAAACTTTACAAGCGATTGCTCCACATTTTGTTCTAGCACAGGAATATTTACTTTCAAAGCAAGATTTAATCAGTTTGGAAGTACAATCGTTTGAACGAAAGGAAAAACTGTGTAGAACAGAATGATATGTCCAAATCCCTTCTGCAAGAGCCAATTGCTTTTCATTGGATTGAAAGTCAGTCGCTCTACCGAATATGGTTACTTTTTTATTGGAACTTTTTTCAATTACTGCCTTTTTGTGTTTGTTGGTATAAATGTGCTGTTGGATATTGTGGCGACCACCACAGGCTATTGAAAAGCTAGCTGTGCAAGTTGTACACCTTACATCGCTCTCTGTATTCCCCGTTTTAATGAATGGATACTCCTTTTGCAGATCTTTGTTGAATATACATTTTCGTCGTGGAGGCATTTCTAGATTTCATATAAAAACCATTTTTGTTATAATAAAAAGAAAAACAGTAGTTTATATACACACAATAATTTACCTCAACTCAAATACTTATGTACATATGTATATCGAAATAAACTTGAAAGTAAACTGTTTGTCACAGTTTTTTTAACAGTTATTCAAACTGGATGAAAAAACAAACAAAAATATGCGTATATATGTATGTATGCATGTGTATGAACAGCCGAAGAACTGACAAATTCTCGTCTGTTCTCATAACTTACATAAGTACATAGTGGCCAGATTATTTTTCATAATAAATGAGAATGAAACGTAGAGTTGCAAAGAATATTTATTAATGACCAAGAATAATAAATAGAACAGAAAAGTGGACAAAAGTGAACACATGAGAGAAAATATGTTTTAAAAAATGGGGCAATTGACAAAAAAATGTACAAATAGTGTACATGAAAAAAATAATGTACAAGAGGCTCAAATAGTGTACTGTCCACTATAATAGTGAACGGATGGTCACCGTAAGTATATAGGAAATGCATTTTTGAACATCTATTGCACAAATATAGAAAAAAAAAACATTAGACACATTTTAGATATGAACTTACAATTTATTCTCAGTCTTGTGGGAGTACTAACAACAACCTGACGTGTTAATCGATGCATACTTCGACACCGAAACGATTGGGACTCATCACTTTCTTGTAGATTATGAATAAGTAATTCACCGGTGGGTAATAAATGGAATTTCCCATCTGAAATTGAAGAGCCAAAAATTAAAAGAAATCAACAAGTTAAAAGGATTTTTTTATTGTTAAAATAAATATCGAAAAATAAAATTGCAAAACCAATAACTTCAAATTTAAATGTTTAAAATTATGTGTATTTGGGCTTTCGCTTATTTCCTTAGTTTTTCTTTATTCTTTATATTTGTAGCAAATTAATCCATTTACGACTGTGGCAGAGGTCACATATGCCCCACAGTGGTATAGAACATAAAAGAGTGGTAAAAAGTTGGCAGCTTTTAAAATACTCAATAGATTTGTAGACAATAAATTGCGATTCAGAGAAGAGGTCCTAAACATCCTGACATTCAGCCATAGGAGAAGGTAGTGCAAAAATACAATAAAAGTTGTTAGACGCGTATGTGTAAGTTTTGTTGGAACTACAAATGTGAACAAAGCTTTTTCAAGGTAGTCTTTTAATAGTAGGGAATTTTATCGTTGGAGCCGTTGCAAAGTTGAAATATTTTTACTATTTCTTTATTGTACGCCACTGTGTGAAATTTTTTGCTTCCAACTGTCAAAAACAAAATCAGTTTAATGTTCTCTTCTAGAAAAATTTAATTGCTTGAAGTGGAAAATGTTACACTGATTTTCATAAAAGAAAAGTCCATTAAAACCAAATTAAAATGCCTCTCTATCACAATCATTTACGTTCAAAAGAGGCTTTATGTTCCCATTCAGCTAAGGACAGTTAAAGGTTTTAAAAAAAAATCTTCTTGCATTAATTAACCTTATTCTATTTGTCGTTGTCGACGTCACACGAAGTCAACACCAATATTTTGGCAACTGTAGGATCGATGTCGGCAACAATTATATATTATTTATAAGCTGTTACTATTCCAAAGGCTTAAAAAATGGCAAGTGGTCATCACTAACACTCAATTGTTGCTCACATCGAGCACAGAACCTAAATTTTTTTATGTCGACTTAATGTGACGACGATGACGACAATTGGAATAAGCGAGAATATTAAAGTTTAGGGAAGGACACTTATATAAAAGAACTTTATCCTCAGAAAAAAAACATAATAGAACAATAAAATTAATGCTTCATTATAATTGATAGCAATAAATATAAACATTATGACATCTTACCAAGTGATAACGAGAATTAGTGGTTTAACAATACATTTGCAATGAAATACAATTCCGTAAAAAGTATCAAATGCGATAATTGCGCCCAAAGGAGTCATTATATGTATTTTTGCATTTGAAATTTAACGTGTTCGTAAACACTTTGTTTACTTAGAACACAAATAGCCAAAAGGACAATGTTAATTATGCATGAAACCTTATTTATTAATCTTATAAAATAAAAACATCGGGACGAAAATAAAAATGATGGTAAACGGGCTAAATGGATGGCAAAAAGCAATACCTTGGATCCGTGTCAGTCTCAGTTACGTGCGGCCAAACCACACGTTTCCTTAGATACGTTTGGTTGTTTGTATGCATGACTTAATGTACATTGATATGAAGTTGTTAAAAATAATCTTATAAGCTGCTTTACAAATATATTTATTGGCCCATACATACAAAAAGATAACCATGCTTATGTATAATAAATGAGATAAATCATCATTACTTCTGTTTAACTGAACTATTATGGAATTATTATATAGTGTTAGAGCTGCAAAAATATTATGGAATATTCCAGCGACAAAAAATGTTTATAAGAGAAAGAATCCTGCCACAGGATACCCTACGCAATGTGCAAATGAACTGTTTTTAAAATGAGAGCTGAATGTCAAATTGGATGAGTTGGTAGAAAGTGAGTTTTTTAATGTTCCACAACTTCAAATGAAAGCAAAAGAATATATTTTTTATATTAATGGAAGCGGAAAGAATATAATTTCGTTCATACGGCCGCCATTTGCAATATTTGAGAACTACGTCGAACTGAATGACTTGAGTCTTTTTCAATACCATCTTGTACTTCACATTATTATTTGCTGCAAACATGTTGCAAACACCATCAGCAGTTAAACGGTTTAGCCGCTCTAATGTATATTTATGACGACCATAAGTAGTTCCTGATGAATTTCGCGCTCAGAAAAAAATTTTTTTTTTAATTAAGGTCTATTTTTTGTTAAATGGCGAACCAAACTAACCAAGACCAGCTAGTTTCTGTCAATTTTCTGGTCAGATAAAATAACGTTGCCATCTCAAGGATCTGACTGTCTGGGGTATACAGCTCAAAGAGTCTTATGATTCTTATATCAATATGTATAAAAATCGTGATCTGTTTAATTAAAACGATGGCAGAGTTATTTTTATGTTCAGTTAATTACGCAAGAATCGTTACTGTGTTACAATATATAATGAAATAAAAATAAATATTTAAAATTCCATAAGTAAAGCCCCCAGAGAGGGCTTCCAGAAAAAGAACTCCACTTGAAAAAAGTATTCACACGCGATCACCTGTAGTGTGAACACTCTAACTATTACAGCCCGCCAAATATACTCGTATGCCTATAAGGTATTACTTTGTACGAGTTTATCACATATCGGTTCTTTCATATAAGAAGTAATTTTCGAAATGGATTCACAATTGACAAAAAATCGCTGTGGATATAAAAAACACATTCACCCCTATACGAATACGATTTTATGTGAATTGTTTTTCCTTTTCCAAAAATTATGACATCGATCGAATTTTGCGTTATTCGTGTCTATTTTTTTTTTCTTTTTTAATTTTTATGTGAACCGATTTGCAAATTTTTTTCTTGGTTTGGAAGGGCCTGTATGCAGGTCGGTCCCGTTTTTTTTTTTTTTTTTTTTTTTTTTTGATAATCGGAGGGGCGATTTCCTTGTCCGCAAAATTGGTTATCACATAATTCCTCGAATTATGGACTGACTTTAATAATTATTGTTTTGGACGGGTATTTTTATCCCCCTCGAAATATAGACTATAGCGTAACTACAAATTTGTGAACCGATTTTGAAAAAAAAATTTTATTGAAGGTGCAGCTTGCAGTTTCGTTTGGCAAAAGTTTAAGTGGAAATTGTAAGGACAAAGTGGCTAAGTTTTTAACAAACTCGTAGTTGCTTCGATTCTGTAATCCTATCGATTGGCTCTTTGTATTGAAATCGGGTTTTTCCTAGAATAATGTTGTCTTCGAAGCCTTTCGGATACAATAAAAAATTGCCCAAGTGATAAATTTAAGGATGAATTTGAGTTTCTGAAAAAGGATATGAAAGAACAAAGTTTTAGTCGCTTTTAAAACTCGCTGTTTTGCATCAAACAGAATAGAAACACTTTTCATCAGCTCATTTGGCTGGAATCATTAACCACGCGTAGTTCCTCTTGTAGAGCAAATAATAAATGTACTGAAACAACAAAGTACAAAATAGTAAAAACATTGAAAAGTACTACATTTCTATCCGAACTAATTCAGGTTATTTAAACGAGTTTCGAATGGTTTTGTGTCATCCCACGTCTTAATTTGTTTTGTAAGGAGACCGCTTCCGGCCATGTAGCATCTTCATTATTCTTAAAGTAGCTTAACCACTAAATAGAGTGGCTCGATGGCTCAAAAGATTTAAAGAATCGCGATTTTTTATCTATAACAGCAAAATATTTCGTCTATAATTATTCTAGCCTCTAACCTGACACACATTTTTTTCGGACACAATATTTCATGTGTTGTTCGTAATAGAACAACTATCCAAGGAAACTGAAAAGGTTTGGAAAACAGATTTAAAGATTTTTCGTACAATATCTTTTTTTTTTGGAAATACAGCCAAAGGAAGATTATTAAATATGTTCTTAATAGATTTTTTCAGAAACTGCAGACCTTTTAAAATTCTAATGCACAAAGAAACTACAAATTTGGTTATTTGATTAGCTGGTTGAATTAGACTTACACCTCGGCTCCAAGTAACCCACCGTGGGCGCTGTACTTACATTTGATAGAATAAATTTTCACTGAGAAAAAGAAATTAAGGATGAACTCTTAAAAACTTTTATAAAATTTTGTTTTGCTTGCTGCATTGTACATTTGACTTTGCAGTTCTACACTTTTTGTTCATAATTTTTCTTTTCATCTTTTTTTAACTCTCTACCACCCGGCCCATTCATTCACAAGCACATCACTGGCATCACAGGGCATCATAACGAAATTACACTCACTCAGTAGGAGAGTGAAATAAAAATGAAAAATAAAAATGCAAGTACGTGTCCTTTTATGCACGTACAAATAAATACGAATGCGAAATACATACAAACAATTTACAAGTGCTTGTACTCTATTTTTTGTATGTGTGTGAGTGAGTGAATGAATGACTGAACGAATCTGTGAATGCACTTACCGCCTTGTAGTGATGGATATATGTAGATAGCAGGTTCATGAACCCATGAGACCACTCGAACCAATTCCTTAACAAACGTTGGCACTACACAACGCAAAATGGCTGTGCAACCACGAGATGCAGATAAAACTTCCACATCAACTTTGTAAGCTTGTGCCACGACTGGAAAGAACACAACACACATACACAAAACATGAATAAAATTGCATGTTAAAGTTATTTGTAAAAAGAAGATTAATTTACAATGGCGGTTGTGCCATTGGAAAAAAATGTAAATAAGCAAGGAAAAATTTAATTAGCAAATATCATTATATCTTAAAAATAATTAAATAACATTTAAATTTCCATTTTATTTTTATTTTAAATAAATATTGAATTCATTACTGATTTTTATTTATGTCTATGTGTGTATTAAGCGAACGTGTACTCACCAGCTCTGACTTGTACATCTCTGGAGACAATACGGCCAACACCATTGCTGGCAACACAACGATATATGGTGTTGTGTACATCTTGATGGTATGCCGCTGCAGGAAATGGCAAAAGCACCAACGTGCCATTGCGTAGCACTCGACGAACACCATGAATTTCCGTCACAGCCGTACCGTCTGCATGCACCCAGTCAATAGTCGGCTGAGGACTGCCCGAAGCGGAACAATCCAGCCAGCCGCCAGAGGAGTTTGAAAATTCAACACGACCCGGTGGTTCCATTACAAACCCCGGACCGCGTAAATGTGCCTCATAAACTTCCGCCAATAAAGTATCTGCAACCAACATGAAGAAAAAAATGATAAACAAATAGAAAATAATGTGAAACTCTCTTGTAGCTATTAAGGATTTGCCTGCAGATATGTCTTTGTGTGAGTGTGAGCGTGTGTGTGTATATATGTGTGTGTCCGTCTATCTGCCGGCTGGCATGTTTGCAACAAAAGTCTGATATTTTCTTTGAATATGATAATTTTCTTTAGTTTCCTTTTTTTTGCCTCTGCACAAGTACATCATCATATCTGTTCATAAATGATGCAATACATAAATCTTTTTCTCATAAAAAAAAAAAAACATAAATACGATTTTTTTTTTCTTTGTAAATTATTTTTAACAAGAGAAAAACATGATTGCCAAAACGGAAACTAAAATGCAACCGCAAACGGAAAATGGAAACAATAAGAAAAAATCACTCGTAAATACGAATACACATGTTGGATATCATTGTGAGAAATGAACGTTCCATAAATGCCAAATAAATGGAAATATTCATCACACAGGAGCTTAAACGCTGCACTAAAGTAATACCAGGAAGAAAGAAAAAGAGAAAATATCACACTGGCGCACGTTATTTAATACATTGAAGTAAGAATCCAGAAAACTGGAAGAAAAACTGTAAATATTTTTTGTATATACAAAAAGGACCTGCCAAAAAATTTATAAAAATGCTAAGATCAGAATTCAGAAGTAGTGCAAGTTCGGATCATTTTCAATGACTTTAACATAGAAAGATGTTTTCTTTTTTTAAATTCCTATTCACCGATTTAAGCAGCTGTCTTAATTATATCCAGGAAAGCAGTTTTTACTTTTTTTGCAAGGAAAATAATTCTATATATTATTTTAGGATTAGTTATTGACCACTGGAAGGCCAATAGTTGCAACTCTCTTTTCATAATGTGAAAGTAATTTTATCACTTTTTGATTAAAGAAAAATATTGCTTTTACAAAGTTTAAGTAAACAACTGTATATTTTTGTGAAGAAAGAGCTTTGAAATCGAGTTTATCAAAAATTTTTATAAATAATTCACATTTTTTATTGGAAATTTTGACTTCCAAAGAAGTTAAAATTATGCTCTAATGGAGTTTTGGAAGTAATAAAAATGCAGTTACTTGGGAATGATTTCAAGTTTTTTTTTGCGCCGGCAATTAAAACCCTTCGTTCGCAAGCATTATTTTTTGGTTTAAAAACTAAACTAGGAAATTATTTAAATACACTCCTCAATTCGGAAGAGTTGGTAGTGATGCGAGTATCTTTGCAATATAAATTTTTTCTTCTCATGAGTTTTATTTCTGCCAAGGTTTTTCGATTATTCAAACACATTTCAGCATAAATAAATCTCTTAGACAGGAGGTCCAGCACTGGTCTTGATGCAGTGCTCTTTGACGCTATCTCGTCCATTAGCCAACATGCAATGTACAGTATAGCATGCTGATGTGTTCTCAGTGTGCAGGAAAGTTGCTAATGTAACAGCAATTCCCAAAAAGGAACACTGGAAACTACCGCCCGATTTCAATTCGCTCCATATTTTTCAAAGTGATGGAAAGTATGCTCCGTTTTGTGATCTATGTCAGGCAGCTTACTTAATGACCGCCGGTATCGTTCCTGCAGGGGCCACTCTACGGTTGATTTAGTGGAGATTCTATCGGCAAAACGCTGTTATTCCACACACAACTTTGGCGAAAGAAAGGTAGAAGTGTCAAATATTTTCAAGGCACTTGGTAGACTGTGAAATGGAGCACTCCTGTAAAAACTTATTGCTCTTGGTGTCGGAGATGATTTCTCTCGCTTTATATCAAGCTTCCACACAGATCGCACTGAACGATTTTTTATAGATGAGTGTAGTCAAAAGTCTTTAGGATAAATTTCTCTTCGGGTTCAAGATAATTTCCTACTCTACCACACTTCTAACTCCATCTACTTTAACTCAAATTACAGCAGCATTTGCCTTTCATTTTGTTTTATTAATAGGCCAAGGCTGTCGGAGATTGGGGCCCACGGAATATAATATGATTGACTTAATTAATCACAATCTTTTTACAAATTCTTTAAAAGTTGTCGTGCGAATTGGATCGATTTCAACGCTTATAAGACTGAAGCCCGACATGCTGATGTATGAACGTGTAACAAAAGATGCTGCCCCCTCTGTGTATATAGATTATACAAATATTGAGGAATCAGAAGCTCTTGGTGTTCTTGGAATGAAACTCCAGTGCGATGATTGAAACATTTTACATATCGCCAAAGGAGCACTTAAGTGCTCCTGACTATTAAGACTATCTTTATGAGATCTACAATAAAATACAACTATCAGGTATGAGCTGTTGCTTCAAGGTCTGTGTTAAAGTTACTTGTCAGCGTTTAGTAGAGGGCAAAATAAAATCACCAGTGATACTGGTACAGCCAACTCTATTGACTTACTGGAGCATCGGTATAACAAGGGAATGGGCTTTGCTGTTTTAACTTCAATACAATATGTTCTAATAAAATTAGGGAAAGTGGATAGTTTTTGCAAGCAATACGTTACAACGTTCCTCAATTAAGAGCACATCCGTTTGCTGTCGTTATATCAATGGATCGCACTGTACATTACGGAATAAATATCTGCTCTAGCTGAATAACTTTTATCCTTGCAGAGGTTTTTTCTGACACTTTCAGCATGGAGAGGGATGTTAAAGTCAATTGACCGCAAGCACTACTCCCTTATTGATTAGTTTAAATTAATTATAGATGAAATATGCATGTGTATAAAAAGGAATGGTATTAAAAAATGACCTAATTATAAATTTTGAAAGTCATAATTGAGGCGGTACATTAAGTAAATGTAAACTTATGTATTGTCATACTTCTTCCTGTAAGGAGATGTTCTTACACTTTCTGCTTCTAAATTTCCTGAAACGATTTTACAGCCAGTACTTTTTATGACAAGGCTTACATCCACCATATCCTCTTTAAACTTTGGCTTAATAAAAATTTGAAAGCTTCTAATGGCGTAGCAGTAAATTTCTTGATAGATATTATTCAAACTATCCTTCTGTTTGTTTGCAACTAAAGCAAATTCGTACGACATTGAAGTTTTTTTTCCAAGTTGTGTATCAGTCAGCGAATTCACGCAACAAATTTTTATCGACGATTTCGTCATACTGTGCGAAGTACGTTGTTCCTTTCTTTTTTATAGCATTAATAGGATTCATGAAAAATTAGAGGTTTTTAAATAAAGACAAACAATATTTGTAAACAAAATGTAGGTTTAATATCTATTTTATTTATCAGTTGAGAATAAGTTCATTGATTTATTTTATTGAGTTTGAGGTCTTCTTTTTTTTTAAAACCAATATATATATATTTTTTTTTTGTTTTGATTTTTCAATATTTCAACACCCTGTGGGGTGTTGAGAAAAAGTATTAAAAAATTATTGAAATTGAATTTGCTAATTGAATTGCTAATATTTATGCCATAAAAAATGTCTAAATTCGCAAAGGCTCTTCTAAAATAAAATTATTAAATAAGTTCTCTATGTTGTTTAAGAAAACTTTTTATGACAATTTATTGGGCCGACAACTCATACATTTGAAAATTTATTATTTTACACCAAGAAGCAGGTATAGAAATATATGTTATTGGAAAAATGTGGTAAATTTCTCTTCGAGCTCTTAATAATAGAGTCCATATCTGCATATAAAATTATAAACAGAAACCCCGATTAATTATTAATTTGTTTACATTTCTGAAGTAGACATATAGAATACAACTTGATATTACACGAACATGCAGTATTCCCAGGATTCCTTCGCTAATAATGGCTATAAATAGGAACAAATTGGCTAAAAATGGCAAACGATATTGAATGCAAAAATCATGAGTATTTAACAAAAATAAAAGAAGTAAATCATAATTTATTATTTTTATTTTACAACAAATCGATAAGTTTCTTTATGTGATTAGAAAGTAAATAATTTGCCTTTACTCACTGTGAAAGAAAAATTGAAGTAATTTTCAACGAACGACATTTTCGTTGCCTTCAAAAATTTCCTACAGCATTTTTTTAACCTTCTATACTGAAAATATGATTAAAATATGAAATAATTTCACGAAGCTCGGGCTGAGATTAACTTTTTTTTTAATTTAATAATTTCTTTCAATCTGTATGAAAACATTATATTTCCTTCACTCAAAGAAAAAAATATCATGAATACTGCTTCCCAGATAAGAAATTTACTTTTAATGTTAAAAAATCAATAGTAATTTGATATAAAATTATTTTATAAGCAAAAAAAAAAAACATATTTATATCGACGTAATGAAAGTAGTTTCCAAGTCGGTGAATAGAAATCAAAAAAGAAAATATCCTGCAGTGACAAGCCTGTGTTGAAATCACTGAAAATGACCACAGTCTGTACTGCTTCCAATTCCTTATCTCAGCATCTTAAAGACTCTTTCGGAAGCTCTTTTTTTAATGGGTATGTGTACATATCAAGAATTTTTTTAAAACAGATCATCATATTCAACCTATGTCCTCTGTACATATAAGTGTTAAACAATTTTGAGGAGTTTCATAATTGTAGCAACAACTACCAGGCCGAAATCTGAATAATATTTAGTAAAATATTCAATACAATGAACAGATTTTAAGAAAGTAACTTTTGATCTCCTTAGCGAAATAGATTTTTGAATCGCTTTGCCCAATATATACATGGTTATCCATTATTCAATTTTATAAGTAAAGTAAAGTAAAATACATATAAAGCTGTGATTTCGATTAAACTTTTATTTCATTATAATGCCTTAACCTTGCCATTACGTATGAAATGCAATGCCATTTAAGTTACCGTCTCTTTTGCGGTAGTTTACGACCACTTTTTCAAAAATTTCGGGAGGTGTCTCGCCTATAACTTGAGTAAAGTTGGTTTTAAAATAATTCAACATTAGGAGACTATCCGTGTGGATAAGGTCTTTGACGTAGAACCAAAAAAAAAGCCTGGCGGCCTTAAATCGCATGATCTTGGTGGCGAATTGACGTCGCTAAAGGGGAAGTTACGTGTAGTGGCAATTTTCCATGCAATAAACCCAAAATCGTTCATGTTGTGCGGCTCGTGGCAACGTTCTGTTAAAACTATAGATCGTTCAGCAAGTAATATTTAATTATAGGGGAAAAACATTCGGTTATCATACGGCCATAATGCTCTGAATTGATGGCAACATTTTTTCCAGCTTCGTTTTCGAACAAATACCGCTTAATGACAGCTGCACACAATAATGCGCACCAAATAGAAACTTGTTCCGGTTGTAGTGAATTTTATACAATCATTTGTGGGCCTTCCAAGACCCATATGCGACAATTTTGTTTGTTGACGTAACCAACGAGTGAGAAATGAGCTTCATCGCTAAAGAAAATTTTGTTCGAAAAGCCTATTGCTCTAGCACCCAGTCAGCATATCCACGGCGTAGTGAATAGTCAGCCGGCTTCAGTTGTTGCATGAGTTGGATTTTATATGGATGGAGGTGTAAATCCAAATGTAAAATACGCCATGAAGATAGGCCCAATTGCAGAGAACGGCGTGGAATCGACAAATTCACATTATCCGCCACACTCTCACTAACAGAAGCGGTATATTCGGCAGTGCACACATTGTCATGATGTACAGGTGGGACCAAATATATTCAGCTTCCAGTTTCCCCCAAATTTCTTTATAATCTTGCTATTGCCAATAGTGTGCACAGTAGGTCGATTATGACGACCATAATCACCCCGTAGTGCTCGAAAAGTGGCCACATTTGAAACACCACTTTTGCAATAAGTTTTAACTATTTTAACGCAGTTTTCGGCTGTCAAGCGATCCATGTTCATAAGTGGCAAGTTTTTTGCTAAATAAATTGTATTTTGGATGACAGATGTTTAACATGTGACACCTTTGTTAGACCGGTGATCTCGAAACCTGTAAATCGATAGCCCATTATTTTCAGTAGAATTTCTTTCATTCAAAGTTCGTTTAGAAAAAGAAATTTTCCAAATTCGCTTATTCAAATTCGACTGTAATGTAGTAATTTCATGTAAAATTTGTTGTTAAGGATTTATGGATTTAACTAATTTGTACTTTTAACCCTCAATTTATTTATGAATTTGACTAGAAGCAAGTGCAAAATATTTTCGGGAAAAACATAAGTTTTCTTTTGAAGAACTGCAACTTGAAATCAGCCTACGAGATCCGAATGGTTTTTAGAAAATAAGGAAAATGTGGTGCTTAAAATTCATTTTATTTATTTTATTTTCTTAATCAACTTTAGTAAATTTCCCAACATCCTACATTTTAACACTATTTCCTAAACATATTCTCTTCTCATACATTTTTATGGCATTTAGTTCTTGAAGATAAATTTTAATCCAGATTAAACTCTAGGGAATATATTTTTATTATCTTAAACATTTCTCATCAAGTAATAATATTTTCATTTCTATTCTGTATGTTGTATTTATGTTGATTACTTCAGTATGTACATCATAATGGCGCTTGAATAAAGCCATAATCGTTGTCTTCGTCCTTAAAAGGATAAAATCATATCTTTTGTGTGGTTGTATGTGTGTTGTGCCACTCTCTACATCCTACAGTCCTTCCAGTCTTCCTTAACAATAACAACCATACAACAATGTTTTATAAAAATGTAAAAGTATATGTCTTGTTTTTATAAATATATGAATCCTACCGTCTGTATCATTGAAAACGAAGTCGGATAGTCGGTTGGGAAGGGATTGAGATGTATAAATGAATGCGATGGCATGGCATGGGCAACAAACAGTGATGACAACAACATTACCATCGTCAGCAACCAACAGCAGCAGTAACAGCAAAAAAAAGTTGTTCCCGAAAAAATTAAAAAAAAAAACAAAACAACAAGGAATACGAATTTCTTCTTCTTTCTATTTTTCTGGCTGCAACATATTTTTATGAAGCAAACATTTTTTTGTATTCAAGTTCTCATGTTTATCATAAAGCTACAAGTTATTCCTACATTTTTATATCAGTTTTTGTTTCAAACATTTAAAAATTCAAGCGCGCAAAAACTTTAACAAATAGAAAATGTTGTAGAATTTCCATAAAAGAGAAAAAAAAAATAGTCAAAAATAAAAAAAAAACATCTCAAATGAAAAGTGGAAAAATCATAAAAATACAGACGAAAATCATGCAAATATATTTCGTAATATTTTTATGAGAATGTAAGTACTTTTGGAATTTCAGGACGCATAAATAAACAACAGTGAGTGTTGAATCTCGCGCTTGATATTTTAGGGAAATTCATAAATTAAAAGTTTAAAAATAAATACAATGTATTTGAAAGGCCCTAGATTCTCCATAGCATTCCTACGATTTTTATGAAATTTTACTTAGACTGCGTTAAGAGTCACAATTTCAAGAATCACACTTAGAAATTTCTTTGATGTGTGGTGTTGCTTCACCAAATAAATACTAACAAATTGTGTATTAAATGCTCGTTTGCTTTTGAGAAATTCCGTTAATAAATCGTACAGTCAAAATGTAGATCAATCGAGAAAAATCATAACACCTTGGCCGTATTACAAGTACACATACCAGAAATATTTATTCTTGCAAAATTATATTATTATACATTATGAAAAACTATCACTGTCACTAGATGTCGAAAAAAATCTCTCTTTAAGACAGACAATGTTCCTTTTTAATTTTAGTTGAATTTTCAAGATTTTATTTTTAGGCGAACATTTTTTTAGGGAGGGATCTTTTTTTTTGTCGTGTCTTTTTCAATTTTGGTTTTATTTCAAATGTAATTTTAAGGAAAAAAATTTATTTGACATCGACAAACAAGATATAAATTCTCCATAGTCATGGAAGGTACTTCAATAAATTAATAAGCAGAATCAATGATATTATTCTCAGCCGGAAAAATGTTTAGGGAAGGACCCCTTCCCTCTCATATCTTTATTGATGTGATTCCAATTTTTCAACTTTTCTAATGTTATCTGCACTTGATCTGTTTGGTTTTTTTTAAATGAAATTTTGGATGCGGAATAGTCGTTTAATGACAGCGTGGAGCAGTCACTGAACCACAATTCTGTTCAATTACATAGACGAGCAAATTTTTTTCGGATTTATTTGTAGAAGGTAGTGGAATGGTATAGTGGTTAAAGTGCTTGTCTACAAAACCCAGTATCCCAGTTTCGTTACCTGGCAGAGGACCATGTTTTAAGTTTTAATATTAAGTGGCTTCAACCGCCCTTCAAAAAATCCATCGAAGAAGCCTCTGACCTCCCCTTTCCCTGGAAAAGTGGATAGCATTATGACAGAGGTCAGGCAGCCACCACCATTCTCTGGGAAAAGAGAGTAGGAATCAAAGATTAGCAACATTCCTTACCACTACACCAAATACACAGAGGGCGTTGTTTCTAGGCAACGAGAGATGGCACCTCCATTATCCTAGATCTGCTACAGCAGACCAATCGGCTACCTAAGCTGGAACAACAAGCAATTAAGGAAACTGATACAAAGCAAAAATAACAATGCGAAAACAATTGCAATAACTCGTGCAGGATAGAAATGGAGATGCTTTGTGGAAGCCAAATGCTCCCAAGAGGTGTAATGGAGGAAAAAAGAATTTGTAAAAGATGATATTTCCACAATGCCGTTCCACGCAAAGTTTTTAGCAGAAATAACTTCTCTAGCTTTAGACTACACGATATCCTTCGTTGCATTTATACTTAAAGCCACCAAAAAAATATAAATAAAATATACTGTTCATATGCCGACATTTCTTTGGCATATCAACTGCTAAAGCCAAAACAAAAAATGCATTTTGCAAAAACTCTAATTGTTTTATCAATTGATTGGGGGGAATATTACGAAATAATAAATTTCAGTAAAATAATAAATAATAAATAAAAATATAATAAATGGAAAGATATGAAAATTTTAAACATTTTCAATAATTTTAATATGGGATTGTCATTGCATTATGTCCTCCTTTTAGGTTGTGTTCATTGGATCTGAACTCATTAGCGAGATGCTATGAAAATAAAATTTCTTGGAAGTACTGTTCTCTATGTTAATTCGCCACATATTTTTTGTGAATGTATTCACTCGTGAATGTATTCTCTCGCATAGGGACTATATAACTTTTAACTAAGATGTTTGAATTTTACTAAAGGGTGATTTTTTAACAGCTATCTTTTGTTGGCAACACTGGTTTTGGCGGCCCAGCTGTTTTTGTGCAACATGTTACTGTTGAACATGTTCAGTTTGGTCTATAATTTAACCGTGAATCGGTTAAGAAAGTGCATCGTCCACTTTTTTATCGGAAGATAACGAAGCTCATTTCTGGGTGAATGGATACGTGAACGAGCAAAATTGCCGTATTTGTTGTGAAGAGCAGCCAGAAGCATTGCATCCTGAAAAATGCAATGTTTGTTGTGGATTATAGGCCGGTTGCATTATTGGACCATTCTTTTTCAAAGACGACGAAGGCAGCAACGTTACTGCAATGATTACACATTTTTTTCCACAAAATAGACGAGCTAGACTTGGCTGACATGTTTCAACAGGACGGTGCTACATAGCACGCGAAGCAATGGCCTAATTGAAAGGAGAGTTCGGTGAACACTTTATTTCACGTTTGGGGCCGGTCAATTGGCCGCAATTGAACGCCATTACACTATATTTGTGGGGCTGATTTCTATAGGGACAAGCCCACAATGGTTAACGCACTGGAAGCCATTTTGAAGAATTTATTCATGAGATGCCGGCCAATATGTGGGAGAGAGTATGCCAAAATTGGACCCAGGGTATGAACTATGCGAGGAGTACTCGCGATCAACATTTACATAAAATCATCTTTAAACATTGAATTAAATAAATTGTTCTTTCTACTGAAATATAGATTTCATACATTTAAATTGTATGTGTTTTTTTTTTTAATCAAATCCAAAAGCTCTTAAAAATCACCTTTTATATCTATACTTAGATTAATTGAAAGCGTTAATGACAGGAAATAGGATATGTGATCCAAAAGATTTATAAGTAAACTTGGTGGCAATCAATTGACTGCATTGATATCAACTAAATTAAATGAGAAAATCTTGTGATAGAAATGATCCTTTAAATATTGGAATTTTGGCATAATTTTGACGTGTTCTTTTCTCAAATTAATTTATACCTTATTTAGAAAATTATTTTGAATTAATTTTCAATTTAAATCTGTATACAAATTATATAACTAAACATTAGTATGAAGCATATTTGTTTATTTTGTTGCCCACTGTTCACATAAAACACACAATTGTGTATGTGCAGACTTAGAGGTATTTGTTTTTATACAAAGTGAAAAATAAAAAATTAGCATAAGACAAAAATTATTTTAAAAAATTTCCACCAAAAAAGAAAAAAGAGTTACATGCACGAATACGAACTGGTAATAAAATTACATTTATAATAAGAGAAGCATTTCCCTTCGGCAGTAAAATAAATGCGATTCGGATTCATGACATGTAAATAAGTGCACATAAAGCAAAAATAAAAATGTGAATATGAGAGCGCTTACACGTACACTTGTGCCAGGATCATTTTTATAAAAAAAGATAATTTAAGGCAGAACATTAAAAGCGATGAAATGCTGAAATTTTCTTAAAGTGACCATGCAGAACTAACGTTTGTGTATGAAGCCCTTCCTTTAGAACTTGTAATAAAACAATTTTTATTTTATTATGATTATCATAATACGACGGCTTAGAAAATAATTTTCATAGAATCGAATGGGCAGGGAAAAATGCAGGGAAACATAAAAGAGAATTTTATGTTTACAAATATTAAATTTAATAAAAAATATATGTAAATAACATTTATTTACATAATTTGTTTGAAAAATAATTTGAAGGTTTAGAAATAATGTGGAAGCTTAAGTTCTTTAAAGAATAATTTAGTAAAGTATTACACAGCGATAATATGTTTTTTAAATTTATTTTCAGTTGCAATTTAAATAGAGAGTTCCTTGAAGGTGCATTAAAATTCTCCAGCACAGATGTAAAACTTCTTAGAAAAACTTACAAAAGAACAAATAGAATCCATAAATGAGTGAAATGTAACACTATAACATTTCAATATTCTAAGAAATTAAATTATTTAACGATATTAACTGAACTTATTAGTGATTTTTTTCGGCTAATTATAAAAAAAATTATTATTTGTTGTAAGCTTAAGCTAAACGCCCTTATTGCTGCATTTTATTGGATCTAGCAAAATCATCAGTAGACTCTAATCTACCTCTTTCAAAGGTTTAATTAGCGCAAATGAATTGAAGGCTTACAGATGGTTAAGCACACAACAAATAACAATTCGTTCGTTAATTATTATTAACGATAGAGCTTGATGTTCAAATCTTTATTAAAATTGAAAATTTATTAAACAAAATACTTCAAAAAGCCATTGTTTGTCTTCTCAGGGGATAGACATAAAACGTTTAATAATTAGTTGACAAAATAATCAACAAATCATATACAACAACAACAAAATTATATAAATATCAATTTAAAGAAATAAAAATTGACTATTGATATGTTACGCATGTGCCTACAGGAGAAAAAGAAGGCGGTTTAAACAAAATTCGTAATTTTCATAAAGAATTGGATCTCAAGCTCAAACGCTTTTTTACATAAAACGGAACGACTTCAACTTAGGCTTTAAAAATTGCAAAATAATTGTAATAAAAATCATCATGAATTTATTTAAATGCCTCACAAACTGTGCAAGTTTCCACTATTGAAAATGAACTGTCAAAGAAGAATTATAAAAATCTATTTGCACTAGTTTTGTAAGTTGGCGAGACAATTTTTATTTGTAATTTTGCACAGCTTAATTGTGCACTTGTAGAATCAGCTGTCGTTTTTTTGCAACAAAATAGTGATGTAGGAATTTAATGGTTGCCAAATTTAAAAAATAAGTCTAATTAACAATGGCTGTTGAAAATGTCACAACAAATAAAAAAAGTTTCATGAAAAGGTTTCGCAGGTTCGCACTATTGCCAAAATATCAATTTTAAGCAGTAACATGAATATCCTTAATATTATTAAATGCAATACCCACTAAGATCCTTAAAGAGGGTACCCAAGATGATTGAAACTATTAATTTAGTTATTAACTTTCTTGCAATTGGCTTCAAAGATCTCAGTGGAAATAATGCAAGTTTATACCCTTTCAAATGATTTTGTGACAATCGTTTCATTGCAGGATATTCTCATTTCGATTTAAAAATTGTCTCCGATATGTTGAGAAAAATATTTTTTATGATTTTTTTAAATTAAATTTAGATTATTTATTAGCCATTAATTTTCTCCAATTAATAATTGATGTATGTACAGCATGCTTTACATGCAATTTAAACTTTCTTCTGCAAAGGTAATTGCGTCAATTATTAATTGAAGACAAATTAATGGTGTCGTGTAAATTTTACAAAATAATTAAATTTTTTTTAATCAAACAAGTATTTGTTTGTTATAGATTTGCGGAAAACATTAAGCTTTTTAGTTCAAATTTTATCAACTGAAGTATCTAGGAAGTATATCTTAAATGATGTCCTATTGGATTTTTGAATATGTGTGCGGTGAATATGTTTTTCCCCTAAGAACGGGTTCCATTTTTTTAATGGAAACTATTAATTTTTCTGAAAGGAAATATTTGTTTACACATTTGTCTGTTTTATATTAACTTTTTTTTTTAATAAAAATTTAATATATTTCTAAACGAAAAATACTTTAATTCCTCTAATGGCATTAATGAAAAAAAAAACAACGGAAAAACAACTTGCAAAGAACTATTAGTAAATTTTTTTAACTTCCTGGAAAGTCAAGTCAAAATTTTGAATAGAAATCTGAATAAGTTTTTCAAATCTGTAAGACTCTGTTCTTGTTTTTAAAACACTGGTTTTATAAAAAATACTAAAACATATTTATTCAAATTTAATTGAAAAGGATAAATTTTTAAAATTAATAATTGCTACAGCTACTTTGCCATAATTAAAACTAAATCGCGACTATTGAAAAGTTGGTTCAATATCTGGATATATAATCTATTCCCAGGGGTATAAAAACTAATTATGTTTTTATTATAAAATGTTCTTTTTTACAAGAAACAAAAAATGTACAGAACACAGTTAAAAAGTCGGTGAATATGCATCAAAAAAGGACATCCTTTAAAATAGCCCGAATTTGCTCTACCGCCGTATCATAATCTTAAAATTTGGTTGAATTTCGGAAATTGGTTTATTATCTGTCTTTCTCAATATTGTTAATAAATCGCTACTAATCTACTAAAATCTTAGAGAAACTATATTTATTCAGTAAATGAATTGAAAAAAAAAATTAATAAAAAATTTATTATTCCACCAGATTCAAATATAAACTGTAAAAAGTTGCAACGATTATTTAAACCATGAATTAAATTTTCCATTCAATTGTCAACTTTCATGGCATCAGCTTAAAAAAAATCTGTAGATAACGCATATAACATTAGAACCCGGTCGAGTTTTCTGTTCAAAAGATTTTACTTTAAACTTTTTAGAGATTATTTTAAAAGTCGGGGTTGCAGGACCTCTTCTCCTGCTTTTACAGATTGGCCAAAATGCGAGTATCTCTTGAAAACTCCCGCATATACGATAATTAGGTATTGATTTGTATGGGACCGCACCGCGGAGTAACCCATCTCTATTAAGAAAGATCTCACTAACATATTGAGCAAAATAAATGATATATGGGAGGTACCTTGCAATGGTCATTTCACAAATTGCTTTTAAAGCATACCCTTTCAAATATATGAAACTCAAATTAGCTCCCCCCCTCTCTTAGGACAGGAATTTGTATATACATTGTTTGCACGAAAAACATTTAGCTCTGTAGCTCCACAGCCTGGGTAAGTAAGAAAACTATCACAAGATGTCTACGAAGCACAATAAAAATATGATGGTCCAGAATATTCAGTAAGGAACAGTATCTTAAAACAAAGATCGACGACATAAGCGTAGCCAGGGATTAAACTAGAAGGTCCTTGAGTGCTTTAGAATTTTATTAGGAGGACCTATAATCGTTTAATGAAGAAGAAAATTACATCACATATCAGAAATTCTACAAAATGGAAAAACTAAATTATTTCTGGCAGGTGCTTAGTCCCCCTAGACAGGAGTATTTATACCCACGTCGAAATTCGAATAAAAATATGATATTCGAGTAGATGGCTTGGGCACAAATGAAGGCCTTAAGTGGAATCCTGAAGGCTGGAGCAGACGAAAAAGAATAAAAATCTAAAATTTTTATCTAGACAAGGACATCATTTAACGTCCCTATACGCCACAGACGTAAACAGCAAATTTTTCTGATAGAATTCGCTGACAAATAATATATAAATATTATTTAATTTTACAGCCCGCTCCACGATGTCGAACGTTATCATTTGCCTGATTATGAAGCAAAAAAACAAGAGATATACATCCCTCCAATAAACTGCTTTATGACTTTATTTACTCATTAACCGAGAATTAGTATAAATAAATCAATTCATAAAGAAAACTATTAAAGGGGCGCAAATTATTTGTTTTATGTTCAAAATTCTAGCGAAGGACAACCTTCAATATCGTGGGACAGACTCTTAATGCAAGTCTCTTAATAAAAACAATGTACTTCTAATTCTTGTCCTGATTTATTTACAAACAAGTTTTAAAATAAACAAATAAGCCGAAACAGGATTCCAATAAGGAAATCAAAGACCAAGATGTGATTGCTTTTAAAAACGAAAGAACAGAAAAGCATGTCTAAGGATATGTTCATGTGTATGGGTGTGTGTGTGTGTAATATTGTTGCTCTCTCTCTGGCACAAGTTTATAGGGAAAAACTTTGAAGCACGTGAATACGCCAAATAGATTTGAAAAATACAAGATGTATAAAATTTTATAAAAACTGAAGACAAAACAAACAATCTAGAGACGATGATGAGGAAAACATACCGGAATGCAAAAGGAGCAAAATTATAACAGCATGGCAACTAATCCACATGATGTTTGTTTTGTTTCTTCTATTCCTTGGTTTTTGTTTTAGATCCAATATTAGTTTTATTATTATATATTTTTGTATGAAATCAATTCCGATTTGAGATTTTAGTTGAAAGTAATTTTTTTTTATTTTTGAATTAAATAATTTTGATATTTTAATAATTTTTTTTAATTTATTATTTTATATTAATTTGTTAATTCAATGAACTAGATTTAAACCTTTAATGTTGTTGTGTATGTATACAAGCAAATTGTAAGGATACAGGAGCTAAGCATACACATTGCACTTTGATTTTGTAAAGGACTTCATTATTCACATATTCATTAAAACTTTGGCACTTTTTATGTTGAATGAAAATATACATATTAAAATTTTTGTTCAATATTGCTTTTAAATTTTGATTAGTTTTTTATTAAATTTTGATTTACATTTCGTTTTATATATCCTTGTTATTGGAAGAATTTTTCTTAAAATATGAGAGTGTTCTGGATTTATTGAAAATTTTATGCGAACGCGTTCATAACTATTTTAGTTGGAGGTTTTATCTATATAATGGCGATTTCTAAGTATCTACAAACAATGGAAATTTGAGATGTTGATGACATTACACTTGACATTTACGGAATAACATTTTCGTTGTACACTCTCTCTCCCGCCTTTTGGGTTGCTCTTTGGCTTATAGGCCTGCTGTTGTTATATTACTGTATGCTCCTCATAACACTCTCAGCTCATTGCATTTGTTTATTTGTTTTCTTCCTGTAACTTGCAAAAAAAAAAAACACAAAGGATGCCATTAGGCTCAATCTCTTTTTGTAACTATTAGACACTTTTTATATAGGAAACTGAGTATGTGTATGTATGAGTATGAGAGTGCAGGTGTATGTGTGTGTATGTTTTTTTTTTATTAATGCACTTTAAACTTAACACTCTGGCTCTCTTTCACTTATCACTCCTAGAATCAGCCTAATACTTCCATGTTTTTCCGCTAAACCGTACGATTCCTTTAAAGTCCCAACTGCTACTGATGTCCCAACTGAACGCTACCGCCTTGGAGGTCCATTGAATTGCATCTCCTCTTTACTGTGGTGTATTATTGCCGTCTCTTTAGTGTTTCCCTAACTGGGCGCCATATTTGCAAAAATTACTGTTGTGCGCAGAAGCGAAAATGCAAAATTAATATTAAAAACAAATACATTCACTTCTTCTTGGCTTGTTGTCTGTGGTTAAGGATATTATCAATCGGTTTTTGTTTTGTGTCTTTATTCAGATTTTTTCTTTTTTAAACTTTTATCTCAACATTTGCTTTGTGCTTTCGTTTATAGGTTTGGCGCTTTGTTTTAAGTTCTAGTTTTTTGCTTTCTCAATCTACCGGTATACATTTGATGTTTCATTCAAATTATTTTTAGTTCCATTTTGGTCTTAGAAGTTTGAAGGTTAGAAGTTTATTTTACTAAAGTCTTAAAGAGCCTTAGCAATTGTGGCAAATAATTCGAATTTTACTAGAGAATTAATACTAAAAAATTTTAGTTTTTTAAATCTTTATTTTTTGCAACAAACGAGCGATTTTAACCATTGAGGCAGTCGATTCATCTGCAAAATTGGACTAGAAATTCCAAGAAATTTGTTCCTTTATATAAATTGTGAAGGATACTGTCTGGATTGTGGAAGATGTAAAGTCTTATATGTTTAATTTTTTAATGAAACTCTTAACAAGATATACCATACGAGAGGAGGAGTAGCAAGTTTATTTACTCAAGACAACACGATACTCCTTGTTTTCATCTTATCCTGATTATGTTCATATACTTCCTATAAGCGAAACAAAAGTCTTAAAATTATCAAAATAATATTGTGATTTTCAATTGCAAAAAAAATCAGCTTAATTTCCTTAAAGTATCACAGGCTCTTTCCCAGTAAATTTTCACTTACTAATGAATAGTTAAATCCTTTGGTTTTCCTCAAACTAGACTAGACAACTTTTTCTAAAAGTAAATAAAAAAGAACCTCTAAAAAGCTTTTTCTGTCAGTAGCTGTAGCAATAGCTTTTCTGTAATCAGTAATCGAATGAAATTCTGATCGTTCGTCTACATCATAAACTACAAAATGGTTTGTGAAAAGGATTGCGTTGATAATGAAGCGGCTGAAATCACAAGGTTTTTAAATACGATAGCAATTATTTGTCAACGATAAATCTAAAAGAGTGGCATTCATTGCGTATTATGACATTTAGTACTAACTCTTAAGCTGCTGAAGTAAACCAGAGCGGCAACGTCTTGTCAATACGGAAAATAAGGCTGCAAAAGTAAAATTTAAAAAAAAATCTACTTTTAGTTTTTTTATTACAGCAATTTCTGGCAAATATTGATTTTCATGTATTCCAACGAAGGAAACATTAAGCTCGAGTTATAAATATTTAACGATTTTCCGTCATTCCATGGCAAATTTGGTTTGTAAATAGAACGGCTTCGTCTATGTGCCATCGTCAGTGTTCTTTCCCTTAGTAAATTTTAAACAAAAATAATCATTAAAATAGTTCAATAGTTTCACTTATTTATTTTTTTCTTTATGTAGCCAACTTCACTTCTTAACCCGCCCAGTTCTGATACCGCGTTGTTGCAGTTTGCCGTATGACAGCCAAAAAATTATTGACGCTCTTTTAATAAAATCTTTCTGAGAACAAAATCTTTTTAGAGGCATAGAAATGTCAAAGCAGAAAAAAATAAGTTTAAGCGATAAAATCGTTGGGATTCCTGGAAAGTAATTTTAATTCCTGGATAAAATATCGTGCTATAGTTAGAAAAGTAGCGATTTATTGATCAACTATCATTACTTTTTTTCATCGTTATCATTTCGCATTACAGCTCGGGGTGAGCTTTAGCTTGTTCGATAATAATTTTTCATTCTTCTCTATGTACAGCCTACTGTTGCCAGTTTCAAATAACCATTATCCTTAAATTATCTTCAACACTGTCCTTCCATTTTGTTCGCGAGCGTCCACTTCGACTTTTACGGTCTTTTATCGTCCATGCGCGCAACATGACTTGCCCAGCCTAGACGTTGAGCCTTTATGAATTTGACTATGTCCTCTTCTTCGCATAGCTCGAGCCGTTTTCATCTCGTCCCGGGCCGAATGTCTTGAGGAGAATTTTACCCTCGAAGATTCTTAGACGCTGTTGATTATTTGCCGTCACATCCATACAGGCGTTACTTTTTATTGCTTTCTCAAAATATTCATACAAGATAAAATCGACAAATAATTCCAGAATTATATTGGAATTGAATTAAAGTAGAACGTAAGATATTTTTAAAAGAGCGACTTGCAAAAAAAAATTTATTTATTGTAAAATAATGTTGGCTCAGCAGGTTTTGTAAATTGTAAATAAAATCTCATGCGTAGTGTTTGATTTCAGTCAAAAATAAATGTAAAGCTTTTTTTCAATTCTGCTCAAGCTTCCTTTTCAATATTGAACGAACCGGCAACTATACAAAAGTATTGGTAAATGTAGTTACAGGAATTAAGTCCGCTATGCTCTTTTATTTTTTTCCTACGTTTTTGCTGCATTGTGAGTTCAAAATTTAATAAAAAGTAAAATAAAATAATTGGATATTAATTGTTATTTATAATTAATATTTCAGACTTTAGAGATTTAATTTTATATTCGATATTTCTTTGTTTATTTTCTATAATATTGAAATGTGTAAATGAAAATTACTTAATTTTCATTATGTAACCAGTATATTCACTCCCAACAAAACAAATCCTAAGGCAAGCCAAAGCTAAGTTTATTACACCAAAATTTTTAAAACCAAGTCCTTTAACAAGCCTCCATCAATAACGCCTTGGTGGCCAGTGTTGCTCCACTTAGAACTCTTTCATTTGAAGAGCTTTAAATAAGCTTAAGTATTTCATTAATTAGCCGTTAGGAAAAACTTAATTAGCTTATGCTATTCCATGAACTGAATCACTTTTGTTTTTGTATTCTCTTGATGTTGTTAATAAACTACATTCGTTATGAGTTTTTATAAAAAACAAAAATTAACAACTTTTTTGTGTTGGCCCAACTACTAACCATATTGAAAAAGTTATGATTTAGCCTAGTAACACAAAAACATACATATACCATACATCTGTACCTCGCAAATTCATATACAGTGGGAGACAAAAATAAATTTATGAAATTTTTATACCGACTAGTAAACGTCCAGAGATAAAAATGAAAAAGCTTTTCATTCTATTTGGGTGTTATGGTACTATGAAATAACTTAAAATTTTTCGGAATTCATATAAAAAAAATTTGAAAATAACTATATTTCCTTTTTGGAATGTTATGAAAACATTTCAAAATAAATCAAACCAAAAAAAAAAAACGATTTTCGTTCATACCACATGGGAATAAATTCTTGCGCCCGACCTAAAAAGTGAATATTGGCTTAACCAAACTCCCGTACTAAATGTTTATTGAAGATCTGTCGACAAGACATATGCATTAAACACATTCGAGACAGCAGGCTACAAAACAAAACAGTGTTGACAATATAACAAAATATGTAAAGCAAATTACCCATTAGAAATATTTTTTTTTTTAAATCAAGAAGAAAATTCCAAAATTTATATGTTATAATATATATTCATCAAGAATTTTTAAATAATTAAAAGATTAAAAAAATCACAGGGTAATAGCCCTTTTTAACTTAAAAATTTTACATTCTTAATATTGAAATTTATTACTTGGGATATCCTCCCCAACTAATCGTTAGAAACAATTAGAGCTTTTATTTGTAAATCACGTCACCAAGATCAATCTATATGGAGAAGAAAAAAACAAAATTTTTAAAACATGTTTCATTTCCTAAAAATTTTTAAGCAAAAAACAATAAAAATATTTAGGCGTTAATTTTAAAAATTATTCACAATTTAATATTTTAATAAAATATTTAAAAAAAATTTTTTCGCCCGTATAAATTTTACTTTGATGATATTGGTTTTAAAATTAGGCCATAAATTTTACGCATTCGTTTAAAATGTTATAATATTTTTACAGATATGGCCTTCGTTTCTATTCCAAACATTATAGAGGGTCCTTAGTGAAAATCGAATAGAGGAGAGTGATAGTGCTGCCTACAAGGCAACCATTTCAACCTGCTCTTATTTAATGAAAATTCTTCAGATTTTATTACAAATTTCTTTCCCACTGTACCTGCTTTCATGTATATTTTTGTGCGTCAGCATCAGAAATAATTTTAAAGGAAGTCATTGAGGGAAAACATTTCAAAACTGTAACAAAATATTGTGCAGTCGAAATTACCAATGTTTTCCCTTGCGATAATTTGCTTATACAAAATACGCAGTTTCAAAGCAACTCTACGGGCTCTAGGCACACACACACTCACACCAACACCTTCGCCAGTAACATCCAATGCAACAATGTTCTAGTTCAAGTGGCAAGTGGCAAGTAGAAAATAGTTATAGATGTAAATGTGCAGAATCTACATGCAATAGCTACAACTCGTTAAAAGAGATGGGCCATTACGGGCACATTGCTGGTGGAATTGTTTTTAGATGTACGAGTATTTTTTAAGGTTCAGCATTACATTCCACAAACACTTGAACGAATACCGACCGCAATGTGATTAGTGTATGACACACTAACACACACACACACACAGAGGCATACCTATTCCAGGGAAAAGTTCATTTTCATTATGTATCTTCTTATGGCAAGATAAATTTATTTGCAGATGATAAAATTATGGAAAAGTTATTGTGACCCTTCAGCAATGACCTCTGGTTTTGATGTGGCATTGCCATCATCACCTGGAGAGGGTGAAAGCTTTATTAGCATATTCTGGAGTCAATGACTCTTTCAGTGTGCCTCTATGGTTGCGTAGATGTTGTTAATGAGTTTTGCTGTTTGATATTGTTGTCAACATTGCTGGTTGCACAATGTTGTTCCACATTTTATTGCGATCATAGAGGGGAATTATGGACAAATATAGCCGCACGTCATGCAAAATATATTTTTGGGAATGTTGCGTTTTGAAGTTAAATTTGATTTTTAAATTTTTTGTTTCTATTAAATCTTTCAGTACAATTTGGCCTCCTTCCTTCGGGCGGATATTGCAGTCTACTACATACAAAGCTGTTATAATGAGCTTTTGCAGTGCTTTTCTAAAGAAAATTTTAAATAAAAAAATATCATACTAAAACCTTAAACATCGTTATTTTGAACTTAAAAATGTATGCATCCTGAAATGTATTCCCAGATATGACTCCTAGAATCCTTTTAAGGTTTCGTATGTGAGCTTCATATTAAGACATTGTTTGCACAAGAGAACCCCAACTTAAGGACCTTCCGTTTTAAATTTGTTTTGGGGGGTGTAAGCAAGAAAAAAATACCCTAAAATAAGTTTCTTAAATCTTTTTTGCTGATATTTCTTGAATTCTCCTCGTCGGTTTGTGTCTTGTTCTTTTTTCTTACTTTGAAAAAAATGTTGATTTTACCACATACATGTCCTGAATACGTTGTTGTAGTTGTTGCTGATATTGCTTGCAGCTATTGAAGAAACGTATGTATGAAAAGACACATACAATCGAATGTTCAAATGTACCCTGCAAATATTTTCTTTTGTGGAAGTCACTATAAGGTGACATGAATAGAATTAAATTAGTCGTAACCATTCTTTAGAATGATTTATTCCTGATAGAAAGGACTTGTGGTATATAGAAGTGACTCGGTGTACACGCTACGAGAAGTAGTGTGATATGAAAACTGTTTTATTTGTAATATTTATTATTGGATTTATTTAATTACGATTTTAAGAAAATGGACAATGCTAAAATACTTCCACAAAGAATTATAGAAAATAATAAGCCTAAAAGGAAATGAAATAAGTCCTAAACAGTTTTTCTTAATAGGTTTTGTTTTATTGTGGTTTTATTTCATTTGAAGTATTTTACATAATATGAAATAAGTCCGAGCAGAAGACGAAATTGTGAAATTTTTTGGGAACTATTTCATGTTTATTCTTGGACGCTTCTGCTTTGGCCGTTTCCTCTTTCTGAAAACCAATTCGGCTTTTTTTAGAAAAAAAAAAAAACTTAACAAAAGCTTGCGACAACGATGTCCCTCGATTTAATAAGCAAATTCTGATAATATTTGCGGCACTTGAATCAGTTCTCCAAAAACTCGAAAAATCATTTAATCTAAACAATCACTTTAACAGCAATATATCATAGATCTTTCCAAAGAATGAATGAATTTAAAAAATAATAACACGAAATAAAAAATTTACTTAATATTGAAATTTATTATTAGATATATTCTCCCCAAATAATCGTTTAAACAATTTAATTTACTCTTTGTTAGGGCTTTAGCTGCCCATATGCCGACATGTCATTGATAGCTAAACTAAATCGTCAGTGAGCTTTAATCACTGGCATCCAAATGGCATCTAATGGTAAACATGTTGCTAGAAAAGTATAATTCTGGCAAAAGAAAACCGATTTCAATACCAAGAATCAAGCGAACAGAAAGATTGTAATACCTTCGAAAACAGGTCCATATATGCCACTATTATAATATAAACATTATTTTGGGCGTCTACTTTGTACAACCAATTTCCACTTAAATTTCTGTGAAACAAAACTGCAAGCCACACTTTCAAATAATTTTTTTTTTTAAATTGGTCCATGGACGAGTTATGCGATAATTAATATTTAAGTGGGGAAAATCGCCCATCCAAGTTTCACAAAGTAATAGTGGGACCAAATTACAAGCAAAATCCTTTCAAACACAAAAATATTTTTTATAATCGATTCATAAATGAAGGTTTTATGCGAAAATTAACAGGGCGAATTGCTTATGATTTTGAAAGAAAAAACCAACCTGCAACTCTTTCAAAAAGATTTTTGAAAATCCATTCACAAATAGTAAAGTTACACATTACAAAGATTTAATTTAAAAAAAAGTAATAAAAAATAACTCGACTTAATAAAATCCTCTTCTTTTGAAGCCGGTTAAAAATAGACTCATGTCGAGTGTAATTGTTGTTCTGTTTGTATAAAAGTATTCTAGGCCTACAATGGAGAATTCTCATATTGTGTTTGTTTGTTTTGGCATAAACATATGAGTTTGAATGTTTTCAAACTGCTTAAAGTTCTCTCATGAGTTGATTTAGGGACCAATGAAATATTGGAAATAGTTAAAGCCACAACAAACCATAAAAATAAAATTCAAAGTCTATTTGTTAAATAAATTTTTTTTAGAAAATCCCGAAATCTCTTAAGTCGCATCAATCCATATTTACACGAACTTTAAATGCAATTCAACATCTCGAGAATGACATAAAATTATGTTGCGATCTGTGCAATATCTCAAAAGTTATTGGACACTTACCTACAGTCAGAACTGTTTAGTGACGTCCCAAAAAACCCCGATGTCCGAAGGAAACTCAATTTTAAAAATTGTCGGCCACAGCAGATCCAAGTTTTCAAACATGGCTGTAATTAAATGATAAAACATCTTAATAGTGCCTAAAAATATGATTGAATGAAAAAAAGGTAATAATTTGTATGCTTCGCCAATACATTTTACGATGATCATAGTATTATTGCCGCTATCATATCACTTAATATAAACAATCATGTGACTTAGAACACTATATTTCACTGAATTGAACAAATCTTATTCTTTCACACAAAATATCAGTTTCTCAAGTTGTTCTCAAAACAAATTAATTTTGTTAATAGTGAAAGAACAGCAACCACATCATTGGGTGCCACCCTACTTTACGAGCAAGTAAGTGTGTGGATGTGCAGATTGTGATGTTGTTGCTTTGATAAGTGTGTCAACAACAGAATAACCATCAACATATTTACGTTTTTGATGTTGTTGGTATTTGTTTACTCCTTTGTATGTTTGTGTGTTATTTGAGGTAGTAAGTGTACATATGGATGTATGTATTTATGTACGTACGTGTATGTCCGCAGAGATTTACTATGTGGTATTGCGTATGTGTATAAGAGTTTTTGTGTTTTTGGCATTTTCTCTATGACGGCAACATTTTGCAAATATTACAGGCCAACCTCAATAGGCAAATACTCGTACACCGACATGTTCAAACATGACATGAATGTGCGAGGGTGTGTGTGTGTTTTATTATTTATTTAATAATGTGTGTTGGACTTGTTTTAAATTTGACAGTAAAATTTTACTCTTGGGAAAATATGTTTATAAATTTGTTTTGTTTTAATAAAAAACAAAAAATAAATAAACAAACCAATAATAGAAAAAAAAATAATAGCAAAATATTTTGCTCCTAAAACCCAAATGAAAGTGAAATTGATGGAATTGATATAAAAAAAGAGCACATCCATGAGGACTGTAAAGGATAATGAAATAAGAAGAATATGGATATTTAAAAGTCATTTTATATACACACTTACCTTAGAAAGAACTACTACATACATACACTATTGTCTTTTCACAAAAAACTAAATTCTAATTGAAATGTTTCGTAAAAATTTCAAAAATTCAATAAATACGGAAAAAAGCATAGTTCGATATTTATTTTGATTTCTAATTAAAAGGGAAGATCAATGAGACTTTGGTTTTTTTGTATGTTTTTCTCTACTTAGTTCACTTTTAGTAGAGCAATAAACAGAGATCTGTCTTTTTTTAAATGCTTAGAGGTTTTCATATATTATTCAAGCTCAGGGTCTTTCCTTTTATTTTATTTCAATATTTGGGCTACCATATTCGCTATATTGGATTGGATTGAGCTGTTCATATGACGATAATTCCCTGGTCATGAAACCAAATCATTAATAAACTTTACGCAGCCACAACAAACAAATCCCCATAAAAGTATATTTTTAAATTCTGTATTAAATAAAGTTTATATAATAAATAAAGCTTATAAAGTAAGAGACCAAAAAAGCCTCTGCCTCAGAGAGGATGCACTCTTTCTGGTAAGAGGTTGCAATAACTATTTGCAGCTCAATTCCTGTGTTTGTGCAATTGAAACTGAACTGATTACTGGCTTAGAGGAAGAACGCACTTCAAAATGTGATATCGAAAGTAATTTCCGCTATTGTTTTTTTAAGCTTTTTTCCCATTCCAAGTAAATTTATTGTTGTTTTGATGTTTATTTAATTTATTTTACTTTTTGCACAAATAGTTGCTTGTATTTTGTTTTATTTTGTGAGTTTAAATATTTGTATTTATTAATTTATTTGTTTTTTTTTCTGCTGAAGCCCCACAAAGCAGGGGGAACATATCGGAAATAATAAATTAGGCAAAACAAATTATTTCCAATAAACAACAAAATTGACCTAAAACTCATAGATGTAATAATTAAACAAGGATAAAAAAACGTTAGGAAATTTGCAACAATTTATTGTTGTAATTTTATTTTTAGCTTCCGGTGCGAAGTTGCTGATTTTACCCCGATTTCGACATTTTGAGGTCTTAAAAAGTTTTTCTTAATATTTGCGTTAATGCCCGGTTGTGGTTATGTATGTGTTATTTGTGTGTGTGAAAGCCTTTTATTACTTTTGAACGGCAAAGCCAGTTGGAAAAAAGTTTGTGGCCTTTAAAATATTTTGATTGCCTACTAAAATATATGTTTTTAGTTTAAATTTTAAGATAATTAAGAAACAACGTCAAAATCGCCAACTTTTAAGAGATTAATAATCATGACAAGAGTTTCGAGAAAATGTATATATATATATATATATATATATATATATATATATATATATATATATATATATATATATGTTTTTTTCTGAATAGCTTTTATCAAATAATGCTTGTCAAGCCGATTTTTTTGTTGCAAATAGTCATTTTACAAAACTGAGCAAACTGCGTCGAAGCCTACAGTTTTGACCTGAATAGTTTAATTTTTCTTATCGTGGTTTTCTCTTTCAGCTCACAAGTCTCTAATAAGAAACTCGTGGCTGCAGCAGTTTAAGCCATGCTTGCACAAGTGAAAGAACCTTCCCCTAGCTGATGCTGCCATCACATTGCCAATAGATCTCTCCTAGTAAACTCTAGGCAAACACAAAAGACATCAACCAGTAGTTGAAGAAATATAAAATAACTCCCAACGAAATGGCATAACTATTAGAAGAAACCTCTTATATCCTTTAACTTAAGCGCAAGGACTTTCTCTCCTGTGACATAAGAAAGCATGGCTTCGATTTCTGAATCATTCTTGCGTTTCCTGCTTTAGTCGGGGCGAATATTTCTTGCATTGGTTTCTATAGTAGATATTTCTACATTTCTTGCCCTTGTGCAGGCATAAGGTTTTCTTTCTCTGTGGTATAACCAAATCGACTTCGCTTTATAAAGAAATTCGATAATGCTATAGAAATCAAAGAAGAGTCTGGATATACAACATAAAAGAAAGTCCTTTCATTGGTAATGCAGAAATACTTTAGAAATCAGAGCCGATTTTGGACGCATCTTAGATGAGAAAAAACCCGCCCCCAGCCAAAGGCCGGCAACGAATCAGTTAAGCCGACCTGGGGTATATATTTTCTTTACGAAAAATTAATCAAATTAAATAAATAACTCATACAATTTTCTCAATAAAATAAAACCAAAAAAATTTCATTTCAAACATTTTCATAAAATGAAATTGTGCCTAAAAGAAAATAAATTTATTCCCAAAAAAAAAAAAAAAAAAAAAAATATATATATATATATATATATATATATATATATATATATATATATATATATATATATATATATATATATATATATGTATATGTATATATATCAAGACGTTGACCTTTAAATCTTCAATTGTGGGCATAACTTCGGCTCAGATTCAGAAGTAGTTCTGATTTTTTTATTCTACATATAAAAAGGGTATCAAGGAGGTCCTTTTCGTTAGCAGTTTGAGATATTTATGACTATGTTGCATTAAAGGATCGATATGATCTTCCATCTTACAAAATGTGTGACTTCATCCTTAGACAGGGAATTTTGAACAAAATAACTGACAAATATTGAATTGAATATATCGAAACTGCTGTATGACTTTGTCATACCCTGTAACTCATTCTTTTTTTTTTTTGAAAATTTATTTATTACAAATCAAAAAGAAAAAATTTTCATACACACATACACACAAGCAATGACCGAAAGCGAACTACTAACGCCCCGTCGTTATTTTCCTCATAATATGATTAATAAAGTTATTTAATATGAGCTTAATTTCAAATACGTAAGCATGTGTCCGTTGTATGAGATCAATATTAAATTATTTATCATCGAAAAAATGCCCCAGGTGTTAGTAAATACGAGTAGTATAGATTAATATGTACGTACGCATACACATGCATTCATACACAAAGTATTTATAAAACACAACAACTTGTAAATAATGTATTCAGTAGTTTTTATGTAAATACAGAAAAAATTGTAAATATATAAGCATTCATGTGTGTGTGTGTGTGTTTATATATATAAATACTTCAATGTGTTAAGTATATAGTTTTATTTACAAACACACACCACAATATATGAAATTGAAATGAAATATAAGGCACTGGGCTTCAATTCAACACAAGCATACATCTGTGTACGAGTATATGTGTGCAATAGGACACAATATGTGTGTAAAATCATTAGCGCCACTGGAGAGTTTTTGTGGAGGGGAACTGTTTAAGATGAGTATAATTATATCATGTATTGGCAGTTTCTACAGAAGGAAGCGAGGGGAGGGTATAAGTTTGTCCTAAGAGTGACTTAGAACTTCCCAGATCGTCCTCTCCACGCTAATGTGTGAAAATGGTATGTCTACGTGTTCAGCAGTTTTAGGGTTAGAGTTATAAAGCAGACACATTTGAGTAAAATTCTTTAATTAATAAGCATTTTGCACATTAATGGCTGCTGTTGTATCAATTTAATTTAAGTTGCAAGTTCCTGGAGTTGAAAATGCGAGTACTTTCCATTGATTGTGGATGAGATTTTTTGGATAAGCTTACAACACTTGCTGCTTATATGTGTCTCATGAGTTTTCTTTTTCCCATTTTTGAATTTTCTTGGAAATATTGTAGTAATTTTATGATATCCTCTTCGGAAATGTTGTTTGTTTCTTATCCTTTCCTCATTACCAGTTCTTAGTGTGCCATTGGAGCTACAAGATGGGCCCTCACATCAGATCATTCTCAGCATTTCACATGAGCTTAAAGTTGTTATCCCTGACTATCAAAATCAGCTGACTTGACACGACGCTGACAAACTTACTTTTCGCATCCTACGCTTCTTTGTTCTGTAACATACAACTACGCTTATTGTACTACTTTGACAGATGAGTAGAAGGCGAAAAAGCCTAAAATGCCTGGTATATCGTTTCACCTTAAGTGTTGCATACGGAGAATGTATACAATCTTTGGGGTAAGTGTTGCATATAAACAAGGGTGTAGAATTCGTAAATTGATCTACGAGTATTTTGGCCGTCTAGAGTAAAAATATTATGTTCCATTTTGCAACTAACATGATGGTGCAAAAGTAATGTCATAATTTGAATTTACTGCCATTTTTCATATAAAGTTTATTAGAAAGTGTAAAATTGATGACACTTATTGGAAAAAATTATATCGCTTAAGTAACAATTTCTCGTGTTGATGCATAATTGCGCTCTTTTACGGCATTCTGAATTGTTGCTCGCGAAACGTCTGGCTCCAAATTGGCGATTTTTTCTTCTTCTAACTTTCAAGACTTGAAAGGTTCGTGGTTTGTTATGGTAAACACGAGATTTTAAGAAGCCTTAAAAGAAGAGGGCTGGTACTGTTAGATCTGGTGATCTGGATGGTCAGCTCAAATCTCTAAAATGGGAGATTACTCGAAATTCGTATGTATTTCAAAATCTCCATCGTAGCCCCACCTGTTTATGCGGTTGCTCGGTTGATCGAGAACCATTGCAGCAACTTGAGGCATAAATAATCATTAAGTATCTGCAGGTAACACTCACCATTTAAGGTCACAATAATGCCACCGGCGTTTCCAAAAAATAATGGCCAATAATTTGTTTTTTCCTGCACATGCAGCACCAAACCGTTGCTTTGAATGGATGCAATGGATATTCATGCAAAAATAGGAGCCAGTTAAAATAATGTCATTACTTCTGCGCCACCTTGTATATTATAGAATAGACATGAAATTTTGCTTTTCTCAAGAAGTCTTATAGTGTTGTTTCAATATAAAAGGTATTATTCAGTGTTAAAAGTTCTTAACAATATTGTTTTTGTGTGTGCAGGTGTTCTGCCCCAAAAATTGTGTATTTTGTGCGAAGTGTACTCGGCCGCTGGCTTGTTGAAATGGGAGTAGTACAAAGATTTACAAGTTGGTAACGCTGTAAGGAAAATATCAGGTCAATGTTGAAAAACCCCAATTGATATTGGTTTAGGGCAAAAGTTCTAATGTTATCGGGAACACGTATGATCACCTCTGATAAGGAGTTATTTCTAATCAGACGGACAGCCAGAGTAATATTAATTAACACAAGAGTGTTTCTTTTACAAAAATGTTCTTGTGCACTAAAAAAATCCCTTTATTGGTTGAGATCGTGCTTGTTTGTGAATTTAACAAATCTGCTCGGAAATAAAACTTCGGGTAAAATATACTCTCAGCAACTCTGCCCAATTTAGAGCACGTGTGAAAATCATTCTTAAGGAAAAACCTTTTTGCTTTGCCTTTAAAGTATCAATTTGTTAGGGCCCGATAATCCCAGTTGGCTACTTGGTGGTCTGACAGTAATTTGATCTTTGGATTGTGGGTTTGATTTTTGGCCCGACTTTCTTTCAGTAAACATCAAGAAGAATGTAGTTGGCGATTTTGTTCTGACATTTCATGGGTTAAATTAAAGTTATTTCAATTTCATTACAGCATTAAAAAACTATGTATATTTTTATCTGGGTAAAAATGGGTCAACGTGAAGCGGCAAGGCGACCTTTTTTCGCCCAATTCATATACATTTTTTCATTGTACATTTATTTGTGCAGTGATTTTGCATATACAACTTGTGTGTTCTATATTCTGTACATACATTTTATTTGCACAGTGGGATGAGGGAGTACATATTTTGTGATCTATATATTTTTTAATGCTTAAAATATTTCTGATATTTGACCATATTAAATAAAAGAGGCCATAACAATTACAACTTCAATCAAAACATAAATCTCCTTGTTTGAATTGTCGCCATCGACGTTACTCCAACTAGAATGGAATATAGGAGTATGGGCAATTGCGAAATGTTATTGATGGACTATTACTGCAGCTAAGGCTTATCAGATGGCAATTGGCCAACGACCCCAAGGATGCCATTTAATTCACTGTAGACTTGTTTTATTTTAAGTCATTTATATGCTTTTGGATCGTTAATTCTTATTTTTATTCCTGCTTTCAAAATTTCTAAAGGTTAAATTTTAATATAGAATAGGTATTGCCATCATCTACTACAAAATAAATAGAAAAAAATCATTTTTATCCAATAATTAATGGTTCAACTAAAGATGACAACTAAAGTTTAGTAGAATTGAAGGCCGACAATAGCAAATTTTTTAGTGTCCAGAACAACATTGAAATTTATGTCAAAGCTGCATTGAAGGCGACAGGACTCAAAAAGCGGGCATAAGTCGTTCGAAATTCCATATGTTACCATTTTCGCAATCTCGTTTGCCTTATTACTTCCACTACCAGCAAATAAAAGAAGTTGGGTTGTTTCAGTTTAACTATCGTTATAATGCCATTGCTTTTTTTCTCATGACCCTTTCAATCAAACATGAAACCAACCCACTGTTCCCCGCATGTATGCATGCATGTACATATATTTCGTGTCCACTTTTTTCCCAGTCTTTGTCAATGTCTTTATTGTATTGTAGCTGCATCAATAGCATTTACATAGAATTTTCCTGTTTTTTTTTTAAATATTCAATACACATTTTTTTCTTTTGCAAACATTATGGACTTTTGTTGGGGTTTGTTCCATTTTCATGCCAGTTTTCCAATTTTTTTAAATATATTTATATCGCATTTCGTCTATCTTTGTACCCTACAGTAGATGTTTGTATTTATAACATAGAAATCATATTCTGTTATTTTTGTTTAAATGGATCAGCAGTTAGGGGATGATACCTTCTCGTATAATGTACTTCTTCTGTGCTGGGACTAGGAAAATAGGTTAAGTGAGTGAGATTAGAGCCAATAGTGTTAGATTGAGTTTTTTCATACCGAAAGTGGCAGAAAAGATTTTTGCAGGGAGTTTATTCCTCAAACGAATTGTTCTGGAAGAGACCGAATTTTCTCTGTAAACTAAAGTGCAATTCGCAGTCATATCGAGCACACATGAATGTGTTCTTAAAGAAAAGCGAGATGGTCTTAAAGCAGAATGAATTTCGGCAACAACTTTACGTATTTCACTAACGTACATTTTATTGTAGTGACAATAAAACGGCGAGACATTCCCCATACTACGTCAATATGGCAAAGGGTCGTTGCATTTGGACATATCGATGGGCTTCTTCGGTTTCTGCTATACGTGGTCGAATAACTTCAAAATAGACTTTGCGGACCGCACAATACATGACAGATGTATTCCATTTTATGATGGGTAAAGGGGGTATAAAAAGAAATAAAATCGGTTGAATGTCTCGCAATGTGATACTTTCCACAAGTTCACAGTAGACTATGAACAATTGCTTGAAATATTCAATGTTTATTCATTGAATATTTTACATTAAATAATTTTTCATAAACATTTCCAGCTCTGAAATAAATTTGAGTTGTAGAAATGTAACATATTTCGCATACTATTTGAGCAATTCGTTGAAAAAAGAACATATTTTTTTTTTGCACTACTACAAAACAAACATATTAGAATAGAAGACAATTAGTTTGTTAAAAGCGAAAACACCTTTGTAAGACCGATACACTAGAACCTTTTTGGCGTTATGAAAGAGGTGTACAGCTCATCGGATGCACTGAATTATCCTGGCGAGAACGTTAGAAGATTTCGATTCCTTAAAACTTGTTTATATCACCCATATTTATAGATGGAACATCATACAATAGTGGATGTATGTAACAACAATTATAATCTATTTTTTTCGCATGGATTGGTTTGTTCAAGATCGGCACTAAGTGCATTATTCGTATGTTTGCTGATGTCTGAATTAACCGACACATTGGGTCTATTGTTGAACACGCCAGGCGCAAATACGAACAGTAAATACCGCTGTCATCCGCAAAGGAGTAGACAGGGCTGGAAGTTTGATAGAGAAGTAAAAAAAAGTATTTATTTATTTATTTGCCTTTTATCGAGAATAAAAGGTGAACAAAATTTTCAATTAAATTAATTTCCATGAACAAAAAATATTTTTTTGCAAAATTCAAACAAAAAGTACACAAAGGCAACAACAACACAAAAGTGGCGATCAGCATTTCACGAAAAGCAAACAGATTTCACTTGAAATTTTTTTCACGACAAAGTAAATTTTTCAAATAGATGGAAATTCTTAGCAAAGAGCAAAAACGAAACAAGATCTAATTTGCCATAAAATTTTAAAATGTGTTTTCAAAGAAACGACATGATTTAGGAGGCCATAACACTCCTCCTTTTAAACAAATAATACATCAACTAGTGAATGTTCTAACATTTCAATGAACTGAAATTATCATTGTCTCCGTATAGAGTACCATGTGTTTTGCATGGGTCGATTATGCTTTTGTTAATTGCTCTTTATATCAATATATACAAATGGGCGTTGGCTATTTATTTCATATGTAGTATATACCTTTTTTTAAATATATGTATATATTTTTTTTAATTCAGTATGGCACATTAATTACGAAATACATAATTTCATTATTCAAAACATTAAACGCGATTAATTAAAGAAAAAAACTTCCAGGTATCGCAGCTAAATTAGTATATTCTTTAACAAAATCTCTTTAAATATCGATATGTTAAAAAATAGTCACGCTATGATTGCCACAAAAAATTTATATTTATGGAACATAAAATGTTATATGTATCCATTTTTATAATCCTTTCAATTTGGGCTTCTCATGAAAAGTTAATAGCAGTAGACACTGCAAAACTTTGAATCGCGTCAGGAAATTCTAATTCAATTTCGAAAAATATTCTTATACCACCTTTCCAAGATCGACGTTCAAAATGACCAAAAAGTATTTTTTGGAGTTTAAATATTATACCCATTTTCGAACTTTTAAACAAAATCATTTGCTCATTTATCTGACCCAAATGCAAATCAATTCAACGCCTGTCAATTTCATCCAAACATTTAATTAATTATTGTTCATGGTAAAAGCGATCTTTATAATTGAATATCAAGTCAACGTTTTTTAAGAGGCAGCTTTTGGAATCAATAAAATCATGTCTTTAAAGTAGTTGGAACAATCGACGACCGTAACGCAACTCACACTTTTTTCAGTAATAGTTCTAGTCCTTGATCCTGGTTCAGTTCGTCTAACATTTCGAAAACATTTCTCTATCGACCTCAGTATTGTTTAGTAAGGTTATCGATATTAAAGAAGTTGTTCCGTTTAGTGTCTAAACCTCCACATGGTGTTGTATTTCTTAAAGCTTTTCAATGAGTATTGATACCACTATTGATTGCTACTACTAATTTGATATTCCTATCTTTAATCGGGGAACAATTACTCGTTATCATACCCCTCCAATCAACCTAACCTAACCTAACCTAAAAATAAAATTAATTTTCTTTTAATGAAATTAACTGAATTATTTTACAGTTTAATTGAAAACAATAAAAAGAATATTTAAATACCCGCAATTAAATTGCTTGATATTAACTTTAAGCAAAGTTATTTAATCTAAAACTAAAAAGTTTATCTGGATTAAGTCTATTGCAAAAGTTTTCCTTTCTCATTAGTACGTTTATCGACTTTTGTCTTTTTTCTTTAACTCTGCCCAACAAAAATATATTGTCTATTGTTTTCAAGTTTGTCGAATGGATCAAAAACAAACAAACAAGGAAACAGACAAACAAACAGCACTTGCATATTTGTCTACTTAAATGAAGTCCATGTAATCGCTCTCTAAAATTATTCTAAGCTGAAAAAGAAAACAAATAAATAAGTAATAATGCGATGGTTATCTAACCCATTTCTAAATTCTTTAGATTTTGTCTATCACATTCGTTCTTTTCTTATTTATTTGCCATCTTATTGTGCAGCCTCTTTTGTTTGTGACCTACGGATATGCAATAATCACAACATGATGTCGCCTGTTGTAAGTAGATTTCTATACGAATACAAGTATATTTGTGAGGGTATGCATGTGTGTGTATATATGTTCATGTAAACATGTATTGTTTTCAAATTAAAAAAACAACAGCAACAACAACAGCGACACAAATGCTGATGGCATAAAAACCCTGACACTGAAGTTTTAATCTTGAAATGCAATTAACAAGAGTTTCTTGCTGAGCTTTTTGCTTTCTGTTTTATTTTTTCTTCATTTTTTTATTAGAAAAAAAAATCGTGCAGGTTTCTTAAACACGCTAAACATTGCTATTATCGCAAAAATTATTGTATGAGAAAAAAGGATCAAAATGAATAAGAGGAATGTTGAAAATGAAACCCTTAAATGACACCGTACACTCTATTAGACTGCCTTGTTTGTTTTTGTTTTAAGACAAAGACACGAATATACATGAAAGTACACACTTACCTATACATGCGGAGGTAGTTCGGAAAGTTTAAAAAACTTTCTGCCAAGTTATTAAAAAAATGCCTTCTAAGTTTTTGACTCTGTTGCTCTTTTGTCAACTGCGGAAAGGGAAACAAAATTTGGCGGTTTAGAATTCGGTGTTATGAATTCAAAAATAAAAGAAAAAAATATTTCCAGTTCCTTAAATCTTATTCCCCTGCAAATTAAGAGGGAATTGCCAAGCATGACTTTCGCTTAAGTCGTTTTCTTACATTTCTTAATATAAATCAACACTTGCTGATTGCTGATGAGGTATCACCTGCTTTGACTTCGAGTATGTCTGCATGTCCATAAGCTGATAAGGGCAATCCACGCCTTGAAATTTTTTAAGTAAAGCAATCATATCGCTTGCCTCGTACATGTGTTAATGAAATCTGTTGTATGCCACATGTATGTAGCATGTAAATTTGTGTTAAAGAATTATTCCTTTAAATATTAAAAATTTTGAATTTCTCTTTAAAAAAACATTTTTGTTATCCACCCTCCTCTTCTTACATTTTGCTGTAATTTTTTGGATCCTGTTCTCCTTCTTCCTTATATTTTTCAATTTGAAATTTTTTTCACATGAGATTTTTGCTTTAATTTTTTTTTTTGTATTAAACAAAAGTACATCATTAAAATATTCATTCAGTCAACATGAAATGAAAATCATTTATTTTTTCTTTTATTTTTTTTATACTTGTACTTCATGCTCGTCAAGGGTCGAGTGAATGCATCCTTCGACATTTATTCATTCATTCATTGAGTCTTTCACTCATTCACCCGTTCATATATTCGTTCGTTCATATGTGCATTAGAGTGCGATTTATACAATAATCAAAGAATGTACTTGAAGTTCACTTTTTTCGTTAATGTTGTTGTTTGTTGTTGTTGTTGTTAAAACTGCTGCTGTTAAACATAAATAATAATAAAAAAGGTGTGAGAGTTTGAAAGCCGCTTTTTAAAAGAATTTCTTCTTTGTGTCACAACGTTTTGATTTAAAATTTACTTTGATTAAAATATAAAGAAAATGACATTAAATTATTAACGAGTGTTTAGCGAAGGACATCGCTTATGGTTAAAGATGTTAAATAATACTTTCTGAGTTTCAAAGTTTTTAAGTCTTATGGCGGTTACTTTTCCTGTGTACTTTATTCTGCACTCTTAGGGAGAAAAATTGACTTCAGCATTTATTAATAAACCAAAATTTACTAAAGAAAAGAGTGTAAAATTCTTAAAAAGGGTACAACTTTCTAAAGAATTTTTGACCCTTGAAAATATAAATATTAGAAGGAAATTGGTAACAATGATGATATACGGCATTAGAGATAATACAAAAATTTATATACATAAGAAATGAAATCAAATAATTTATTACTATGCTTTTTATGACTTATTATTTTTAGCTCATTGTTAAAAAAAATTGCGAAAAACGTACAGATTTCATACAGATTATCAAAAACTAATAATAATTTAATAATTCAGTCATTTTCAGAATCTACTTCAGCTTCGTCTTTTTTAATAATTTTCTACCATGATCTTCGAAAGCATGCAGTTTCTGAGCAAATTTCGATCGAGTGTTATTAACCTTGAGCTCTTGAGTACAACTCCTTGTATATTCACAGAGCTTCATCGCTTCCATCTCAATCAATGTCTACTCATAATTGACCACTAGCAATAAATCGATATGATATTAGAGCGAATGTCTTACGAAAATGATTTTACGTGCTCAGGCTTAATAGGAAACCAGAATTCATCCAAAGTTTCGTAGTGTCTTTGTATGATTTCATATGAAGGATATGTTGGTCCTTGAGCACAGTTCGCTTCAAAATTTACTTTTTTCATATTTGTTATAAATGAGATCGAACAACAAAAATTTCCTACTTTATCTACCTCTTTTCTTCATACTACCTGCAAAAGTATGAAATAAAAAAATGTTTTCGTTATAAATATGTCTCATAGAGGAGATTAGTCTGGATCCAAGAAAAATATTTTTATATCCATCTCTAAGAAAAGAAGGAGGTTCTATATTCACCAATATGATTTTTTATGTACAGCAATTTTTTCACCGTTTATAGAGCGACTTCGTCAATTCCTTTTTAATGTGAGAGGATATAATCCGGAGGTGATCGCATATTGTCCGATATCTAAAAGAAACAGGGGGAAAGGTTACTCCCAAAACTACCTCCCAAAAAAAAAAAAAAAATAACAAAAGCTGTTTAACAAGAGATTAGAGCGATTTTAAAAATGGACTTCTAAAACAATCATATATTCGTTACTTACTGAGATCTAGGAAGCTGATGCCAAGAAGACTGAAAGCTACAAAACAAATCTTGCCTCAAAAACTTTCTTGGAATCGTCTTGAAAAGACTCAGCAGGACGCATATATAAATATTTTAGTTATTTTAAACTCTTTAAAGACAATCTTTAAAGTCATTTAAATGTTTTTTTGAAATTCTTATTTTAAAAATTCCACGATTTTTTCACTTATGAGAAATACTCTCAATTATCACTTTTCATATATGAGCCATTTAGTGGAAAAAAATTTTAATTTTCTTTTTAATTTTTTATAACAAGAAATAAACTAACGAACAAATAAAAATTATAAATAAGAAAAACCAGCAAAGTCTAGGGCACATAATTGAGCCGTGAGTGAGCATTTCGTTAATTTGGGGCACTACCGCGTATTTCCATTTTTGAAAAATAAAACTTTTCAAAAGAAATTCCCAAGTCGTTTGACAAACTGTACTGCGTGATTTAATCAAAACGATGACGGAATTGTATTTTTACACAAGTAGCGAAAAATTATGACAATTTGGTTGCGCTGGATCTTGAATGTCAAAATGTTACAAAATAAACAAGTAGGAAAAAGGAAGAGCGAAATTAATATATGAATTTGGTGAACAAAACATCTTATTTGTCGTTTTTTAATATTTAATTTAGCTAAATTATGATTCTTCGGGGAATAAAGACAACGAATAATACTATTCCAGAAGGTTACAGCGTTCGAAACACATCCTAAATCACTCTCAGGTGGTCCATATGTATTAAAATCTACTTGTAATTTTTGCTTCATGTTTATCATGTGCACCACTAAAATTCCATTTTGATAAATACCATGAATTAAACCATTTCTTCTTATTGTATTTTATTTTTGTATGAGTTGAACGACAGAAAATGTTAAAATATTTCCATTAACAACGTTAATAAACACTTTCTGTATTCAAACGAAAAATTTTCTACTATATTTATTTAATCCGTATCGTTTAAAAACTTTCATTTTCTATATTCATTGCAATTTCCCACTAACGAAATGGCTTTCGAATAAATTCCCATCGCTTTTGGTAATACAGATTTAGGCTTTCGACAAGGATTCTCACTCTTACGAAAGGGAATTGACTTTCTGGTGGAATACCACATACTTCCGCACCTTCACAAGCGTATCAAAATCGTACTGCACACTACGAACTCGTATATTTTTTGTTTCAAATCGAAATATGCGATAACCCCCTGCTATTGATTGTAACTATTCGGCGTCTTAAAAATAAACATTTAAAAATTTTTCTTTTCCCATATGAATTTATGTTTAAAAATTGTCCATTAAGTGTTGAATAATTTGGTTATTGAAAAGAGTTTTTGTTTTCACAACTAAAAATGAAAAACTACCCCACCATTAAGGATGTATTTAAAAAAAATAATCCTTTTCTTTCAAACACCTGCACCGCCAATCACGAGAGGCACTTCATAATGTACAACAAGGACTTAACACATCCTAAATATTCATATTTATGTGTGTTTAATGTAAATATGCATTCGTAATAACAACAACAACAACAACAACAGCAACATTTACTAAATAAAATGGAGGACAAAAAATCAAATCAGAACTTGAAAATGGAAAACAAATTTTAAATCATTATCATCATTATGATGCATGAAAAGTAAATATTTATATAAAATGTTGCAATTCCATTAAAATATGCCTGCATCAGAGAATTGTTCAATATTAAAAAATAATAATAATAATAAATTTAAATAATTGAATTTATTATATATTTTTTTGACGAGTATTAGAAAGAAATATGTATGTCTGTTAATGGCATTTTATATTTATGAAAAATGTCTTCACATAAATTTTTTTGTTTAAATATTCATTTAAAGATCCTTGTGTAATTTAAGGGGAAAAAATTAACAAAATTTTTATCAAAGGATATTGACTAAATTAAAGTTTTTACAGGAAGGATATGCTTAACAAAGGTAGCTTTTGTGAATGTTATACCACATACACACATAAAAAAGTATAAATTGTATATTTTTATTTGTTGAATGATATCCATCAAAATATTATTTCATATTAATATTTAAATGTGTTTCGACTACCAAAGAGTTGCAAATACCAAGACGTTTGCTTGTTTTTAGTCTTCCCTGATTTCGATTGGCATCTAAAATTTTTTTGTGAGCGAGTCAATATGTTTTCAAATTTCATTATTAAAACTATTATCCTAATGATAAGAATACTAATTATTGTTTCTTAATATTGAAATATATCGGAATTGTTTGTTGCGGCTTTAGCTGTTCATGTAGCGACATGTCATGGTTGAAGGATTAATTGCTGTCGTTGCAAGAATTAATGGCATTACGTTTTTCTATAGAGAAATATTTGAAAGTGAATGCGTTTACCATCGATATAAATTTCGACTTCCTGTGTATGAATCTATATATTATTGTTATTGTATGCTGCATTGTTATTTATTATATATCATTGTTAATGGTTTGATTACAGTTTAAATTAGTTCTTTATGATTTATTCAACCAGGTGTAAAATTTTAGATGTCGCTTCGGGTAACTCGGACCCTTTTCCCTAATGTCTATTTTTTTCGGAGTACATTAAAATTTTTTAGAACTCGTTTTATCAGAAAATTATTATAATGCATTTCCGAGCACCCAATTCGAGAAAAATTGTGAATATAAGATAAATTTATTTTCTTACACGAGTTGAACTTGTTCTCTTTACTCTCCGAAAAATAATTCTTTTTTCTTATATTTGATGTAAATGTAGGTATACATCTCTGTTAACCTTTTTCCTGGAGGTCATAACAACTCGTTAAAATAGACTTTAAGTCCGAAGTTGCTTGTTGGTTAAGAGCTTAATGAGCAAATGTAATTAAAGTTAAATCTTCTAAATGAAATCTCTAATTGCCTTGGTAAATCCCACCGGGGGCACGGAGTATACATCCTGTCTAGGTGGCTTGGTGTTGTGCTTCCTGAAGTATAGAGTTATCAAGTTTCCGGACCTAGACCTTCTTGCTGATAACCCCAAAAAACTTTTATGTTGCTACCCAGCCCCTGAAATAACAGGGTAACGGGCGCTTGCAAGTAAATTAAAGATAAAATTGGAGTCGCTCGCTCTTCCGGATGGGTAATGTGGTCTATCCAGATCCAGTTACCCATAGAAATTAATATGTTACAACCCAATTCCTGAAATAACAGGATAACAGAAGTAGTTTTGCCTATGCTTGTCTTAGTTAAGGTGCTACCGTTACCTCAGGTTTGCGCGGGACCTAAAATCGGAGCAGAGGTCCTATATAGTAACACGAGAATCAGTAGCCCCTAGGACTTGTCCTAGACTGGTTAGTGGTGAGGCCCCTTCGGGGATCACGTGGTGGCTGTGGTTAAAACCCAAAGATAAGCGGGAAGAGTTATTGTTCGGATGAGTGTGTCTGGAATGTGGAGCCAGTGATCGTATTGTATACGCTCTCTTCAATCCATGTACCTCTACGTGCTGTTGCTATTCGACAGGACTGCTCTGGCGGTTGTGGTTGCTGAGTGTTCCATGATAGGGGGACTTCTTACAGCTGGGCCTTTGGGGTGATAGGAGGTTAGATATAGTTCCAGCACTTTTGCATGGTGTGTGCACATAGTTCTGCAGCATGTACCGAATTCGCTACAGTGTCGTCCTTATCAGGGTCACATGTGATCCTGAACCCATTTGTGCCTTTATTAGCGGCGACGGGAACGACTATGAACGGTTTTATTCACCCAGTGCGAAAAGCACCATCGGATTAGATCTTATAACAGTTACTGACATAAATCTTTAACATATTTGCCTTGGCAGATCGTTGACATGAAGCTGGCATAGGGTCTATCTGTCTGCTAAATAATGACTAAAATTTATACTGAAATCCAACAATGCCATCGCTAATAATGGCATTTCGTATTATTAGGCAAGAGGAAAAATTTAATATTTATTTTAAATACTTAATATTGAAATTGACTGACCTTCGTAGACTAGTAGGTAGTGTGCTAGATTCGTAGTGCGAAGGTCCCAGGTTCGAATCCTGCCGCAGAACTTTGGCAGTTTGTGTCTGATAATTAAATGGAGCGCACAACAAGCCTTCACTGGCTTAAGTGGATGTCGTATGACATGGGCTTATCACACCCCTCCAATCAGCCTAACCTAACCTTACCCTAATATTGAAATTGATCAGTATTGTACTAAAAAAAATATTAATAAATATATCAATGATAAGTGGAATCATTTTCACTTAAAGGTCGTCAAAATGTAAACATGTTGCAAGAAAAATAAAACAGACTCGTATCAAATATTAATAGTTTATTGTGCTGTTTGTATAAAAACATTCTAAACCTATTATGATTATGCATTTTGTAATATTTATATGCGATAGAGAATTACCATGTTGTTTTAATGTTTTCAAACTGCTTAAAGCTCACTAACGATTTGATTTAGCGACCAACAAAATGAATGGCATGTGAACAGCTAAAGCCACATCAAACGAATTTGAAAACTTTAAATATTATTGCTAATATTTTATACATATATTTTTTCCATAATGTTTGCAACATTCCTTTTAAATAGAATCAGATATTACTTTTCGCAAAAAAAAAGAAAACTTTTTCAATTCCAAACAAATACAGTAAAAAATTCATCACAACTGACTTCATAAAATAGTGAAGAATATTTAAGAAAACTCAAACGAAACGGAAGTAAAATGAATTTCCTTCCAAAAAGCGGATACAAGTGCTAAACTCTGAAGTAGACTTCTCTATGCCAAAATAAACGAAATCAAAAATATTTTTACATTTAATATCGCATAATATTTATACAATAGAAATTGAAAAACTTTTCATTGCCAACGAATATATTAAGTTAAATGGTATCGCTAAGAACCAAGGAAAAAAATACACTAAAACAAAATAACAAACTGGGGTTATTGTGGCAAACGTGGCGACAAACTGTCATTGTGGTTGACATTTATTAGACAGTCTTGTTTAAGAATGCCACACTAAAAAACAACAATATTGCTTTGCGAAAAGAAATCAAATGTCAGCAACGACTAACTACACCAGAACGAAATGAGAAGGAATCTACGATTCATGTAAAAAATGCATAAATAAGTGCACGGAAATTAAAGGGAATCCTTTCAATAAGGACAAAATATTTTTATGTTTATGCTATTGAAAGTAAAGATAGATGAGGAAAAATAAACATTGGGAAACAATGGAGCTTATAAGTTCTTCCAGAGAAATATCAGTGGTAAAAATAACAGCAACTCGGTTTTACAAATTCCTTTAAATGTCCTTATGTGTGTGTATGTGTGTGTAATTGTGAGCATTTTTATGTGAATGTGCCTGTAAAAAAATAAACATTCTTCCTTACAAATGTTTCGTTTGTCTGCCCTTTAAGTAATTGTTTGTTTGTTGGCTGCCTGCAATTGATACGTTTTCCGTTTTGTTTTGTCCGTTTGTCATTGTTGGCAAATCTGGGTTACTTCTGGCAAACTGCAGTTGTGTGCCAAAAAAAGATAAGATTTAATTCAACCAATTTTTTGTTTTCTTCGTATAGTAACTGCAGCTCTACTGCAGTTAAACTATGGTCAGAAAAAAATCTGTTGCAATTAGTTTTAGGATAAAAGCACTCTTTAAATAAAGAGTTGCTAGTGCATGAAGCACTTTATTTGAAATTTTACTTAAGACAAAAAAGAAAGCCCTAAGAAACTAAAAAAAATTATATTTTAAGTCTCTGTTTGGTGATTCCAAAGTTTAATTTCTAGGCTTAAATAGAACATATTGCGAGAATTACTATTTTCTACTTGACTTTTTTTGTGGAAGATTTTATTTTATTATTTACTGTTAATTGGTCTAGGGACTTAACCATTACAAGTCTTATTACAATCCATATTACAAATATGATTTAATGTAAAATGGATACATAGACTCAGTTATTTAAAAATAAAATTAAATCCTTTCTAATGGCATGAAAATTCTCCTTGAAATCGATCTGATGAAATTCATTAAATTCGTCACAAATTTGACGATATGTGCATATATCAGCACTAGCAAAGTTTCAGCGAAAGTAATGAATACTCAGAAGCTTCCAAAAACCTTTTAGCTTTATGAGGAACTAAGCGTTAAGTGTGTTTTTATGTATACATACTAAAAAATTAATTCTACCAGTTTTGCACAAAACCTTAGACTCAACAAACAAACCTTAAGGTATGGCTTATTAAATAATATCGAGTTGTCCATTTACTGGTCTCAAAATCGCCGGTCTAGCAAGATTGTCGGCTGTTAAGTACTGTCATCTAAAATATCACTTATTTAGTACAAGATTTGGCATTTACGAATAAGGATTGACTAACAACCGCAAAAGGCGTTAAAGTAATTTAAACTTATTACCAAAGCGCTGGTAGAAATATGGCCAGGGTGATTATGGTCGTCACATTCGACCTACTGTGCAAGGAATGGACAAGGTTATGAATAAATTTGAAGAGAAATGAGAGAGAGTCAGGCCTGTACATCACCGCAATGTGCACATTGCCGAAAATATCACTTCTATTAGTGAATTGGGCTTATCTTACCGCTCTTTATAGCATATTTTACATTTAGATTTGCACTTCCAGTCCAATTCCCGCAACAATTAAAGCCACCTGACCATTCACGAAGCGTCGTCGTAGAAATGTATGATGATTAGGTGCTAGAGCAATCTGCTTTCAAAGCTGATTTTTCAAACAAAATTTAAATACGTCGACAAGTCAAACTGTCGTAAGTGGTGCTCGAAGAATACAGAAGTGATTATGGAAAAGTCATTGTATTCAGCAAAAGTGGCTGTTTAATATAGCTTTCTGGTGTGTAGGTGGAATTGGGCCGTATTTGTTACAAAACGGCGCTGGAAGAACCGATCACAACATTATGGCCATATGATAATTGACTTTTTTTGGAACTGCAGTTGAACATTATGAACTAGACAATATGTGGTTTCAACGAGCTTCATTACGTGAGATTTTGTTTTTAAAATGCGTCATGTGATTTGATGCCTCTAGAGTTTTTTTTTCGGGCTCCTTCCAGACCGCATCTACCCGGATAGTCGCCTAATATTGGAGCATTTTTAAACCAACATGCGTCAAGTTATCGAGAAGTACCCCAAAAGTATCCACTCCTGCAACTAATCTAGGAGTGCTCATTTAAATGACATTGTATTTCGTAGGTATTGGCAAATTCTTTTTATCAAAGTCATAGACTTGTGTGCATTTTATTAAGTTTACCTTTTGAAACCAAAAAATGGATTACCCGATTTCGTCACTCTTATTGAAGTCGACTGCTCTTCCTTATTAAATTTTGGTCCAAGCTGGATGTCAACCACATAATGAGCACGACTAGACTACTATACTTTACACCGTTCACAGCTACACTTTACATATGGGAGGTATGTCAAGCTTTTGTAAGCATTTTTCCGGATACAATAATTCTCTAAATGCCAGGAGATTAAAAAATACCAGGAATAATTTGAGCAGCATATTATACTCACTAATTCACATGATCAGCATGAGATGAGCAACTTTTTGTCCAACAGAGGGCTTAAGTACAGTACTAAGACTATGGTGCTAAGATGCCATAGAAATTAATTGAATGCAACTAATATCTTCTTTCTCTTTGTGTTAAAAAATACCAACCTCGAAATGAAAAACAGGTTAATTTTTTGCTAGTCAGGATGTTTGGCATAAGATCCTTTTATATTTCAAATTGCCTTCGTTTCGTACGACATTTTCTTTGTGATCCAAAAAAGCAGTAAGCTTTCGACTAAAGGAGTGTAAACATTAATACTAGAACTCATGATGTAAATCTTAGCTTAAGTGTTACGTAATTGCGTATATGAAGTATTAATTTTTGTTGTTCTTATACGAGTACGATTAGCCCCCTTAAAATTCTAAAAATTTCAATCATATGCGATAATTAGTTCCTTGAAATTCTGAAGATATTATACCTCGATTGCATTTCCCATTGATTAAATTTAAATGCCACTAATTTCACATTCAAGCTTTTTTTATTTTCTCTAACCCAATTACCTTTTGGATTTCATTTAAAATTTTATCTCCCAAATTTCGAGCCAAAAGCTCAACAAAATTAATTTAAATTTAGCTACAAGCAATAGCCCTTAATTAATCAAGCTCATGAAATATTGGCCTACAACTCCTCCTCTATAACAAACTAAAGTTTCAAATTAAATAATTAATAACCTGCAAATATTTCCAAGTGTATCAAGTGTACGATTAATTGCTGTAATACGAGTACAAAACTCGATGGAAACTTTTATTAAACATCAGCAGCTAAATGCATAAAAAGTTTTTAAACAACAACGAAAAACACAAAAACATAGAGACGAATGGAATGACTGATTGAGTACTTGATTGATTTATGCAAATCATGTATTAAATCCAATGGAACGTGTAGAGGTTCAACGTTACGCATGAGTATTGCGTGTGCAATGGCATTAAGTATACGTTGCGGAATAAAAATTCTTCCTTCAAAGAATTTTGTTTGTGCCTGCAAAATAGAAAAATATAACAGCAAAATAATATAAACAAGCAAACAAATTGTTAAGTTCGTTGAATGGCAAAATATGAGTCGAAGTGCAACTCTTACCCAATGACTTTTCTTCATTCACCTGCACATTTAAACTACTTAACGTTTTTAATTACCTTTTATAAATTACCGTAACTTTATTTTTTTTTTCTTCTATACATTTGGTTTTATTTCGAAATCATTGCTGATTTAATTAAAAAATATGTTTTCACTCGTCTTGCTTTAAAGAGTTTTTCTGCCTTGTACGTTTAATGTTCGTTTTTATGCCCTACAACAGCCAATAATGTCTGGTACTATATTAAGCCCTTAATAAGGAGTCACTTGTTGGCTGGTTATCTTACCTTGTCACAATTTGGGTGTAAGAAGTTTTTAGTTTAGTAACAAGCCATTTAATGTCGCTAAAATAGAAGTTTTTATGAATCGTCAATAAATGAGAGAATTATGCTGGAGAATTATGTGAATGCTCAGTGAATGCAATTGTTTGTTGCTTTGGTTCATACATAAGATCCACATCCTTTATTTCCATTAAGAAAAAAATGTTTGAATTGCTTTTATACTGATGGTCTTTCGACCCTATAAAAAAAACACAAACATAGGACAGTAAAAATGTCCCATATATAGGAACAAAAACCTATACCCAAGAGGAACTCCCTGTCAATAAAGTATTTCCTCAACTCTCTCCAGTCAATAAATACCCTTGAGATGAAATATGTCTGGTAAGGTGTTGCCCTCCACAAAACCTTTGCACTGAGAAAGGAAGTATTCCACTATCTTAATATATTCACTACATGCCTCATATTCATTCTGCTCCGTAGCAACAATCCAGTGCAGATTTTGTTTTTTTTTTAATTTATTTATATAATAAACAATTCAGTACAATTAGTGTTGCCTCAGCGACTTAGAGGCATTATTGAGGCGATGTGCTCTTAAGTTGAGGTATCCTATCAAGACTCCAATCAAGTCACTTAAATCGTATTTTCTTAATCTTAACAAGTCCTCCGTTTAATCCTAGTTTGGGTCGCCTCATGTTAGTTTGGTGGTATTACCTACAGTCCCGCGATTCCACAGTGTTCTGTTGGACAGTTTTTCTCAACTTTAAAGCTCAGACCTTGCAGACCTAAATGACTTCGCATTGACCAGTGTCACTGTTTGCAATGTTCTGGCTCCAATTGGCTGCCTTTTAGTAGATCATTTCAGATTACGCTGTGGTAGCCCGGCAACCAAAAGAGAAGGATCCTACCACCTCCTTCGTAATTATTAACAATATTTTTCTAATACAAGATGGTCACGAAATTATTCCTCCTAGATCCTCTCAGATCACCGATTGACTAGCCATAAAAATGGTGACTTTAGTAATCTTAAAGTTTATACTGAACTAACTCACGCACGGATATCTTCGTGGAAGACCGTGTTGTTGTCAGCAAGGTGGAAGTAAATTTCGGTATCTGGGTTTTCCATAGAGAGTCCTTTGCCGGTATTTAGTCCTAGAACACTCCGTTTAACAACATGTACTCTAGAGTCCTGTCCATCCGAAAGTGTTCGTATGTGGATCAGATATATTCATTTGCCGTGTTGTAAGTCTCTGAAGTAATTTTGTCAAATTAGAATTATGAAGATCTTTAAAATCTCTCAAACTGGATTTTTTTGTATACGTTTAACATGAAAAGAGTTCAATTTACTAATATTTTAGGCACCAAGAGTCCCATATCTAACAATGACTTAAAATTTCGTAAGAATATTTGTATAATTACATAAAAATAAGAACTAAATGTCTTAATAGGCTTTTGCAGTATTTAATTAAAACAAAACTTTTTCGCTACTTTTACAAGTGTAGGGTTAAAAGCTGTCAAGTTTTGCTTATTGTACGTGACTTTTTATTATCACTTATTAAACACGATTTTGTTTGTTTTTATTCACTGCGTTCCGCAAAAAGGCTTATGGTTTTCTATATAAAAATTTCAAATAAAAATAAATATCGAAACCAAAGTGAAAACAGGGAAGGGGGCAGTGGAGAATTTATTTCGAGTTTTAAGTAAAATACAGGATATTCTTTTTTCTATGATTAACACAACCCGACAAATTTTTCTATATTTTTTAACTTTAATATGTAGAGCAAATAATCTGTTAAGCAAAAGCCCTCATTTGCAAGAAATCTCTTTAATAAATTTGAAATAACGCAGGGAGTTTTTAAACTTATTTGTATTTTTAATAGAGTCAAGCATATGAAAGAAAGAAAGTTTCCATTTAAAAGGGGAAATGGTAAATATTTCAGATTTTTCATAGATAATCACACACGAATGGCTTGCTAGAAATATGTTTTCCGGAACTATATTATGATCTTCGTAACATTGTAATGTGGTGAGAAATAGGCCAATGCGATTTCCAGTTCTCCATAGAACACTTTTATTATCCGGTTCAACGCATATCGCTTAGATTTACATACGCAGTTCTGTTGCTGATTCCACTTTGAATTTTTATACTCGTATGTACTCAGTCGCCGTTGTCCTTTTGTTGCTGAAGGTCGTATTTCTACAGGATGTTTTTTTTTTACTTTGTTAAGTTATAAGTGGAAAACTCAAGTTCAGAAAATGTTATTGAAATAAAAAAGTTTATATATTGATGTATTTTTTATTAAGTTTATTTTCTTTGTCACATACTTAATATTGAAATTTATTATTTGGAATAAAGATTTTATTTTTAATTTTTTGCCCAACTGAATACAATCATTAACGACCAACGACCCATACAATTGGGTGTTGAGAGAAAAATAAAATAGACTCACGTTGGGTAAATTGTTTGTTGTTTTGTTTGTATAGAAACATTCTAAGCCTACTATGATTATGTATTTGTTGTAATTCATATGCAATATTGAATTCTCATATTGTATTTGATTTATGTGTCATAAACATCCGAGGTTGAATGTTTGCACACTGCTTAAACTCCACCGACGATTTGGTTTTAGCAACCAATGAAATGTCGGCATATGAAGAGCTAAAGCCACAACAAACAATAAATTTTTTTTAAATATTTTCGATATTCTTAAAACACAGTATTAATATGAGTGAATATGAGAAAATAGCCATGTCCATAATTATATAAACGTAGTGTAAACATATGCTTATGACTTAAAGCCTTTTTCATAAATAAAACTAAAAAATAACATATTAAATATACGCAAAGAAGAAGTTCAATATAATTCTGAAAACAGACTATCGATTAATGTAATTAACGAGATAAAACTTTAATTAAAATCGAATTGTCTTGTTTGAATTTAAAATACGAATATGTGTTCGAGTATATGTTGGGAACCCATACTAACACAAATGGAGGTAGACCGGAAATGGAGGTAGACCGGCCATACTATCAGAAAGAATACTGACAGTATATCAAGGATGGCGCTAGAGTGGAACACTTAAGGCTCAAGAAGTCGTAGTGGTCCAAAAAACACATGGAAACGCACGTTACCTAGAGAACTCGGACAGTGTAATCTTTAATGGAAAGACGCAAAACAACTGCTGCAAATCGTGTAAGATGGGGGTGCTTTATGGAAGCCATATGCTTCCAAGGGTGTAAAGGAAAAAAATATTTTCAAATATGATACTTAAATTTTTTTAATTTTTTATCATGAATTCCTAATAAATTGCTAAAGATTAATTTAGTAACAATTTATTGCTCGTACGCAATAGACAACATGTTTATTATGAATAAAATTATATTTGAAATATACAAAAACAACTAAAATTATCTCGTCGCAATATTGCACTGCTGTCGTCCACCATTATAATATAGTCTATGCAACCATATTGCTACCATGTTTTTTGTGTAAAGAAATTTTCTTTTAACTATATCGCATTCTAGCCCAATTATATATATTTAAACGGAGATTTGAAACTTAATATTCTTACATTTATTTTATATTCTTTAATAAAACAAAAAATAATAAAAAAGAAGGGGAACCTTTAGTTGAAAAATAAAATTAAATGTTCGAAAAATATAAAACTTTTTACTACATTTTTATTTAAAATTTCTTTTTATCATTTTGTTTAAAAACCTTTAAGTAAAAATCAACTTTTACTCGCATTTGTTGTTTGGTTAATGACATTCCTAAACTAAAATGGCTACACAAGGCAACATTTACCAAGCGAATGGCAGAGGCAGACATAAGGACGGACAGAAAGTTAATCTTGTGGATACAGATATTTAAAAAAAAATAATAAAATAAGTACCGCAAATGTTGGATGCATTTGTAATATTACAATAATGATAATATAAAATATATAGATAAGAAATATGTACATGTGGATGTAAATGTACTTCTGTGCCACAAGTAAAACAATCATATTTATTTAGTATTTTTTTTTTATTTTTGTATTTTTTCGCCAGACATTGTCATTTTCTCTACTCATTAGTTTGTGCTTAATGATGGCAGAATAAAATGATTCGTGTATTAAAGCAAGAAAAAAATACCGACATTGGGGCAGATAAAATGCAACTTCCTCAAAAGTATTTTAAGGACATATGGACAAAAGGCAAAATCAACTAATAAATTGAACATTTTGTGCATCTTAGAAAATTTTAAAGATATAAAAATAAAAGTTTTGATTAAAAAATTATTTCAGCTCAAGGTCATATTTAATGGTTTAAACATCGATATTACGATACGAAGAGGATGTAACTATTTAAGGCGATACTTGTATCCTAGTCTAACTTAGTTTATAAGGCTAGACCTTGAGGAGCTTAGCAGATGGTTCCAACAGGCAATCTTCAAGGGCACAAGGATTCCATATTGATTATATATTTTTTGTTACCCCTACACACTTCTTTTGTCGTTTCTAAATATATTCACCTCTACAAGCTCTCTTAAGCACTCCTTTTATATCCTTACAGGAATCACAAAGGGACCAAAACGAAATATTTATCCAAGTGAGCAAGTTTTGCCCTCTTCGATTATTCTAATAATAAAACCTGAATGTCTGAACATTTTAATACTTTAATATCAATGAAAATACATTCACTGAGTGAAAAAATGTTTTTAATTTTTTTAGACACTCTGGGTAATTAATTTGCTTTACAAATTAATATTAAAGGCATTCTTGTTTCGTACATAAATTTTATATATTCTAAACTTCTAAATACGCCACTAAAAATGATTTTTTGTTAATATTTTTCTTTAAAGAAAAGGGAAAATGAGATAGTGTTATGAATATAAGAGAAAAAAATATTTTCGAGTTATGACATTATGTCAGCAAATTAGTAATATTTATTAACTAAATTTATTAACTACTATTTTGAATTAAAAGCACTAATATATCGTTATCGTAGAAAGAAAATGTCCGAATAAAGAACTGTTCTTCTTTTAGCATTCACTGCGAGGCCGAACAGAAAATATAATAACATTTATTGTTCTGTGAAAAGTGTAATATTTTAAAAATCTATTTATCGCTGCATTTAGAAAACTACAACATTCTCAACGTTCTTGTAGGATTGTAATAAGTCTGCACTTCTTGAAATAAAAACGTCATTCAACCAAATATATTTCCCTCACCATTAAACCCACTTTCCCATTACGTGTCTGCCTTTAAGTTTCCCCGGCACATCCTTGCACTATAAATTTTGGGTACTGAGCAAATTGCCATCCCTCCTTTTGTCAATCACGTCTGGCAAAAACTTATTTCGATATAAAATCCATTTACGATGAACTTTGTTTAATATCGCATTTCCTTTCCAGGTATAGTTTGACTTTACAGGTTCCTTTGTCACCCTCGGCTCTAACCCAACATTTATTTGTTACAATGGGAACGTGTTTTTATTTTCGTTTTATTAAACAAACGAATATATTTATCCTTGTATAAGTTTTGTTTTTGCAATAAGACTTTTATGCTTTTATTTATCCGTATATGCCAGTCATTAGTGTTGTGATATGGCCAAGTATAAATATGATTACCAGACATTCGTATCACCACAAATACAAGTTTAGCGTTCAGCACAAATACACACACACACACGTACACAAACATATACAAGCAAATGCTATTTGAATATATCGTTATATTACGAAGGATATAATAATTAAACCCTTCACTCTTTCATTTGTTTTGCTGTTTTTGTTCTCCATTAGCCATTGTTTGATTGTTGGCAGAAACCCTCCATGGAAGTCATTGTCTCCTTTTTTTATATTTTCACCGAACAGAAACAAATAAAAGCTTATAAAATGGTAAAACAAAATCAAACTAAAAACAAACTTTTGCAGAAACATTTATTTAAAGTGACTAATGATTCCATAAATTTGCATACGTTATTTAACGCATTTACAAAATCATGTGTTAATGAAGCCATATTAACATTGAAATGCAAATGATGGCTGTAATGAACGTTAGATAAAATAAAGGAAGTGCGATTTGAAGGTGGAACAAAACTAGTACGTTTATGTGTGTTTGTACGTGTGCTAGTATTGTGTACGTGTGCACTATAGCATTTGTGTGTGCGTGCAGAGAGTAAATGTTATACACAATTTTATATACACGTCAGAGTATTTATATGCACGTATTTATGAACTATTTAAAGTTACGTAGAGTTTTAGGAGAAAATGTTTATATTAAATATGTAGATTTCCGAGATTTTTGATATATTGAAGAAAAAACACATGTGTGTAAGTGCTGTAACGAATTTTGTTGCAGTTGGAGTGCATGTATATATAGGGGTTCTTAACTGTCATGGCATCATGCTCACAACAAAATTTAAGTAAGCGATTTATATTTGCATAAAACTATCCTCCGTTCTAATATTTTAAAGAAAATAAGAAAACTTATAAATAATTAAAAAAATGCATAAATACGCAAAAGTGATCGTAACACTACTTTCTTTGTAGGAAAAACTGCGATAAACACATTAAGGCCAGTAATCAAAATTTAAAAATTGTTATACAGGCGTGAATGCATTTGGTATTGATTTTGTGAAAAAAAATTTGTTCCTTATGAAGGCACATTTTGAAAGCCATAGCGAACTATCGCTATAGATCACTATTTGGAGCCTAGAATAGGGGACAAACAAACTTGTCAGATTTTATATTACAGATTGAAAAAAATTCAATTTTTTCGTGACATATTTCCATTGTGATTAATCTTCTTTCCCATTCAAAAAGATATAATTCTAAGCGTACGCTACAAGTTATGACGTTTTCTTTCTAAAAAGAATGTAACCTTTCTGATCTTTTAAAGAGAAAAATGAGAGTCTAGTGTTTTTTAATACGCGCGGATTTATTAAGAAATACGTCATAATCCTCTGAAGAACTTTACTCTTGTTTTATTAAAGCGACATAAAGCCTTTTTTACAAATTTATCAATCAAATTTTACGCTTCTATTAGCAAACAAAACGCCATCAGATTGTGGCAGACTTTTCACTATCATGTCTAACATCCCAAAATCATGAAATTCGACACGACATGAAATATTTTCTTTAGGTAATTTTTTTTAATAGAATCTCTTTGACACAACATAAACTTTAACTACGAGCCTTAGCAAAAGCCGCACAGTTTTATTCGTTATTATCTCGAGTTTTTTGTTTTTCTTCCCTTTTTCAGCAGCATGAGAGATGCAGCGATCTAAACGAAAAAGCGTGAAAAATGGATTAAAACGCATTTTAGATTCAAGAAATTATTTATGCTTAAATTTGTATATCACACAGAATTTCGATTCGTATCAATTATTTATGGACCACTATGCTTACAAACGCACAGAAATATTTTTGAATGACCTTCAGTCATTAACGTGCGAAAACACATGAGTAAAATATAAATAATTTATTTGGCTAAATCATGATCAAATAAATCGTTAAATTCAGTTGTCAAAATTTCTTTCAGAAATTTTAACTTCAAAATCCAAAATAAAGCTATAAGATTTTTAGAACGTTTGGAAAATTTAAATTTGATAAAATATTCTCATCTTTAAAATTCATTTTAACGTTCTTGAAAAATTAATACAGCCTAGATTCAGTTTACACTAGGCATATTATCTTACTAATTTATTGAGACCGAACGTTCCAAAGTCGTACGAAATTTTATATGTAGGCTTTTAAATACTTTCCAAATATATGATTTGAGGAAAACTTGCTGCTCCACTCCTCTTTTGCCTTGTGAGGCGTCCATAAAAGGAGTTTGCTTAAGGTATTGCTTCATAAAGTTATATTTTTGCTAAAACTCTCAACATATCCTTGATGCATGGATTTATATAAATTGCAGATAATATTTTCTTAACATTTTTAATGGGTATTTCTATATGAACACACATTTTTGAAAAGGCATATTATTCTTTTTAAGATAACTTTAAGCAAAATATTTTAATAGATCTCTATTTAGAGCCTGGTAGAAGGACGAAAAAGCGTTTACGTGTGTCGGCGTTTACTTTACATATGGCCTTTATTTTTCACACAATATTTTATTAAATCGGCATAGGAAATCATGTAACCCATATATTTAATTAAAGTAATTATCTATAGGGCTAAGCATCGCTTTAATAGCTGATAATTAGTATAGAGTTTACTTTAGTCCTTTTGGATCCTTTTGTGTTTCATAAGCAGCAAAGTGAGGAAGAAAAGGTTTAAACAGGAACAGATAAACTGGAACGCTTTACGTGCTCAAAAATAATTACCGTATCTATATTTCGTGATCTTATTTGAATCATTTTATATATATATATATATATATATATATATATATATATATATATATATATATATATATATATTTCTGGCAGATTTTTTGGAAGTTTTTTATGTTCTTCTACAAGTACTTCTACGTATACGTTATATATAATTTTACGTATTTGTATATTACGTATACGTGTGTGTCACGTATGCATATGCAATCAACATGAGCATTTGGAATCACAATTTCTTATGTAAAACGTGTATTGTTTAGGTGTGAGTGGTTTCACTATGAAACGTGATTATGATTCGTGATTAAATGTTTTGTGGTAAAACACATGAGTCATCATTTCATTCTTTTGGAATGGAAGTGTAGTTCATAAAATCTGCAGCTGTAACTCCAAATAGATTCTACGATTTCAATTATAAGATGCATTTGCTTCTTAAGAGGGTACTGTTGGCTGAACTTTTTGGGGCGTTGACTAAAAAGTAATTCATGACTGAAAGGTTCGATCACTGTTGAGGACAAGTCATCAGCAGCATGATTTTTTTCTGATTTACCTTGGTATGGTGTTGTGTTAATTGCTGTGGCACTGTTTAAGTATTCAAGGCATAACACTGGTCACTGAACAGTACCGGCAGCGATTAATACTATTCTACGATAATGTTCACCATAGCGGCCTCCATCGTTGGTAATGTTAGCAGGGTCGTCGGCGAAGTAAAACAATTATTAAAATGGCCGGCCGAATTGGCTTCGACTCTGCTATAAAAAAATTATTAAAAACACGTAATAATAAGGGTGGACTCGTAAAGGCAATTTAAGCATTTTCTGCCTCCATACTTATTTTCGTCACCTGTCCTCGCTGCCCTATCTCTTTCATAAAGAATTAACACCTTAAGTAGTTGGCATTAAATGCCTTAGTGTTACTTTTCTTTGTTAGAAAAGCGCTAGTCGTATGAAACTGATGATTGCCAAAGCATAGTACATTGTCTGCCGCAACTTGCATTTTCTAGCACAATTGGTAATATTCTTAAATGGTTGAACAAATTATTTGTTTAATTTTATGTTTGAAATAATCACATGTACGTATTTTCTCGAGATTTGTTGCTTAAACTGAAATTCTAGTTAATTTGGCTCAATTTTAAGTCCTGAATTGCAAAACTAAGATTATAGATTATTTGAAACAATTTTTATTAAGGACGAAGGCAATTGTTGAACTACCTTAATGGGCATGTACTTTTTCGAATGGCCACTATAACATCATGAATAGCGTTCAAGTGTCTGTGATTTCTGTTTTTTTTTTTCGACGGCTGTTATTTTTGACAAATATCAACTATTCAATATGCTTTTGTATGATGAAAGAGTATAGGAAGCGAAATGCTTCTTCTAGTTTTCAACACTTACAACAAAAAATATTAAGATTTGATTGAAATAATACTTAAGCTCAAGGTATTATTTAGTGGTTAAACATTGAGTATCATCTTCAGCAAAATTCTGAATTAAAAAAAAAAAAAGAATTTTTTCTGAAGATGATACTTAATGGGTATCGAAATATCGATAATTTTAAATACGATTGCTTAACCACTAAATAAGACATTGAGCTAAAGTAATATTTTAATCAAAAGGGTCAAAAAATATAGAGATATTATTAAAAATTATTAGAACAAAATTCCTATTTATTTGTTTTTAACTTCAGTACTTTTTTAAGATGTCCATCCGTGCGTCTAAGAATGTTTTATAATTAATTTAAAAAAATGTTCAAAAATTGTAAAATTAATTCCCTAGAATGGATTAATATTTCAGAAAAAATCCCTAAACAACAAAACGTCATATAAATATTATCCCTTCCTCCAGACGACAAAGAAAATACATCAAACCACAGTGGAGCTGGGTGTGAGAGCTCATAAAAAATGGTTGTCATGTTTGATATAAAATAGCAAAACCACTTAAGTGCTGGAGAAGAATTAAAAAGTACAAGAAATGAAAACAAGAATTATATAAAATGAAGCAAAGAACTGAAACACTCTGTACAATGGTTACGAAAAATAACAAAAAATAAAATTATTATAATAAATTATGCAAACACATGTGGTGCTTCCGAACAACAATGCAATAAGAGATTTAAATATCAACATTTTCAGGGAAAAATAAGAAAAAATAATAACAATAAATCAACAAATATACACAAACACACGGACAGATAAAATGCGATGGTATGAAGTTCATTGTGACTAAGATTTGAATGGAAAAATGACGTTTTTAGAATGAACTACATGAAGTGATTTAGTTGCTGCGATATACGAATAATGAAGTTTAAAGATAAATATGAATTGCTATGCGAAAATATGAATTATTTTGATAAAAATATATTTATAAAAGAAATTAGAACAGGTGCTCTTGAAGCAATGCTGTCCTGGATAAAAACCACTTGTACAGGTTTTCAATTCCACATGTAAAATAACTTTCTGATATTTTATAAATATCCTTCAAAAAATATTAAGAAATTAATCACCATTTACTGATTGACGTTTTGCAAGGACTGTACTGATTGTACTGAATATGAAAAAAGGCAAGAAAATAGTGGCAAAAATAGAAAGAAATAGTATAATCTATCAAAGGCAGAACCTGATTATATTGAAGTACATTTTAAGGCTACGGCTACACAATCCTCCTCAGAAAATGTATCATTTTTGTTTGGACGTCCTTAACCATCCGCTACGAGGTTTTATTGCTGAGAGATTGGGGCACGAAAACTCCTGAAAACTTCAACCCATTCGCAGGAGTACCTAAAGGGATAAAATACTAAGAGGGAGCAGTAAAGTCTATAAATCCTATGCTGGTCTCATGACCACCATTATGAAAATAGTTTTTATAGCAAATGTTGCAAGAACTAACAAAAAAACTTAAAATGAAATGTTCAGTTTTTTAATCTTTTTTTGTGATTCCCGATTTGAATTGTGATGTATTCAACACTACCAGGTTATATTAGATGAAAAAGAAACCTGCTATTCGGCCTATATCTTCTCATAGGAAGCAATGAATCATGAAAAAAGTTTTTGACGCTTCAATAACATAAAATGCCTCAAACAGCTGACTCTAGTTAAGAATTAATAACAAGGACATGAAAGCAATTCCCCAACCCGGAGTGGCTCTGCTTTTACTTAATTAACAAATGCCCAATTTATGGTTTTTTTTTTGGCAAAGCACACCTCAATAAAAAAATTTTTTGAACTCAAAATATTAATCAATTTTCTCAACGGATGCAAATCTTCGACAGTTTATATCAATAAAGACTTTTTAATTTAAATTTTGTTCTCGTATATTTGGAAGATCCACTGATCCTTTCAATTAAAAAATCAAATTCACTTCTTTAATATTATTTTCCTTCTCATATTTCTGAAGTGGCTAATTTTTTGTAATTCATATTTAGAAAAAGAAAAAAAAAACTTACAAAATTGAAAAATCTCCCTTCTAATCACCATCTCTCGCTCGTTATCGCAGCTAAATTTAGCATAAGTATAATCCAAAAATTTCACATTGTGTTTGCGCAAGCAACACAGTTTTAGACACGTTTATTGCATGATCATTTAAAGTTTCTTCAAGATCCATGAATATTATCCTTTATCCCAATGCCTGCTTTTAGAGCAGACTGATTCATAGTCGTTGGGGGCAGATTATTACGCATGTACTAATGGGAATAATTTCTCAGAGATTTTTTTTCCAAATCAGCTCAAGAGCCGTTCGTTTTCTAATTAAAACTACCGCCCATATAAAAAGCCTGGTCACTCTCTTGATTTCCTGAAACTAGTTTCCACTCAGGACTAGAGGCATTTTAGTTATTGTCCAGTATCAAATTCAGTTTCCTATAATCCGATCCAAAGAAGTCCATTCTCATAAATTCTCAACGACATTAAAGAAACTCTTCCTTTACACGGAAGTCTACAAAGAGCGGCGGGTTCAGAACTGCCAAGACAGGTACACGTAGCACCAGTAAGGAAAGACAAAATTTATGTTTTATCGAGTCGAGCCATTATCCTGAAGATAATGTAAAATAAAAGAGATCTTATTTAATTAAAAAATTAATTAAAATGATTAATTAAAACGGTTAAAAAACTAGAACATATATTTTGAAAATTTGTTCTTCTTTTCAATATAAATCTCACTTTGGTGACATTGTTTACAAAATAAGTCCTTTTATCTAAATCATTCTTTTATCGCTTTAGACAGTCTTGAATTTCTGAATCTCGCAAATGTTTCAAATACCGTGAAAGTTGGTTTGATTGTTGAAGCCCTTCGCTACTTACTGATCCTTTTGATGTCCTTTCTGATGTGGTTCTATCCTTCCATTTGATCATAATGATTTTCAATATAAACAATCATATGCTCGCTAAACTAAACCGTATCATTAGTTCGTTTTTGATTAGAGTCCTCCGAAGGAATAATACACCAAGGACCTTAACGTTACGATTTCTTATGATGTCCACATCTCTACGGAACTTTGGGCTTCATTGGAATTACTTAAAATCAATTTTTTGTTTTGTTAACTTTAAGGGAAGTTGCAAACCTCTAGTTAAACTTAAGATAATCTAAGATATGAAACTTTATTCGCTGATGGTATAAAGTAAAGAAAAAGCACCGGGTTTATTCTATTTGTTTCCTTTTCACTTTGTATGTAAGTCTGCGTATGTATGTGTATCTTATTTGGAAGTAAATCTCTTGTTTCTATGAATGTTACTCTGTGTGATTTTTATATCTGACACAAAGTATTGCAACAAAAGACAACAATTTGTAAGCAATTTTCACAAAACACGCAAAAATGACATGAAAAAGAAGAAAACATTGAAATTTTTGTGAAAAATCTTAACACACACACACACAGGCACACACACACACATATATAGATAAAAAATGGAAAGAAAAACTTACAAGTGTTGCTTGTGCTTATAAAGGGAAATGAATTTACAAAATTGTCGCATTTTCACATTTTTCTCTTGCAAATATTATTTTTCTTCTTCTCATTTTTCATTTTCATGATGCTGCTGTTGTTGGTTTCAACTTCAGCAATTGTGTTCTTTTTTTTGCTTTTTTATACACTTTTCTTTTTCGCTCATTTGCAATTCTGTATTTTATTTCACCAACTCACGTTGTGATAAAGAGCCAAAAAACTTCACTGTTGTTGCATTCTTTTTGGTTTTCGTGTACTTATAAGCGATATTCATGCACAAGTTCATAAATCTTGCTTTCGTTACAAATCCACAGCAACAACAACAAAAGAAAAAATATAAACAAATAAAAATAATAAAACAATAACTATCAAAATTTACAAAATTGTTTAGTTTTTGGTAAAGCAAGTTGGTAAAAAAAGAGCAGGAAACATTTTAAAACTACAAGTGCTGTGGGAGGGGATTTGGAGCGCAGTACCTTGCTGCGAGTAGTTTTCTTATTAACAATGAAATTTAGAAAATATGTATTACAAAGTTTTCACTTTATAAATTCTAAATAGATGTTAGATTGATTTAACTCATAGAACGAACGCTTAAGGCAGGACTAGCGTTAATGGCAAAAGTTGCAAATTCTAATTTTAGTTTCGTTATTCAAATACAATTGACTCTTATAGAGAATTTAAAGTTTTACAAAGACCCAGAATTATGGATAAAGTAAATGATACAAACGTAATTGTATGCTGTCACTAATGTTTGCCAGAATGAAATATATGTATGTACATGTTTTGTACCACTGTGCACATATATTTTTTATTCTTTACATTATTCTTTTGTATACCCTTGATGACATGTAAAAAGGACATACATTATTCATTTCCACTATAGTTTATCACAACTCTTTGAGCCTTTTTCGAAAGTGAAATGTTTCCTCTTAAGCCCGAATTGTTGGTCTGCGATACACACACTGTGCTTCAGTATAAGTGTCAGTTCACTCACAATTAACTCTTCATATGGTTAGGTTAGGTTCGGTTGATTGGAGGGGTGTGATAGCCCATGTCATACGACATACACTTAAGCCAGTGAAGGCTTGTTGTGCGCTCCCTCAATTTACCAAACACAACTGCCAGAGTTCTGCGGCAGGATTCGAACCTGGGACCTTCGCACTACGAGTCTAGTACACTACCTACTAGTCTACGAAGGTCAGTTCAACTTTTCATATAGTTTTGACATGCTAGTACACGGACGTTTTTGCCTGTACGTCTCCACTGCTGTATGATCTTCTTCGGACTTAGGGATCAAAGCGAATTCTTTCATTCTGCTGAATAGTGTTCAAGGTATTTTTTTCTCTAAAATACGCGATAGTTAAATCATCTGGTTACTAGTTTTATCAGCAAATAGTTAATGAAACTAAAAGCGAAAATGTACAATTTTAAACCAGATTTTAAATGGATACCATCACGGGATGGTGTACAGCTGAATATTCAAGAGCCCAAAATTAGTCATTCTAGCGAAAACTGAAACTATGGTTTGTATACGTAAAGGCCCAATTAAATTTTTTTATCATATTGTGGTCATATATGACAATATTATATTTACATTGTAATATAAGCTTAAATAAATAATAAGACCTTAATAATAATTTACATAATGTGATTTCTACTGGCCTTCTTTTTAATTGTAATCATATTATTATCGTATATGTATAGCGTATTTATCTCTGATTATGGTTACCTTAACCATATATTTTCTATGCAGTTTGCTCTTGTAGCTCTTAATAAGTTTTTATCAATCGCGTGGAATTATTTTTCATTTGTTTCAATTTATAGTTCTTTAAAAAAAAAAAATTCAACTTACAATTGTTTATTTATTGCAATTTTAAAGTATTTACTATAAATGAATAAATAAAGATAAATACATATAGTACGTAAAAAAAGTTAAACTACACTATTGTTATTGTTATTATTAATGCCTTTAGTTCCTTTAAGGAGCATAACGCCTAGAAACAAATACACCAAATTTCCAACAAAAGAATTAATGAGTTATAAAAATGCTTTTGTTAAAAGAATTTATTATACTTTTTTGACATACTGTACTTTTCAGTGAAATCTATGTAAATCTCGTTGTGTTTGTATTGCTTTAGCAATTAGTCAACTTCAACGTTTTGTCAATCTTTTCATGATTTTCAGCGAATTCTTATCCAAACTACGGGAATTTTATATTTTATTTTGTTTCTATTTATTTTGAGTTTTATTTTTAGCTTTTTGCATTCTATTGTTTGTTTTAATTGAAGTTATTACATTTTCCCCGTTTGCTTTTTTTCCCAACAATTTTATATATTATTTTTTAACTTTTTTTCAATAAAGAAACGTAATTGAAAAAGTTTAAGATGTTCTATTTGTTTTTCCAGTTTCATGGCAATTAAAAATGCTACATTTACTTCTTCTTGATTTTTTTTTGCGAATTTGTTAGAAGAAATATTTGAAAATAGCGTTTGCAACAAACAGTGGAATGTTGATTAAGAAACTATATTTAAAATTCATTTAATTGAATGTCAGTTTTTATGAGAAGAGCAGAATAAAGCTTCACTTAATTCAAATATTAATAAATTCAAATGAAAAATAGAAGCTAATAAATTATAAAATTTTAAAAAAAGGCTAAGAAGCTTTAAATGAATGTTTTTCATATTTTTCATTCTGGAGTTTTAATAAGTAAATTATTAATTATTTTATACATAATAAGTTCATTTTTCTTGATGAATAAGAAGGAAATTATTCAACATGAACATGAGATGCGAGTGCTGCTGCTGTTTATAAATTTGTGCAGAGGACGATTTACACAATTCACTATTAATGGTGTAATTAATCAGGCTTGAAGTCCACTATTTGAAAGATTTTTGAAATAAAATTTATGTACGAGCACATATACACCACATATTGATATGTCCTATTCAGGGAAATTTAAAATGTATTTTTATAAAATAAAATGTTTTTGAGTCTACAAATAGTCCAAAATATTTTTAAATATTTAGGAAATAAAGACATCAAACTCTTCACTAGAAATCTAAATTAAGTCTACAAATTTAATTTGTGATATTCTTGCAATTAAAACTACTATTTACATAGACCTTGAAATTTTCCCGAAAATATTATTTTTCTCCAAATAATAATTGAGACTGTTACTTAAAGACATTGTGGTTTTTGTACCACATCTAGAACTACATCTATTCCTAGTGCTAAAAATCTTATCGTAGTCTAATAGAAACATATTTTCTGAGCCAAAAACATAAGAAAATGTAGTCATTAACATATTGGAGATAGATTCCAATACGTTAAATAAGCATAGGAAATTGAACTTCTTACCATAAGAAATCTTCACTAACGCCATTCAAAATTATACGGATTCGCACTACCTCGTGATCACTAGTTCTATATTTTTATGTTTTTTCATATATACCTTAATTGCGTAATTAAAAAATTTTCACAATTAATTGCTCCAATTGAACATGTTTTGCCATACAAGAAGTCAATCAGTCAATTGATCAATTAGTATTTAATTGCATTATGAATTGAATCAAGTCCCATATGGAACCCCTGTGAACTTGCAAAAGCGCATGTTTCTACGTTAAAGATAAATTTTGCTTAAATTAATTAAATTTTTGGAAATATTTTTAAGGATTTTTTAAACTTAAATGTCAATAGTATATACATAACTTTTTTAAGGACATTTTTCCATACTTTAGCTTTCCTCACATCTATCAGGAAGGCATCAAATCATGAACCGGATGACTGCCTATTGCACCTAAATCAAATTTTCAAGTGGTATTAATGATAGAATGTTAATTGTGATAGAACTAATTACGACATTATAAAGATAGAAATTTGTATAGGAGAACAGGACTTTAACAAAAATTTAAAACAATGTGCAAAAGTCAATAGTCAAAGCAGCCAAAAGCACGATTCGAATATAAAGCCAATGGTGTATTAGAAATTCTTAGTATTAAATTTATCGATATTTGCAACCGAAGTATATTTTAGCTTTTCTAATTTGTTCGTTGTGGCTTTAGCTGTTCATATGTGGATATTTCATTGGTCAATAAACCAAATAATCAGTGAACTTTAAGCAGTTTTTAAACATTCAGACACACATGTTTATGCCAAATAAATACGAGAATTCTATATCGTATGTGATTATTACAAAATACATAATTATAAAAGGCTTAGAATAGTTATAGACAAACGACATAATAATAAAGGATTTATACACAAAATGTATTATTTTATTTTCCTTGCCACATTTTTACAATCAGATGTCCTTTGGGTGCCAACGATTGTATTATTAGGCAAAACGAACAACTACTAAACTACTTTAAACACTTAATATAGAAATTAATGGGCTTATTCTCATTCCATTTTTAATAGTTCCAATATCAGCAATCAAAAAGTATATTTCCATATAAATTTTAATAAAAGTAGAGCTACGAGGACGGGTTAATAAGTTCGTGACTTTTAAATTTCTCACCTCTTAACTAAAAAAGTGACACTGCTCCTTGAAATCTTTCATTTCAAATAATTTTAAATCAATTATAAAATTTTAATTTAAATAATTTATAGCATAACAATTTGTATGTAATTTTGAACAAAAAGTCTAAGGACCATTTGTATCTATGTAAATAAATATTTTTTTATTGTGTATATAAATTTAAGTACATAAACATGTATTAAAATATTGATGTTGCATGTGGACACATGGACATGAAATAATTTTCTGTTATTAGTTATTGCTAAGGAGGTGGTTCTTAGTCCCTAGCAGGACTTATTGATGTAAATGTACACGTATTAATAATCGTATTTACAGTGTAAAATTTTTCATCCCAAAATAGATTTAGAATAAATTATATAGAACGATTAAGCTGCCGAAAATTTTTTTGGATTGTTCATTCTCTTCAGCAACAGAAAAATGTTCAAACTATAAATTTCATAGAAAAATTTCATCATTCAAGTCTTGTAAATAGTTTCCAGAGTGCAATTTATTTTTAATCACTTTATTGGAAATAAAAAGGTCCTTTACACTGACCTCTATTATTCTTCAAAATCTCTATTATACTGAATGAAAACTTAATTTTTGCATTTGTGTATATATTTTTTTAAAACTCTTCAAATTAGTTTGTTGTGACTTTAGCTATTCATATGCGGACATTTAATTTTTTTTTTTTATTAAAGAAAATGTGCGTACGCAATACGAGTGAATAGTGCGTACACAATTTCATTCAATACTGCAAAGCAGCCAACGCCCATATGAATGGCGATTGCATTTAAAATGAAAACACAATAGAACAACATACAACTTCGGGTGCAGTTTTCAGAGCATATCAACAATGCACTTTGGGGGGGAAGGTATTTTTATTACTTTAATTATAATGCTTGTGAAAATTTACTGAATCGTTTAGATACACACCAGGATTTAAAAAAAAATTAATAGTCTCAAAAATATTAAAAAAAATCTTTGTGTTGTGCATTGTGTAAATTGTAATTTTATGCGATCCTTGTTTATTTCGTTTAATAAAGTAATTATTTCTTAAGGCTACAAGGTCCGTAATTATATTAGAATTTTCTCAATTTTGTGGCAAATTATTCAGAAAAAGAATAATAATGAAATTAGCAACAACAACAAAAAAACTTTATGTAAAAAGGATCTGATTCTTGAAGAAACATTTTTTCAATGATTTTAACAACTCAAGAAAATGTTTAATTAATTAAATGTATTTTCAATTGCTCGGACATATTATTGATAAGGAGAGAACGTAACTTCTGAAAATGTTAATTAATTTCCCATTTGTGAGTCTCAAACATTTTCCAGAAAGATGAACAATTTCATTTCAAAGGATTATTTTTCACTCTTTATATGAACATGGCATTTTACATACGCAGGCCTTATTGCCTTATTAAATTTTAAATATATTTCCAATATAATAATTTTTTCCTTAGATTGTATTAATCAATCACCAAGTCAAACTTTGAAAATTTCTGCAGGAGGCCACAAAAACATGTTGAAAGTCTTAAACGCTTCTATTTCTGTAAGGACTTATTGCCATACCTCTGAATGTATAATATAACTCTAATATTGTATTTTTATATCTATAATATCCTTAATAAAATTATGTCAAAAAATTTTACAGTTACTAATTAAAAAGTATACGGTGTCCTTTAGCTTCCTTGATGCTTTAAGGGCCAACAACAAAAGATCTTTTATATCCCAAAATTTCCACAAAGTCTACTTTTTACTGTCGCCTACAATCGAGTATTCCGAATATGATTGTATTCTAGAACATGGTTGTCATGAGGGTCACAACCAGAAGCAGCAGGTATCAGAAGCGAAAATATATAAAATAGTGAAAGCGTTAAAGAAATAGAAATTCGGCGCCAGAATATAAGAGAGCATTAACACCTAGAGGAGTTGCAGCCATAAGAGAAGCTTAGAGAATTGGCTTCTAGACTCAAACATTTGCAACGCGAGGCCGGTGTGCTACTTTTGTAACATGGGGCTCTTCAGGGACAACATCTCAACTGCTGGAAAATTTCTTTAAAAATCACTCGTCCTTAAAAGTCATCTAATGATGTAATTAAATTGTGTGCTAAAGAAAGTTTCACTTACTGTTCTTTATTTTTAAGATTTGATGTTATTTTTATTTGTTTATTTCTTCTCAAAAACGACATTAGAAAGGATATAATGTTATTTACCTCTCGATAGAACAACAGATCCTGATAACAAGATCATAAAAAATGTATTTAAAAAATGTGAAACAGTTTAAAACACGATTAAATACACTACATTAAATATTTCTTCTCCAGTTTTTATTTTAATTATTCACTTAATTTTAATTTTATCCTATTTTGGGTGAATATTTGTATAGTAAAATTTGTAAGCAAATTTTCTTGTAAACATTTTTAATGGCGTAATTGACGTTAATGCAGCTTAAATTATCCTTTTTCAACTATTTGAAGTTTAGGTGGACTTTGATTGCAGATAACCTAATCGAATCGTAAATCGTGTGGCAGTAGTCGTGATAATTGCCATCACCTGAATCGTCCAACCAATATTAGAAAACTTGCACAGGATGTCGTCATATTGCTTTGCTTATGCCGTACAATTTTTTTCGGAAATTTTGGGCTCGAAGCTTGAGACAGCAAAGCTCTTTTCAAAATTGCTGAATTTTTAACAAAAAATCCGTCTCATGGGAATCGATCCAGATTTGCGTAAAAGGATCATAACTGGTGATGAATCATGGGTATATGGTTATGGCATCGAAAGCAAAGTCCAATCGTCCTAATGGAAGAGCCAAGGAGAGCCAAGACCAAAAAACCATATCAAGTTCGATCAAATGTCAAGGTTTTGCTCACTGTTTTCTTCAATTAGCGCAGCGTAGTGCATCATGAGATCTTGCCTTATGGTCGTACGGTTAATAAGGAGTATTATATTCAAGTTATTCGATGCTTGCGAGAAGCAACACGAAAAAAAAAACGTCAGGAAATGATAATGCACCTGCCCACTCGTTATTGCTTGTTCGTAGTTTTTTGGCCGAAAAGAATACATTTATCATGCCTCAGACCAGATTTGGCTCCCTGCGACTTTTTTTCTGCCATGAAAGGATGGCGTTTTGTGACGGTTGAAAAGATAAAAACCGAATCGCTGAGAAAGCTCAAGGCCATACCAAAAAGTGAATATCAGAACTGCTGCGAGGATTGGAATAAGTGTATTATATCTAAGAGGGAATACTTTGAAGGGGACAAAATGAAAATAGATAAATAAATAAATATTTTTTTTTTAGAAAAATTAAAATTCACCTTTTCTATTGAACATTGCTCGTATGTCTAAGGTAATGCTTTTATACACAAAATATTTGACCATTAAAAAATAGCGACTTTTATTCTACCCTCCTTGTAATATTGTCGTAATAAAAATAACCTGCTTTATGTGTCTACATTAAATCAAAACATTTCAAATTGTAATGAAATTGTCTTTACAAAACTAATATTTTTAGCAATATCTATGAATGCTTCCTGGGAATAAAGGACAGAAGGATATAATTTAATTTCTTTCGTTATCAGTTTCTATAAGTCTTGATAAAATAATTTTTGTTTGTAAAATTATATTCTTCGCGTTAAGCAAACATATTTCGAGTTGAATAAAAACAGCTTTTAAAGTTTTTTTTTCCATTATTCTGGTAGACAAGTTCCAAAAATTAAACATCAAGCGAACACGAAGAGCAAAAAAAAAAAAGAAGAATGAATGCACCTCGAGGTGTTTGGAAAAGTAAAATTACAAAATGATTGTTAGAATTCAAGTTGTCAACGCAGAAGAAGGTATTAAAACGGAAATAAAAGACAACCCCAAACCTAAACATTCCTTCGTGTGTTTAGTTAAGAAAGAATTTATGTGGACAAGGATGTCCCTGTAAGGGAAATTTGGAAAAAAAGATTCTAACATTTATAAAGAGATATAAGACCTTTTTATCACAATACAAAATCGTCAGAATCCAGAATAAATATTATACTTAATGGGTGAAACTCCTACTCTTCTAAGGTTTTTGTCAGCATCCTTGCAATTTTATTAGTTGGGATTCTCTTTTAAAGTTAGAAAATGGTAAATTTGCACAGAGAAAGCTGGCATATAGTCGAGTAATTTGAATGATCTTGGAGAAATTTGTTTTTCTCAATAATGTGGACGGAGTTGTATTGATGATGTCGTAAAATCTATCAGCAATGCCCACAATTGCAATAAGGATCACAAATTAGAAACTACTATAAATTGCTATTAATTTCTTTCTCTCCAAGAGGATAAAATAAAGTTCAATACTTAAATACTTAATACGATATTTCCTAGCGACCAATGAAATGTCAGAGCATATGAAAAGTTAAAGCCACAGCAAAGAATCAATTTTTTGAAATTATAATTGTTTAAACGTTTAATAGATTTCAATATTAAGTTCTTAAATAATTATGCTAAAAAGGACACGTGGCTCGTAACTTAAAATATAAGAATTTATGATTTACTAAGGAATAGGTGTTCCCCAATATCCTTTTGAAATGTAAAAAAAAATCGAATTCACATCTGAAGCTTTAGCAGAAAGTGTCGATATCAAAACTGACAATTTAAAAACGTTAAAGGAATTTTGACAAGTTTGAGCTCCTTTCTGTAATATGGCTTCAATGCACTATAGGAACAAAACTTCCCTCCGTGATATTAAAATGAAATTATTTTGAAAGAAAATTTCACTTAAACCAAGAAAATTGTATTTTCGTTTTTGAGATTTTTGTTTTAAAATTTTCGTAAGAATAGTTAAAGGAAATTCTATTGAAATAAAAATTCACTCAAACCAAGAAATATGTATATATTTGCGTTTTTTAAATTTTTATTTTCAAATTCCCTTCGGAATAGTTAAAAGGAATTCTATTAAAATGAAATTTCATTTTGCGTTTTTGAGATTTCTATTTTAAAATTGTTCTAATTGATTTACTGCAAGGGATTTCCTACACATAAGAAAAAGCTGATGAGGGCATATTCATAATGGGGATTTTAGTTTAAAACTAATTAAGTTTCAACTGAATTTTACCCACCAACTTTAAAAAAAAACTCAAATCATTCGATCTCCTAAACAAACCAAAAATTTTGTTTGGTGTCATTAAGTCGAAAAAGAACTTGAACTTATTACACTTTCCTAATTATCTGTGGTATGACGAAAATTTGCTTTGAAAGTACAACTTCTCTGCCAGACTTTTGTTGGGCCTAAGGACTGTTTCCTTTAAGGTTTATCCTAGACAAGCTTGGTCCATAACAACCAAAAGTTATTAACTTTTTTTCAATGATTAAAATAAAGAGTTTTGGGAAAATAAAATATAATTCCTTAAGAATTATTTCCAGTATATTTCTTAACGTGATCGCTTATGAAAATTAAAAAAAAAACGTAATTTCCGCTCAAAAATGTTTTCTGTATTAGAAGATTTTTAATCTGAAATAATGGACATTTTCTAAATTTAAGGCTTGTAAAACTAATTCAGTAATTTTTTTTTATATTTTTTTAAATTAATTTAATTGAGTTTTTGTAAGATGGCACTAGGGATATACGATGGTTATGGTTTATATTGACATTTTATTAAAGTTTTTTGTTCTTTGCGTTTTATTATTTAAGAAATCAATTAAATCTTATCGGGCACACCCTTGCAAAATTTATAATATTTAATGTGCATTTTGCATGTCTTTTCCGCGTATTTGAACAATACACGTGTATGTTTCTGTTCCAAACACCACTTCTATCTACTCTGAAACGGTTGTTCTTGGAAGTCATAGCAGATTCCTTTAATGCTTCTGATGTCACAAGAAGATATTGTTCCATATCATCTTACCACTTTCCTTTTGTCTTCTTCCTCCTCTTATTATTATTAGCCAGAAGTAGTTTCGCTTCAACGTGGCAAACAGCAAACAAACATTTTTTCAAATGCGCTGAAGCATTTACAAGAAAATGTGCAAAGTTTAAAGATGTTAGAGAAAAGCGAGTTAATTGTGTTTTAAAGTTTTCTTTTTTAGTCATACAATTTTGATTTTATGCTGTTAATGTATTTATGAATAAAAGTTATTACAAAGTTGTGTACGGGACACATTTTTGTTGATACTAAATACTTAAGGGTTGTAATTAGGATTGGAAAAATAAATATATATTATATTATAACTGAAATGTTTCTCATCTTCGATAAAAAACGATAATAATTTTTAAACAATAAGGAATCCAATTTCTTCTCTCATGTACTTGAAATCGCTAATTGCAAATTTACAAGCCATTTTGAAATCGCCAGATTCGTTTTATGATAATGGGGTTTGGGCGTTTTTTTAAGCCATGATTAATAAATTTAAACATGAGTCTTTGTTGTCAACAAAAAATTATTTTCAAAAAACGTCGCCAGCTCTTATATTGAAATGTAAATTTTTTAAAACAATGTTTAGGAAAGGAACGTTCTGAAGAACATCTCTTTAAGGATCAATTCAAACTAATAAAATTTCAAATAGATATTCTAGATTAGTCCTGTTTTTCGTTGTCCTACTTAAAGCCTTACGCAACATTAGGATGGATTTCCGTAATATGAAGGAAGATATTGCATCACTCCGTGGATTAATGGAATGTCCTTTGTAATTTTTTATTTCTTTGTAAAGTTTTATTATCATTATATATTAAATTATTATGTAAATTTTTTTGGCAGCAATCGCTTCCAGGATTAAAAAATTTTTAAAAACATTTTAATCCAGAAGTCATTATTATGCTGAAATTGGCATCCAGAAGGAGGGCAAATTTGGATTATTTTCAGTGATTTTAACATATTCTGGCAATTTTATGCTGTTCTCTTATTTGTGTTCTTTTTCACTGATTTGAAAGTCATTATCATTTTGTATTTTGTTGCAATTTTTTTTATAAAAAAAAAACTTCACATTTGGAAGCCGTACGAATTTACCAGCATTCACGATTTCTTTTTCTCTGTGAAAAAAATAATTTGTCGCTTTAAAAAAAAAAAATGTTTAAAGGAATTATTTTTAAACCGAGTTTTGGCAGTTTGCAGAAGTAATTCATATTTTTAATCAAAATTTTCTCAACTTAACTTCCCAGGAAGTTAAAAAAAATCCACTATTGGATCCTTGGAAGCAATGAAAATATTGTTCTACGAGAATTTTGTGCCAAAATTGCATTTGCTCTTTATAGTTTAAGCCATTATTTTCAAAAAGCTTTCATCTTCGCATACTTTTATAAAAAATCTAAAAGAATAAAAAAAAATTTTGTAAAAATGTCTTCTTATAATTTTTGATTTATAGCTAAAATGTTTTTTTATAATCATTAGAAAAAATATTAATAATAGACAGTGATTTTCATTATATGAACCATGTTTTTTTCCTTGATTGTGATTAGGAAATCACTATACGGTTCTATGCTCGATACAAGTTCATGAATGTGTGAAGGCCAAGATTTCTATATCCGATTTGGCACAGAACCGGGAAATGATATAGTAAGTGTTCCGTTGTGTCATTAATACCTCTTTCCCTAAATCGTATTCAGGTGCTATCGAAGCTGTCCAACAGTGTCCAGTTAATACCACCACAAGAAGTCTATGTTCACTTTTCGTCAGTGATAAAAGAAACTTAGACAATTAAAGGTTCATATGTGAGAGCCATGTTTTACACATCAACTTTTTTCGTGCATAAAGAGCCTTTTGAGCTCTATCCTTTACATCGCCTTTCATTGTCAGCTTCCTATATAAATTAAACGTCATTCGATTTTTTATTTTGTCCACTGACTCTTCTTTTAGTGAAAAGTACGAGATAAACTTTTCAGGGTTTAGTTCCACAGCCATTGATGAATATCTTTGAATGTAGATTCCAGGATGGAACTAATCGTATTGGGAAACCTAGCTGCTATATGAGAATGTCTTTAAAGGAGAAGAGATAGTGCTCCTTCTTGGGTAGTGTCTGTATGAGCTTCCGCATATAAAAAGCAAAATTATTTCCATATTTTTGTTGTATTCCCTAATTCTTAGAAGGATAAGAAGGAAGGTGCGTGAAATACAAAAAATAGATATTAAATACGAAAAAAAAAAAACATCAAAATCATTACAAAATCATTTTGTGGCAATAAAAATAAATGCTTAAGTCGATTTGAGCTCTAAAAGAGAATAAAACTATTGTGATTAGCCTATTTAAAAGTAACCTTCAGCGAAATTTTTCTCATTTTATAGAAATTTTCGGAAACTTACCTTGTAATGAATTTCTGCTTCTCTTTTTATTTTGATGTAGAATCTTATTTGGAAGAATAACTTATTAAATAACGAATGATATTATGTGAAATACAGAATAATTTATTCCTAATAAAGGAGGCTATAGAGTGCTTTTAACATTTTAGTATTAAGGATCAAGTTCAAAATTTTTAAATGCTCTTCGTTAAGACTACAAAATCGGACTTTTGTTTAATTGACACAGGATTTCACTACTCGTAAATATTTTGATAGGTTCACTTATCTTGGCGGGTTTTTCATTAGACTCTTGTAACTTTGGAGAAAAAAAACAAGAGAAAAAGAAATACAGATGTGGCATGAACATAGTTTCTTATTCGTAACTGTGCACAATCGTGAACAAAAGGTTACTCCCTGGGAAATATGATGGAAATCTATTGATTTCAAAATGATTGTTTTGAAGTATGTGTGATGAATATTCTCATTAAAATAAGAAACCGATTGTTAAATTAAATTAAACAAAAATCATTGCAATTAGAACAGTGGGAAGTATTTTGGAAGACATTAGCTTGAAATTATGTGAAAATATTATATCCCAAATCGATCGAAATCAATCACATCAACTGATCATTTTGAAATCAATCAATTTTTCATCACACCACTCACTGTCTGTTCCATCTCTAATGGATACAAACTATTAAATATGAAAATCACATTTTGCCCTTTTGAAAATATTCACTTCTTTACTTAATAATAATTATTAGTTCTTTTATATGAAACAAATAATCTAATGTAAACATTTTCATAGGAATTTTCTTTAAGCGTTCTACAGAGTACCGATTAAGACTTTTTTGTGGCTTTTATTCCACCCAAAATAAATTCTTGCAACTTGACAGGAAAGCAGAGGTACAATGTATCTTAAAATTCGTACGAACGTGTGCAAGGAAGAGAACAACATCAAGAAAGTTGTTGCCTTCAAACGTACAAATGTATAATTTAATTCATGTTTTATGCAAAATCATATCAAATTCATTAAAACAGCTTCATGACGGTAAGAACATTATGGTAAAAAAAGTTTTAATCCTTAAAGACAGACAAATAGGAATATGAGTATGAATGTATGTGCACGTATGAAAGTACTTGACGTGGGTTTAAATAAATTAAAACGTTAGATTAAAAGAAGAATATTTAATTTGTGAAATATTTGTTGTTACTTGGAATTCGGAGGAATATGAAGGAAGGCACAACGGTGGCTCAGAAAGTTTGTGCATTTTTATTTATCCAAAATACATATTGTGTGACATATTAATGGGATTTGTTTATAAAACTATGGCCCCAATTCATAAAAATATTAAACCGTGTTTCAAAACAGCACCTTAATTAATGCATAATTTTCCAAAAGCAACAAAAATATCAGAGATACGAGTACTATTCGAACGAGGACTACTTAGTGCTTGTTTTGAGTCATTATGATGCAGGAAACATATTGATGCCATCCACAATTTAAATTAAAAATAGCATCATTTATTAAATCATTATTATGAATACGAATTGTTAGTAAAACATTTTTTTTTGAATCAAAATGTTTTTTTAATGAAATTTGCATTTCATCCTTGAAATAATATTTTTACGAATCGAAGTGATAGTGCAGAATTTCCCAATGAAATGTCGGTGTTCCTCAGATCAGTTTTGAATTAGTGGGTGACTTAATTCCGTACAAACTTAGTTTAAGCTTTAACTGTATGAGATTTTTAAGACACAAAAATAATATTAAATACTGTAATGAAAATAATTTATTCCTTTTGGTAGATGGAGCATAATTTTTTTTCTCTCCCCGTATCCACACCTGAACAAATACTCTCTACTGCTTAGACAGTCAAATGTTCACATGGAACCCTTTTCCAGTCAGTAGCAGACAAGCTCCGAAGGAGCTAAAGTGCAACATGACTTACTTTATTGACTTCTGCTAAGCCGGCTTAAATCAGACGTCGTTAATTTGGTATATTCGAAATTCCTAAAAATACGTAAATGTGATGATGAGGCCAAGTTCCTACATAAACATTTCGGACACTAATAACATTGAGATCAATACAAGTACCAAGTTTTTTCTTGGAACCAATTTTTGTAGGTGATATCAAGGAAAAAATTATCAAATCTACTGGACTTTTTTTAAAGTCAACATGAATCTTATTCAACTTAAATTTTTTCCTAAAAACAAACACGATTAGGTTTGTTCAAAATAAAATTTTTACTTCATCTGTTGATTGGAATAAAAAATTGTTAAATAGTTTAGCTTAAGACCTTTTCAATCAATGAAGATATAGTTAAAGCAGTAGTAAAAGGTTCTTAAAGCATAGAGAGGGAAACATCAATCAACATACCAAAAGAAGGTTAATTTTAAAATATTTAAATTTTATTGTACAGATTAAATAAACAACAGGAACTGAAACATGTTGCTTTGGTTTTTAATAAATCCTAGGGGGATAGAATTTTTGTGAATGATCCAAACCATCTAGACAGATCTATGTAGTTTTCGTGTCGAATAAATGTATACATGGTATGCATAGGCCGGATCTTGGCCTAGCACACTTTAATTTTTCATTGCAAACTCTAACTATAGAGTCTGGGAACCTTAAAATCTAAAAATATTTTCTAAATATATTAAGTCACCTCGCCTATAAAAATTAACGTTTCACTAAACCCTAATCTTGAGTGTGAAAAATTAAAAAAAAATAATAATAATAATTTCCTAAACACTTAAACACATATTACATATGTAAGGAAATAAAAACTCTTTTTGTTAATGTGCTTTTTGGTTTCATGCCACTCATCTGCCTTTAATTTCTTGCACCTTTAATCCAAATAGTTTTAAAGTTGTAGAGTTAAAAAACTCCACACGCAAATAGAAAATAATCACAGCAGCACAGAACAGAACATGTTGTGAACAAAGTTTTAAAAACTTTACAAAATCGCATCGTCGTACTTGTACTTTTTTATGTGAAGTTTATTTAAGTTGCGTTAAGTAATATTTGTAAAATATTTTCAAATTATTGTCTATGTCATGCAGCAGCTGCATGCAACTTTTATTGCAAATTGTGAAAGAGAAAATAAGACAAAACTTCTTTACTGCATTATGGTGTGCAAATTGCAGAATTCTTTTGCACGTGAGAGCGTGTGTCAAACGTTTTACCCAAGTGTTTATTGCAATAGAAAAAGGTGTAAGAAAGTAAATGGTTAGTGGAAGTAGAATGTAATTCTATTTGCTTAAGAACAAACTTTCGTACAACATTTTGTAAGTTCACACTTAAGACTAATAAAATGTGTATGCAGCTGGGAAATTGCTCAAGACGAAATGTGGCGTAAAATGATTTTGATAAACGACGAGGACTTGTGATTATTGAACTTTTTTTAATACGATCATTGTACAAAGTTGTTTCCTAAAAAGATTTTAAGCATATTCCTGTGAAATTTATACAACGGCTGGCCAAAGACAGTCAGTATTTTAAGACATGTAACTGCTTGGGTCAGGTTGCGAAGGAGATGGCAGATGATTTTGATTTCGACATCTTGCAGCTTAGCTGATCTCTTTGCTAGATCATTTGCGGTTATCTTAACGTTATTGGTCACATTTGCGCACACTCATCTAAGGGTGATAACTTAATTTTCTTCCACTTCTCTTATACAACATTCGTTAGACCAGCGTCGTGTGGTCCACGCACTTAAGAAGGACTAAATTTGCACTTTCCTTTCGAATATCAGATGAAAGCTGATCCCATCAGCTGCTCTTTTGATGGCAAATAATGTTGATTGTAGGATGCTACACGCGGTCGGCAGTTTGACAGATATTTTCCAGCGACTGACTAAGTAACTATGATAATGCAGCAGCAGTTCAAAGTTCAAAGAATTTCGGAGAAATTGCAATGTGACGAAGGTTTAGTCCAATCACTGAGTACTGCCTTATAATAATAATTAGGATTTCACGTGATTATTAAATGGTAAAGAGTTCCTTTAAGTGAATACTAAATAGACTCTCCGAGTGGTGAATTTGATATTTTTTAGCATCTACCCCTTAACTTTACTCTGGGGTTCTAACAATAGATATATTGATATCGTTTTTTGAGCATCTCATGTGGTATATAGATCTGCTTTATTAGCATACAACGACTATTTCGATCCCTTAATGCTATAAATGTCTGTAACTCAAGCTATTGACTCAGCAGGATCATGAATTTTATATCAGTTCACTTCCAAAGCAAAGGCCCTAATTATGGCCAATCAGTACGCAATTATGAATATGGTACTGGAATGTGAAATGAACCGCTGCTTCGTCTCTGGCGCAAATGTGCTTCAGGTATGTTATGCAGGTATGGGACTTCTACATTTATTATAGCATTATGCAGGTATGGGACTTCTACATTTATTATCACTAAAATATCGAACAAACTTTTATGGTTTTGTTGATAATTATTTTATAAAACAAAAGTTTGTGTTCAATTAATGATTAAAAATATTTTCTACTCTGGTGTTTTCTTTTTTATAGTCTTTTCTGAGGTTTTTACCACAGTTCTTTCTAGCACACTATCAAACATTTGACGACAATTTATTGAAATACTGATCGTATGACTTATGGAGTTCCCCTTTTTGATAAAAATGTTGCATGTTATTTGCCACTTTTTGCAGATTTTCATTTCTATCAACTTTTTTAATATTTTGTATAAAAAATATGTGAATATGTAATGTTTTTCAGTAGGAGATGCTGCCCATTTCCAATTGCGTTAAATTATTCAGCATCCGCTTTATTTGTTTTATAGTTAATGATCAGTGATGTCTATATTTTCTTGCAACCATATAATTATATATTGAACATCTGTCTTATAGTGTAAATATTTCCAAAGAATGCCTTATTCTGAGGCAACTATTTTTGTTCTTTTCTGACCTTAAAAATAATGATCACCTTACGATGGTGTGAGTAAGATATTAAATGTGTTGCACATTTTTATATTACCGTTTCGTTATTTCAGAAAATTGTAAGGACAAAATATATATTAAAAACAATACAAGGTATACTTAATTGTCTTCTGAAGTAAAAAGGTAACCTCAAAGCAAAATTTGGGCCCATGTCCTTTTCTAAAAAAAAAACCACCTTTAGTATATAGTGCAGATATGCCAGCTAATGGTGAAATTTTTTAGCACATACATGCTGATTCCTAAGAATACTTTATATAGTTATACAATTATATACATATTTTAGTTGTAAAGATGGTTAGAGCAATGGGAAATATTCAAAAATGCTCCTTAAAAAATCTTGTAAAAAAATCTCTTACCCCAGAATCCTGGATTGTTAGAGACACAACATAATTGAATGTATTTATGCAACTCCATTTTCAACATTTGTATTGCGGCAGAATTCGGGTTAAACGATTAGAAAATGTAAATTTTCACCTCCTTCCCGTTAATGCTGTTTGCAAGTGTGACAAAAGAATTCATCTCACTTCCGGTAATTACGTACACATTCTTGCAAAAGAAAAAAAAATGAAAAAGAATTTACAAAATTGTAATTCAAAACACTTGGGAAACAATTTTCGTTAAAAACTATAACTTTAAAATAAATTACTCACACTTGCAAAGTTGCACATACACAAATGCACTTGGTTTATGGCAGACATGGAACTGAGACGAGTGGAAGGTTGGCAAAATGAATATTTGTGTTTGAATGTGTTAAAATATTAGTGCAACATGTGTTGCATTTAAATTGACAACATTATATATTCAAGTTATTTCTGCGGTTTTCTTTTTATGTGGCAATTGATTGCATAGTGGCTGTTGAATATTTTAAGACATGGAAAAGTGGTGGAAAAGTTGGTTGTTTTTCTCTGTTTTTGTTTTGCATTGAAGAAAATTGTATGCAATGCACATGGTTACATTTGGTTACCAAGATTCTATTAAATTTTAAACGCATTACTATTATTATAATTGGTGGCTGGGATGATGACAAGGATTTTTTATTATTTGAAAAAATAAATAAAATTTATGATGGCATCCAATATGTTTAGCAGCGGGTTATTATAAGAAAAATATATTTAATTCTTAACTAAAAAAAGAAAATAGTGGAAAATCTAAGGCAGTTTTTACGACTCTTAGTGATGGAAAGTCAAAATTTTAATTAGCATTAGAAAAATTAATATTTTTATTACTCCATTGTAACGATGTTATTTAAAATTTTTTGATTAGGAATTACAGTGGGAAGAAAATATCAAACTCTGTAATTTTAATTCAAGTTACAAAATTTATATGCAGCCGATTTCGAATAAATGAACGCTGCATAATGGAAGTATGTGGGCCACGGTGAAAACAAACAACCTTTCAGTATTGTTTTTGATAAGTTTCAAAGTATTTTACTTTGCTTAATAGAAATACATTTTGTTTATAAAAAAAAAACTGCAAATTTTACTCGTTTAAGAGTATTTTTTTAATTTACCGCCTGCAAAAGAACATTCAGTGACGGTTTATTTTTATAACATGCAGCCAATAAAATCGCAGTGTATGAGATTAATCGGACCCCTGTATTAGAATATAATAGTTTTTTTGTATATATCATATACACGTATTTATCCTTGGGTTCAGAAAACAATTCAGAAAAATGATGAGTTAGTTTAAAAGAAATGGTTTTTACTCTTACGAACTCCTTTAAATGGATAAAAATTGCTGAAATGTTCCATTATCCCTTGTCCGAACTCGATTGAAATCAACGAGCTTAAGATTTATGTATATTTTTCAATATATAAACATAAATTTTAAATAGTTTTTAATAAATAATGGATCATATCTTGATCAGTAGTGTATCAGTACGTATAAGCAACATGCAACTTCAACGAAAATATCAAGTATACTCGTGCGCAACATCGAAAGCTTAAATTTAAATCAAATATTGTTTATATTTATAAAATTTAGTTAATATAATATAAAATAATAAAGTTTAAATATCTGCTTTTAATAGAAAAATAAATACATATTTAAATAAGATAATCCACAGTGAGATTCTCTAAAGTTAATTAAGGAATAAAATGCATCTTTGAGCAAAAGCCGAGGCTTAAGGGAATGGGAAATGGATTTTGTCTCTATTGTGGAATCTTAGCAGGGAGCATTAAGGAAGTTATTTACTTTATTTTACCAAGAGAGCTGGTCTGTTTTAAATTAATTAATATTAAGTATTTAAATTATAAAATTTTAATTTGAATAATTTATAAAATAACTAGCTGACCCGGCAAACGTTGCTTTGCCTTCAAATTTTATTTTTATTGGAAAGGTTTCATGCCAATCGGTCTATTATAATAGGAAAGGCCACCAGTTCCATTTTTGAAAAGGGTTGTGGCATTGCCTACTTCCGCAAAAGATGTATAATATTCAGCTGACACGGCAGACGTTGTCTTGCATAATATTTCAAGCGATTAGGATATTAACCAAAGTATGAAATGAAAGACAAATAATAAAATAATTGCATTTTCTTTATTTTGAAATAACATTAATTTTTCTAATTTTATCATAATGCGATTTTAAGGACGATATTTTTAGTTAACTCCTGCGGAGTATAAATGAATAAACTTGATGGTTTTCCCACGCGAGGACACGCCACATATAATTGGCCATGTGAAAAGACCGTATTTTCTAGATCTAACTCACAAATCGACATAGTTTGTCTAAATACCGTTATCAGGAGCAGAAATAATAGATTTTTAATTTGTGGTTTGTATGGGAGGTACCACGCCCCTTTGTCCAATTGGACCGAATTGTAAATCTAAACCAGCCGGGGCGGCACCCAAACGCATACCAAAAAATTTATGCAAATCGGTGCAGCCGTTTAGGAGGAGTTCAGTCACAACACACGTACAGTAGAATTATATGTATATAAAGATGGTCTATATATTGTTTTTTAATTGCTACTAACAAATATTTGTTTGTTAAGCTCAAGATCATATTTTTAATTACTATTTTTGGAAAAGTCTATTTTAAAATTAATACTATAATTTGAAACCTTTTTGGGCGCCTTCTAGGGGATAAATTAAACATACTCGTAGCAATAAAAATTTTAAAAATATTATGCACGTACATATATGTATGTATATAGAAGCATTTAATAAAAATGTTTGGTACAAGTTAGTAATGAAGCACTCAAATCTCTGTATATAACAAGGACTATTTGAACGTATGTACATGATTTTATATTGTGTATGTACACTGAGGTATATACAAATATATAAAAATATTGATAGTGAATGTGGATTTGCACCAATTTTCTATCACCACTTATTGGTAAGGAAGTAGTTTTTTTTCCCAGCAGGAATTATTGATATCAACGCATACATATAAATAGAGGCATTTAAAGCATTTTAAGTGTGAAGCTTTGAATAATTGACATAGAAAAATACTCCCAAGCAGATGTTTATTTTGTGATTTTCTAAGCACAGATGTGATTTAAAGACTCTTTTAGACAAAGTCTATCGAGCAGTAATGCACAATATTCGGTACATATCCGATTTTAGAACATATAAAAAATCAAAAATTATGTAAAGAACCATCATAATGTTAGTGATCACGATCACATCATAATCATTATTATACTTATAATCTAGTCAGGTTATTTTAAAATTAGGACATATCGCTAATTACAATACTGACTTCAGCAAGCCATTATATATTACACCTGCAAAATATATTTAAACATTTCTTGGAAAGTCTTCTTTTTAAATGATATTTTTGATCAAAATTTTTAATACCCGGTAACGAACAAGATACTAGTAAAATATAATATTGGCTGCTCAAGATTGGGTATGATTGAATAGAGCGATAGTTATTTCTTAAAATTAGGCTGACCCAATTCCAACTTTGTATTGCCTTAAGAGAGAAGGGACAAGCCTCCTTTGATTCGGTGCTAAGGAATCTTGGTGCCCCTCATAAACGATTTTGTTCCTTTGATACCGCAGTCCAAACTTACCGCTAGATTTTATTTGACTACCCAAAGATTTCTAATGATATAAAATGATCTATTTCTGAAATTGTTCATTACAGATCTTGAATTTACAAAATTAGCCACCCATCATTTTTTGTACCTCCAATACGAAGACAATTTTACAGATCATGAAGATCAAAATAAAAGTTCGTAAACAATTGGAATGCCTTTCAGTTAGAATGCTACATTACGGCTATACAAAGCAAAGGAAGCATTAAAGGTGGATAATTAAAGACTTCTTTCATCACCAAATGCATTAAATTTTCGTGAGTACTTTAAAAATAATTATTTCCAAATGAATAATTCAAATAACACACCACTGTTACAAATTAAAATGAATTTTCTTCATGGCGAGTAATAAACAGCGAAAAAATACAATGAAAGTGATTATAATTTCTATTGAATAAGTGCTCCTAGGATAACAATTATATAGTGACTTGATGCTGATGATAGATTTGCCTTAATTTTTTTATCATTATTTTTCTTTTGAACGCCCCAATTTCCTAAACAAAATAGTTTGTTGTTCCCCGACAACAAAAAAAATATTTGTTCTTTTCTCTATTGTATTTTTATTCTTTTCGCTCATTATTTTCTTCGCACACAAAAGAAAAACACAATGACAGACTCATTATAATATACTAATCAATACAATTATCTTTATACATAAAAGAGTATGTGTGTGTGTGTAAATCGTTGAAATATTTTCTTTACAAACTCGGTGTCAGGCTTGTCCTTAATAAGGATATTATTATTGTGTGTATTTTTGCTTATAATTTCAATTTGATTACAACTAAACATAAATGAAAAATATATTTCTTTGTGTGATTTTTTCCATATCTTGGGATACAGTCGAATTTGTTGGATGGGAAAAATAGTAAGATTTCCTTTAAGGACTCAGCCAAAGAAAAGAATATGATTGACAAGTGATTATTATGGTCGGTTTTTTGTTCGTTGTTGGCATTTATAATTCAGACAAGGGAATTCTTCTTTTCAAATCCTCATTTGTTACATTGAATAATAACAAACAAAAAAATAACAAAATATTAATTTTTTACGCCACAACAAATATTTTTTTAATTGAAAATTTTTATTTAAAATAATAAATTAAAAGAATTACATGAAGTAAAATTTTATTTTAAACATTAATTGCTCAATTCACAAACACTATTACGCCAGTGGTAAATGATCTGTTGTGAGTTTTTCTATGAAATATGAAATTAAAAAAAATTTAAATGAAATATATATTAAGAATAAAATATATATGTGTTAACGTCCTGCGAAAAGTAACAATGTTAATAAATTATTGGTATAAAGTAAATGATATCCTGTTTTCGTACAAGTAAAAGCCTCACTTCGACCCAAAAATCATTTCAATAATTTTTTTTTAAATTAAGAATGTAATAATTTTCCTAACTGCTTGTAAAGTCTATTTATTTATTTGTCTAAATATTACAAATACAATTGTAAATTATAATGAAACTTCGCTTGCGTGAATGTAGTAACAAGGACCTTTATTCGATTGTAGTGAAGCAGAACAGATCGGACCCACAATCTCCGCACTGATAAATGTGTACTCTACGCAGCAACAAGGCAAGTCACCCGAAAAACCTATGAATACTTTATGTACTATAGTATAACAATTTTCAATATATTTACACTAAAAAGCATTGCATATATTTGTTTATTTTCCCCAAAACCAAACAAAAAAAGCCAAAAAAACAATCTGACAGCTGTCAGTTTACGATTAGTAAAAATGAAGCGTTAGACAGTAGATCAACGTGTTTTCATTATTGAACAATATCTCAAATATAACGAAAGCTTGGCGGTGGCTTTTTTGAAAATTTCATTCATATTTCATATAGTCCGTTTCCGAACTTCATTAACTGTGAAGAGATCAATTAAAAAATTCAGTGAGACGGGATTGATTGAAGATTTTAAGCGCTCTGGTTGTTAAAAAAATAAGCCTTTTTAAACGCCAATATCGAAGCAGTGAGTGAAAATGTTGTTAAAAATTTTAGAACATTAATTTAATGTCGTGAACACGAATTATAAGTTTCAAGAAGCTCTCTTCAGTGTATAATCCTTGATTGTGATTATATGGATGTTGTTAATATGTGGTATCAATAATTCCATGTCATATGGCGCACAGCCTGTTAAACAATTCAATTACTGCATGAGACATATCCTGCTCACATATTCTTCCATTTCGGTAATCGGAATTAGTTCCCCAACTTGGTAACTTAACACTTAGATTTCTTTTTATGCGCTTATTTGAAGTAAAGGATCCATGTTAACAATCATGCACTAACCCTTGGACTACAGGGAAAACTAGACACTAAATTTATGCAAAATGATCAGGAATAACTTCAACAAAAAGTTGAGTACTCGTGGAGGCCCGGCAGTAGTTACTGGTTTCTAGTGGTGCCAATGACTCGTTATGTCATTTGGAGATTTAATAAACCCTCAGAATTTAACTGGAGATCGGTGCAAATCGACATTCCTCTGAGACCCTACACTCGAAACCGCTGATTGTCCGCGACTGCATAAAGCAATTACTCCGCATATCTGCGGGACGTACCACAGGCGGATAATAATTTGGGCATCAACATAGATGGTAGTTTCAGAATTATCATCCGCAATTGGGCATGGCCAGAATTAAAACAAATGACCACAATGATCACATGTCAATCATACTTTTGTTGCGTGTACTTCAAAATATTTATAAAACTTATTCCTATACACAATAATATAGATTTCCTAAAATATCAAACAGTTTGCGAAAAAGCCATTGACCCTACAATAAAAACGAGAATAATAACAAAATCTATCCTGGCATTTTATCACAATTTTTTAGGCTCTGTTCTTATTTTAGAGAAAAATAACAACAATATGGTGATGTGTGCCTTACATACTGGAGTAAATAATTATACGCCCTTAAGCAAAAACACTACGCATACAAACACCAGCAAGAAAAATTATGTACCACAAGTTTAATGTACAAAACAAAAATCCGGAAAAAAATTTTACGTGCCAGTATTTTGGACAGAATTAGCAAAAACTTGTGAATAAATACCAAAGAAAGCCTTAGTAACGTGAGTCTTTTAAGACTCAATACAGAAAAAATTCTTAAAGAAGACAATTGCCTATAGAATATGTGACCTCAAGTAGTGCAAAGTCGCACGATATCGTTTGAATTGAAGTCATGCTTAAAATAATAAGATAGACCATTTTTATTTTCTGCAAATAAATGTTATTCAAAACAGGACATTAGACTAGACATTACATTCCTTTAACATGTAATTTTTATTCATGTTGTTTATCTATTTATTTCTTTAACTTTTGTACGTTTAAGTCTCGAACTTGGGACTACTTATTACCCATCAAAACATTTTTGAAATCATTGTGCTTAATAACTCAGTCACATCACTATCTTATCAAAACTTGTTGTCGGAGTAAAAGTTTTTGGCAGAGTCTCAGTAAAATATTGGTTCTAAAGGAGTCGTGAAAATGCTTATACTGGCAACAAATTCAATTATTTTAATAAAAGCTCGACAATGCATGAAATTTTTTGTTCCCTATTGCTCATTCGTTTAATTACAGGATATTTTCAAAATATCGGTCATTAACAGCAAAAAAAAAACACAACTTTTACCGGAAAAGTAATTTTATTAATTGGGCTACTGTGGCTTCAATTTTATTGGTTATAAAAATTTCTGACATCGTTTTCGTAGACGTAGATGATCAAAAAAAAATATAATTTAATTGAATTATTTTTTGAGTTTGAAGTTTTCTTTTTTTATAAAAAACAATATATTTATTTTTCTGTTTTTTTTTTTTAATTTCAACACCCTGTGGGTGTCTTCTTCAGGAAATTAAAAATATTTTTAATTTCCTATAAAAAAAAAATATTGTTTTTATAAAAAATAAGACCTCAAACTCAAGAAAATAATTCCATTAATTTAAAATAAAAGGTCGAATAACACAGTGCAACACGAAAAAAATAACCATATACGGACACCACTACTTGATAAGACTAAAAAAAAGACCCGTGTCTCCCAATTTTTCCCAAAGTCATGCACTTTTTTTTATGGGCCGCCAAAGATTTGGGGCCTCGGTATCAGTGGCTCATTTTCTCGGGCTCATATCTTGCAAACCGTTCCGAATTTCGATTTACTCTCTGAGGCAAACTTGTAGCTCTTGTCATAAAGAACAAAAATTGCGAACATATAAAATCAAAAAAACTTCACCTTCCAGATAAAAATCGCAAAAAACTTAAAAAAATTCGATTTTTTTTTTACCTTTTTCTCTTATTCAGGTCCATAGGTAGCAAACCGTTCAAAATTTAAGGAAACAATCAACTACAAAAATTTACCTAAGATCTCAATAAACAAATTTCTACAACATATAAACTTCCTGGGAATAATTCTGAATTATGGTGTAGCACTTTATATAACTTTCACCGCGTCACTTTTTTCACTTTTGCGGCTACCTAAGCGCTACCTAAACGGTGTTCAGAATTTTAAGAATAATTTGATATTAAATTATTATTAATTTTTTTACCACTTGGAATCTCTTAAGAGGCACCAGTTTGTCTGTGTCCTTTAAGGATTGTAAAAGTTACAACCAGTCTCCCCATTAAAAAATTGATCTTGCATTGCAAATTATTACTTTCTATTTATGAATTTTAATTGTTTTTTTAATATTAAATTTTGAAGACACTGTAAAGCAATTGGTGAAAAATACGATTTAATAGATCTATTATTTATTTCAGCTTTTCCCTCTTGGGCTCTTACATTTCTTTATGTATCTTCGTTGGTAAGAAGACAATTGTTAGTTTCGTTGGTTCATTTATTTCTTACTACTGCTCAAGAGATTGTAAAATGTGGCTTAAACTCTACTCGTACATCAACTTTCCTTATGCCAGTGTATCGGTGTATTGGTGTTGGTAAATATTCAACCGCTGAAGTGAAGCAAAAAAATTAACGTTCACCTAGTTTTAAGAAAAACTAAACGTTTTTTCCATTTAAAGTTATACTGCGGAAAAGTTACATCTCAAAAAAATCGAACTTGCAAAAATTCGATGGAAGTTTTTATAATATTTGCTTCCATTTCAAATCTTTTTCGGCATAACTTCAGTTAAGCTTTAGTTATGATTCTATTTAAAAAAGTATATGGATCAATATGTTTTTCCCAGTAACTCAGATATTTGGTTTTGATGCATTAGAGGAGCGATTTATTATTATTCTCGTTGTGTACTTAATATTATTATGAATTGTTTTTTGTGGCTTTAGCTCTTCATATGCCGACATTTCATTGGTCGCTAAACCAAATCGTCAGTGTTTTCAAACTGTTTAAACTTTACTGACGACCAAATGTTTAGCGACATATAAAGAATTAAAGCCACAACAATCAATGCATTCTCGTTCTATATTATAAAGTAGTATTCGAAAAATTAATAATGTTCGTTAACTTGTTTGCTTCACTGTTTGCTTATCACATACACACATACGTACAAGTATATGACAACATGTTCTGAAGTGAGTGCCTTGTGTGTTTTCTTGTGTTTGTGTGTTTATACAATTTGGATTGTACAGGATCTAGTGCGAAAGCAAAGCAAATTTATAGCAAAATTGTAAATGGCAAAAAACAGACACACATGCATATGAACGTGAATAAACAAATGCAAACATTTATTCACAATAACACTTTGTCAATCCAAGAAAAAAATGTGCAAAAAAAATCTATTAGATTATTACAGCAGCTTACGAACACTGCAATCGCAATAGAAGAGAGAAATGTGGTTTCTGAAAGGATATCCTGTTCCTTTAAAATTGTTTGTGCAAAGAATGTTTAAAGGTTGAATGACATTCTTTTTTTCATTACAAAATTGCATTAAATTAAACGAGACGAGAAATTTGGATTCTTTAGCAATAAATATGAAACCTCAAATATTTTTAAACAAAAATTTTCTAATTGCCTTAATGCGTTATTTAAGGTCAAAGTAATTTTAGGTCTTTAATTTTTATTGATAATTCAGAAGCCATCTGTTTTTGTTTCTTAGGAAATATATTAGATTATAAACAGGAGTTCCTCAAGGCAGTATATTAGGTCCAATTTTGTATTTAATATATACCTCTGACAGCCAATAAGCAGTAATGTTCATAGATCAATTAATGATGATGATGCAGTTTTTTCAAGTAACCATAAAAATGAGCAAACGTATTCCTTCAAGCTGCAGGAATACATTTTAATAGTAGAAAAATGTAAAAAAAATGGAGAATAAAAGTAAACGATCAAAAATGTTTTGATCTTGACATGGAAATCGCACATAGACGCTAAATTGACGTAAATGAAAATAAAGGCTGCTCAAACTAATTCGCTAATGGGCAGAAATTCAACATTAAGCCTAGATTGCAAACTTTTTCTATACAACGTGATCCTAAAACTAATGGGAGCCACGGAATCCAGTTGTGGGACAGCGCCTCAGCATCCAATATAGAGAAAAATTCAAAGTCGCCAAAATAAAATTCTACGTATGATTACAGCATCCCTCTGGTATGTAAAAAAAACTCAAGGATTCATCAAGATCTAGATGTTCCCTTGGTGGAAACAGTGGTTTCAAAACACATGATAATATATATAAAGAAACTAGAGTGTCATCCAAACCCACCAGACCGCAACATTCTACATTACAGAGGCCACACTAGGCTGAGAAGGAAGGACACTCTTGCTCTTAGCCGTACACGAGAGATGTGAAAGCAACATAAGAGAAATTGTGGAAACAAGTCTTTCTCATCTGGCATTGGGACGGACACCTTGTTGTCAATTAATCTTGCAGAAATTTTACTAAATTTGTATTTCCTTTTTTTTAACAGCTCTGATTCATTATTAAAACTTCTTGGGCTAAAATTGGGCTAAAGTTGCAACCATAACAAAACTGCTTTCATCAATGAAGACTCTCAAGAGCAAATTGTAGTCTTGGGAACTTTTATACCCAACGTTTGCAAATTTACAACAAGTGTTCGGTCACTTAAAAGAATTTAAAGAATTTACAAAAGTCAACGAAGGAGTCTAAAATTAAGATGCCGGTATTAAAATATAGAAATGAAGAGCTATTGAGGAGAGGTTATTTTAGAAATAGCTGATGCAATAACTTCGTATGGTAAAGGAGAAGAACAAATAGCCCTTATGAAGTATTTTGCAAGATATGATGTTGCAGCATCCAAGTACATCAGCCACATAGAGGGCCATTTTGAGAATAGCCACCTCCAGCTGAATCAATCAAAGATGAGGTGGTCTACTATAAATGAATATTTTCAACAGTTCTTATTGGTTTCTTTGTTATTTTAATACATTTTGTACATAAAAATATAATAAACTTAAAAAATATCCGCTTAAGCGAGAGGCAAATCTCCCATAAGCGGATACTTCGTGCGACGTTGAGTGTCTGATTATGAAAGCTTTTCTTATTTGCACTTTCTGCAAGTAATTGCACAGTATATCGATGCCTTCATAAGTGCATTTCATCATTTGAAATGATTGTGGAGTGAAATTTAAAAAAAATATATCATTATTTCATTATTTTAATTGTCGTTAATAATTAATCACTGCTTTTATAAAAATCCAATTTTCATTGCAGGAGACAAAAACAAAAACTCTTACTCTCACACATGAATATTGCGAAATTGTCAATGCAATTGACATGTTAATAAATTCATTGAATTTTCTGTTTTTATGACATTGACTTTTGATATTTTGGATGCCATGAAACTTACACTTGGAAAATTTGTATTCACAAAATAAAGTGAAATAGAATTAGAGAGATTAAAAAAATTAGCAATATTTTGGGGGATGATCTTCTTTACTAATATTTAAATAATAATAGTAATAGTAATAAATAATCAATAAAATATTTAAAAATGTTTTCAGTGTATTTGTTAAAGCTCACAATCATTTATGTAAAACATTAATTACAAGTGTATATTTGTATGCGTTTGCCAGAAAATACATGTGAATGGGTATATATGTGTGTGTGTGTGCCTTTATGGATTCGACAATTTTTGATTGCGTACAAGTGTATATGTACATATTTGGCAATATTCACGTGTGTGTGTGTGTATGCGTATTTTATTGAGGGCTTGTGGATTTTAAAGGTATCCACTTCGAGTGCATTAATAATCCAATATGGAAATTTGCATTGTTGTTGTTGATGATTGACCTCAATACATTTTAAATATCTTACGACATGTTTTGTACTGCAGTGATGATGAAGGAAGAAAATGGGTCAATACGGGATCTTTCGATTCTGCTTGATTTGCTCTCCTATAGTGGGTGCAGGCATGTTCTTACTTACATGCACTCAAATGAAACAAGCGAAAAAATATATATTTTTCACTTGAAAAAAAAAATCGTAGGGAAAACTTCAGCAATAATCATTGTTTAAGTGAAATTTGAAAAAAAAATGGAAGATGTTAATTCAAATCGCATAAACTTGGCTTAGAACACAAGTCACAAGAACTTCTTTACATTTAACTATAAATTTAGTGAATTAAAAAATTTTAAGGGAAATATTGCACAGAAGATCATTTTATTTTTAACTTAAAAAAGGTATTTTGAGCTAAAATTTACTGAATTTAAGCTCAGAATGGGGCCTGGGTATAATAATAACCGCCTAAGTAAAAGTCACCCAAATAGAAAATTAAAAAATTGTCCTTTTTTTTACATATTTGGCCATTTGTCCAGAGTGAATAAATGTCAAAATTTAAGAAAATGTTAAAACGGCCCCAAAAAGGATTTTTATTCACTCGGATTCCGTTTGATTCTACATGATGAAACCAAGATCCTAAAACTTATTGCTGATTGTTAAACTTTAGACTTTGGACTATTTGTAACTTTCTCGTGTGATTGATTCATCACTACGATGAAAGAAATAAAGTGTTTGGGCCATTATATTCAATTGTTGAATATTCGTCCAAGTAAAGTCATCCAATACGACAAAATGAAGAAACACCCCAAAGCTTTTTGTAAAGAATTGGGTGATTGATTTTTTAATTTTTAGCTGATCAACTACTCATAAATAACCAAAAATATTTATCATTATTTTAAATCTGGAAGACAAATTTGGAAAATGGAAATGGGAAAGGGTACAAAAAGTATACTTTTTTATTTACTGGAGAAGAAACAATTATTTAAAATAGAATCGAAAACGAACTTCATTTGTTATCGCAAAAATTGTTACGTGCAACTCTAGGAATTATATCTCAATGCATAATGTCCAAAATCCAAAAAGTATACTATGAAGCGTAATTGCGGAACACAAGAAGCCTTGCACTAAAAATGAGTGATTCACTACGCAAAGAGTTTCAATCGGGAGCTGGTGAATTAACCGACGAGAAGGAAATTTTTGGCTTAACCGTACTTTGGCCGGATTAAAGATTATCTTCCATGGGGTATTTAAAACATCTGGTGTTACGAAAATTGGCCCCGCTTCATTTTTAGTAACCAAAGCCAGTGCCTCGTTTCTGTAAATTGTGAGGTGTCGCAGATTATGTTTTCTGGTAATCACAAGCACCATTGAGGGCCTAGAATCTATTCCGTAGGCGAAGGTGTTGCTCGAAATACCACAGAGGAGAGAGTCCTTGAGCACGGCCAAGGCCGGCTGTGTTACAAATTTTAATTTTCGCTTCAAGTTTTTATATTATTACTGTCTTTTTATTGAACTATAAATTTTTTTTTTAGGTTGGTCCTAGATGTCTTTCAGTTTTCTTAAATGTTACAAGAAGTACTTCTGTCATGGAAGCCTCTAATAAATGTGAGGGGCGGATGGTTCCTAAAAAATGGTATTTTATTAAATATGTCAAATTAAGCCAGACAGTTCCTTATATTCGAAAAAATTAAACTATTTTTGAAGCTTCCAATCTTTTGGAAATTGTAAGAATAACAATACATAATTCTTAGTTTAAATACATTATCCAAGAAATGTCATCTGTACTGAAATGAAGATTTTAAAAATATTTGCATTTGTTTTTGTTTTAATTAGCAGACGTTGTTTTACTTCCACGAGGAGTAAATGCAATATAAAATTACAAGACCAAATTATCCCTAATTTAAAAGCGTCCAACATATCTTAAAGCTTTTGAAGCTCTAACGCAAGTTTTCCAAATATATAAAAGGCAATAATAAATCATCTTCCTGAAACAGAAATAAGCTAAGTCCACAAATTACTTATTTGGTGGTTAAGAACAACGATGTTTAAGGACGAAGTGGAGACTTAATTCATTTGGGGACTTACTTCAAAATTAATTTGTCAACTGGGATCCCAAAGGTTTTTTTTTTTTCTTGAATGTCGAATGGAGGTTTCGTTGAGTTAAGGTTCTATACCTAACCGACCTTCGGTCAGTCTTAAGGGTTTTCTTTCTGTATCTAGAATACTGTAAGGATTTCCTAACTGGGAAGCTTGACGGGGCTTAAAGACTTACTAGAGGAGGGTCCTTTTAGTAACCTTTGTTGTCCCTTTCATAGAATGGGCAAAAGAAACACTTCCCTCAAGGTTGTTCTATAAAAAAACTTGTCATAGAAATTTTACTGTAGGCTGTCGAATACACTAAATGAAAAGTCAACACCTGCGCCAGAAATAAGGAAAAACTTGACATTTTTTTATAGGTTGATTTGGTACTTAATCACACTGTAGCACCAATTATAACCCTTTCACTATGTTGGTTTTTAGCAGTTTAACATTTTAAACCTTTAAATCTTTAGATGTGTATGTCTTTTTTACCCTCTTAAATATAAAGTACCAAAAGATTTCCCAGCGATTTGGTAAACAGAATTATTTTCATTAAAACTCTATTACTATTAAGTCCTTGAATGCATCAAAAGTCAAAAATACCGGAAAAAATCACAATAAATGGCGGGTGCAATTCAAAGTAAGCGGGTCACAATCATTTTTTTCACAAACTATTATTTAGTTATGCCAGAGCTTTATTAAGAGTTAAAAAGTTAATAATGGTGTTGTTCAAGTTTTAAAAATCGAACACTGTGTCCACTGTTCCACTAGTAACTAGAACAGGGTATTTTTTTTCGCGCGAACAAATGATTTAGGAGGGATATTATTATCATTTCCTGCTTTCGTAAATGTTTTTCAGCATCTCTGAAGGCCAAGGGGACAATTGTGAGTCCTAAAATGAAGAACACATTAAAGTTCTCCAAAACATTCGCAGTAAAAATGTTTACATACAGGATTATTTTTCTAAAAAAGGACTATTTTGATAAAAAAAAAAAGAACTTGAATTTTTCGCTTAAAACATCTTTGGCGATGTCATATAATTATATATAAATATCGTATAAATATTTCAATTAATTTTCACTTGATTAAGTCTATAAATTTAATTTAACAATAATTTAATCAAATTCAGTTTGTAAATAAACTGTTTTCCAAAGATGAATTATTCAGTTGTTCTCATTTCAACTTTTGTTTTTTTTTAATTCTTTTTTTTTTTTTTTTTTTTGTAAAAGAAGTATATTCTTTTAAGCTTTATTTACAGAGCGGGTATTATTTTCAACTTTTCAGCATGAAGAAAAAACTTTATTTGTTTGGTAAAAATACAGAAAACTTAAACTGTCAATAACTCTGTGACTGGCAGTCGAGGAAGTGGCGGACATGAGGAAAAAGTTTTCTAACCAACAACTCAAGTTAAATCAAAGTTAAGAAAGTATGAAAGAACAAAGAACTAAAAATAAAAACAAATCAGACACAGGGTGTGTCAGACTATGGTAAAAAGATTTATAATAATTAATAAAAACAAAATGATATTTTGCAAATAAGCAGAGGCGTAACTATTAATTAATAAAAAAAATAAATAGTGAAGAGTTTTCTTACACTGTCTTGAAAAAAGAAACGCAGTAAAGTCTTTGCAAAACGATAGCAACGGCTCTAGCTTTTGGTTCCTGTATAACTGATGATCTGAAGCTTAAATGCATACAATTGCTGGTATCTTCCATCTTCTTCTTCTTTCTCTAACCTACAAGAGCTTTAGGTTTAGTTGTCATAAAACGTTTTTATTGTAGAATTTAACTAAAGGTCAGCTTAGGCGGAAGTTCGTGGCTGCTGCTTATTTGCTCTTGGTAAATCAATGAACGTAATGCAGTATACTTTAAAGCTTATGTTAATAAGGCAAACAGTTGAAAGCCCACAACTATCAAAGAAACAAAAATTATTGGTATCACATCCTGTCCACTTTGAGTAATGTTAAAAAGTCATTCCTTTCCGTCCGAAGGCTAAAATATCCATTTAGGCATTGCCATAGCAATACTTTAATAAAACTAAATTTAAACTTGAGTTCAGCTCATCAATTATTCATGGTTATAAATCGCCTAATGCAGTCCTTGCGGATGATGTTCATACATCAACATTTTTAACGTTTTGAGGCTCATATAAATGGTAAAGGCTGTTCCCTTTTTCACTTTTCTAGAATAAATAACCTTGCGTATTTCCAAGATACTATGACTCCAATATAATGATTATAGCTTCAGTTGAAGTAGAAGTAGAACAATAGGGGCTACACCACTTGTAAAACAAACGCATTATTAGTCTATCTTTATTATCCAATGAAGAATTTCGTTATCTGATTTCTATCATCAGAATCGTCAGCTCATTTTCGCACTTACCACTTTCAGGACATCACATGGTTTCACTTAAAGGGTTTTTCATACTGTGCTGCTCTCTGATTCTCTAATACATTTTAAATCAATCCGCCTAAAATTCTTCGCCATTTATATATCTTTCTATCTCGCCGCTTTGTTCCCAAGGGTGAATTTGTACAGAGTAAACATTTAAGAAACGACTGGTTTCTGTTTTTGAAATTGAACTTTAAGCTTTGATGTATTCAGAGACTTATATAATGATTTTATGAAAAATATTTTTTGTAGGCCATCCCAGTCCCATATATCCCCTTTTGAAAGGAGTGAGGTATGATTTATACATTGAAAAATTAAAAAAATAGATTATTTCTTATAGAAATTGTTTGTTGCACAGTTTTTATTAAGGGATTGCAAGCCCGGTATAATTATACATTTTGTAATTTTCATATACGATAGAATTCTCGTATTGTATTTGAAGATTTATGTATAAGAGATCGAGGTTGAATGCCTACAAAACGATACAAGTTCTCTCATGAAATCGGTAGGACCGATGAAGTATCGATGTATGCAAAGCTAAGGCCACAAGAAAAAAATAAGAAATTTGATATTTCTTATAAATTTTATTGTGCATTTTGATTAAATTGTAGAATTTATTAATAGTTTCCATTACGTTAAACAAATAAGAAGTTTCTAAAAAAAAGCCAATACATCTATTTTCAATTTCAGGTGCAACATGCATTTCTATTATCATATGAATAGAGATATTTGAGATCAAAAAATTATTTTATGGGATACAAAACCTTAAAAAAAGAAGTTTAAAGTAGGTGCGGACGAACTTAAAGGCTTTCGTATAATAATTTTGTAAGAGAATTTCGTGTAGCAATTGATTGTAAAACTGTTTTTCTTAATATGACTTTCACAAGAATCCGTAAAGTAATAATAAGCAATATAATGATTTTTATAATTTTTTTCCACGCTTCCCCCATTCGATGCACCCTGTTGGTGTGTTAATACGAGAGAGTCTTTTGTATAACTCCAGCATTATTTTGCTATCGATAAATTCAACTGTCCGAAGTTTTGGCTATACGAGAAAATACAAATAACAAGCAAAACTTTAATAGCAACAAAAACATTTCACAAAATTACTTAATGTGATTTTGATACAGTATTAGAATTTCTACTTGGATAAATCAAAATGAGGTCCTGATGAAATTCAATAATAGAATTTATTAATACAGTCGGTAGCGAAAACAGTTTCACAAATGCCATATAATGCATATGGCAATGTTTTTGCATGTGTGTGTGTGTGTGTGAAGAGAGAGCGAATAAGAAAATGTTTAAATAGATGAACACATCCATAATTTATATAAAATAGTTTCTCACACAAACACACACATGTGTATGAGTTAATAAGTATGAAATGTGCACATCCTGTTTAGCTGTCAGAAATTATTAGCAAGTCGAAAGTTTTTACTCCTCTCGAACAACACAGTCGGAGTTGTACCCGTACAATAGCCAACATGTGTGTTAGTGTTAAGCAGGAATATTTTAATATCCCTGTATATTTGAACACATGTGCAATTGTGTGTATGTGTGTGTATTTGCGTGTATGTTTTATGTATATTGCTTGTAATAATTATTAAAACAAGCGAGTTTGTGCTTATGCTGTCCGAAAAAATATTATCATTTTCATGCTACACATATAAAATTATGTACATACTGTGTATGTACTTGTGTGCATAAATGCTGATACATATATCCGCCTTTGGATGTATATGTGTATGTATGTATGTGATAGCATTATTTATATGAAGGAATGTTTGGTCGTATTTATGCAGCACTTTGTATTTGAGCATGTGTCACATGACTGCACAACTTAACAGTTAATTGTTCAAAACTTTGTCGTTACTCTTACAATGTATAGAATACATACTCGAGTACACACACGCACACAGCATGTTTTATACAGCAACAACAAATTTATGTATCTTCTTGTTAAAGTATATTATTTTTGAAAACAGACGTCACTCTACTCTCTTCAATGGTAGAGTTTCGAAACGATTTTTTCAAGAACTTGCAATATTTAGAACAATAATTGTTCGAAATAATGAAGTACGGAAAGAATTTCATATGGTCTCTATAGAAAAAAATGTTCAAGAAACACTAAAGGATTTAATTACACAGGATGTAACAGTGAAGCATCTTTAAAAGTATTATTCTTTTGTAAATTTTAAACGAAATGAATATAATATGAAATGGTCTTAAAGAACACGGCAACAGGGACCTTAAATTGTTTTGTAGTAAAGCCAATCAAAGTCTTAGTTGGTAACTGATCCTACAATTTTCGCTCTGGTAGGACAGTAAATAACCCACCATCCTAGCGAGTCAACAAAAGTCCTTTTTGTTACTTTATCTTACAAAAAATATATAAAAATATGGCGTTGGCTTAGAAAGGCCCCTCTGGGCAGTACATTATTAACCCCAGAAATAGAGCTGCATTACATTATTTCGTTCTCTCAAATTTATATTCGATATATTCTTTGCGGACTAATTTGGCATCATTATTAAAATAATTATATTTTATTAACTGAGACATTTCCTATATTATTATTTCCTGTGGGCGTTGCTGCCTGTATATCAACAGTTTATTGGTGTTGTCTACCAAATTATCGACAGATTCTATCCACATTAGGCTCTCGCTGCTATAACGCACAGACCACAGCAAAAAATTATAGTAGGCTTTGGGTCTTTCATGATTTATATGTGTTGGTGAGCGATATATTTGTGCATGGTAGTTTGCAAAGATAGACCAAATTAATGACAGCCAATTTGTTAAAAGTGGCGTCAAAAATATGGCCGCTATCATATTATCTATTTCTAAAAAGATGTTGGCCTAAAAGTAAGAAATACAATTTACATAATACCCACTCACAAAATTGTTACTTAAATTTGATTTCAAATTAATGTACATTTAGAATTTCAAATATGGATCGAAAATTGTGCATTTGTTAGCATTTTTCACACTGATCAAGCAGCTTAATATACATAATTGTAGGGTTAATAACCATTTTTAACCGTATACGGACAAATGTACGCCAATGAAAAGAAGAAAAAAAACGCTTTAGAGAAAAGAAAAATTCCTTAAGTTTGCTTTTATTTATTTCAAACCCTTTACTTCGGTTAAAATAAAATAACAAATTATTTATTCCCTAAAAAATTTTAATGGGTCTAGTGACAAAGACCACCGGTCGATGTAGATAAATCGGGAAATCCAAATAACGAACTGCGTGCTTAAGTGCAAAACCTTTTATATGAGACAAAATCTTTTAAAAAATGTATTTATTTTCCGCTAAAAAAAAATGCCGTGCCGGGTCCATTTCAATCGTAACACATATGAATAAATAAAGTGGCTTGAGTAGTTAAAAAAACTTCTGTTTCTTTTTTGAACTATTGAGTATAAGTCATCTTTAGTTTTTTAGAGGACATACCAAATCCTCTTAAATATTAAAAAATATGATATTGAATGCTTCCTTTAAAAATCAGACGGCTAACTAGTCTTCGATACTTATTTTTATTTAGATCACTTAAGCAATTGAGTACTTTTCGAGACAGGTTAACTGCCTGATTTAGAAAAATTTCATTTTTTTACGTTCTAAAAAATTCAAAATGTGTGATTTTGTAAAAAGAATATTTTTAATTTAGTACTAAAATTATGGAAAAATAGCTTAACAATACAATATTCAAAAGAAATAGGATATATTCAAAAGTAATTAAAAAATAAACTTCAAAACAGCTTTTCAAAACAATAAATTTTCACAATTGAAAACTTGGTTACAAAGTATTCGCAGTTTAAAATTTGATAAATTGTACGGCTTTCGCCTTACATGAGTAACAGGTAAAAGAGAAAGTGTTATTTTAGCCTTAAGCCATGCGTATTTTTATATTTAAGAATACATATGGATCCACATGTAGTATTTATCACATTTCCTAAAGAGTAACATTTCCAGTTATTTTTATTTGGTACAAAGAACTCTACGTAGGAGGAATGTTTCCCTCAGTTTCTGTTATATTAATGCATTAGCTTTCAGATTGGCAGTTTCAAATGACATTCTGAGTATCACACTAGTTCAACTAAGAAATCGTTGCGTATACGTGATATAAATTTAATTAATATCACGTATACGTTGCAAAGAATTCCGAGGACTAAATAATTAAAATATATGAAAAGCTTTTGTCATGAGTAGTTATAACAGTATCCTTTTCAGCAGAATGAATTTCCATTTCAAATGATAATGATAAAACTGTCCGTGATCTACTAACCGAAACTCAGTAGTTAATTTCACATTCGTTCAATGCCACCATGAACACATGACTTTATATTTTCAAGCCACTTTTTCCATGTGTGTACTTGCAGTGTACATATGTTTTTAATGTAATTAATTCCACTAAATGTTAAGTAAAGTTGTTTGAAAAAATCGACAATAAAAACTATATAAAAGTTTTTCGTTTATGTGTTTAAAATTGCATCAACGTGTCATCTGTGTCAGATTTAATGAAACATTGAAGAGCGATGAAAAAAATGAATGAATGCACAAATGCCGAAATATCATAAAATATGAAAAAGCAAAATAAAGAGTTCTGTCAAATAAAAAGAAATGTGAATTCTATTTTTTTAATATCATTATTTTATAGCAAATTTATGAAGAACTGTCAACATTGTGTAAAACAACTTTAAAATATTGAACGATTGTTATTGCATTTCATGGGTATGAAATGTTTAAAATGCTTTCAGTGCAAAATAAGGAGATTTATGGGATATAAATAATACCAACGACAACTGAAAGTGAATAGTTGAAATATAATAATCTCCAACAAATTCGGCGCTTGTAGTTGAACTTATTTTTACTACAAAAATTCATTATGAAAGTTGCATGAAAATGATATTCTATTAAATTCTATTGAAGTTGTCATTGATGATTACGTGACCAGACGATTTGTTGGCTATAAACCTAATGCTTAAACCAAAAGCATAGTTTTTCCTACGAATGCATCCCGGTATGCTCCTTAATAGAATCTTTGCAAGTGAATAAATATCTACAGCCTTATTATTAATCCTTTATATTATGCTTTTATTAACAAAAATGTGTAGGAAATATTCGGACGTCTTGCAAATTGCCTGAATTTTTACACAGTCAGAATATTTTTTCAAAGCATTGTCGAAGCCAAAACATGCAGATGGAAATGCTTTAATTTAATTATAAAAGAATTATATAAAAGTAAAGGGGTAAAAATAAAAATTTAATAAGAGCGATATAATTTTTTGTTAGTAATTTTGACACAATTTTTCTTGCTTTATTTGCTTTTGAATCAAGGGTTACCAACAACATCAAACAGAAAAATTTATGGGGAAACAATTGGCATTATAATTAGAATTGGGTTTTTTTAATGAAATAACTATTCTGTAATGAATAATGTATCCTCTAATGAATAGTTGTATTCTTCTTGTACATTAAATTTAAAGTAATTTTCACATTTTAATGCAATCCATCAAGTTTATAAAAAATACGTTTTACTGGACAAAACTGCTGATTAATTTATCATTTCATAAGTTTCAAGTACCATGGAAACACTGTCTTCTAAAATCTTTTGCACGGAGACCTATAAGTTCCAAAGTGTTAGTAAAAACTAAGAATTTATTGAATTTTCGAATTTGCAATCGCATGTGTGAATGCTGGATAATAGAAAACAGGCATAAAAGAGCAGAATAAATTCTTTAAAAACAAAAAGGAAAATTTTTGCAAAATTTTCAAAACTTCAATATACGGCTTTTATTTTAACTGCTTTTATTTTAATATATATACAAAATTTTGCAATATTTGTCAATCTTGAAAGTCTGTTGCTTAAAATTATTTCCTCTTAAAATTGTTTTCGATTTTTTTTTAGCTGAAAACGGCAAGAAAACCAAACCAAAAAAAAAATCAAGTTCTTAGTTCTATTGAAAAACACAAAATAAAATTTCCTATTACACTTTTTTCTTTAAAACAAACAAAAATAATTATAAAAAAGCCAATAAATAATATTAATATGAGAGCTTAACTTTTTAACATAGTTATGGCAAAATTTATTCACTTTTATTACCTCCAGAGTATTTAGTTCAAAACATGAATAAGTTGCCCGATTATTTGCTACAAAATGAGCCCCCTGTGCATTTAAATAAAGAAAAATTTTATAAAAAGTATTATTGAAAAAGTTTTATTAATTTTAGAGACCCATTTAGCAAAAGCGAAGAAAGTAACAAAATGAAAAATACTCTCTCTTTAAAATAAAATATCAAATGCTGCAAGTTTTTCTATTAAATATTTTATTTGATTTTTTATGTGTTTTGTTTTGAACTTTTTTGTTTAGTTTGTTTGTATACATAAGAGTATTTTTTTTTGTCTTTAATATAAAACAAAACAACTTATTTGACTGAAAAAAATCGAATTAAACAAACAAAAAAAATAAAACTTTAGATTACAAAATAGACCCACTGGTAAAAATTTCTCTATGTAACCAACCAACCAAGTACTTTAAAAGCATTTGACAGAGCAGTTTTTTTCATTCATTTTGTTATTTTCGTCGGCTTAAAGTTGCTTCTATTTAACGATTTTAGGATTGTGTGGAGAAATGCTTAAAAAAGAATGCAGCAAAAACCAAGGGTATATAGAATATAAATATTAAAAAAAAAACTTTTTAACTTCTATACAAAACAAAAAGTTTCTAAATACTTCAATACGTTCCAAATAAGGAAAGTTCAAGAGAAAAACTCCTCGAAAGCATACATCTCGGCTTTTTTATATAAAAACTATATGTTATAATTGAATCAATACATTTGCTTCTGAAATTTCGCCTAAAGTTAAACAATATTTGTTTGTAATGGTGTATACTTAATGTTAAATTAATAAATATTGCGTATACGCCATGTTTTTTATTGTATATGAAAAAAATTCTCAGTAAAATTTGCCTTTTCACCATAAGTAGATTAACACACGCAAAACGTTCACAAATCATCAATTATCGAAATTCGTGCGGTTTGAGGGAAGTGTTTCATAAGGTCCATTTCATTCCCGTCATGATCTACCCACAGAATAGGCAATAGGCGTTCCTTCAGCATCACCAGAGGTTTGCTTGCAGGCCTGCAAAGTCGAAGCACTTAAAAACATTACCGAAGAAACGATATCGCTAGAAGCTGCTTCTCTGGAGTAGCACTCGCTAATCTACGCTAACAAAATAAATAATTTTGTAACGAATATCCTTCGAATTACTATTGTTCTTAATTTAATATCATTTAGATGTGGTGACTGACAAAAAAAAGTTGCGCTTTAGCATTTTTATTAATAACACTACTTAAAATTGTTGGCTCAAATATTCTAATTAGAAAACAGTCAATTACTTGCTTTAATTATTATTATTATTATTTTTTTTTATTTTTATGAAAGTTTTTTTCAGGTAGAAATGTGCCGTCACTCGTTTTCATGTCCGGAATGATGGACTCTACATCAATTTATATATACATTTTTTTTAATTAAAATTCTTTTGATTTATAAGTTCCTTAAACACCAGGAGATCTTATTTTTCAATCCAAAATTATATTATTACACTTCTATTTTAACTGGCTGTATATAATATAATGTCTAATTTACTTATTATAAATATTTTTGTTCTTTTCAATTGATCATATTTTCATGAGATAAACACACAAAGAAACTTGACATACTGACGATATATATTTAATATATATGTTCTGTATATGAAAGGACTCAAACTATTTGTAATTCATTAAGAATTTCAGAAAAGATCTTTATAGAAAACTTGTTTGAATTTAAATTTTTATGCACAATTATGACTTCAGGTGACGAGAAAAAACTAAAACTTACAATTAATTTTTCTTTTCGTGGACACGATAAATGATTTCCTTTGAAGAAAAAAAATACTATAATAATTTAATGGCTTATACTTAATGTCAAACTTACATATTAATATAATGTATATGGATTGCATTTGATCTTATAACAATATCCTTATTGTAATTAAGGACAAGTGAATATTAATATTAAAAACTATTAATGCATTCGAATTTATTAGACATCCTCTTATCTAAAACAGTTGGAAGTTTCCACGATCTAGATTACGAACAACGATCATAAAAAAATTCTATTAAATACATTCAAAGACTTCCATATTAATTATTAAAGGCTGCATTTGTATACCTAGACTTTGAACAAGTTTTCTCCACTTAAAATAAAATTCATAAGTACTGAATTGAATTCACATTTTTATATATTCCAAATTGCATCAAAACATAAAGATGACTTTGTTTATTGGATCTACTCATTGTTTAAATAGAACAGTTGTAACGAATACACACACATGTCCTTAAATAGGCTGACCAATAAATTATTATTAAGAATTGTTATTGTGATGGTGGATACTCTATCGTAATTTCAATTCATATTACTTTTTAAAAATACTTTAAATACATATTAATATATATATTTTTTACTATTTTTTATAACAATTTGATGAATATAATAGTCAGGCTTCAGGTCTTATTTTATCGGTAAACAATTTTATTTAAAAACTATCGATATTGCGATACCCATTGAGTATCATCTTCAGAACAATTCTGTTTAATTTTATTATTTAAAAAAAGAGAATTGTCCTGAAGATGATACTCAATGAGTATCCAGTTTTTAAACAAAATTGTTTAACGATAAAATAAGATCCCAAGTTTGACTATTATATTAACCAAATTTTTAAATAAATATTTAAATACTTCATCTCCCTTTTGCAATTTAGGGAATTTATTGTCTAAACATTTTAATTTAATCAATATTTCAAAGCAAAACAAATTATGATTATGATTTCCAGTCATATGAAGCCATCATATAAAACGAAACTAATACATTTTTAATTTGCCGTAATGGACACATTAAGTAGCGATTTTGCTAAAACATCACGTATTCAATGCCAACAGGAGAATATCCTTCTATAACACACATAATTTTAACAATAACTATACCAGAGTAATAAATAATAGTTTATTATTCTCTTTCCACCCAATAAGAAGAAGGTTCTCAATCCAACCGTACTGAATATTTAAAGTTAAATAGTGTTCCTTCACTGGAGTGTGTCTCGCGTACTTTGCAGAAAGTCACAATGAACTGCTTCCTCACATTTATCTGGAAAAATTCGAACTTTCACTTTGCCATTACAGTTGTCGGCAGAGACCAGAAGTAAATGTTCTTATAAATTTATTGTCCTGCACGTATGATTATGAAGAGTAGTTACAAGTTTTTCCATTAGTTTTAATATTGAATGGGAAAATATGAAAAGTTTTCTTAATGTATTTCTGTTCGTTTCATTTACTGTTTCAATGAAAGACTTCAAGAATCTTCAGTGGATTCGAAAGATTCAATAGAGTGGGGAAAATATTATAAAGTAATAAAATTTAAAGCGATATCAGCAGCGGACATACATTTTTGTATCCATTATAGTATTGATAGCAAAATTTTAAATAATAGTAACAATAATAAATATAAATAATAATAACAATAATAAGAAAAGTACTCGTAATAGTACTTACAGTGACCGTCATCAGTTACTTTGAGTGGTGTTTTCATTAAAACAGTCCCTCCTCCTTTTGTGAGGAGACTAATTTCCCAGGACCGCTCTCTGCATTACTTGGGGAAGGCCCAGAAACCTCATCCTAGAAAAGAATTTTCTTAATTGAACCACGCCTTGGTCCGTCATATCTGTAACCAGCGTCCGGTCGCTGGTTCGTCTTTCTGAGTGTCTATTAGTAGGGGCTCATTTTGCCGTATTAATATTACGATTTTAACATCGATTTGATATGATACAAAATAAGGAAGTGATTCGTGCTTAAAACTATTTTTTTTAATATGATTTATATTTTTATTTTTTTTTCATTTTTTTCTTTACTTTTTTGTAAAAAGGTTGTAGATTTTTTATGTTACATTAATTATAATATTCGCTTCAGAATTCGCTTGAACTGTATCGAATGCGAATCTACATGATTATAAATTAAAATAAAACCAAGAAAAATTTGGATTGGCGAGAATATTTCGTGCGATTAAATCGTATTTATAATTCTGGCCATTAAAGTCACCTCGAATAGCACGTAGATGGCATAATCTACATTACCTATTTTCAAACACTTTTTGCAATAATTGCGGCCACATTGCGCCTATAACTCGCTAAAAGTTTAATTTCAAACATTTTGTCATACGCCAAGAAACTTGACAGATCCTCCAAGAAGAAAACATTTTTCTTAAGGTCTAAAATAGCATGATCTCTCTGCCCAATTAAGAGGATCATTTGTAAAATTATTCCTTCATCAAATATTTTCGGTAAATTAGTTTATAAATTAATAAAATTTAAAGATTTATAATCACTGATCTGTTGCGGGTGCATTCATTACAATATGACAAGCCAAGCTAAACACGAAGCAAATATTAGACGTTTAATCTGTTGTGAATCAAAACCGTATTGCAAACTCAACGATATGAACGTTTAGAAAACGCCCATCAAGTACTCAAAAGAAATTATTATTTCTTATCCTCGATAAAATACATATTCAACTTCATAACTTATTGGAAACAATTCTTAACGCAGATTTCTTTTATTATGTATAACAGATGCAAAATATTGATGAAGTTGATTTAAAGTAAATGGTTAAAAATTCTTAAATAAAAAACATTCCAGCACTTATCTTTTCATCAAAAACTATGAACTTTTAAAATTATTTTAATTCATTTCAGCTTTCAAAGTAAATAAAAAACAATTTGATTTATTTTAATTTTTCTGCTGCTTTTAATAATTCTTCTAAATAAAAATATTTCCATGAGTCCTTTAAAGTTTGCTTTATACTCTCTCAAAGCCATCAATGTCAAATTTCGTTGATACATAAATGGAAAATTTTACAAAATTTTAATCTTTTAAAACTTTGACAGCTTGTCCTCTTCTATGCACATACTAATTAAAATAAAACAGTAATACTAAGTAATTATTCGATGTCAGACGAAATTTGTTTCAAGAGCCTTCAAAGCTTAAACATACAAATTATTAACAAGCGAATTGTTTATTGTAACGTGACGTGTTAAGCAGAAGTGGGAACGTAAAAAAGTAGACAGACATTGAATTTTAGATTTGTGCACTGGAAAACAGAGAAAAACAAAAACTGCAAAATCAGGGGGAAAACTGCCATCAGTACATTATTTGTAGAAAAAAAAGTTATAAACTTTTTTCGATTTTATGCACCGTTTTTATCTAGATTTTTTTTTTTTTATTAAGAAAAAACTCAAAATTTCTCATTTTTCCAGACGAGCTGAAAGTCTAAATTGTAGAAATAATACTTAAAAAAGCAGATGATAAATTATATTTGTTCAAAACTTTTTGTTCCCAAATTGAAAAATTTTCACTCTTTTTCAATTTACAACAGATCGTCCTTAAAAGTTTACCTTTTTCCCTGCTGGTTATCATGTTAATTTAATCTGCAAAGTGACTTATACAATTTAATACCTGCTTAAACTTTGTTAGACTCCCAGAGACAAAACAATCTTAATTTTATTCCCATGAGAAAAAAAACTTTATATATATTTTTTTAATGTAACAAAATAAAATTACAATAATTTTTACAATATGACAAACAATATTTAAAAACAGGAAACCTTATAAGAGGGGAATTATAAATACTGCCAGTCTATTAGGGCCTGATCAACATCCGTTGAACAATTTATGAGCTTAACTTTTATTGAAACTCAATATTGAAATTAATTTGGATTGTACAAATATGCCAAAGATTTGCGTCAGTACCTGCTCGAAGGCCTAACCTGACGGTGCTCTTCGCACCGGGTGAATAAAGCCGTTCACCACCGTCCCCGTCGTCCCCTTCAGGGGCGGTTCCAAATGCTCCCCCAATAGGGACGACATGGTAGCAAATTCTATACAGGCTGCAGAACCATGTACAGACACCTTGCTAAAGTGCTGGAGCTATCTAACCTCCAAGCCACCCCAACTGCCCGCAACCATTAGAGCAGCTCTGTCGAATAGCAACAGCTCCTAGAGATATATGGCCTGAAGAGAGCATCTACAACAGGCCACCAGCACCATATTGCAAACACACTTATCTGACCCATACCTCTTCCCGCGTATCTTTGGGTTTTAACCACAGCCACCACGTGATCCTCGAAGGGGCCTCACCAACAACCAGACTAGGACAAGTCCTAGGGGCTACTGGTTCCCGTGGCACCAGATGGGTGGTCAGACGCGTGTTAAAAACACCTCCGATTTTAGGTCTCGCGCAAACCTGAGGTATCGGTAATTTGGATTGTATAGTGGGATCTTTGTCGTATTTCGTGCACACAAGAGAATCACAAACAACCCGAACAGCCAAACACAATATATAGCAATAAATTATAGGCCAATTTTTGTCGGAGATATAAAACTCCAAAACCATTATCGATATATTTTGTTCAAAACAAAAAAAAAAATTATCTTTTAGTCATAGATTATTAAAAAAATAATCCATTAGTTTTTTTTTAAAGACGCTAATTTCCAGGTCGAGTGATTGAACGTAGGGACAGGGGAAGCACAATAGATCAACAATGGTCACAGTACTAAAGGCCATCCTGGGCCAAACCCCAGTACATTACATTACATAGCAGTTCTTTTCCCCACCTTGTATATTTTAAATTTATTTAAATTAGTAGAGAAAAGATGAGCTAAACTAACCACACTTCACTCCTGCCCCAGACATTTAATCATCAGCAAACGAATTTCACATCTTAAGTTAATTTTTAATGAAACACAACAAACTCTGCCGTAAAGAACATGTGTTATTGTTAATTAGATATAAGAAAGGCGCTTTATAAATAGTAACCCTCGTATATATGCTAAGACAAACGTTTAAAAAATAAAGTCCATGTCAAACCAAAAGAAGAAACAAAAAATAACAGACAAATGTCTTCCTCAGAACATTTAAATGAATTGAGCGATTGAATTTCTATGAAATTTACATAAATTACTTACACAAACCGAAATAATCGCAAAGCAGATTTGGCAGTGATACAACCAAAATAAATGATAAAAGCACACAGACCCAAATGGAATCACACAAAAACCCACACATTTTCGTATGCAAAAACATTTTTAGGAGAACAAACAAACACACAGCAAAAAGCCACCAAGGAAAACACTTGTTGCATGTGTTTTATTACAATGTAAATTTATTGGGCAATGAAAAATTTATTACGGAAATGAAATAATTTAATGTGAATTCGTTATTGAGCGTTTTTTGTATGGAGCGCGTAAGCAACACGATAAATCTGAACTGAAATGGGAAATTTTTTGAAAGCGCGACAAAAATGAAATAATTAACCATTCAGCTGTAAAGGTGGGCTGTATTGAGGAATATATAATCTTGGTGATTCTCAATAGCTTGATATCATTGTATATTGCGCTAGAGGACTGACACATAGAGTCCATGGAGTAGACCTTTTAAGTCCAAAGAGGGAGGGCAAGTATCTTAAATTTGCTGGAAGAAGAGCTACTGTTCGACCTGGTGATGAATTTTCATTTCACCAACGGGCTCGTTTAGACTCTGTTACTATTTAATATATTCCTTTTCTTTAACACAGGGCTAGATAGCGCTTAAAAAGAAATCAATATCTGTGTATCAAATTGTATTTACATTAAGGTCACCAGATAATACGTGTGCGTGCAACAACCGGTGGTGTTATAGATCCAAAACAACTGAACCAATTTCGTGGTGATCATTATTTATTTTTTCAAACCGGGTGTATTTTCAGTTTAGGCTTAAGAACTTGGGCAAAATATTTTCATTTAAAGAATTTTCCAAATGGAAATTTGTTGTTTTGCTACACGTTTCAGACTTCGATATCAATTACCTTGAATGTTGTGGTCATCTGAAAAAAAAATTAATCGCTTTTTTTCTAAAAAAAAGTGGAACCTCAATTTATCAGTCTCAAGTACTAAGAAACGTTCAGTTCCTTTGAAGATCACGGGCTCTTTCCCAATAAGTTTGCGCTTATTAAAGAGCACCGAATTCCCTTTTGTAGCAGAAAGTCCAAGATCCTTTTTTAAAAGAGAAAACTTTATGAACATACTCGTATGTAAATTTATTTATTTAAACTACTGGATTTATTCCCCAATTATTTATATTAAAAAATTTCATTATTTATTATGGGTTAAGGTGTTTATACGTCTAATAGTTGGCTAGTACAACTAGCAGGTTGAAGTCTACTGATGAGTTATTTTTCGTGCGTTTAGTACCAGCAAAAATTCGGATTTAGCTGCTTAAAATTAAACACACAACAATTAGCGAAATTTTTTTTGAACACCCAGTTGCTGATGAATTTTTTTTATTTATTATTTGTATTCAAAATACACAGATTTACATACCAGCAAAAAAATATCATAAATTGATAAAATATTGGCATGCACACCATACTGAGTGCAAATGGGTGAATGAAAGAAAACGGAAGAGTGAGTACAAGAAACTATTTTATGACGATAGTCGTCATATTCTTATATACATACATATTTCTCTTGTTACTGTCCTTATGAAATCAAAGCACGCAACAAGGGGAAGTCACGTTATAGGAATTTCATGATGTTGACTGAATTGGGAGCATAGAGATAAACCTCATATTGGGTAAGTGAATAAATATTTTCGGCAAAAAAATTTCTGGCACCATCATCTAATCCTTACTTTTGAAAACGTTCCTAAGACAAGGTTGTTCTGAGAGAAATGCAACCGGAAATAAACCTTTGCTTGACTTAAAAATTCGTTCAGTTTCTATTGTGTATGCAACACCGGAAATAAGATAACGACGGAAGTTTACGTGAAAAATAAATAAAATTATATGCTTCAGACTGGCCTTTCAAAATATCAACCACATTCTGTACACATTCATCATATTATCCTGATCAGTTTCAGTGTATATGAAGTGCATTTCATTACATTTCATTGCTTTCTAAAGTAAAAACTTTATACAAGTCATAAATAATTCAAGGGTCTAAATTATTTGAATACGACATTTGTTTTCAGTTCTTAAGTCATTTTTGAAAATAACACAAAAATGTTAATGGCCTCCTCACCCAATAGAGTAAGAGACACTGGAGTATGCAGTACTTAATAGTTTCATGTCTCAAAGTTTTTATACTTGATTACATTAGAATGCGTGTGGTTAGAAATAATTTACTTTGGATATTTTTCGTTTACGATGCAAAACTTTCGAAAGAACTAAAACAAAAACCCAAAAAAAAAATCCACAGACATAAAAATATAAAAAATACTCATAAAAATACAAATAAAAAGAATGAGTCATGAACAGAAATATCATGATATTCAACAAAAAAATTAAGTTCAGATTTAAAATTAAACTATTGCTGGTATTTAATTATTATACGATAACAAAGGTCTGTCTATTACCTGCCGCAATTCCAATTACTATTCCCATTTGTATTTTTGTTGGTTGGTTAGTATACGTGACTACTTCCACTACAAAAGAGCAATTAATTAGAATTGTAAAATCTCTTTTTGACAAAAACCACCACTGATTCGAGTCAACTCATCAATGTCAGGACTAAAGGCCAAGTCTAACAATTGGCACTAGATCCAACCTGTAGTATTTAGAAATCTGATAAGATCATCTTGGCCCATCTCTGACAACTTTGCCACTGCATACAGCAAGAGTTATATATTTCGATGAATATCATGCCGGGTATTTCCATGGAATATAGAAAATCGTCTTCTCCATATCTGCCCCACTACAACTACGGCACAGCTTTTTAAAACCAAGCAACAGCCTCTTGTATAGTAAAGTAAGACTTATAATTAAAATATACACAGAAAGAAAAATCTCGTTCTTAGTTTTAGTTCTTTCTTTGTACTTTCAGTGAAAATCGTTTTTAAAATTTATGTACGAGTACTCAAATTCTATTCTGGATTTATTAAATCAAGGACGAAAATTCCCCGATATTTCATGTGTACATTTATATTATGCTGGCGATATTTTAAGTGTTGATGTGATATGGTAAAGATCCTGGGTTTCGGGACAATTTCAAAACCAACAAAAAAGTAAAATTAATAAGGATACCTCTAGATTGTTCTCTGCCGAAAAATACAAATAGAAAATTTTTACAATTTGTGATTTTAAGTGAATTAAAACTAGATAGTGTAGAATATAATTCATAAATCAGTGTAATATCACTCGTGGTTCCAAAGTTAAAGCGCACTAAATTGGAACTAGACGGGTTTTTTTTTGTGAAAAACTAAATTCACATAAAGTTTGTATTCATTAGAAAGTGTTAGATTTCTTAATATCATAGAATAAATTTTTATTATCTACCTTTTTGTTTGCAAGGACTTTTAAAATTGTAAAACTTGTTCTTATTTCAAAAACCCTAAAAAAAGGATCTATTGCTGTTTTACAGAAAAAAACGCGTATGAAACTTTTTTCTGATAATTTTAAATTGGTTATAAATGGATTCAAAATATGTGACTTTTTCGTTACTGTTCATTAAAATTTTGCATATAAACTGTTTTCATTATTGAAGTTGCAATTTCAAGTGCAATAGTATGAGGTCTAGATTTTAAAATATATTTGTTCTAACGAAAAAAAATAATAAAGAACTCTAGGGATACTTTTTTAGAGTATTCAGAATGAAGAATAATTTCCTTGAAATATAAACGTAGATTATTTAAAGTACCTAGAGGTCCGACAAACTTTTCACAAAAAATCCCGATATGTTAAAATTTGTAGTAATATACCTTTTGACCAGTGAATTATGCATCATACAATGCATAAATAAAAGAACATCACGCAATGTTGTATAACGTCATGCTTCAAGGCCAACCAGTTGAATACGTAGATACGTAGAAAGCTTCTGCTGTCGAGGCAATACAGTATCAACGAATGGCGGCACTGAAACAGGCGTAAATAACAGGCTCAATAAAGCGAGATCGGCATTCGGAACACTACAACCAGTATGGAGAAACTCTCGAATGTCCAGACGAACAAAGCTTAGAATTTTCAATGCAAGTGTAAAGTCTACTCTATTATACGGAAGTGAAACTTGGTTAGTATCGAACACCATCACGCAAAGGCCTCAGAATCATATGCCTAACAAGAACAGCAACAGGGATCTCTGGAACCTTACCAACGCGGGAGCCCATACTAATACAAATAAAACGTAGGAAATGGAGGTGAATCGGCCATACAGTCAGAAAGAGTCCTGACAGTATAACAAGGATGGCCATAGAGTGGAACCCTCAAGGCTCAAGAAGCCGTAGTCGACCGAAGACCGAAGAATACATGGAGACGCAAGATACTTCAAGAGCAATTTTATTTGAAATCGTATCATTTATAGTGAACATAACATGTATTTATAACAACATCCACATCATATAAATATTTTTGGAACACCTCTTGTCCTTACTTCCTTTTATAAATCCGGGAAAAGCAAATCTCATTTAATGGAAACTACCGAATATAAAGTTATTTTGCTACAATCAATACACCACTACACGCTGATATACACTTACATTGTTATTGATATGAGTCTATTATGTGTGTGTGTGTGTGTGTGTGTGTGTGTCTAAGGTGGGAATATGCAAAAATAGAAACTAATGAATGATGATTTGTGCAAACGACCGTATGTGAATTCAAGATAAACTAAATTCCTTTAATTAACACTATTTATTTTCGACCTTTTTTAATATATGTATATGATTTTTATATAAATGAGCTTTAGGTCTTTTTTACAAAAATTATTTTTTATTTTTTTATTAAAAAAATTTTCCTGAAGAAGACGCCCAAAGAGGCGTCGAAATATTGAATCATAATAAAAATAATTTTTGTAAAAAAGACCTAAAGCTCATTTATATAAAAATCATATACCTAAATTCCTTTATTTATTAAGGCTCATTTTTACTGTCACAATCATATAATCTCATAATAAGTTGAACGAATGACGTCACTGATGTTTCAAATAAGAATTTATCGCTTTATTAGATGTTAATTTATTTATTTTTTAGCTTCAAGGATTTTCCTACTTGTCTTTTTATATGTGTGTGTGTTTGTGTGCGCGCGTTTTTTAGAAGCTAATAATGGCGTCTGTTCTGCAAAACGCGTTAATATTGTACATTGAAAGTTAAAATTTTGAAAATTGTTTTTTGTTTCCATACATTATAAAATTCAAATCAACGTTAATAATTACTTCATGGTACCTTATACGAGCCTTTTTCTTAATGCTAATTTATGCAAATTTAATTATATGAGATGTATAAAATACTTTTGTGTTCCTATAATTTTTTTCATGTCCTAATATTGATAACAAGATTAATCCAACAAAATGCCCCTGATTTTTATATTGTTGCATTTGTAATAGAACTGCCCGTGTCTTATTAGAATTGTTATATTTTTCAAGTCCTGTTTTTGTTGTTGACAGCATTTTTGTTGTTATTTAAGCATGTTGCATCAGCGATAGCAGTAGGCGCCATTAAACATAACATTCGCCGTACTGGTTTAAGATTATTTATGAGAATATAGAAATTCAGGAGTTGACTATCAAAAAATTTTTAAGTTTTCTAAAGTTTCTAAAATTAAATTAATCGAAACTATTTTTTCGACTTTTTTGTTTTAATATAACTTTTATTTAATAAACGAGCTTTAAGACTATTTACAAAAAAAAAACAAATTTATTTTATTCAATGTATCGACGACTCTTGCCGTATTATTCAGAAAAAATTTTTAATATATGTTTCATAAAATTTTTCAATTTTTTATATTTCACTTGTAAATCTTATTGTGGTGACCAGAGTTACAAAAGTAGAACTTTTGTTAACTTCAAAATTTTATTGTATATGAACGTAATCTGTAATATTTGCCTTTAAGATTGGATTATAATTTAATAGCGGGTTGAAATGTGACAAAATTGCTAGAAATTGCTGAAACTTAAGTTTAGCTTGTCATTTCCATGGTCCCAGCACTAAACGAATTGAAATCGTGTTTATCCGAAAATCGTAAAAATGTACAATATTTACAAATAAATATCTAAAAATTCCAATTCTTTTACATACACAATCAAATTGTCTACGAATACACAGTTTTTTGAAATGAACACAAAGTTTTTTTCAAAATATCAATTCATTAATTATTTAGAAAATATAACGGATATTATTTCCATTATTTATAATTCATTACAAACAGACAAATGGACATCATCTAACAAATTGATTTAACTGCAGCAAACCCATGCAATTTGGAAAAACTAATTATAAAATTGTATATTTTAACACAGAAATAATAAAAAAGGATGCAATACGATTCGACTAGCGATTATCAAAACAATGTCCCTATTTCCCTATAATAGCACAGGACTATATGCATAGAGCGGAAGTGAATTTCGTTATACAGGAACTTAATTTGCATAACAACAGACGAACAGGAAGTGTTGTGCTTCTTCCTGATTTTACTTCAAATTTTGTAATTACAAAAATGAAAATTAAAAATAAACACAGACACTTTCGTACACAAATTACTATTGCATAGATGTGTAGGTGAACTATGAACTTTACAGGAAATACAGTGACCATAAATCAAAAGGTCAAAAGCAGCAAAGAAATCATATAAACACAAAAATGATATAATTAAATGAGAAAAATCATACAACAGAATTGAAGGATCTTTTTATTACTCATATAATCCATTTGATGGGACACTGATTGAAAAAAAGGAATGTAATAAAACGTAACAATAAAAATGTATAAAGTAGTTATAAAAATTAATGGGAAAAGTTTGCATTTTTGTTTATTAGTTTTGGAAAATTGGAAACCTAATGAACTTGTAGGGAACTCGTTCATCAAATCCCTTTTGATAAAAACCAATAATACATCCCCGTTTAAACATGACGTCTAGAGATGCATATACTTAGTCGTATTATTTTGCTAAAAATTACAGAAAGTTTTATAATGCTGAAAATATATATATATATATATTAATTTTTTATAAATTTACGAAAGCTCAGATTGGAGTTGTTAGAAGCAGATTCTCTTCAATTGTCCTGTCCTCTGAAAGAGATTCTCAACTACACTGCCAGGTTTTTGTTGCAAGATAATGCAATAATACTAGGGTTTTGTATCAAACAGAGCCATATTCGTCCATCATGGTGGTACCGCACAAAGCAGATGACCCTACAATCAATCAGATAATTTTATGTTTTTTTTTTCTTCAGTCAATACGAAGAAAGTAAGTAGGATCCAATCAACCTATTTCACTCTGGAGTGATAAGAGACGTATAGTGCAACCAAAAATAATTCAAGTGTATGTATCACCTTCTATTTAAAGTCACTATGGCTTACGTCGTATTTAGAAAACTGTGGCAAGGAAGTCCCTATTATTTTAAGTCACCATCTATGTGGCCGATGTGCTTTTGATTTTTTTGAACAACAGCCATTATACAATAAAAAAATATTTGATGTAAATTTCTTCACCAAATGGTTTTAAACTTTCCAACTATAAAATAATAAAGAAAATAATAATAAAACAACGACAGAGATTGTTCATATAATCTAAAGTGACATAAAAACAAACAGCTATTAAAAATAACAATTAAGTCTCTAAAATCTTTCGCAAGTCCTTTTTTCTTGTTTCGTATATTTGTTTTCGTTGCATAATAAAAAAAAGAAAATACAAGGAACAATACTTTCCAACAGTTTTAGATGTTAGATTTTGATTGCCAGTTGCACAAACACAACTTCATGAGTATCCTTTAAGTGGTGTTGCAATAACAGTGGAGTTGGAAGGGATTCTATTTAGAAATTTCGCAGAAGGAGCCATTAGGAATTTTACAGTTCCTAAGGCCACTATATAATACCAAATTGTTTGATTGAATCTTAGTCATCCTAGGGAACTGAATTTAAGATTTACTATACAAAATTATAAAGAATAATAATAAGAGGACAATATGTGGCAGAAAATATGCAAAAAACGTGTGCCTATAAAATAAATTGAAAAGTATGTTTTCCATATTCGATATAAGGACATAATAAGGATGATATTTGCTTTATTTATTAACTTAGGATTGATTTTTTTTTTTGAACTTTCTTATTATATTCTGCAATTTTGGTATTTTTTTTTATCAAATTATTTAAAATTAATTTACAGACTAGAATAAAATTTGAATTTTTTATGTAACGTTCGTAACTTTACTTTTAAGTTTTGAAAAAATGCAAGAAATTATTATAATTATCCATAAAATTAAACATTTTTGGAGATATAAAATATGTTGGAGAGTGCAAAATTAAAGAAAATAGAATGTTTCAAATGTAGTAAAGGATTTTAAAAACATTTGTTGCCACTTTTTCAATACAGCAACAAAATATTAAAATCTGCAGGATGTACTATAGACATCTAAATAGATATTTGGTAGAGCAGTTGATAATAACACTAATAGCAACCAATAAATAACAGACTCAACTTTTAAGCCAATTGAATATTCAATTTGATATTCTTGGCAAATTAAGATATTTCTGCGAAGAAAGAAAATCAAGATCTTTTAAGGACTTCAAAGAATAAAGGATATTTTCTTATATTTGAGGTCCTTACAACAATATAGTCTATCATTAAGGTTGCTTATTTAAGGAAAAAGAAAGTCTTTCACCCACACAACTTATATGTATGTGGACCTGACGAAGTGTATCAAAGCTATTGAATATGAAATGATATAAAATTTTCGCAGATATTCGTATGCATATAAGTCAACTTTGGAGGTTTATAATATAGAAACTATAGGTATTATCGGATTATTTTATGTATCAGGAGGTTATGCGCGATAGAAGGAAAATATGTGTAATTCTTCTTAAAGTAAGTGGAGGCAGCCGAAAGCTAGATATTTTATGTTAATTATAAATTTGATGATTTTATTGGCTTTTGTCACGACCATAAAAGTCTCAATATATCTTAATGCTTTTTATTAATCCCAGATATTTTGGAGTCTCAATGCATCAACTTTAAATGCAACAAATACCATATATGAAATATATGTAATAAGCGATTGCATTCGGATAATAAATAATTCGCTAAACTGAAACCAAATACTTTTTAATATTTTTTTAGGTTCATGCCCTGGTAGAGGACGAACATTTTTCACCGTTTTTCGTGTTTTGAAATTAAATGGCTTCAACTATTCTTAAAAAAATCCATTCAACAAAGCCCCCTGACCACCCCCTTTCCCTGCAAAAGAGGACAACATCATGACAAAGGTCAGGGAGAAAGGTAGATATCAAAGATTAGCAAGGTTTCTCACCACTACACCAAATACACAGATGGCGTTGTTTCTAGGCAACGACAGATGGGCAGCGCCCTTATCCTAGACCAGCTATAGCAGACCAATGATCTACTTAAAGCTGGAACAACAACCGATTAACGAAACTGATACAAACTGAAAGATGCTTTGTGGAAGCAAAATGCTGCCTAGAGGGTTAATGGAAAAAATTATTTCGGATTGACGACATATCGAAGCACTTTAATTCGTTTAAGAAAAAATTCGCTTAACAGAAAATCGTTCAAGCGAATCAACTCCTGTGTGCAACAAAAACCGCTTAAACCCATTTTCGCACTATAATGCGGACAAATGATGCGAACGAATGAAGCAAAATGAATGAAAATCCTTGATAATTCTAATGCAAAACTCTATTCTATTAAAATTTCATAAACTTACATAATGTGAATAAGAAACAACACTTTTATGACTACAAATGGCTAAAATTAAGAAAAGATATTCTCCATTAAAATTACATGTACAATTTCAGTTCATAGTACCAATTTCGAAGAATATTTAATTTTTCTTGTTATATAAGCCACATCCAATATCTAGCCAACTTCTTGCAATGGACGTTTAATGATTATGTTACCAATCCTTTCTGTTCACTTTTACCACTGGGTCTTAAAATCCCAGTAGATGTACTTACTTTAATACAATGATTTAGGTTTCGTCATATACACATACAGATTTTCTTAAAATCTTGCAATTTGTTTGTACTTAAGAACATACAAGAGCAGTACACACAAGCTCACATATACACAAATAAACACGGCTTAAAATGAATTTAGAAACGAAGCATGTAGTTGTGCGAAGGAATGCATGTCCTTAAGTTGCTTGTATACATTTAAGTACAATTATAGTTTAAAGCAGATGCTTTAACATGCCTAAAAACTTGACACACAGCGAATGCAAAGTGATGTCAAGCATTAAGAAACTATAATTTTTATTTATCTAAAAAAACATAAAAGTCACTTTAATCTAAAAATTATTTTTTCCTTAGAAAAGGGATCGAAGAGCTACTAATTTTTTTTTTTTTTTATAACAAGTTTGATTTTTTACAAAAACCTGTCTTGGAGAAGTTGATATCCGGACAAACAACTTATTAAATATTTAAATAAATGAATGATACATGGAGCACGCACCGTCTGATCTATGCTAAAGGATGCTCCATAGGCTGGTAGACACTGTACTGGACTATAAGTTAGAGAGTCACTGTTGCAATTCCTGACAAAAGCAGAGCACTTCTGTTTGTTTAAAAAAAAAGAAGAATATTTTTATAACAAAAATATTTTATGTATAAAAGAAAAACATAGACCATTAATGCCACAAAAGTAAACTACAAGAAACATTAACACGTCTGCCCAATATTAGTACTTTTAAGACACCAAAAGTCGCCAAGATCACAATTGTGTAAAGGTCGATATCGTGAAGTTTGCATCACTGTTAACATAAGAAGTGCAGTTGTTCTTATGTAAACGGTTGAAACACATTGATGGTATTCCTTTCAGCTTTTATGTAAGAGGAGTGGGAAAGAGAAAACAGAAACACAACAACAAAGATGTTAAAATTAGCCAACAAACTATTCTACAATATGCTGCAGCTGTACATGTATTTTGCATGGATTTACAAGTATAAAACAAACACAAACACATGAACTTGTCTATGCCAGAGCGTATGTGTATGTGTATGTGTGGAAATATAAGGACAAATACTTACGGAAACATACACTTTTTGATATGTTTTAACAAAACAACGAAATTATAATGATGCTTTTACTATAATTATTATTTCGTAATGATATTTTCAAACATGTTAATTTTTATTTGATTGCCTTTGCAATTAAGTTCTTTTAACGCTATTAAAGTAAAATTTTATTACCAACTAAATTGCAATTTGATTTGGAAAGCCCGCGAATATTTGGGCTTATTTAAAAAAAGTGAAAAATTACTATTAATTTTTAAATTAATTTATGATTTCTTAACTATTTAATATTGAAATTTATTATTTCGGAATTAATACCAACTAATTATTAGATTAGATGTTTATAAATTTTTATTTATTTTTGGTGAGAGCAGCGTTGCCATTTGTCAAGTTTTCCCTTTTTTTGCAAGTTTTTTGAGATGCCAAAAAGTTTTAAATTTATTGGGTAAAAAACAAGTTTTTTTGAAAATACATAAAGTTTTGTAAAGTTTTTTTAAATACATAATTTAACTATTGCAGTATATTGGATGAAAATATTAAGTGATGTTTGTATGCAATGAAACTATCTTATATTTTCTCACTCCTTTATTACTGCAACAGTGTCTCATTGTCTTTACACCGTCTTAAGTACAACTATGCCGCTTTTATACATTGGCAATGAGTTACACATTGCCAATGTATAAAAAACTTTTGGCAGTTTGTGTTTGTGGTGAAAAAAAAAATTTAAAAAGCATGGACAAATATTTAATGAAAAATGGCAAGACAAATGAAAGATCTCTAAATATGAATTTTATTTTATGTTTTTTTATTATATGTTATATTTTTGTTTTTAATCGTTTTTATATTTTTAAATAAAATGAATTCCAAATACATTTTAGTGTTTTCTTTTAAAATTTAGGTACTTTTGTAGAAAAAAAGTTTTTTTTTTGGAAAAAAAGTTTTTTTTTCAGATATAAGAAGTTTTTTTTTAAAAATATATGGTAACGCTGGGTGAGAGCCAAACCATCAATAAACTTCAATCCGATTGTGTATCTTAATACAAACTCCACAAGAAAAAATTTTTATTTGAAATGAATCTATTTTATTTATTTTCTTCCAGCCGGTAGACGATTAGACACCCTTTGGGTGTCAATGATCGCATTTATTAGACAAATAAAAAACACATTTTTTTTATCTTAATACATGATAATAAATTTCAATATGAGCAGATTACGCTCAATAGATAAAACTATATCAGTGCTGGCCACCTAGAGAATTGAGGCAGTGGTAGTGTCATGTGCATGTGTTTCATTTGGGACGTGTAAACAAAAATAAAAATCAGATTAATGCATATAATATGTACAAGTGAGCTATGGGTACATTGTGCGTATACTTAATATTAAAAGGAACATGGAATATTCATCATACGCCGCCAATACCATGGCAGTATAATTTTCATCAAGTTTGAATTCAATGATAGAATCCTAGAAACAGATAGTGAGGTTCTTGGAAATCTAGTCACCTTCTCTTTTATAAATAATTTCAATATATTTTTTAAGATTTTTCTTAATAAGCAGAAAATTACTCTTAGAGAAAAGCATTTTCAAATGGATTTATTTAGTTTCAGCTCTTTCTTAAATGTTGGTATAATTTGAACTCTTTGCCAATGCAAATATTAAACAAACCATCAATCAAAATACTCCATTTCAATTTCTAAAAATAAAAAACCTAAAACATTTAGCTTTGGAAGAAGATTTTATGAATAAGTTGTTTTATAAATATTTCCTCGTTCTGTAATGCCATGGCTGATTTCATTTTAATCTTTTTCTTGTTGTAATTTTTTATATTTTCTTCATTATATTCATCCCATGTAAAGAGCAAATAACACATCAAAATAACAACACAGCATGGAAAAAGCCACAAATTGTTGGCACTTTAATTAAACCTTTGGTTTTCGTTCTACATAAAAGCATGTGAAACCACTAAAACATTATACCTCTCATTTGACAAACATGGAAGTTTATACACATACACACTTTCATTTCTCATACATTTTATATATGAAGCTTAAAACATGAAATGTCATGTGTCTGTATATGTGCACGTGCGAGCTGGCGGATCTAATACACTTTGGCAGAACAAAGCCGTGATGTTGTTGGCAGTGTGTTAGTGTTTATAATGAAAAACGAGCAGGGGGCAAAAACTTTTGTTTCAAATAACTTCAGATAATAATGAGTTAGAGAAAGAGCTGAGTTTTGATTAACAAATATTTTGTTTCATAATTAAATTTGGGGACGAAAATAATAGCTGAGAGAAGTAATTCTTTTTGGTGTAAAGTAGGTGCAAAGTAGGATAATACGGCGGTATAATTTATACATAAATTTAATATTAAATAAAGGATAGTTTGAATATTTCATAAAATTTATTATATAATAAAAAATTATCTGTGAACTCGGAAAATTTTAGATCATAAACAAAGATCTCATCGCACTGTGCTCGTCGATAGGATTGTCTCAAAAATCTAACAGGTTTCATTAAAATCTCGTAAATATAAGAGGAGTAGAAGGGAATGATAAATATTTCTTGCGCTATTATTTTCGTTTTATCGTACAAATTTTCGCTTTTATTAACTTGTTTCGTGTTTATATGATATCAGGCTTAAGTACAAGTATTACATTCTATGGTGGTTTCTTTTGCAAAAAAAAAAATTTTGCCTTCAAATTGGGGAACATATTTTACTTATTACCGCCACCGTCACAAAGTGATGCCTTCGTCATTCTAATAGATTAATAGAACAAGGTCAAATAATAGGAAAAATATTGTGGCCTAGTGTAATAGTTTGCATTTCTATGCAAAACTCAAACTGTTCCAGCGATTTTAAAGTCTTAAGGAAATATTTACATTTTTAATCGTTCATAATAATAAAATAAACTTCTCATCTTTACAAAATTATGAAATTTTTAAAGCCCAATAATTAAAATTTAAAAAATTTTATATTCATTTAAAATTAAAATCAAGATATCCGCACTCGAATTGATTAGATAAGGATTCTCCTAGAACAAGTATTAAGCGCTTGATTAAAAAACGGATACAGAAGTAATTTTTAGGAAAAAACAATAAATTAAGGCAAACTGGAATCAAACGAAAATTTTTGACTTATAATCCATTTCAATCATAGAAAGAAAGTGATTATTATTATTTTTATAAATTAAAAAAATATACATATCGTTATTAAACCTCTCCCTCTTCATTACACGTTCATAAGCGAAAGCCTTTACTACCTCAGCCACATATATTTACCCTCGTATACAGCCATATAATATTTTATAGAACAATTTTCCATCAAAAAAATAAAAAAAAACTCATTTATATTTATTAAAATCTCACCAAACTAACAATCACAATGAATAAATTTGACTCTCGCTTTATTTTTCAAAAATGAATTTATAATTTGTTTACAAATTTTCCACGCCAAAGGATCATCTTAAATGAAAATACATTTATTTATACCCGCCAAGTATGAAATTCACTCGTTTAAAAAACTTTTTACAAATTTAATTTGAAATGACTCTGCTCTGCAAAGAGATAATCATCATTTCGCAATCTTAACGCAGCACTTTAAGCCACAAATATGAAAACTGATGCCGTTTGTAATGCGATATTTAACGAAAAGTGGGTGGGTGCGTTTATCTGTGTATACCCATGCAAAAGGAAGAGACAAAAGTATCATATATAGAAATAAGGACGCAGCACAATAGACCCATTTAGCGAAACCAAAAAGTACTAAAAACAAATGTTAATCATAAATTCTAAAAGAAAGACTCTTATGCGGCTGCAATAAAATTTTATTATGATTTTGAAACACACCCATAAAATTATAAAATACAAAATGACATCAAGTATCCTTCCCTTAAGCCACCAACCTGCTTAAAATTCTATTAAAGGAAAAAGACTATTACACAAATAATATTTTGATGCTACAACGACTGTGAGACTGTTTTTCTCTTTTGCCAGACTTAAATATTAAATTAAAAACGGAGGGAAATCCAAATTAAATAATATTCGTTTCAAGCGTTCAGCTTGTGTAGTTCCACTGTCTCTATTTAATATTTATATAACGCTCTTGTCTGTTTATATTGCCCTACAGCAATTGGCGGTATATTTCTATATCCTGTGCCTTAAAAGCCAAATTAAATCTTAACTGGTTTATTGCTAAGACATTTGTAGACGTAAGGATTATGGTCTATATAAAATATTCTAATTTCACGTACAATTAAAGCAAAAGATAAAGAAAAGTTTTGTGAAGAAAGACAAGTTAATAAAAAGAGCAAAACTTGTTCATTTAACGAATTGTGCTTAAATATGAAATTTATCTTAATTGTTAAAATGAATTGAAAAACAAGACACTTTAAACTTCTGAAAAAAATTGTACAATAAAAATTTAGTTTTTGTTTTTTTTTGTAAAAATACAAATTGTATATTGAAATTAAGATAAACAAAATCCAAGGACTTCTTTTTGCAGGATATTTTTTTAAATGTAGGTACACAAATAAATATTTTTAATCGTAAATTGAAATCTTATGAATGTTGAAGACTAAAAACAGACGACAATAAGGCATATTTGATACTTCAGTATTCAAGTTTAAATTGAGAAATAAGTTTAATATATTATATTAAGGAAAGTCACCCATATATATATACAGATTAATTGAGGCAAATTTTTCCCACAACTCTCTTCCAGAAACTACACTTTTTCAGTTGAAATTGAGAAAACAACAATTCACATGAAACCCCAATTAATATTGGCCAAAAACAATTGGATAATGAGAAATCAAAATTGTTATAGAGAAATAAAACAAATTAATGATCACAATTACAAAAAAAATATATTGTAATAAAAACGCACCTTAGAAATAGACCCCCAAAATTAATAAAATGTATTTATTACCTTCATATGTATTACCTTCATGTATAAATTGCATCTTGTGTGTAACACATTTCTTGGCACTAGTTTCAAAGGTCTTAGTAAGTGAGGCATATATTAATATTTTAATTGCTTCCAACTTTTTGGAGTCTATTTTTGTAGTCTGTTTAATCTCTTGCTGAAAAGTTTTTATTTCAAACTTTTTTAAAAATAGTTTTCGATGTCTCGGAGAAAGGTGCCCTACCCCTTGCTTCTTCTTTTATATACTAATCAAAACTAGACGACCTATAAAGCTCACTAATTTTAAATACTCTCACTATTATAGTCAAACAAATTATGATAATTTTATATTAAACTGTATGGGAGCTACCACTCCCCTTGCGCACACTAGATGCAGTGTAGCCCATTCTAGTCATAAACAATCTCTCAGTTACAGTGAGCCATATATACAATAGTTAGATATTAATTTTAATGAGAGGTAGTTTACCCGCTGGTCCTATATTATACATATTAAAAAGAGACCACCTCTGTAGCTTACCCAGTTATAAAAAAATTTTCTTTTAAATGACAAAATGCTGCACACATTGATCCTCGGCTGTTCCAAACTTCTACCAACAATCACCAGGGGTGCACAAGAAGGTCCCACGTATGCGTCCCTTTCAGAGCCAACATGGCAACAAATTATATACAGGCTGCAGGAGGGACATCCTGCTGGAGTGCAGCCCAGCCAGTAAGCAGCTCCTATTATGACTCACTCACTAACCGCAACCTTAAAGATAGATCCTAAGAAAATACGATGGCAGAGAAAATCTACGACACGGCCAATAGCACCTAAGTGGATGAAGTTAACAAAAGCATGACTATCTTCGCAATTTTTATTTTAACAATAGCCATCATGTAATTCCCAAAGGACCCTCACCAATAACCAGTAAAGGACAAGTCCTAAGAGCTATTGGCTTACGTTACAACTGATAGGTCTCTAGTCAGCCTTGTATTTATTTAAAAAACACTCCTGCATTCTAGTCTGCTGCATTTGGATTCATCGGCAACACTTACATCTAGACGAATGTTGCCCAGCTTACCTCCTTTAAATACTTTTATGCAGGATTCTTGTCCTGTTATTATAGCGATTGGATAGTACCATAACAAGTTTTTGTGGATAATCGGTAAATTGTGAAAAGCTAGAAAATTATAACAATTCTTTTACACAGAAGGCTCAGCATCAAGTCATAAGACTACAATGCAAATTCCATGTTCTCCAGGGACTTCTCAAGGACAATATTGAAAGCAAGCTTGGAAAGGTCCTTTTTATAAGGCATTTGCTAACTGTAGTTATTATGCGAGCAAATTTACACTTATTTAGGCTGCTGACAATTTTATTGGGTGTTTTTGATTGTATGTGTATGACGACTTTTTCTTAAAATTTATTGCATAAAACTTTCATTCTTTTAGTCCTCGAGTAATGTCAGTCAGCCAATATTTAGAAATTTTTTTTTAAACTATATACAATTCAGATTGTTAAAAAAAAAATTTATTCCACAAAATTAATGCGATAAATTTTCATAAAACTTATTGCATGAAGCTTTTTTTATGTGCAAAAGAGCTACGAAATAAAAGCAGGAGTTATGAAACAAGTTAAGGAAAGTTCTTTAAAATATAATGACTTGTATTTTTTTATCATTATCCCAGTAGTCTGTTGCTCATGCAACAAATTTCAAGCTTAAAGACATCGTGCAAAACTAATTTCAGCCAAATTGTTAAACAAAATAAAAAAGATTTGTTTTATTAATAAGTTTAAGTCACAAGTCTCATGTAGAAAATAAAAGCGATCCTGCTATAGAAGGCAATTATATGTTAAAAAGAAAATATCCTGCAGGACACGACAATTTCAGGCAAGATTCAATATGCATACTGGCACACAAAAACAATTAAATAAATGCTTAATTTAGCATAAAATATTTCTTAGTTTTTTTTCGCTTAATATTGACGTCATATATCACTAGTCTTTATTATTTTAAAATATGACCTTAAACTTTTGGCCATAAAACAGTTTCCTACACCACAAGGACCTTGATCTTAAAAACAAAAAGCACATTGTATTCTATTTTATACCAACAAACTTTCATCATACATTTATATTACATTATTCAATGCCAGTTTTACATAAATGTCAAATTTAAGACACATTAATTTTCATACCAAAGTCTGCCATTAACCAAAATACCGAGAAAATTTTTCACAAATAAATATTTGTTCAAATAAAATACCATCAGGAAATGGGGTGGGGGGAAAAAGGTAAAAAGGAAGCCGACAAGAAAAACATTTATTATAATGTTTGTATAATAAACTGCCACTTTGTTTGGGGTAAATGTGTCTTCACACTTTTTGTGGACAGGTTGCAGATGCTAGACATCAACAGCAACAAATAGCAGCAGCAGCAACGACAAAGTTCATGTTACAACTTCAAACAATGCATCATTTTGTGTTGTGAAGATGAGTTATGGAACAAAAAACAACATAAGCTTAACTAGAATATAATAATAAAAATAAAAGCATGTCCTATACTAGAGTTAAAGTGTGTCTGCCAATACATGTGGCATTATATGTAAGTATGCGTGGATGTGTGTGTGGTGAACTTATAAAAGTATTTGCTAAACAATGTATGAAATGCAGTGGGAGGTTGCAAACGAAAGGAACAATAAAACTTCTTTATTTGTGTGGTAATACATGTGGGTGTGTGTGTGTGTGTAAGAGTATGCGTGTGTGTGTTTGGTTAGTTATAGTTGAATATAAGTTTGACAAAGTTGCACAATTTTCAAGCTCATTAATGTTATTGCTGGTCTTTTTAGTTTTGCCTCTACAGGTTCTCCTTTCTAGATGCAGACATTATCTTTTTTTTCGTTACACAAAATGAGTAAAAGACATTTATTAGTTTATAAAACCACTGAAGGTAAGAAAATATAGTACGTAGACCAGCATAACAATTTAAGAAACAGTATGTGGCATAAAATGGAGTATATTGCAACGGAAGCAAAATAAGAAACAATATCATGTATATAAACTAAAATGTCTTGAAACTAATGGAATCTTATTTTCTCTAAGAAAAAATGAAGAAATGTTTTACATGTTACCCCACAAGCTCGAAAAGCGTTGCAGTTTCAAAGCTCACAATAGAACAAAAACAGTTGCTTGATGTTAGATTCAACATTATTGTATATTTAGCGTGTTGGATAACAAGAAAAAAGTGGAAAGCAATATTTTCATTGTTCAAGCCATTTAAAATATATAATTATGTATTTGCAAAGGCGCGTTAATATCACCTTATTGATTATAATGATCGACAACGATTGATACTCTTCTATGCTAATGCACATCAAAGGACCCTCCTTCATCAGTAGTTTTAGCAGAATTTAAACAATTGATAAAAAGACTATAATACAGGCATTTAAAGAAAAATAATTCGTCCCCTTAACACCAGAGGCGCTGCAACATCGCTATAAAAATGGATAAGACTTGCACCTGCCACTACATCACCTGTCTACACTACTACTCTCTACACTATTCCTCTCTCAAAGAAGTAATACCTTAAGTATTGGACATTAATTAACAGAGTCTTTACTTTTCTTAAAAAAAAAATAAAATAAAACTGTTATGATACATATAAATGTCCAAAAATTAAAATTTTCCAAATCTTTATCAAGGTTTCAAACCTGTAAACATAGAAACTCTTGATATATAGTCTTAAAAACGAAAAAAGTGTAACTTGGCTGATTTTAAATAGTTACGATATAATAGTAACTATCTGAAGGATTATCATTATTATTAAGTGCTTCTTATCTTTAGGTTTTAATGAAAAGTATTTGTAAAATATTGTTAAATTTTTCTTTTTTCAGAAACCTATCAATTCCATTATGTATAAAATATAACGATATGCAAATGTTTGCTGCAGCTATTTACTGGGTAGTGCAAAGCCATGGCTCTGGCGACTAATAAATCAGGCCGAATTTGACCACTGATGTTGGCTTTGTATGTTGACCGCTGTAGTTTAAAGACTATTCGCACAGACCTGCAACCCCACAAGAAAAAGTCTAATGGAATTACAAATCTCATAATATTGGTGGTCAGCTTAACTCACCTCCGCGTGAGATGATCATGTTCTCAACCCACTCGTATAGAATGTGCAATTTGACATGAGCTGTGTGGAATATAGCGCCGTCCAGTTGAAGTCACTTATCGCTGATGTCCATATCAGCCAATTTAGGCCAAAAAAAATTGTAATCCTCGACCCATATCGCTTGCCGTTTTAAATGATGCTTTGGCCAACGCCGTTTTTACAAAAATATAGATAAAGCCGCCAGCCCAAAATCAACACCAAACACTGACTTTTTTGGTACACATTGGATGTTCTTGGATTTCATGAAGATTTCTATCGTTCCACATTCGACAAATTTTGTTACATGAACCCTTTCATTCAGAAATGGAGGACGATGATGGCGATCAGAAAATGGAGAAAGCTTAAGGAACATTCCCCAAACGGAACAACCTTTTCGATAAAATAATTTTATCGTTTGCACGTGCTGTGGACCGCTTTTTCATCCAGGGTAATTTGGACAAATATATTAAATAAATGACAGCGAATGTGACAGATGTAGCTTCCTCAACATGGCCGCTAAAATGTGGAAGTTTCACTCTGTTACCTCTACCAATAATTTGACTTTGTTGTAGAATGAAAACAAACATATATTTGGCGGTTGGTGGATATTCTCGGAAGTTTCTAATAAGATTTTTGCAGTGCACGTCCTGTGAATAAATTATTGAGTGCGAATGAAGCAATAAACTTATTAGAAACTTTCTTCAAAAAATATATATCTGTTATGCAGTGAAGTAATTGTCAAGGATAAGTTGCTTTTGTCGCAGCAGCATGTCCGGATAATGGAGGTTCAGTTGTAGATTTACACCGATTTTGAACCGAGATTTTATAGGTTGCTTGTGGTACGACTAAAATGAGACGATACATCGTGGTATTTTGTCAGATGTGATTGTATATATATTTTTTAGGCGATAAAATCTGCTCTATATAATCTCGCATTTTTTCAAACAGAATGTTTTTCTTTTACAAGAAGTTTCTTTTAAGTGCATTTTTTTATTAAATTGAAATTAATTAAAAACAATAGTTAAAAATCGTTAAGTTTTCAATTAAACGATTTTTTTCAAACTTTTAAAGGCATGTGTATATATGGATTAAAGTTTCTAATAAGACTTCTTTAAGTTTTTCCTGGAAACTTTTCCTGTGTTTTCTGTTGGTTGGAATGAATTTTCTTTTGCTTGCAAGAGAAAGAAGTTTCAAATTAATTTAATGACCAACAAGACATTACTGGGGCTTACTTCCTCTTTAGTATTAAATTCACTTTTGTGTTGTTTTCTTTAAGCTTCCGTCCGTTCAAAATGCCAACAGCATTGAATGTCATAATCAAAATTTTCTTACGAATTTCTCAAATGTTCAACATTATTGGTGTGTAATGTGTATTTTGACTTTGTATAGATTTTGATTAAAAATATTAGCAATTTGTAAGCAACTATTAAAGCAAAGTAATTAACAAAATTTTAAGAGTGTGTAACAAATGAATGTATAATAAAATATTCACTACACAGGCGTAAGTTGTTGTGTGTGTGTGTGAGTTGAAATCTGTGTGTTGGAATTCAGTAAACGCTTTGGTGTATAATTTAAAATTTTAATTACCACATTTTGTCAACTGTGTCAAAATGAATTTCGATCGATACCAACAGTTGTGTTCACAGCTTATAGCAGTGTTTTGGAAAATTATAACAGCTTGACATGTGAAAATTGCTAATTTGTTAATTAAATTTGTAAATCGTAAAGATATCGGAAAAGCTACGATATTTGATATCCATTAATAGATCATTATACAGTGCTATTTATAGGCTCATATTTACTATTTTATATGTGTATTGTTGTGCTCGAAATATAAAATATTTACTTTAGCCAACGCCCAATATGTACGAATGTAAAAAATGCGATATAAAGTGTAAAAAATGTCAAAGTGTTAAATAATCCAAAAAATAAAGTACAACACATTCGATAATCAAACACACACAACCATGTGTAAATACATACAAAAACACACATACACAAACATACAAAAAATAGCAACAAAGGAAGCAATAAAAAATATACAAATTGTATACAGAGACTACAAACACACATGTGTATGGGTTATATATAAAGCACTCACCAATACACACACAGAATATACACTAGTGTATAAATGTACATACGCTTATATAAATAAAGCTCATTTATAAGCTCATGTAAAAGGTTTATACAACAATTTTATCAATATATAAAGGATCTTCCATTAAGCGCTTTCTATCTCTCCCTTTAAATAAAATAAAGAATGTGTAAGAAATCATATACATTTTTTGTTGTTTGAAAAGCCTATCGATTCCATCATGTATGAAATGTAACATCGTAAAAATGTCAGCCGTGACTACGCTGTGTGGTGCGCATCCGAAATGTCACATTGTCCTTGGCGCACAAACTAGCCTGAATTTTGCCGACGGAGTTTGTTCTGTTTGCTTTGAGAGCCACTGTGGCTTATTCTCATAGAACCGTGACTTCAGAAAATCCTTTTAAATAAGGTCTAACGAGCTCAACTCGCTTGATCTCGATAACGAGTTCACATCACCTCCATGTGAGATGACCATGCATAATGTCAAATGCGGCATAAGTTGCGTGGTGCAGAGCGCCATCTTATTAAAATCACATGCCATTGGTATCCATATCGTCTAATTCAGGCCAAAGGAGCTGGAAATCATCGACCTATAGCTCGCTCTTCATTGATGGTGATGGCTTGGCCAACGTCGTTTTCAAAGCAATATGTACGGTTGACGCTGCCAGCTTCAAATCCTTCCAAACTTCTACTTTTTCGGGATGCATTAAATGCCTTTGGATCTCGTGTGGATTGCTATTGCCATAAAATTCAACAATTTTGTTGGTTGACGTATCTACCCATTGATCTTATGGTTAAAGATGATTTTTTTGAAGAAAACAAGGTTCAGTTTCTGACTGCTCCAGGGCACATTCAGCAAACAAAAGTCATTGTCTATGATCGTTTACCCCTAGTACGGATGCAGACCCAAGTCATGAAGCTATTTCTGGTCCTGCACACTCTACGGACAGCGAATATGTTTTCGGGAGATCTTCTTTTTTGTCTTTTAACTGGTGTTGGTTCATTGTTTACTGAAACAGTGGACTAAAATGTTGTTCATCACACTGCTCGAACAGAACACCCATTTATATGAAACAATTTTATCATTTGCGCGTGCTGTTGACCGCTATTTTCGTCAAATAATTGACAGCTAATTTGACAGATGTAGCTTTAATAATATGGTCGCTATCTGCTTTCAAAGCTTGGGTGTCCCTATTGGAAGAGCCGATACATACATTTAAAACATGTCTGTAGAGGCGTATTTACTCAAACGAATATTTATGGGAGAAAAAAAAACAACAGCGAAATAACGTACAATCGTAACTCTGTACGAAATGCACGAAAAGTGTAATAAAATTAAATACAATAAAAAATCAATAAGAACATATTTATACATAAATATGTAATTCATACACATAATTACCATCACGCGCACTTGTATTAGGCGCCCAAATTGGGACATTTTTCTGCAATACGAATCTATATCCTCCAAGGTACTGTCAATTAGATCTGCAAACTGTTCCTTAGTCCATTCTGAAGCGAAACTCGGAATATGTTTAAGCAATTGATTTTTTTCACTCACTTCTATCCCCCCGTGTGTCTTGGAAACCTCTCTTGATCCCCTCATGTAACTTTCGAGTCCTTGTTCGTAACACTCTCCTTAACTCGACTCTATTATTATTGTCCATTCTTGGTCCACATTTTTGTTTAGGTCAGGATTTGTCGCGTTTGTGACCTCTATTAGGCCAATATTTTGTTTTGTATTAAACCGTTTTAATTGTTCAAATATTACGACTGAATCAGTGTTCATTTGTTATTTTCCATCAAATATTTCAATAGTTGTGCTTTCATTATAAATGCAACAATTTGTCCCTTTTTCTAATGTATTCTAATATACCCTATGGATTGAGAAATTCAATTCCGATATTAATTCTGGCTCCTCCAGTTGCTTGTTGTGGTTCCTATGTGTTTACGAAATTTTTTGCTGATTTTCCGTCCCATTTATCCGATGTTTCTCTATTGGCATGTGCAAATCAATTTGCATACTTCCGGTTTGTATAGAGGGTCTGTTTCGCTTGCGATTAGTCAAGGTATTTCTGTTATGTTGGCTGGATGGAGGTATCATTCTTTCAAATCATATAATCCTATTTTTTTATCTAATAGAAAATATGCAATTCTTCAAGTATCGAACAGCTTCTTACAAAGTCCGCAACGTCAGAAGATTTCTCTGGAGCACTTGTCAAATATAAACCTGTATCCTACACACTTCCTTATAAAATACAACGTTCAATCAGTCGGGTAAAACTTAAAACCGACTTATTTGATTCATACCTGGACATGTGGCAAAAACAACGCTACAATTTGCATACAGAAGGACTCGCATTTTTTAGACATTAAAATTATAATAAAAACTAAATAAATCATAAAAAAGACGCAGTGATTTAACCGCAATTGTATATTGAAAATTAAAATAAAAAGAAAAACATAAATAAATAAATAAATGTTGAATGAAAATCTTCCTGCAAATTAATTTTATTTTAATGCGTGTAAGTTCAATTCATATTTATTGTTTTAAAGTTGACCTGGATGTATCAGCAATATTTATTAAATTGTTGCACATATTAAATATATGCAGTGTGGTAATTTTATGTATACATACATACATACATACACATATAAATATGTGTGTTTTTGTTTGTTTAAACTATTTGTTGCAAATAAATATTTTCGTATCGCTGCTCCGAGGGGTTCATTTGTTCAGAATAATATTAGTGGAGTCTGCAATCTATAAAATCAATACGTTGGAGTTTTCCTTACAAATACAATATAATTCTGTATTATCAAAAACTAATTTATTTTTATTATATGAACTATCTCCTAGTTAATTTAATATTTTTACATAAGAACTCTTGTACTATCTCCTATATATGCCACTAGAGAAAATTTATAATAAACAGACTTACAGCAATTAACGACCTACTGTTTGAACAACATCTGCTGGAATAGTAGAGGACAAGTATTATAATTAAATTAATATGATTATCAGCAAGTGACTCCTCCAATATTTATTTAACTTAGAAATTTAAGTCATGAAAATAATTTCCTCTGGAAAGAAATCAGAAAAGAAAATTCAGGTAAGATCAAGCAAAACAACGATTAATAAACTTAATTTTCAACAAACGCCAACTAATTTTCAGAACAGAAGTTGCTTATTATTATTACCTTTAAAGCCTACTTGGGAGCTCTTTATGAATCTTACGTACTCATAAGTCCTACAGATTTGTACATTTTTAAGCAAATATCCTTTACTTGGTACGCAGTTCAGAAAGAAAAGGGATGTCATAATCAACAACCGAGACTTTTGCTGTCAACTGAAACAAAAATTAACGTTCAGGCAATTCTTTAGGCATGACATTTTTGACATTTGATTTTTTTGTATGCTGTATAACTAATTAAAAGTCTACTTTTTATTATTTTTTTTTTATATAAAAATTTACCAACTTGTGTTTATACAAATAAATTTCTGTGAACATGATTACAAGGGAAATTTTCCGTATATAAATGTAAAACCCTAAACGTAAAATTCAGAAGGAAGTCCTTTAGTACGCCTTAAGTAAAAATATTGGGATCCAAGAGAAATAAAAAAATCTTCAGTTGAAGCAATTTTTGCTTGTAAGACTATGAGCACCCAACTCTGGAGCTACGTATGAACAACATCTGCTGGAATAGACGTATGAACTTTAATGTCCTTATTTCAGAGAGGACCTTTCAGCTTGATGTCCTCGACCCTAATTCTCAAAGAGTGAAGTTAGGCTATGTTGGGAGGGCAGCCAGCAAGAGCCAATTGCTGGTGTACTCGAGATAATTAGGACCATTGTGATCCTAGAACTCCAGCTCGTTAGAACCAACCAAAACGTTTCACAAAACCGAATAGACCAGTCAATGGTGCTTCCCTGAGATAGACCAGATGCATAAAAAAAACAATTCTTTAGATGTCTAATCCTATATTCCTGTAGAGTCAGTCAGTTTAATAGAAATGGCTGAGTTGACTCCCCTTCCTCTTCATCGAAGCAGCTGGGCATCATAAGGAAATTCTTGATGTTTCGATATATGACCGATCGTGAAGTACTAGGAATACTAGTAAATTTTTTCCATAGGCTCGAAGCTGTTTAATTCTATTGTTCTACAAGAATTAACTGTAGACCATCTGAGTTCCGTTCCTTTCAGCTCCCACTCCTATAATCCATTTGACAGCTCCGTCCAAAAATACAAATACCCTTCGAGGAACTCACCTGGTCTAAGGCCGAGTTTGCTCTTGAACTCATGCTGTTCTAAGATGACATGGGTTAGCACATATTTCTATTTAACTTTCTTTGAAATAAAACCTTAAAGTAGTAATAAAATGTTTTTTCACATCCTTAACCAGTTCCTTTACAATGAATCCCTGCTATGAATTGAACGATTTTATTTTGACTTCATCACGTTTAAATTCATCACCTCAAGTCTTTTCTTTTTGATGGGAAAAGGAATGCTTTTCATTTTCCAACATCTTGTTTATTCTGCTTTTACATTTTTTAAGCTGCAACTTGTTGTTCCCCTGTCAGATAAAATTGACTCTAAATAAGTTTCGATTGAACTAGAAATATTTTAAATTTTCTCACGTTACTATTTGAGCATTTAAGTGTCATTTGTTTTCATTTTCGTAGTTTCTTGTTCGTATTTTTTTTTTCTTTGAAGAAATGGTATGAATATTGGATAGTCTTATTTAGCTTTAGATTTTCTTTATGTTAAGATTGTCCTAAAGTACAAAAATCTTTATTAAATTTTTAAGGGATAAAATTGAGGTTCTTCTCTGGTTGGCATCGTTCAGAAAAGCAGAAAAGGTTTTTATGGTATATATAGTAAAATATTTGCCATTTTAGGCTGAGCTATTGCCCTCAGGTTGCAAGCTGTAAGCTGGACTAATTTTTTTAAAAGAAAACCCATAAAATCTATTAAAGAAATAGTCTCTCCTGAATTCCACAACGCGCTGAAAAAGCCGACGTAAAATATATTTTAAATGTATAAAATACTTTCTGCTTTATTATTAATTTTTTGAAACTTTTTTTTTAGCAGTTATCCTTTTTTTCACTTTGTCTTATATCCTTCCCATTCAAAAAAAAAAAAAAAAAAAAAAAAAAAAAAAAAAACAACAATAAAAACAATAAAAACACAAGGAATCTGTAAGGATAAAGATTAAGGTTAAACAAAAGTAAATATTGAATTTTTGCACAAATAAATTTCGAATTTGACTTTGACTTCATGCATAGACAATATAAAGTATCCCACGGTAGGTCAGACAGGTGAACACATTGAAAATACTTTGCAAATGAAAAGTGTCTGTGAAGAAACAAATACATTTGATTTATGAATAGGGATTTTAAAGGACTTTATTTTATGCAAATGAAATTTAAATTTGACAAAAACCATATTCACTGTCTTTTGGTTACATTATTTACGACGTTGAGTTGAATATTTATTTGAAAATTAAGACAAAAGCTTTACTTTGTGGAAGGGAAGTGCCAATGGAAAAGGATTATAAGGGTAACACGGCTGTCCGTTTCTCCTTCAAGCAATTACACAATAGATTTTATGATGGATGAATTATTTGAAAGGTTGTGACTTAAGATGTTGTTTAAGGCATGTAGAAAGGATACATGTAAGTAAATAAGTATATTATTTATAAAAGGTAAAAAGGATATACATAAATAAGTATGAATAATTTGACGAGGGATCATACATATTTATATATAATCCCTTATAATTGAGATGCCATTTTGAGTATTAATAGGTAAAGGCTTTAACCTAAGAGCCTTTTCGGATTTTGATGTTGAATATATAGATATTAGGAGTTAAGATGTCTTTATAATTATCAGGAGGTGATGGCTGTTTAAGACCTTTTTGCACAAAAAAGCTGACTATGTTTGCCTTACTGGTGATTACAAAGAGAATATGGCGATGCCCAAGTTTCCAAAGAGTTATACCAGAAATAAATTTTCAATGCTATTATAGGCAGAACTAGGTATATCCTGCTCTCATTAAAGATCTATTGTCAAATGCTATCCAGAATCGAAAATGGTGGTGGTGTAGTGGTTAAAGGTTAAAGTGCTTGGCTACAAAACCAAGTATACCAGTTTCGTTCCATGGCAGACGACAATGGACTATGGTTTTTTGAGTTTTAAAATAAGTGGCTTCAACCCCCCTTCAAAAAAACCCATGCATGAAGTCCCCATGACCGCTCCTCTCCCTGGAGGAAAGATTATCATAATGACATCCTGGGAAAAAAGGTAGAAATCACAGATTAGCGAGGTTTCTCACCACTACACCACTACACCAGACTTATTCTAGGGCCGTACCTTCTTAAGAGGTCAGATTTTGTGCAACTATGGGCTGTTGGACATCTCCAATATCCAGAACCAATAACATTATAACACTGCACTAAGAGTTACATAAACTATCATGAGAGTTACAGGGGAGTTATTTGAGTCAGCCCAATACAAAATAATGCAGCCAAAAAAGAGGATCAACCAACATTTATGGGAACAAAATTTTTCTTTGATTTGTTCCCTCAGACAAAAAAAGACTTGCATCTAGGTAGAGTTAAATTTTCTCATCGTTGGGAGTCTGAAGACGTAGTCAGTCATCTTCATTTTTTTATTATTATAATTATTTTTTGTTGCATCTAAAAGCATATCATCAGTAAGTTGTAGGAAAAGTGCAAATATGGAAATTGAATATAAGCGCTTTTCCTTGAACTTGGAAGTGTTTGTATAAGCATAAGGGGCTGAAAGCTTTTCAAGCATGACAGTCGAAGTCTGCTGTGGTCCATTGATTTTTCGTGACCTATTAAAAGGCTAAGATCGATGACATGTATTACGCAAAGTGGAGAATAAAAATTGTTTCTCTATAAACACGACACGATCGCTGACCGAACAAAATTTCTGATGAAGTTGCCATGTTATAAGGATCATCATTGAAGCCCATATTTATATGAATCGTCTGGGCTGTTTCATTGATGCACATATTTATATGACTCGTGAAAAGAAGTTTTCAATTAAAAAGTCTCTAAAACCAAGAAAATCATTGACAATCCCCAATGTTCAACCTGCTAAAGAGAAACACGTTATAAAATTAACTCCTCGAGAACAATGTATACATGTGCATTTTTCCCAACCTTAAGTCCCAGAGAATTACCTTAAATGAAGTAGAAAACTCTTTGATATCTTAGTGCCATTACGATGGTCTGAACTTAGGAATATCTTGATATTGTCAGCCAATACGTATAAGCCGTAGGTGTCAAGCTATAATCTACTTAACAAACGGTCTCATCAATTTTCATTTGCTTAAGAAAAGAATACATTCCGTATGGAAAAAATTGTTATTATATTATATACCAGGGATGGAAAATTTTACCAACACAAAAAAATATATATATAATATTTGCTTTGTATTGTAAATCTGAAAAATAAGTCTCGTTTATATTCATATGTCGACATTTCATTGGTCGCTAAAACAAATCGTCTGTGAACTTCCAAATATGCAGTTAAAAATCATTTCAAGATCGGAATTAATTTTATGCTAAAGAAAATTACTTGACACGTTTACATCAAAACACTTCAAGTCTTGTGGACTTAATGGGTCTTATGTATGGATTGAACTATAAAGATTTGTGATATATTTCGTTCTTTGGTTTTAATTATATTATGGTAAGAAAAAATGTTTTTTCATAATGCCAAATTAATGATCTTTAACTTCATCTTTACAATTTTTCATATATTAATTCATTTGATTTATTCCTTATTCCAGAAGCATTTAACCAGAAATTACCAGTGCTTCAATTCTTGTAAGATTTCAATAATTTCAACATCAAAATTAATGCTATAAGATTTAGAACGTTCCTTGAGAAAAATTTGTACCAACAAGGATACTTGCAAAAATCTTAATTTTCTGAAATATTTACCAGTTTCATTTTGTTCTCACAACTATATATGTACATGTATATTCATAAGGGCCTTCGCAGACTAGTAGCGGATTGCTAGTCCGAAGTTCGCAGGTTCGATTCCTGCCACAGACTCCGGGTGACTCTGCAGATAAGGTAAGTAGCTTCGCAGTATGTATTTGTTAATTAATTAAAAAAAAATTATGACTGCATTACCTCTAGAACTTTTCAAATTTCTTAATTGTAACATTGTTCTTTACGGGTTGGAATGTAAACAAATGTACAATTGAACTAATTTTCCCATCCCTGTAAAAATTTTTAATAATGAACATGAAATTGATAATAACGAATGAAAGACTCTTGTATTTAAACTATGAATTATATCAGTTATAGCCATTTTGTAAATTTATATATAGAAGACATGAGAAGAAATAAAAATATCATATTATGAGGTGCAAATATGGCTAAATACTTAAATCTTAACTTCAACTAAGTTCGATAATGCCGTTTAAAGGCTAAATTTTGATAAAATCTTATGCATATCATAGTTGGGCCTTTACTAATATATGATGTATAAATTTGTTATGTGAATAAAAAAAACCTAATTTATACAAGAAAGCAAACGATTTAATATACTATGAAAATATTAATGTGTTGTATGTATATTAATTATTAGATTAGATTAGTATTTGAATAAATATTGTGAAAATTGCATGCATGTTTATTCTATTGCAACTTTTATACACTCAATAAATAAAATCTAATTGAATAGAAAATTTACATTTATATACTGGAAGAGGCTTAAATATCCTCTTTATAATAAAGAAGCATAATATGACTTTTCATAGAAGGATATCAATTGAAAAGTGCTCTTCTTTAGATTCGTGTTCCCAATAAGCCAATGATATTCACTTTCTTCTCATTTTCTCCTCAGATCAGGCGATAGTCTGTTATCAATGACTGTCAAACACAAACTTAATGACGTAGACCTTTTTATAGTTTTGACAAGAGTCAACTAAAGGATTCTTCTTGATAGGAACAGTGTTGCACTTTCAGGTTAAAGACGAGAAAATCCAAAGGTCAAGGACATATTGCGCCAATTCTGCTGCTGCTTTCGTGAGAATAAGACGTATTTTCTCATCGCTCTGTTTGAAATTTAATTGTACGCTTGTCTACTGCTAATTTAAAGTTCTGTAAATCGTTTTGTGTTTTAACTCTTAAAAATCTATGCTAATTAATACATTTTAATTAATTTTCCGTTGTTCTTTAATTTATTAAAATAATCAATAATTAAACTCGTTGAAATGTACATACATACTTACATTTTACATGCATACATATATTAATACAAACATATGTTCAAACTAACAACTAAATATAACATTGATCTGCTGCTTATCTTATTATTGCTTTATGTTGTGAAAAATAAAAACTGATAAATTTACAACAACTAAAACAAATCACCTAAACATCAGTTATAAATATAAGTAACAACAAACTTTCTGTACACACTCTTGTAAACGGCATTTGCTTTGTATATTACACCTGTACCTCAACTTGCGTAATTAATCATATTTGTTAATAAACTGAATCAATTGATTGCTTACAAGTGAATTGCAACGTGGCTGGTAATGATCGTATGGTGTCATGTTGGCTGTGTTTAAGCAGCTGCCATATAAAATGTTGTGGACTTAAGGCGCGGGATGCTGATGCCCTTGCGGACATTAATAAATCCCTGCACTGGACTTGTTCCCGCTGCAAAAATATCAAAATTGAATTTTACAAATTTTTTAAAAGCTACAAGGATGATTTTGATAAACTAAATAAAGAATTTATATCGGTTCAATCTAAACTCTCTACATTTGGTGAACTGTTTACAAAATTTTCTAATTTGGATAATTATGATAATACCGCGAATAGCCCTTCTTCTAAAAATAAAAAAATGCTGAACTTAGCTCCACCAACACCTGTAATATCTAACTCTCCAATGACCACCTCTCCTAATTCACCTATAGTAAATGATGTTTTTTTTCTGCCTACAACTTCTACGAACGCCAGATGTTCCCAAGCCATTTTTACTCCGTCAGTATGCACTGGAAACAGTTCGTCTAACACTATATCTGCAACAATACCTGCAATGCCTCAGATTCCAGCTAACTCCACATCTTCTCATCAACCAAATATTAAGCCGCTGATAGCTGTTCCGCCTAAAAAGTCTCTTTTCGTTTCTCGATTGGCTAGTAACACTTCTATAGAGGACATGGAATATTACTTAAATTCTAGGATTGGGCACAATTCTACTGTTCTCATTCATAAATTTAAGTTTTCGCAACTAAGGTCCATTTCATCTTTTAAATTAACTGTTCCTGATGAACTTTTTGATTTTATTATGGATGTTGATTTTTGGCCTGAAAATACTCTGGTGCGTGAATATAAATTTATGGAAAGACGTAAACCTAAAAATATTGGTATGCTTCCGCAAAGAGAGGGACATATTTCAAAAAACTGAATACTTCGCCATCCAAATTCAATGCATTTCAACCTATTGCTAGCTGTCTAAACTCTTCTGATGATAATTTTACAAATACTATTGCAAACACATACACAGTTGTTAATAATTTACATTCTCAGTACTCAGTTTATTTTCAAAATGTTAGTGGAATGAGATCTAAAGCCCGTGACTTCGTTTTATTTACATCTGCGCGCGAATATGATATTATTATTATTACTGAGACATGGTTTAATGACACAATTAACAGTAGAGAGTTTTTTGATAATTATTACACCGTCTATCGTCACGATCGTTGCTGTACATTGTCAGAGAAAGAGAAAGGTGGTGGCGTTTTAATAGCTGTAAGAGCAGATTTCAAGTCGGAGCTTGTTTCTCTTAATTTTACTAATATTATTGAACAACTATGTATTAAATTAACTTTTACAAATAATTACACCATTTTCATTGTTAACTCATATATTCCTCCAAATAGTAGCTTTGAGACCTACCGATATCATTTGGAAAATATTCAAAACCTGTTAGATGATTTGGACTTAAACCAATTTGTATTCGTATTTGGCGATTTTAATTTACCAAACATCCATTGGAAAATGGAAGACAATATTTTACTACCTCATAATATAATTACTGATATTGATGAATATGTAACAGGATTCTTTTTATTAAATGATTTAAATCAACTTAATTCTTTCAAAAATGATATCGGCAGGATTTTAGATTTAATTTTTGCAAACAATTTTATTAAAGTATTTTGCGATTTAGCTGGCTCTCCGGTTTCTCAAAACACCGTACATCACAAAGCATTACATTTTAACTTCGAGTTTTTTTCTTTTGAGAAAGATACTCATAATCAATCGTTAGATTATAATTTTAATAAAGCTAATTTCGACGGATTAAACGATTACTTTAAAGCAGTGGATTGGTTTGCCCTACAAGATGTTGATGATCCTAATATAATGTATTCATTTATCTGTGACCACTTTGATGTGGCCATAAACCTTCATGTACCAAACTTCGACCCAAAACCCGGCAATAAACCTTCATGGTTTAATGCAAGATTGAGTCACATGAAAAATATTAAGAATAAAGCATACAATAAGTTCAGAAATTCTAATAGTGAATCAGATCGTGCGAAATTTCTTTTGGCCCGAAATGAATACAATTTCTATAGAAATTTTCTTTACAAACAGTTTATATTTGAAGTTGAGAATAAAATTAAATCTGACTCTTCAGCTTTTTGGCATTTTATAAATGGCAAAAAAGAGAATAATGGTATACCTAAGCTCATGTACTATAATAACTTGCGGGCCGATAGCACGCCGCAATCATGCAACCTTTTTTCTGACTATTTTCAGAGCACTTTTGTTAGACCTGTTTTTGATAGTTCTAGTTATCATTTAACTGCATGCAGGAATGTAAACATAAATTTTGTTATTAACGTTGATGAAGTCTCTGATGCTATAAATGCCTTAAAAAACGGTACCAAAAGTTCAGTTGGTGCATATCCACCCATATTTTTTAAGAAATGTTCCTCTAATATCGTGGAAATTATTACTAAACTTTTCAATATGTGCCTTAGACATGGTAAATTTTTAGACTGCTGGAAGCTTTGTTGTATAGTTCCAATATTTAAATCTGGTGATCGTAGCGTCGTTACTAATTATAGACCTATAGTTAAACAAAGTCCTTTCGCTAAAATTTTTGATAACATTTTAAAGGATAAACTTTTTGAACAGGTTAAGAATGTTATTTCCTATCGACAACACGGTTTTATGCCTAATAGATCTACGTCGACTAATTTACTTTTAATAACTCGCGATATAATCACTACTATAGGACGTAGATCCCAGTGTGATGTTATATATACTGATTTCACTAAAGCTTTCGATAAAGTTAGTCATCATCTTTTGTTACGTAAGCTTTCCACATTTGGACTTTCAGATAATCTACTATTATTTTTTAAAAGCTTTTTGACTGACAGGAAACTTGTAGTCAAAATTGGAAATACCTCCTCTTCATTAGTAATTGACGCTTATTCAGGTATTCCTCAGGGAACGCATATTGGTCCGTTGCTTTTTTTAATCTTTATCAATGACCTTCCACTGAACTTTGAATTTTCTAACTGTTTGTTATTCGCTGATGATTTGAAATTGTATTCCAATATCTCTGATCATACGAGTTGTCAAAACTTACAATCAGATCTGGACAACTTGTCTAACTGGTGTTCCAATAATGATATACACATTAACGTTTCAAAATGTTGCGTAGTGTCCTATACACATATTGCAAACCCAATTACGTTTGATTATTGTATTGATGGCCTCCCGCTTAAACGTGCGGTTGAAGTTAAAGATTTAGGAGTAATTTTCGACACTAAGTTAAGTTTTTCTAAACATATTGATAATGTAATTTCTAGAGCGTACAGTATGCTTGGTTTTATCAATAGAAATTCAAAAGATTTTAGAGACGCATACACCTTAAAATCTCTGTACACATCGTTAGTACGTAGTATTTTGGAATATTGTTCTATTGTGTGGAACCCATATCTTCAGGGTCCATCTAATCGTATTGAACGTATTCAAAAAATTTTTACCAAGACTGCTTTAAAGTTAATATGGCATCCTGAACTACCTTCTTACGATGTAAGGAGAAAGTTATTAGGCTTACAATCTTTAAGTGATCGTAGAACTTGTTCCTTATTATTACTAGCCTATAATGTTTTATCGGACAATATTGATTGCCCGGAAATTAAAAACTATTTTACAGTGTATTGCCCTCCTAGGGATTTAAGAAATAATCGTATGTTTGAGGTGAATCTTCATAGAACCAACTTTGCGATTAATGAGCCAATTGCAAGATGCTTGCATTTATGTAATAGCTTCACTCCTTTGTTGAATTTTAATGTTAGTTATAATATGTTTAAAGTTTTGTTATTTAAATATTACAATTAATGTGATAAGTAATCTGTAAGAATAATATTCTGTAGATGAAAATATAAATAAATAAATAAATAAATAAATAAATTCATCAACATTATGAATTTTACATTAGAGTGGCTTACATTAGTCGTAGTTGGACAGTTTAAGTTATAAAAGCATATCACTGGCCACTAAGCAGTACCGGCAGCTATTGATACTCTACTTCTATGCTAATGTACATCACAATGCCCTCCTATGTCGGTAACGTTAGCAGGGTCCTCGCCAAAGTAAAACAATTAATGAAATGGGGTACAAATACAGCCTAAGAACGGTTATGTAGAGGCGCTGCAATTTTGCTATAAAAATTAATAAGAGACCAATACTAGAGTTGTGAAAAAAATACGATCTCGCTCTTCTCAAAATCGATCGTGTCTTCTTTAGGAAAAAATTTATCAAAAATGTGACAACAAATGAAAAAATTTTAAAATTAAAAAAATACATAAGCAAATTAAAAAAAATTTTATTAAATCAAATGAAAGTAAAAAATGTTTACAGAAACAAATAATAAGATTTTAACATATAAAGCTAATATAGATAATGCTGCTCAAAATGACAGACATTTGATTCGAAAGTCCAATAAGAGTGAAAATAGTTTTTTTTTTGGTTTTTGTAATATAATTATTTAAAAAAATTTTCATTTCATCAAAACTCAACACACTTTATGGTTTTTGTTTCTTTAAAAAATTTTACTTTCATTTTATTTGTTTAAATTTTTCAATTTGTTTATGTATTTATTTGTGTAAAAGCAAACTTTTTTCATTTGTCGTCACATTTTTGATAAATTTTTTCCTAAAGAAGACACCCAAAGTGGCCTCGAAATATTGAAAATAAATTAATTTGTTTTTTTTTATAAAAATTCCTAAAGCTCGTTAATAAAATAAAAAATATAAATACTTAAGTTAAAAAAATCTGAGCTGAAAAACACTCCATAGTTCATAATTTTGCTGCAATCACTTAATATATGACTACAAATTATTTTATCAAAATCTTGGAGGCATATGCGTATATTATGAGTGACCATAATATTAATCACTTTTAAACAATATTTATAAATTTTTGGTTACCAACAGCCGAGATATATAAATTTTTAACTTTTTGATGTTTAAAATATTTAATTCAAATTTAGTTTCGAACGCAGTAAATCGAGTCATTTGAAAACACAAATTTATCGATTTTTAGTTCATCGGATTTCAAAAACGAATCGATTATAGAACATGTCTATTTCAAAAGTAGTTGTTGCAAATGTGTTGTTTCATGGCAAACAACTTTCTGATTGGCTTTAGTTTTAAAAGGCCACTTAAATAAATCTTTAGTATAATACTACACTTTGAGTAGTCACTGTATTTAAGTACATGATACACAATACAACATGAGCAAATGTTATAAAATCCTATTTAAAGCAAAAGTATCAAAATATGCATGAGTTTTTTTTTTTGTACACTCAAGGGTATCGTAAAAGTATTTACAACAAAAATAAAAGAGCACAAACTCATCAAATTGTTTATTTACATATTAAAACATCCATCATTAATAATACGAAAGTTGTAATAGAAGTTGGGATATCATTGCCATCGTTTCATGTGTGTGTCCTTTCATAAATTTCAAGCTTAAAAAGTTTTAAAACTTTACTATCCCACCACACTACCCACATTGTAATCCTTTTTTTCCTTTTTTGTGGTCGGCAGGTCTTAAAATATCATTGGACTTGCGTGATATAGTCACGTTTACTCGACAAGTGGTATTAATATCACCTTAAATACTTGTACATGTTGCCATGATATCAAAAGGCAAAAAAAGTAAGTGTGGCAAAAAAAGTTTCTTGAACTTAGATAATAATTTAAGCCAAATTTGGTCACACAAGTGTCCCTGCATGTATTTCTAATTAAATCCACTTCATATGCCGTTCATAATAAAAATAATAATTTCACTCTTAAATATTCATGTTAATTTTGTAGCAGATAAAAATGAATTATGAATTATTAAAATATTATCACTGAATATAATAAATTATTAATTGATAAAAAATAAGTATGTTGCAAGATTTAATAATTTATCATTTTGTAGATTTTTTGAGAAATTTTCTTTTTTAGGAATGTACATTTTCAGGACATTTGTTTTGCGCATTTTTCAACTTCTTAAGAAATCTAGTTGAGCAAATCTTTATACAAACTTCTAATTTACATCCATACAGTATTTTTCTTATATTTTTAAGAAAAAATATATTGCGACTATTAACACGTTTTTATCCTTTCAAGACTTCTATTTCTTGCAGCAAATCGCTCACTCGTTATCCTGACAATGTTGATATGTTGATGATACTTTTTATAATTCAGTTAAAGGCATGGATACAGCGAATTTTCTAGTGTCAAACATAAATCAGATCACTTCGTATGAGCTATAGTTTAATTTTCTCAGCAATTCCTGTTGAGTCTCCCCATAAAATATCGTATCACTTCTCTGTAGTGAGGTTACTATACCATTGAAAAAAATGGAGTTTATCATCAGTAGATTTTCTTAACTTCCTTGGAAATCAAATTGACAAAAAAACTTTGGATTAAAAATATGATATACTTCTTAAAAATTGGTATAAATATACTGTTTTTATAAAAAATATTTTTTTTATTTAAATCTACAAGAAAACAATTATTTTTTATTCAATCAAGATGATATAAAACAAATTTCACATAAAGAAAAATAAATCGTGACTACTTTATAGGTTTATAGTTTATTCCTAGTGATAAATAACCAATCCGAATAATTAATATTGAAATTTGTTATTGGAGATATTCTCCGCAACTAATCGTTTGAAGTTTCGGAAATTAAAATTTCAAAAATTCATTGGTTGTTATGGGTTCAAGTGTTCCAAGTCAGAACTTTGCTTTTTATATTGCATAATAATTAAAATTTTCAATACCCAAAAATAGTCTATGATTATACAAATTTTGTAATTGTCATTTATGATTGAATTCTCATATTGTAAGTTTTGGCCTTTGTATACTTACAACCCGGTTGAAGTTCACTGATGATTTGGTTTAGTGATCAATGCGTAACGTGGACATAAGAACAGCTAAAACCGCAAAGAGCCAGAGTCTTGAAAAAGCTTGGGACAAATTCTGATTATATTAAAAGAATTTTCTTTGGAAAAAACATTAAAAATTTACTTTTTTCAATATAATATAGACATCTTCTAAATCGGCAAACAGGAATCAGTAAATTACATTAAATAAATTTTTATGGTTTTTTTAACACATTCATAGGGAACATTCTGTATGATCACTATATGTCTTCCTGAATTCAGAATTGAACATTTCTTCAACTCCTGATGATAGTGTTAGTTCCTAGAGTGTTGAAGGTCTGCTTGAGAATTTTGTGCCACCATTAAAATTTGCAAATGGCTTTGGGAATCATCCTGTTCGGTTTAGCGATGTCGATATAGCGATACTAAAGACGCAGCTTTCGCCTACGATAAAGAAGAACTTGGGTAAGATTTTAAACAATTCTCCGATTCCTCTGAAGTACATGTAATTATTGTAAAACGACCCAATTCATTACCAACTTACAACTATTTTATAAGTTAATTATGATATTAATTTTATGAATTAAATTTCGAGCGGAAGTTGCATTTTAGTTCCTTATTTAACTGCACCTTAAGACCGAAGAAGAATTTTACTTTAGAATTTTCATTTGATAAAATTGTATATAAAAACTCATATTGTTTAGGAAAATATTTAAAAAATTAAATATATTTTCTTTCTATTTAAAAAGTGGGAAGAATTTCTTGGCAGCTCTTTTCTTACTAAGTGTTTTGCTTACTAATGGAGCTGAGGCGACTAATATTTGTCATATACATTGCAGGGTTTAATGTAAAGGCTATTCCAATAGGAGTTTCCAAATTTTGCCAGTTAATAGCGGCCATATTTTTGAAAGTACATTTGTCAATTTGGGGATAAGTTTTTCAATTTGTTTTAATAAGTCAATATAGATGGATATAACTTTTACAAAACGTGCAAATGATAAAATTGTCTTATCAAAATTGGTGTCGATTAGAGCAACGTTCCTTGAGCTTCGCCCATTTTATGGTCGCCATAATCGTTCTCCATTTCTGGATAAACGAGTACATCAATAAACAAAATTTTCGAACTTGGGACAAAACTAATTTACATCAGATCCAAGAACGTCCAATTTATACTGAAAAGTTCACTGTTTGGTGTGAATTTTGGGCTGGCGAAGTCATTAGTCCATAATGCTTTGAGAACAATAATGGCCAGGACATCACTGTCAATGATTACCAACTTCTTTTGGATTGGATATACACACCAATGGCATGCGATACCGGCCACACAGCTCATGCCACATTGGACATTCTACACAAACGATTTGAGGTTATAGCATCTAACGTGGAGGTGATGTAAACTGGCCATCGAGATCGTGCGATTTTACCCTGTTAGACTTTTGCTTGTGTTGGTTTCTTATGCAAAAAAGCAACAAACTACAGCGGCCTTCAAAGCCTCCGTAACTCAAGCCTGATTGTCCAGTCGTAGAAAATTAGAAATTTCGAATTCGCTTCACCCACCAAAGCTGCCGCGGGCTTTTGGTCAATGTGATATTCTATTCATATTACTCTAAATAGGATTCTCAAATGATAATTAAAGATAGGAAGCGCTTTATAAAAGACCCTATAATTTGGGACAAATAAAAATTTAAGTACTTAAGAACATATTGAAGATGACTTCAGATTAATTGAACAAAATAAGAACATCTGGCAGTAATAAGTTTAGGTTGAAGCCATTGAAAAAGATCTGATAAAAATAAAAATTTGGACTTGATGTGTTTTTAGGGGGTAGTTCTTCCTTTTCGGACATACTCTGTCAAATGGCTTCACCCCTGAATGGTCAGTTATCATTATTTTCAAGAAATTGCAATTTCGCTACAAAAGTTAATTACTTTGAGGAAATTGCAATGAGTACAAAGTTATTCTAAGTCACTTGCAGCTTTTAGGTTTTGCACAATTAGAAAGTTTTTAATTTCTTATTTTCTTCTTTTGTTTTATTACAAGTCACTATTATATTTTTACAACCAAATCAGAATACATAACAAATAAAAAATTAAAAGCATAGAAAAAATCTAACAATGAGGAACGTCTAAAAAAGTAGGGATAACCCGCGCTTACCCCATACCTTTGCTGTTCTCGGGTTAAATTGCTAACAACAGCATAAGTTTGACATGCTGGATGAATAGTGGAAGACTGTGAAAAATGTTGACTTGAAATTTCCCACAAACAATGCAATTTTTATCTCCATGGTGGTAATAAACTGAAAATATTTTCCCCCTTATACAACAAAACAATATGATATTGTTCCAGCTTATCGCAGCATTCCAAACAATGAAAACCCTCTTACAATTTAATTGAATAAAATAATTTTTGTGATATTGTTTTTTTACACACAATTTATTCAGCACGACCATATTTCAATACCAAAAATATCATGTCGTATCACAAGGGAGACCAAAAACATTTTCATACATAATAATTCAGTGAACAAAAAATAAACGAGTGCGAAAAAAGAATTATGAGGAGCAAAAAAGGAAACTTTTTCATAAAATATGTTGAATATATTAAGGGGCAAGACCATATAGACAAATTATGCAATACCAATTTCCACAAACACGCAAACACACATACACACATATATACATCATAAATAAAAAGGACAACTTATAAAACAACACCCGCACAAAGGCATTTTCACACATACAAACACACTCACACAGTCATATAAAAACCTTTGCTAACATCAACACATTCTCATTTGTACTGAAAAAAAATCCAACTTGAGAAACACCAGTTGCTTTTGCATGGCCAACACTTGCAGTTGCCAAAAAAAAATTGTTAGTGTATTGTTGTTTGTTTTGTTACTACCACGTTCTTGCCATTACTGTATGCAAAGCAATCGAATTGTGGTGAAATGGTTAGAAAACTTTTCAAATTGTTTATAAACTCATACTTGGGCAATACAACTGATACGAATTGGGTAAAAACAATAGAGAGCCAACAGAAAAAAAAATAAGTTGAAGATATTTTGAATATTACACATACTAGCAAATAAACACATACACATCTGCATATGCAAACACATGTACATGCACACATACATACGAGTATGGGCATAAATGTGTGCAATTTTCCTTTGCCAATATAAAAAAGAACAAACAAAATTTTACTTTCACACTAGATATTGAAGCGATAGTCATCCATTTAAGTTTCGTGAGACAAAGTGGTTGTTATGGAAACACCAAAGGACATAAAAAGCACACACCCACATCAAAACAAGTGGAAATTTTGAATGAAAAACTTTTCCATCTTTGCACATTTTTCAAATGTAAATTTGACAACTTTGCCGTTCGTTTATGTCTTCTTGTTTGTCTGGGAGTGGGCATGAATCTTTGAAGTTGCAAGTGTCGGTCGGAAAAACTTAATATTCTTTTTAACATACCAGCCACAAATAAGTAGTTTTTAAAGTTGCAGCCATAAGACGTCGACCATTCGTCGAGATGGTTAAAAGCAGCCCATCTTCAGAACAAATTTCATTCCAATACAGAATATTTAACACTTGAAGACTTAATTTTCAAAAGATGATACACTTGTTCTATGAGCGATTAAGCCGGCTGGTTTGTCTGGCAGAAAAGCTTTTTACTTTTTGTTTTTAAACTTTGCTTTAGAATACGAGTACTTTGAAAGAAAATTAATATGCTTGTTGCTCCTTAAGTCCAAAAAAAAAAAAAAAATAAAAGGCATCTTGATGGCCAAATGCAATTTACAATGAATTATAAAATTAAAAATTTAACAGAATTGAAATATTTTTAAATTGCTTAAACACCTGCCGTAATTTAACAAGTTTTTATTTAATACAGAAAAATCTTTTTTCATATACTTACATTAGTACAAATAAGCTTCAATAGCGTAAACATTACAACATTTTCATGATTCTTGGATTAATCCTTAAGGTAATACACCTACAGAAAGTGAGCAAATCTCAAATACCACCTGTGAACAAAAAAAAATTAAAAATTTTAAGTGCTTCCACAAATCGAATAAAGTATTTTTTTGAACTTTCTAGGAAGTCAAGTTGACAAAACTTTAATCAAAAATATGAGATTCTGCTAAAAAGGACTCTGTTTTACAACAACCAACCAAAAAAGTAGTTATTGCCTTAAGTCTACATTCAAACGCAATTTTTTCTAATGGTTCTTCAACAAACAAGTGATAAAATTACTTTTTCAACATGTTTCGTGTTTCCTGTCATATCAAATGCTTTGGGAAAACCGAGTCATTAGCTGAGGCCTCAGGAAAATCTTTCATATGAATCTTATATTTAAATAAAAAGAGACTTAAGAATTTAGCAGCCAAGTACTACTTGAAAAATTTAATTATTACAACTATTTCCTTTTTATTTTCCATTTTTTCTATTCCTCCAAAGAAGACCAATTTAACGCATATGTTCACATTTTATTTATGAAACCACAGTCAACAATAAAATACAAAATTAAATTTATTTCAACAATTGCCAAGTATTTTCTTTATCATACAAAATCATAAAAAACATTTGACGCTTCACACATACACAAGAAGCACTTAAACATACGAATAAATAGACGTATAATATAACGCTCATATATACATACCTAAGGGGTAGTACATTAGGGTGGTGTCAATTTTTAAAAGAAACATTTTCTTACCACACCGGATTATAAACATATCTATGTATGTCTATATACTTATATACAAAAATTATTAGGAGCATTTTCTGAAATAATTATTCAAAAAGGTTTTACTTATTACAAGATGCAAATTGAATATGAGTTGTTTGTTGTGACTTTTGCCTAAATAAATTCTAAGTAATTATTAAAAAAAAAAAAAACAAATGATGTCATTCCTACTTCAAATAAGCCAAAATTATGTTGAAATATGGATCATTCAGAATCAAGTATGGATTACTTGACTCAAGAAGGAACTTTCTTTTGATTTTTAAGAAAAAAAAACTTTGTTTTAAAAAAAGGACGGTAGTTTTAAGAAAAAATTGCCTCGTACTGTATACTTTGGCTTATACCAGGGGCATATTTTTTCTCTTTCAATTCTACAACAGACTTGATCAAGCAAGTTTTAATACTTAAACTTCTATGTTTTTTTATTAATTTATATTCTAATTTTACATGTCTTTTAATTAATTTTGCCCATCTTGAACCCAGATTTCTCAAATCATCGAACGTTTGTAATCAAAGGCCACACTGACCATTTTAGCATTAGAAATGTCGATAGGACACAATCCTTTTATTTATGCAAACACTGAAAACTTTCGTTCTTGATTTAGGAATTTCAGGAAAAATTTAATATTATTCGTACTGGAATTTTTAAGCACGATTTTTTCTAAAATACCATGAAAACTCTCAAGTAGAGAACGAATATTTTTATTCTGTGTACTTTGGCATTATTTACGTAAATTGCAAATAAAATTTTAATAGAATTTTTGATATTTTTATATTGAATTTCAGAGTTTTTACACAAGTATATAAGGTTGCCGCTTCTTAAACATGGTAGTTGAAGCCTACTGATGAGTTGGCTACTAGGCAAATATAAGCACAACAGTTTTTGGTAGCACGTTAATTTTATTGGGCATTAAATGCAATATTTTTTTTCTATTTACACTTAAGCTAGTGAAGGCTTGTTGTGCGCTCCCTTTCAAACTGCCAGAGTTCTGCGGCAGGATTCGAACCTGGGACCTTCGCACTACGAGTCTAGTACACTACCTACTAGTCTACGAAGGTCAGTTTTCTAATTTTTTAATTATAAAAAATAATTTTTGTTAAGGTAATAAATAGTTCATTGTTTGTTGTTGGCTTAGATGTCTATAAAAATTCGGAAAAATTATATTGATTTTTTGTTTTATTTTTATTTTGTAATGTTCTCATATTAATATGACTGTGTTTGCCACTACGTGCCTTGACAGATTTGGCGTATATTGTCTTGGACAGAACTTGCTTATACACAGCGGGGTTCTATTTTAACATTAAGTGAATGAGAAAAATTTTTCAAGTGTGATCTCATATAATTTTATCCCATTTATATGAAAAAAAATTATCATATTAATCAGTTTCGTTTATTTTTAAGCTTAACGTTTCTCTTATTATAGTTTATTTAACAATAGCTCGGTACTATTCGAGTACCATCTACAGGATAATAGCAAATGGAACTCGAAGAGTACCGAAATCTTTAGAAATAAAATAAAATAAGAAAAAAAATAAATTCATTAATTCAAATAAAACAGTCCAAAAAGAGGAACATATTATTTTTTTTAATGTTTTTGTGCAAAATTTTTGATGAATTTCCATATTAAATTTTCTTATGTTCGATTATTTATTGAATCAACAAAAATATTAAAATTTTAAAACCAAAACAATTAATTATTTTCGCTTAGCCGGAGCCAAACGAAGGAAATATAAACTAATCATAGTGATAAAAAGTATGATTTCAATATATTAAAGTATGCAAAGTTATAAATAGAGTCCTTGGCAGTAAACGAGGCTACAAATGCCAGATTTGAAGTTTATATGTTTGTTGACATTTTTCATTTCCTTTTCGGGTGATATAGTCGTCGATGTAGGTGTACTTACTCTAACACTCGATTTGATTTTATTCTTATTTAGCAGTTTGAATAAGTAATATTGGCTTTTCGTTAGTGGTTATTAGACTGGATTCTTATGGCATGGTTTTTTATCATTTGGGGCTGTAGCAAAAAAAAAAAAAAAGATTTACTCCACCTTAATACAAACTAAATAAAACTCTAACACACACGACTGTTTGTCTGTGTCTGTTAAGGTCCAGGAAATGGATTTTGTGAAACTGACATGAGAAAAAACAAGAAAAAATAAAATTATGATTCGACATATTTGTGGTAGTGGCCCATCACTTCCAGATATATGTATATATACATATATGCGTGAAGATGTAATGGGAGTAGTAAATTAAATATTATTTAGTTACACACGTGTTTAAGGATACACAGAAAGAAAGAAAAACTCGTTGCAACAACAAATGTTTTTTCTTACATTTAGTAAAAGTTTTGACACATTAAATAAGTTGAAGGCAAGATCAGTTCAAAGGCCAACCCACAGATCAAATACAAGAAGTTACAAAGTCATTTCAAATGTATATCTGTACTGCCGATATGTTGAATGCTGTAGAGGTTGAGGTCTATAAACAATGACTCTATAGTGGCTTTGTAGTAATAAAATAAAATTTAGTAATATTTTTAACGAATTAAGTTTAAAAAAAAATTTAGCTTTATGCATTTTTTTGTTTAAACTGAAATTTTTTACAAAAAGTTGTATTGCCGCTAATAATACTAACTTAAATTGAATTTGATATGGGCATGAATATCGCCCTAAAACTTTTTTCAAGGCAATTTGCTTAGAAAAAGTGCAGTAGCGATTAAAAAAGAAACCCACTTTAAAATTTAACAAATAGTTGCTCTAAGATTTATTTACATATTTTAATCTAATCAAAAATCCCTTATCGACAGGGGAAAAGTGAGAAACAGGTAGAGCATATTGGGAAAAATATATATAAAATATGCGTCATAAACAATCCAGACGAGCGGAATCCGCCACCAAAAGAGTTAAATTGTTATCACTGGTATTTGCAGTGATAACCCTTACAACTACATACACATTCGTAACTTTGCTGTAGTTGTAGTAAATTAAATATTATTTACTTGTACTTGTATTTAAGGATACCCTTTTTACTTAGGATGTCTAAAAACTAAAAACACTCTTACTTATCCACATCCGCAATAGGGAGCACATTTTGTCCATAAATCCTTTTTTGTTATTTTATGTCTAACCATTGAATTTTTTTATTTTCTATAAAAAATAAATAAACTACTTAGGAAACAAGAAAGGAAGCAAAATATTACAAGTTTTTTTTAGTTTCCTAGACATCTTTTGTGCCGTTCTCACGTATATTCACACAAGGGAAAATTGTAAAGCAGAAATTTTAGTACCATTGTAATCGAAACTAAATATACATTCTGTCACAGAGCATTCGCCTGGAAACGAGTATCAAGAAGAAAAAAAACATGGAAAAAGCTGGAAGCTGGAGGAAATAATAACACTTTCCTCTTGAAAACTGATTATTGAAACACATGAAAGACGATTATATTTGGTTGTATTGAATCTTTTGGACCCTAAAATAAAGGAGATATAAGTATTTTGCAAACATTATTCTAATGTACTTGGGAATAGTAATTATTTATATAGCTTTTTTAAAAGTTCAATTTATTATTAATATTTTTTTCATATAGAATGCTAGATGATGCAGGCAACTTTTTTTTAGCTTTTATTTTTTTAACTTCCGTTTATCCGTAAAAACCATTTGTTTTTACCCCAAATTTTCATCAAATTTCGGCATTTGAGGTTGTAGAAAATTATTTTGTATATTTCCATATGGTTGAATTTATGTTCGAGTATATATGTGTATGTGTGTACAATCGGAACAAAACTAAACCCATGGTAAAAATTTTTGCTTCACTAGAGTAGAGTGTGAAAATGAACTGAGACTATGAATTTCGAAAAAAAAAATTCTAAAAAAAATTCTATTTTTGAAATCAAAAACCAAAATCTAAACATCCTTTAAAAAGAAAATATTTATTGTTAAAAAACAATAATTCCTTTGGAAAAAAAACTTTATTTCGTTGACTGTGTGGCAAGAGTTAGAACCACATCCTCAATTTCTGGCCACAAGAAATCCTTTATCATCTCGCTATTGCAAACGGCCTTCTGCCACACTATAGCGAACAACAGCAATTTTTTCTGGAAACCGAACTGGGTGAGCATTCACCGGTGGCAAAATGGAGTTGACCCAATCAATATGTTTAGGAAATTTGGGTGATGGAAATTGATTTTGAAACACTATTATACAATAAAAATACAACGAAAACTCAAGAGTTCTGTTTAGCTCTTTACAGAAGAACATTGGGAAAGGATCCAGAATAGACAACCAATTAAGTTTAATAAATAAATAATAAAAACTATTTTTGTTTAACCAAAAAATTCCAATAACAATTTTTTTTACTGATCAATCGAATATGAAGATTTATATGCTTATTTTTTTAATTATTACAAATATTTATAGTTTGAAAATCATTACTTTCTGGAAAAAGGAGACAAATATTTTAATAAGCAAATTATTTGAGCCCTGAGAAGCAATCTTTGTTAACACAGACATTGTCAAAAGCTCCTTCCTTCAAACTAGAAACTATCAAATTGCAGGTTCACAGGCTGAAAAATTAATTATGGATCCTTTAAAATATATTTAATTATTTAATTTGATTTCACCAAATTATGCATTTTCCATCTATACAAATAAAAGCGCCTGGAGCTTGCAATAATCCTATTTATTGCGACTTCTGCTCTCGGCAATTTTTCAAATCCTTTACAAAATAAAGAAATATATATAATTTGGATTAAAACAGAGAAAATGTGAAAAAATATTAAGTAAATGTAAGTAAAAAAAAATAATAACTGAAACATCAGCAGAAAACATAAAAGCAAATTAAAAAGATTCTTATAATTCTATCCATAAACAAAATATAAAAAGATTTTTTAGACTTTTTCTATTTCAAACTGTATCCTTCGCTGGAAAAGTCATAATTTATGTGTCAGGAAAATAATCCAAATGTGTATGTAATTAGAAAAAATATAGAAATAAATAAGAAAAATTTTAAAATGGCAATGTTTTTTCTATGTTCTGCGAGTTTTAACTTCTTTCTGTAACCCTTTAAGAGACTGCAGCAGCTGAAATACATAAAGAAAACATTAACACTTAAATACGAAATTCAGACTTTTAAAAGATTTTTTTCTCAATTGCATAAAATTCATAATGACCTTGTTGATAAATTTTATCTTAAAATTCATCTATATGACTTCTATTGGAAGAACAACAAACTTAGATACAGTGGAAACCGAATATCCTTTAAATGAAAATATTCTTTAATTCTTAACTGACAGTTTCAATACATTTCAAATCTCTTCAGTTTATTGAAAAGAAATATTGCTTGGGCTATGTATATTTATTTTGTTTGAAAAGTGCAACATTATAGGAAATAAAAATCCATTTGAGGAACACATGGTCCCCTAACCAAATTACTGATCAATCAATACCGCAACACGATGAAGTCAAATACCGCGGCATTCACCTTGATCGTCGCTTAATATGGAAATTGCACATAGACGCTGAATTTATACAAATGAAATTAAAGGCATTTTGAACTAATTGGTTTATGGGAAGAATTGCAAACTTCTTCTATACAACGCGATCAGTAAAACCAATATGGTGCTATGGAATTCAGTTGTAGGGCACCGCCTCAGCATCCAATATAGAAAAAATTAAAAGGTGCCAAAATAAAATTCTACATATGATTACCGCTGCTCCCTGGTATATTAAAAATTTGCGGATTTATCAAGATCCCTTCAACATTATAGAGGCCACACTCTTGCTCTTAGTTGAACAGTTGTGAAGACTCTTGTGTGTTTTTTGTATGGCATTGGGTGGGTTTAAATAAATAACAATTTACATTTAAGATTTAAATACTTATTTTTATTTATTTAATAAATAAATAAAACAGATATTCATTTACTGTTGAAAAAACTTCAAACCGTGCTGGTCTATTTAAATTGTATCAAATGCAACCGACAAAATATACGTTTAGAAAATAAATCGAAATTCACAAGCATAATAATTTTGTGTTGTTTTCTATCTTCGATCCAAAGATTTATTTTAAAAGTGCTGATCTTATTCAAACAAAACGTTTTTCCACCATACAAAATATATGTAATGGCCAAAAACTTTTCTATGAAATATCTTGTTAATCAACTGATGAGACAATCTAAAGTAATAGGACAAGATCTGTTTCAGAACAGATAATTTTTGAATTGCTAACTTATGTGCCTATGATGTCCTAAAGATCAACTATTTATAAAATAAATTATAAAATGGCTCATAAAATATATAATACAGTGGGTAATACAAAAGACAAAGTATAAAAATTTGTTATTTCTAATGTAGTTTACGAGATATCATGCGATGGCAGAAATAATGATAGATGTGGTAGAGTCATTACATGCAGCAGCACACAATTCAGACCGGAAGTATAAGAATGTTTTAACTTCACAAAAAACAGCTTTAACGAAATATTGTTTTAATTGTAATCATAATCCGGAATTTAAGAATATATCACTTTTAACTATAGAGAGGAATTTTAAACGACGTTATTTGCTAAAAATACTATGTTCCAAATAATAAGATAATATACTAAAACTGATGTAGTTTTATCATTTAAGAGTTCTAAAGCAATAAAACTTACTTTGCTGTAAGATAAATAATATTAAGAAGCCAGCAAGGCGAAATTTTTATTTCCCTTTTTTATTATTAATGGTTTTTGGAGAAATAAATTTTAATTTCCTGCCAACTAATTAAACAATGGCAGTATGTTCGCTGAAGTAAAAAAATATCAAGTACGATTTTTCCTTACTACAACGAGTATAGTTATATTAAATAAAAATTTAATTAAATCATTTAAATGAATAAAAAATAGCCGTAGCAAAAATTTCTAAATAATACAATAGGAAAAAATAAGCAAAAAATGCTACAAAAAAAACACATCAGCAAATCTTTCGTTGCCTCAATCAAAAAAGTCAACTTTGGAAAAAAGATTAAAAGGAACGAAAAGGAATACATGGGGATGAAAAACAAATTATCCTTCCTCATATCTAATTATTTCAAATTGTTATCTATCCATCTCCAATGGGTTAATGTATGTACGGTATTCTACAAAGGCACCTACATAAACCATTTTTCCTTTACTGCCTCCTGTTACCACAACGAAAATTCCTCTATTTATTTTTCATTTAATACAACAAAAAATAACAAAAATAATTTCTATAATTACTCTCCTGCTCAAATAACATTTTGCCTTTTTTTTGCAAATATATTTTTATTTTTTCCATTTTCTGGTCGCTGCTGTTTGAGACTCACAGTCGCAGGCTAAAGTATTAATTTGTTTTATGTTCTCCATATAAAAAATCCAAAGCACAGCAGAAAAAAAGGCACCGAAACTTAACAAAATCTTTTATCATGTAATTTTTTATTTTGTTCTATTTTTTTCATTTTTTTTTTCATTTTTATTTCCTCTGTTGTATGTTTTAATCCAACACTCAGCTGGGAAATTTCAACACGACTACATTCACACATACACACATGTGTTTGTATATGCATGAGAGTGTATTTGTGTGTGCGTGTGCGTGAATGTATCGCTGTGGATGTGTTTTCCTTTAAATTGCTTAATAAGGCAAGTAAGAGAGAATTAAATAGAATTTTGTAATCCTGATCAATGGAGATATTTACAGAAATGTAATTAAATTTAATATTATAAATCGCATTTAATTGAACATTTTACAAAATAATACGATGCGGTACATTTTTTCATTCTATTTTTAATTAAATAAGTGCTATTAAAGCACCAGGTCATTTTAATTATAAGAAATATTTATTAAAATTAAGCTTCTTTCAAATATTTCGAAGTTACATTGTTAGAAATTTGTTTTACTAATAAAATTACAATATTTCAGAAAGTATAATTTTCTCTGTCATACACATGGAAAATTACAAAAAAGTTTCCAAAATATTTCACATACCAAAATCTTAAAAATTAAATTCTAACAAAAGTAATAACAAAAACTTATAAAGAAAAAGTAATATTAACATAATTATCATGTACTCCCCTCTTAATAATTAAGTTTCTATTGTTCAGAGTCACGTTGCCAGTGTCCATCTTAAAGTTTATTCGTCTATACCGAGAAAGTGGAAAAAAGTGAATTTCGTATGATCATTAATCATTAATTTTTGCAGGAAAAAAATCCATCCGCAAACCAAGGCGAAGCTTCATTAATTCTATGGAAATCCATCACCATCAATTGTAATGGTAAAAAAGGTTTTTTACTGAATTTCGAAATATTTCGCACATTGTCGATGTCCAGTCGAGATCTCTGCACTCAAAACAGCTGAAAAATTAACGATATGGTGTGGCCGATTAGATATTAAAAGTGTGAGAGATTGTGGAAGGCATAAGCATATCACATGGCTCAGTGGTATCAATTTTGAATGATCACTTGGGTATGAGAAAGTTATTCTTAAGATGAGTGCCACATTTGCTCACAATCACTGCACAGGATTGTCTGTCGTTATTCAACCGCAGTTTTGCCTTCATTTCGTAACTGCAGACGAAATGTGAATCCAGCACAACAAAACAGAGACCAAAATGCAATGAATTTTTCGGATTGAATCGGCACCAAAGAAGGCCAACGTTGTTTTGTCAGCCAATAAAGTCGTGGCGACCGTTTTTTTGGGATCCACGTGGTATAATACACATTGCATGTCTTCAAAAGTGTAATTTAGTCAGTGATGAATTTTTGCCAATTTACTGGGTGGAGTAAACGAGGATTTGAAAAAAATAAACAACGCATTTGGCAAAAAACGTTCTTTCCCATCAGGATCCATTCATGCGCAGTTTTCATGGCGAAATTCCATGAATTAGGCTATGAATCGCTGCCTCGGTGATCGTATTTTCCATACTTAGCACCGACTATTTGTTGTTTACAGGATTTGAATCCAAGGATGAAGTCATCTCTCAAATAAATACCATGGAAATGACACAAAAAATTGGAGAAACATTGGACAAAGTGTATAGAGCTCAAAGCAGACAATGTGAAAAAAGAAAATGTTTTTTTACCCAAAAACCTGTATTTTATTCAAAAAGTCATGGACTTGTTGACCTGCCTTCTAAAAGGTATTATGTACCTATAATAATACAGTCTTTAGTGTAGTAATATCTAGACAGAAAAATAATGGGTGCAAAAGTGCAACATTTAATAATATTGGTTTTTTTCCATAATTCTCTGTACTTCATGCAGTTGAAAATTTTGTAGTGGCATTTTATGTCTCAAAAAGGACAAAATATAAGGATAATAAAAAGCTACTTATGGTTATTTGCTTTCGTTGTAATTAATGCTAATGAATATTTTAGAATATATCATACTGTGTGACACTTATAGTTCTCACTGTACCTGTCGCAATGTATTGAGGTGAGTTGCACAAGAAGTTTGAAAGTGGTTCTAAAATAGAACTCTATAACACTCCTCTGATAAGGGGTATTTGGGCATATGCTATTTGCAAACACTGTTAATATGCGGTTCGAAGTATTTGAAATAGTCCAGAAGAACTAAAAAGTTATCTAATCCTTGCCGCTTGTTTTCACTAACTTCCACAAGTGCCATAATACATATATGACTCTTGCCTATTGCGTGCTGAAAATCAAATTACAGGCATTGACATCAGATTACAAGCATAGATTATAGAAGTTTTCCAAGAGTTTTTTGGATACAAAACATAATAAGGCTACGGGTCTCTATCCACGAATAAAATTTTTATGTATTTCCTGCTTACGGATACGGATCAGAGAATCAATAGCAATAGCATGTATACGTTGCGTATGATTAATACGTATAGATTTGAAAGAACTATAACTGCATTAATCATACGCAACAAGTTCTATTGGAACTTTTTTAAGTTTCTAAAAAAAATCTTTAGTTACAACTTGGCGGTAAAGTAATCATTAGTTAAAGGCACATTTAACAAAAATTGGCATTAATCTGACATTTAAAAATTGTAAAAAAGTTGTTTCTTCCATGAACGGCTGTACTAGAACATATGCTGACTGATTTTGAATGGTTAAGAAATGCTGTGGCAACGTAATATATATTTACTTTTTTAAATTTTATAAAAAATATTTTTTTTTTAATTTAGTTTTTGTATATAAAAAAATAGTTGAGACATGATATAAAATGTTGTCTGCGAAAGCGGTCCAAAAATTACACGACTGCAATTAATAAAGTATGAAATAAAAATGAAATGTGGCAACTTAAAATCACTGAACCTCCCGATAAGAGTTGCAGGAAGGATGAATGTGTGGTTACTTCTAGGTAAGAGAAAAATTCTAATAATGAAACTCTGTTTATTCGAACAATAGAATCTTTCCTTTAACTAACTCCAAAATAGAATAATGGCCCTTATATTATGTTCAGACATGCTCCTTAATTGCGTGATTAGGAAATTAACCTTAATGTAATATTAAATTGAGCAACATGAAACTTTGCATGAAGTACCCAAAGTCTTCGAGAGGAATGGAAACTGCCATTATCACACTATTAGTCTAGTACACCAAAGTTTTTGATAAGGATCTAACCTTTCCTCAGACTACTACTCGTACTAAGGTACAAGTGCAAGAATTATTATCACCTGTGTTTAACGCAGCTGAGGAAAAATTAAAAAAAAAAATTTGGAATTTCTTGAATTACTGGTACGTTGCCAATTGTTCTGTTAAGACTAATAATACTAGAATAATACTTAGTTTTTGCTAATTTTATGTATTAATTTAGATATTTTCTAGCAATGGAATATTTTAAATCCAGTTTGATAATTTAATATCTCGTCGTAAGTCCCTTTTATAATATAATTTTTAAAAGTCTTTGAAAACCAGAGCTTTTGTTTAGTTGTCATTCTTTACAATAATTTAATACAAATAATTTTCACTTGACAAAAAAAATGGTTCTATTCATAAATAATGCAGATTATTTCATTATATGTATGATTACATTGTATGTAATTTATTTCAACCTTGTAATGTTTTACTGTGTGTTATAATTTAATGTTATATAATAGATATTAGTTGAGAAAACGTGTCATTTATGAGTTTCCAAAGTTACATTGAAATAGTTTCATACATTCGAAAGCTCATAAATATTTTTCAAATCACAGCAAATTCAACACAATGCAAAAAGGACTAAGTTTGTACAATAACATAGAATAAATAATCAATTGGTAATATTTTACACAAATACACGTAAATTATACACATACGTGTGTCATGTTCATGACAAACTACTGGGTGATTTTTTTTTGCAACTTTAAATGGACATCTTTAGCTTTACTGGTGTAGGAAGGACTTATTTTGGAGCACTCATTTAATGCAAAATCATCACACACCTTAAGAAACTTCAATTTTTAAATTATTAAATATCCTCTTTATGTGTAGAAAACATATCAAAATTATATCTGCAACTAAACCAAAGTTATACAAAAAAAATTGAGATGGAAGCCAACACTTTAAAAACTTTAATCAGAAGGATATGACTATAATGCATTAAAGGAGGGGTGCCTTCATAATCTCGTTCTTTACTTCAGACAAGTTTTGTGTGCTTCACTATTTTCTTTCAGGAGCTGCTGAATAGCGTCAATGATGATCCTGTTGACAAGTCATGGTATATAATAGTGGCATCGAAACTGGAACCCAATTAAATCAAGGAAAAAAAACCAAAGAGAACCAAGGCCGAAATTCGATAACATGCCAAGATTTTGTTTACAGCGTTTTTTTTGGTTAAAAAGGCGTAATGCATCAGAAGTTCTTACCACCCGGATGTTGGCTCAATAAAGACTGTTGCCTTGGAGTTGTGCGTAGTTTGCACGAAACAATATGGAATAAAAAATAATTTATGTTCGTTGTATTAATTTAATGCCCACTAGTCGCTGTTTAAGAGTAAGTTTTTGGCCAAAAATAACATCGAAATTGGGTCGCAGTCGCCACCTGAAGGGACCAATGAAAGGAAATAAATGTTAAGAAAAATTAAGGGGGAAAATCTGCAATGCTCAAAAATCTCAAGGCTATTCCAATAACTGCTTATCGGAAGTGTTTCGCGGACTGGCTAAAGAAATAGAAGGCGAGAAATTAAAGAAGTATGCCACAATCCCCTTAGGAAAAAAACCTATTTATTATTATACTGAAAAATTGCACTCTTTAAAAATTTCGCCATCGAATTAAGTAGAAATTATAATTTGAACACTGAACATAACAACTTAATAAAATCCATTTAGTGCATTCAGGGACTGAACACTTGTACAAAAATACAATTGTCTATATTAAAGATATAATGCAAGCAAATTATAACATTCGATATCGATCGAAAATTCAAACAATATATTTTTGAAATGCGTTGACATTTCGGTTGATATCCAATGCCGTAATTCTTCCTCTATTTTTAACTTCAAATTAAAAGAAAAAAAATTGGAAACCAGGCGTACCCCGTTACGCCCAAGGCAATAAATTTGAAAATCATACAAATAAAAATTGAAAAAAAAATTCATATTCATAATGAACTTTCCAAACTTGTTTGTTGTCGTCGCTAAAACAAATCGTCAGTGAACATTCAACCTCATATATGTACGCCAAAATCATTAAATACAATAGGAGAATTCTCTATCGTTTATGGAAATTACGAAATACGTAATCATAGTATTCCTAGAATGCTTCAACGCAAACATACCAATAAAGAATTTATATTTGATGTGAAACTATTTAAAATTTCGTCCAAAATGTATGCAACTCAGTGCCAATGTTTACATTTATTAGGCAGAACGGAGAACAAAATATTTAATTTAAATGTTTAATATGAACAGCTAAAGCCATAATAAACAAATTTAAAAAGTTAAATATTTAAATATTTTTTTGCCTCTTAATACCGATAAATTATTGAATATCAAGGAATTGATATTCATCCTAAAATAAAAATTCGTATAAAACATCTACTGGTGAACCGTGTTATTTCAAAATCGTGTAAGAGAAAGCCGTGGAAAACCGAGTTGAGTGGAGGCTGCTATTAAGGAAAATAAAAGTTTTGTCTGCATTTTATTCCAAATTAAAATTACTGCTTCAATGTAAAACTTAAAATTCAAATTCGAAGGCTTATTAAAGCTAAAATTGAAACTTTTAATTTTTGGCTGCCAAACGATTAAACATTATTTAAGAAATTGCTTTCGTAATTGAACAACAGCAAATCCAACGTAAAAAATGTTTGAATATTTAAGATTTTCACAATTCGGAATGTTTATTTTTTCTATTACAACTTCTAAATTTTTTATTAGATTTGAAAACAATTGTGTTAATTTATCGAGCTTGAGGTCTAAAAACAATATAATAAAAAATAAATATATCGTTTTTAGACCTCAAACTCGATAAATTAACACAATTAATTAAGAAAGGTCGAATAATATTATCAATTTATTTGAATAAAATTTTTAATCAAAGATGTACTGAGTGGTTACAAATATAAAAAAACGTATTTCATGTGGATACCAACACTCTGCTCTATATTCTACATAATATCAATTCAGTCGAAACTGTCACTGCGTTAGTGATACATTCTGATTGGCTTCACGTGGAATATAGAATATTTCCGATTATTTTTAATATATTATTTAAATGCCTTCCAAACAGCGTTCTATTGTGCCTCGTTGTCGTTATACCCTAATGTATTGTATAAGATAATTTAACAATATCTGTTATTATCATAAAAGTTTATTGCATTAATTTGCATAAAAATTGTGAGAATGATTCTCATTGAATTAGTTTTTATTGCAAAATATAGTCATAAAATAGTGAATATTTTAACACATTAACATGCCATGGTATACAATTTTACAACACGTCATAAATTATTTGTAACGCATAGTATTGGCCAGAGGAAGAGGATTAATGAAAACTTGCAATAGATGAGGAATCGATTCGTTGGTGGAATATTGATTTAACTTTTTCAATTGATAATAGCGAAATTACGTAATAAGATGAACTACACCGATAGATCAAAATAAGCACCACTACAGTTCCTTAGAATGATAATAACGAATACATTAAAAAACAGAACTTAATGCTGTATCATGTATGAAAATTTCTATTGTAGTACAGGAGTGCTCCAGCAAGGTTACGCCAAATAAGTTGTAAGATTCACAATCCTATTAGAAATTCGCTATAGAACAATAAAATATCATTATACAATATACTCAAAGCTCTGCATGAATTTTGGATGAACCCTTCAGTACTTATGGAGGTTTTAGTTCTCAAAAACAAGTAAAAATAACTCTTATTATGACGAGCTTTGTCCCTCCAGTGCCATCCAAAAATCTTTAATACACATTAACACCAGATTTTTTTTAATAATTTGTTGTGGGCTAAGCTGCGTATATGGCTTAATTTGGTTAGTCCTGACCAAATCATCAGTACACTTCAGCCATCATGTTTGAATAGTATTCAAACTTATGTACTGTGAGATAAATATGGTTGAGTTCTAATATTCAAATATTATACTTGTCGATTTTTGTATACGCATAGAAGTTTGGATACTGCCCAAACATGATGGCATGCAGGCCATATCAAAAATATGCTGAATCAAACGTATTGGTGTAGTAGTTAAAACCAAGTAGCCCAGGTTCGCTCCTTGCAGAGGACAAAAATATTTCACCATGGTTTTTCAAGTTTTAAATCCTTTTCTAAAAATCCATCCAATGAGCCCCTTGACCGCCACCTTCCCTGGAAAAGAGGATAACATTATGACAAACAAAGGTCAGGCAGAGCCACCACCTTCTGGGAAAAAAGATAGAAATCAAAGATTAGTGAGGTTCCTCACCACTACACCAAAAATACAGAAGGGCCGTTGTTTCTAGGCAACGACAGATGACAGCCCCATTATCCTAGACTTGCTACAGCAGACTAATCATCTACTTATGGCTGGAACAACAACCGATTAACGAAACTGATACAAGGCAAAAAACAAATAACAACAATGCAAAAACAACTGCAACAAAAGATCTCATCAATTAATATAACATCTGAAGGTAAAATTGTCTGTTACTGACGGCGAATTAACTAATGTGAAGGAGGAAAGAGATCAAACCAGAGGAGATCTAGTAGACACTACTGACCAAGCGTACCCAAGTGGAATTGGCCAAGACCCGTGTAGAACTAATGCAGACAAATTCGCAATTACTAGAATCCATACAACAAAATTTGGAATTATCACAACAATTAGAGCAATGACAGATGGACATGCAAGAACTCATTGAAGAACATATGCCTTCAAAAATGATTTACAATCGGAGAGATCAAACTTTGTAAGTCAAAATTAAATCATTTGGCTAAAAGATTCAACACAACAAGTTGGAAAAAGCATATTTTTAAGAAAGAGAACCTCCTTGAAACTTATAATTAGTCGTGTATTAATTTTCAAACATTTTATTTTTTTATGAAATTCAAAAAAAATAATATTTTATGTTGAATGGCAGTAACAAAAATTTTGTATAATAAATGTTTATTTTTTAATAAAGTGAGAAAATATACAAATTGTTTTTTCTGTTATATAAAAGAAAACATTTTCTTGAATTTGCAAAATGATTCTATATTTATGTAAAGCAAGTTTCTTAACTTATTTATTGTTATTGAGTTTTTATAAAATGTCGTAGATTTAATTTATTCGACTGCATTTTTTTAAATTTTCATATAACAATATATTTATAAAAAAAGCTTGATGTCTAAGTCTTATTTATTTTTATTTGAAAATCCTTTTAATATTCATGCTCTCCCATTCATGAGAAACGTGATTTTTACAAAAGGTTAATATAAAAATGTTTTCAGTGAAATATTTTTTCATAAAAATTCCATAAATCAAAACTTATTTGTACGAGTGAGATAATTATTATTTACATCATTTTTCAAAATGGCTAGCAACTACATTGCCACATAATCATTTCTTGGTTTCACTATGAATAATCCTTCAACAATTTGATGGTAATAAATAAAAAAGAAGCCTTTTGAACACGCTGTACAAAAAATAAAAATTTTCAATGCTTTCAATTGCTGTAATAAAATTGTGTATTAAAAAAAAATAACATTTCAACTTGCAATGATGTATATTTTATGGTAAACATTATTAAACAGAGTTATTTGTATATAAAAATTTTTGCAAATAATAATAAAAATATGCTAATTAATGTTAAATTTTTGACAAATCAAGAACAAAAACTTTATATATTATTTTAATAGCAGATAGAAGAAGAAAAAAGTTTTGGTATGTTCATTAAAACATTTTCATCTGCCTTCAAAATTTAAATAGAATCATAAAGCACTCACGATTTTATTTCCGTTTCCGTTACCCACACAATTATGTGTATGGGAGTATGCATTTATATTCAATTTATCTTACACGAATTGTGGTGGTAATTGTATGTGAAAACAATTGTAAGATGTGCATGGCTGTGAATGTGTGTATGCGTGTATGCATTCGCTAAATGTTTGGTGTTGACAACTGCATAATTGTGACACTACACTTGATATAAATACACGCACCTACGCACAAAGAGAGAAATGCACACTCGTGTTTCAGTGTACGAGTATATGAAAATATATTTGTGCGGGTGCTAAATGCGTATGGACTCTCATTTTTATAAATACTCTTTCTCCTGGCTGTGTATGTATTGGTGATGCATTTATTTTGGAGTTGCTCTTTGGTGTGGTGTTTTATTTCACTTCCTTTTCCTTCATTAATCTAACTAATCCGGCATTTTAAGCGCATATTCAACACATGATTCCTTTATTTAGTTTCTTTTGCCGCTTATTTCTATCTTTTTCTCTTGCATTTACTTTATTTTACCATGTTTTATACTCTATTTGTGTACATGTCCGAGGGACCAAAACCGCGCAAAATATAAATAACACACAGTGTGTAGTCTCAAGTGTAATTGTATGTGTTTAGCTCTTGTTTCTTATGTATGTATGGTATTTTTCTATTTTTTTTTTTTGCAACCTACCCAAATGTTTTTATCATGTATTTCATTTTATTTTTACGAGCATATTTATTCAATACACAAATTAGAGTTACGTACATTTTGACAAACAAACACATACTCCAACGAGAAATATTTTGTGTGAATGTATGCGTGAGCGCGTTAAATACTTTCATATTGTGTGTGTGTGCTTTTGTGCTTGTGCCTGTAGTTTATGCACACATACTCAACATAATGTTATTAAATATTTCAATTATGTTTTTGTGGGCGTTGTGGGTGTCGAAACATTAAACAACTCAGTTACAATGCGTAAGCGTTCATACATACACACGTGTACACATTTTAACAAGCACACATACACGCACAAATACACAGTAATGTAAACATAAATATCAAATACAAATACGACCGACATAAAAGGCTTAAAAGAATATTCTCACATAATAAAAAATTTATTTATTAATTTATTACTAGTTTTATCCCTCTCGGCATGACTACATGATAACGTTTGCTTTGATACATTGTGTCCCATAAAATTTGGCAGATCTTGCACTTGCAAGCACTTTATGTCGATCTCAAATTGAGATCGCAGCATGCATCATGCTGCACACCCTTTACACCAAGGATATTTCGCTCCTATAATGCAACATAGTTATATCTCGAAAAAGTTTAAATTGCCATAATGCAATTATGCTCATTTTAGCTTTCGTGCCAAAAAATTTTGGTGTTTCTTCAGTCTAATTATTCACTGCTCGGTTTCTAATAAGAAATATTGACATAAACCTTTTAGTGTTGGAGTTTTTATGGAAAATAAATATTTCATATAGAATTTGTAGTTTATTTTAACCGATTACAACCGATTGGTTTTGACAATTTTAAGGATGCAGTAAAGCATTGTTAACGAAACCTTAAATAACATAAGAACAATCAGGAAACTCTATCAACGGCACATACTCGTACATCGCAAACATATATTTGAATGGTGTCAAATAAAATGTTGATAAAACAATTAATTGGCTGCATATCCTATATAAGTTTAATTTTTTAATTCTTTCAAATTTAAGTTGATCCTTTAAAATTTTTTATTTATATCATATTTATTAATATTTAATTACTAACACTAGGCTGGATATCAATATATTCCTTAAGCCTATTAGACTGCAATGCTAAATATTGCTTTTATAATCGACTGAATCAACGAAATTTTGCTGCAGGTTTCCTAATCAATAATATTTATTTCAATATCCCCCAGTGCTCAACGTGACGATTTCAACCACTATTGTCATAAATCTTCCACATTAAGTATTCAAATACAGATCCTTTTAGAACCATATGTTAAGATTTCAAAGACTAATATGATTTTATTGATTTTTTTACTATATTTGATTGTAATACGATTGGTCATTTAAGTAATTAATCTAGTGTGTATTCATAATATTTATTTTTCTATCTATCTATTTACGTTTACATTACCAATTATACTTTCCGAAAGGACTAAGTTTATCGACTTTAATAAATAAATAACCGAATAATTAAATAAAAATAATATCATTAACTTTTTTCTTAACATGATAATTGGACAATTACATCTAAACGAAGTCTAGTAGATTTTAATTGATATCTTTATCTAAATCTATACCTTTTACACCATTGTCCTTTGAAATATAAAAAGAATTCTGTTCCATAATAAAGACAGCTTTTTGGCACTTTTCTTTAAAAATATCCAATTATACATATAAATTCTATACTTTCATTTTAAATGAGCCAGTATGCCCACCTCCTAGAGTAGAATTTTTACACAATGTAATATTTTTTAGTAAGTTTTGGAAAAAGCCATAGTTTCAGCACTAAATAGTACTAAATTTTGAGTAGATTTTTCCAAAATCGATTGGCGAAATAGATTACATTTTACATGGGAAATCTAGTAGAGAACAACTAGATTTTACTCAAAATCTCCCGAGTACTGGATTTCGTTTGAATGTAACTGCACCATAAGTCCACCTGAGTTGGTCATGTCAAATCTTTATAAAACTACATCCGAAATTACTTTGCTACACAGCATCACATACACATGTATGTATGTAAGAGTATATAGTCCAATAAGTTACTGTATCAAGACATAAAGTATATTTTGTGTTCTTTCCTCTTCTTTTTTTTTATTAAACTTAAGGGAATAACTGATAAGCAAGTGCTATTTGCCTGAATCATGAAATGTTTTCTCTACTATTTATAACACTCCGGAGTGTTGAAATGGATTCCAGTAGAAAAAAGTCTTCATCTTGTATTCTGGCTAAGATACATTACTTTTACAAAAGCGAGAACAAATTTTATTACACAATTGTCTGAGAGGCAAAAGCTTTTTGTCAACATTTCCGGTATGGTTTTTTAAGACGAAACTTGTGCAGCAACAAATTAAAAAACAAAATTCAAAGAGAAAGAATTTTAAAAAGTATTCATTTATTTATGAAATTATTCATTTTGGTCCTTGGAGCGTATGATTATTTTATTATTATGAATTTTTTACATTTCATACATCTTGAAGTGTTGCGTAAATGAAAATGTATGTAATAAATATTAGTTTTTAAAATTTAAGATATTTTTCTTTTGTAAATTTTAATACAACAAAGTCATGTCCATTTAAAGCATATATTTTTCTCGCAGACAAAATTGTCTACCAAGTGGGAAAAACTATTTTCATATTATGATCCAGAGAAAAGTGACTTACTAAAAGGACATTATTATCAGCGTCTTATGTCTTAGCCGATGTGAAAAGAGTTGATATAGGTTTGCAGTTCAGTTTATAATTTAATCAATTCTATTGAGAAATTGGTAAGTCACCTTAACGCTGCCCATATGCTCATCCTCATAATTCCTTACAATTTCTCAAGACCTTATGACGTTCTATTTGTAGAGATAAGGTGTAACACTTTGTTAGTAAATTTATAAGATTAGGTCCACAAGAGTAGAATGCTACTCATGTTAAAAAAACATACGAAGTCTGTTCAATAGAAAAGGTGACAATTCTCAAAAAATATTTATTTATTCATCAATTTATATTTTATTCTCTTAAAAGTATTTTCCTTTCGATATAATACGCTTGTTGCGATCCTTGAAGCAGTTCTGATATTAATTTTTGGTATGCCCTTGAGCTCTCTCAGCGACTCGGTTTTTATCTCCTCAATCGCCGCAAAACGTCATCCGTATATGACGTCTTCAATTTTGGGAAAAGGAAAAATTCGCATGGGGCCAAATTTGGAGAATACTGAGGCTGAGGTATTTCTATCGGCCAAAAAATTACAAACAAGCAGTGACAAGTGAGCAGGTGCGTTATCATTTGCGGACGTTTTTTTTTTCGTATTGCTTCTCGCAAGCGGCGAATAACTTGAAGATAATACTCCTTATTAACCGTACAACCATGAGGCAAGAATTCATGTTGCAGTACGCCACGGTAATTGAAGACAACAGTGAGCAAAACCTTGACACTTAATGTGCTTTTTTCGTCTTGACTCTCCTTGGCTCTTCCATTGAGACGATTGGGATTTAGTTTCGATGTCATAACTATATACCCGAGTCTTGTTGAACCTTCGTAGTGAACAGACGTGTTAGCGGAGTTTTTTTTTTACATACTAAACAAACAACAATACAAAAAAAAAAATATTCGTAATAAGTACTGATTCGTAATAAGTACAGTTTTTGTGAAATTTGCATTAATAATTTTGCATATAATCTGAAACAACAAAAACAGAAAACAAAAAAAAAACACAAACAAAGTGACTGAGGAATACTATGCAAAAACAAAAAATTGTGAAGTGAGTTCTAACGGCAGAAATGCCTATTTTACTGTGAGTTCTGAAGCTCTTAATGCAAACAATAAAAACAAAAAATTGGATGACAGTCTTTTTCTAACGGCAAAGCCAATTATACGCGAGCGATCAACTTCGCTTACTCCAATGCCAAGTAGTGATTCGTTAACATTACCGTTACCTAGTTCTTCTCTATTTAAGTCTGCGCCATTATCCGCTCCGGGCTCTTGTTCATCACTTAACCCAGTTATCACAATGGACGATAATATTCAAAAACCTAAAGTGCCTGTCGGAATGGACAGATATGTAACGGTAGTAAAGCGCGGGCGAAGCCCAAATTCATCCAAAATCTCATCTGTTCCGAAAATATCCAGAGACAACGACGCCGCCTCAGCTAATCGTCAAAACCGGTTTAAAATATTACAAGATGACAGCGATAAACCCGAAGAATCTTCGAAAAAAACTTCAAAACCACCACCAATCTATCTGAGACAAAAAAACTCGAACACACTTATTAAAAAACTAATCTCGGCCATTGGTGAAAAGTCATTTCACATTGTTCCAATAAAACGTGGTAACATTGATGAAACAAAAGTTCAAATATATGATGAAAAAGACTTCCGCAAAATGGTTACAGAATTTGAGAAAAATAAAACAAGTTTCTACACTTTCCAGCTTAAGAGTGCTAAAGGCCTACAGATCGTATTGAAGGGCATAGATTCTTATGTTGTTCCTGAGGAAATAAAAGATGCTCTCACCCTCCAAGGATTTAAGGTTAAAAATGTCTCTAACATAATAAACAGGGAGAAGATCCCCCAACCCTTATTTCGCGTTGAACTGGAACCAAATGATATTAAACTGAAGAAAAATGAGACACATCCTATTTATAATTTAAAATATCTGTTATACCGGAAAATTACAGTCGAAGAACCACACAAGCGCTCAGGACCCGTACAGTGCCATAATTGTCAAGAATATGGCCATACGAAAACTTATTGCAAATTACCTACTGTTTGTGTTGTGTGCGGTGAATTACACAACACTGCTATTTGCAATAAGTCGAAGGACCAGAAGGAAAAGAAATGCAGTAATTGTGGAGGTAATCACACTGCTAACTACAGAGGATGTCCTGTATTCTCTTTTGTTAAACAAGCTATGAGCCAAAAGCCTAAAGTAACTCCAGCTCAAGCAGGAAATACGTTCACCGCTACTCCTACCCTAATGGCCCAACCAATCACTTCACATGTATCGTATGCTGACGCTGTGAAGATCAACTCTATTCCCGTTCAAAAAGTGTCTCCACCAACTAATGTAACAAATGCAAACCCAAGCTTTAATTTCAGTCGCCTTGAAGCTACTATAGACAATTTGGTGCAAACGATAAACAACTTTACAACTAATATGACTAGCATGATGCAAGAAATGCTGCGAATGCAGAACACTCTGCTTCTAGCATTAGTTAACAAGCCATGAACACGTTAAAAGTATGTTTCTGGAACGCAAACGGCATTCGCCAACACAAATATGAACTTGAGCACTTCCTCTCGGTAAAAAATATTGATATAATGTTGGTATCTGAGACTCATTTGACTTCGAGAAGCCTTTTTAAAATGAGTGGCTACACTTTATATAATACAAAGGACCCGAGAGGAAGAGCATGTGGAGGATCAGCAGTTCTAATAAAGTCAAGACTCAAGCACTATATTCTTGAGAACACTTGTGAAGACCATCTACAAGCAACGAATATTTGTATCGAAAATTTTTGTTCAAATCTCGTGATATCATCCATTTACTCCCCTCCCAGATTTTCAATCACTGAGGATCAATACGAGGATTTTTATAAAACTATTGGCCCTTGTTTCATAGCAGCTGGCGACTACAATGCAAAGCATACGTTCTGGGGGTCGCGTCTTATTACACCTAGAGGTCGAGCATTGTTCAACACAATTTCAAAAATGGGTTTGGACGTCATTTCTAGCGGGGAGCCCACTTACTGGCCTACTGACATACAAAAAATTCCGGATGTTATAGATTTTGGGGTCATGAAAAATATCCCTAGGGATTTAATTCATGTTGAAGCTTCACATGATCTCTCCTCCGATCACTCTCCCACGATCGTTACAATTTGTAGCCCACTAAGAAGTGACTTACCTCACCCATATATGAAGATGATAAATCGTGTTAACTGGCTGGGGTTCAAAAAATATCTCAGTACTCATTGTACGGAAAATATCAGGCTTAGAACTCCCGATGATATTGAACTTAACATTGCCAATCTTACCGAGAATATTAAACAGGCTGCTAAACATGCCACTACCTCCCATCCGCAGACTGGGTTTAATAGAATTTATTCTGCGGATATTGAACGTCTCGTATGTGAAAAAAGAAGAGCTAGAAGGGAATGGCAACAATACAGATCGCCCCAACATAAAATCAGACTTAGAGAATGCACTAAACGACTCCAAGAGTTGCTTTCAGCTGAAAAATCTGCTTCTCTTAAGAACTACCTGGAAGGTCTCGATGTCACAGCAGCATCTAATTACTCCTTGTGGCGCGCTGCTAAAAAACTTAAAACACCCGTTGAGTCTAAACCACCCCTGCGCACTTCTACCGGAGGTTGGGCAAGAAGTAATACTGAAAAAGGTAACATATTTGCTGGGCATTTAAAGTACGTATTTACCCCAAACACATGTACTGGTGCTGTTGATTTACCGAGTGTAGTAGCTCTACCCCCTCGGCCCATGAAATTTAAGATGCGTGATGTACAAAAACTAATTGCTGAAACCAACCCAAAAAAGGCCCCGGGTATTGATGGAATTAGTAACAAGATGCTGATGAAGTTGCCTCGTATTGCTATTAGAATCCTGTTATTTATTTTTAATGGCATTTTACGACTGGAGTATTACCCACACAGCTGGAAACTTGCCATGGTCAAAATGATTCCAAAGGCGGGTAAAGATCTTACCAAGGCTGAGTCATATAGGCCAATAAGTTTGCTGTCAACAATTTCGAAGCTCTTTGAAAAACTTCTCATGACAAAATTGTCCCCAATTCTAGCTGATAATGGATGCATACCGGACCATCAATTTGGTTTTAGAAGTCAGCACAGCACCATTGAACAATGTCATAGATTGGTTCATTTCATAAGAAGAACATTTGAAGAAAGAAAGTATTGTTCTTCCCTATTTATTGATGTCTCTCAGGCATTTGATAAAGTGTGGCATGAAGGCCTAATTGTAAAATTGAAGACATATCTGCCAATAAATATTGTAAATCTATTGGAAAGTTATATTCTTGCCCGGAAATTCACTGTTGTGGAAGGAGACTTCATGAGTGAGCCCGAAACTATCTCATCCGGTGTGCCACAGGGGAGTATACTGGGTCCAGTTTTGTATTTGATCTATACCTGTGATATGCCTTTAAGCAGTAATATCCTCACCTCTACATTTGCCGATGATACAGCCTGCCTTAGTATGCATGAAAACCCTCACGAGGCATCCCGTTATCTTCAGCAACATATTAACCTGTTGGAATTGTGGTTGAACTTATGGAGAATAAAAGTAAATGAACAAAAGTGTGTTCATGTCACATTTACACTACGAAGAGACACTTGTTCCCCCATTCAAATCAACAATCAAGTTGTTCCTCAACATTCACATGTGAAATATCTTGGTATACATCTCGACCGACGCCTCACATGGAAAAACCACATTGACTCTAAGCTGACACAAATAAAACTTAAATTGACTCAGATACATTGGCTGATTGGTAGAAATTCTACCCTCAGTCTAGATTGTAAACTTTTAATATACAAGTCGCTTTTGAAACCCATATGGTGTTACGGAATTCAGCTATGGGGCACTGCTTCAGCTTCCAATGTAGAGAGAATCCAACGAATGCAAAACAAAATTTTAAGGTTAATAACATCGGCTCCTTGGTACATGAAAAATTAAATTTTACATCGTGATTTAAATATGCCACTTGTGACCGCTGAAATTGCAAAATATGCTGGTAAATATTTAACAAAACTCGAGTCCCACCCTAATCCCCTTGCTCGTAACATCTTGAACTTTCCAGGACACATCCGCTTAAAAAAGAGGGATACTACGGCCTTAATACGCCACACTTCAGATTGAATTTTTTGAATATTTTTGTGCTTAACATATTTATGTATTATTAATTACTATCACTAAGTTTATGTCCGACACTGGTTGGGCCTAATTATTATATTTATACTTAAGATTTGAACACTTATTGTTAGTTCTATTTGAAGATACAATAAATAAAATTAGTGGAAAAAAAAATAACTATATACCCATGATTCGTCACCAGTTGTAACCCTTTTATGCAACTTTGGATCGTCGTTAATGTCATTCAACATTTCCTGAGCGATTCCCATGCACTGACACACGCTTCATGCCAAAAATTTACGACAAAATTTTATGGCATGAGCCAACCGATATGCCGCCATCCTCTGCAACTTCTGTAATAGTGACTCGACGATACTTAATAATAATTATCTTCACTTTCTCAACATTTTCGTCAGTTTTTGATGCGATTGGAGCTTCCAGGACGAGCGTTGTCATTCACATCTTCTTGACCTTCTTTGAAAAGCTTGTTGTACTTGTAAACATTTTTCTGACCCAGACTACAATCACTATATGCTACTCTTAACACTTCTAGTGCTTTTCAGCCCTTAGTTCAATTTTTTACACAAAATTTGATGCGAATTCTTTAATCAATTTTTTTTCACATCAAGAAATCGCCGAACAAGCAAAATATGTCTGACTGTTATGCCTCCCACAAAAAAACACATCTAAAAACATATTTTGGAACAAGTATGCCAAAAAAGAAAAATCGCTAATCGAATGCACCTTTTATATTATACAGACCTCGTACACTTAAGCCAGTAAAGGCCGATTGTGCGCTCGCACACATAGAAAAATGAACTCTGTGCCACAAAGGTACTCGTAGTTATTAAATGCTCTCCAGACAATAGCCCTGAGGTGAGATCTGTCTTGTGAGATGTCATCTGCAAAAAATCATGATAACAAAAGCTTGACAATGAGAGTTTAAGTGCTCAACTGCCGCAATAGCCATCCTGTACAGTGTTGCGAATTTATCAGTTTTCTGATTACATCTAGCCATTAAAAGAAAAGCAGACTTAGCTATTCGCCATTTTTGAGCCACTTTTATTTTAATTATTTTATCCTGGTAGCTTAAAAAATTCAAACAATATCTTTCTATTTAATACATCATAAATAGTGGAATACCGAATAAAATACAACTGCTTTTTTGCAAAAATGTTTGAGTGCAGAGACGCTGGAAATGAAAATTTTTAAGAAATTTTTTATTTTATTTTAAAGCCGACCTTTCTTTCATTGTCCAATGCAGAAATGGAAAATGTTTTTAGCCAAATTAGTTGTCTTAAGTCTAATATAAGAAATATACTCTCTGTCGAACAACAGTTGAAATCGAATTCATGAATAATGTGAAAATTACTTATGAATTATTATACTGAATTTTTTTTTATAATATGATATTTTTCAAAGTTCGGACTAAAAGGTCCCGGTAGTTGTTACTACGTCTACGAAACCTCTTAGAATTTTTTAGAACTTATAGCTACAAATGACACTAAACACTGTTCTGATCTGATTTCTTAAATAATGAAATACTTTTGTATGTATACGAGTACATAAATATTTATGTATTTTTATTTCCATAGTCTTTTCTTGTTGGCTCCTTGAGTACCTAAAGTACAAATCATACATTTTTATTTACTTTAAAAAACTTTTAAATTTGTTATAAAACTAATGCACAAATAACTTCCTTTACTTTGTCTTTCGAAATACATGCCGTTTATTCATTTTAAGTAATTTTTTTTATATATTTTTATCCATTATTTGTGAAGTAATTTAATCAACACTGCTCGTAAGTTGGAGCTGATTTTCTTCGCCTTAATAGGTGCTTTATTATATACTGCCCTCTGGCCATATTGTGAATAATTCTGCTATTCTACAGTGTCCTGAGGGCGAATCTCGTCTCCAACTTTGTAAATCAAAACCTATTAAGAAAAGAAATACTCCTCTTATGAAGCCATTAACAACGATATGCGACATGTAATGATCGGACTACAAATGGCGCTCAGTGTAAAAGAGAAACTAAAAGGGCGGTGTTCAGGGGCGTGCAAAAAATATATTTCTTGAGTCGTCTTTATGTAGTCTTTAATCCTACTGGATGACTGGCTCAACATTTTTTCGAACAACCCCAATGTCCATGGACCTTCCCACGGGGGGCCGGATTGTACTTCTTGTTTTGGTGGCTTGGTGTTGCGCTTCCTATGGTATAGGGTTATCAGGTTTCCGGACCTAGGCCTTTTTGCTGATAACCCCTAAAAACTTGTATGTTGCTACCCAATCCTTGAATTAACAGGGTAACGGGCGCGCATGCAAGTTAATTAAAGTGGGTTCGCTCACTCGTCCGGTTGGGTAATATGGTCTTTCCACACCTTGACCTTTGGCCAATTACCCTTAGAACTTAATATGTTACTACCCAATCCCTGAAATACCAGGGCAACGGCCATGCATATAAGTAATTAAGGAAGTAGCTTTGCTTATGCTTGTCTGGGTAGAGGTGCTACCGATACCTCAGGTTTGCACGGAACCTAAAATCGGAGGTGTTTTTAGCACAAGGCCGACCGGAGTTCCTATCTGGTACCACGGGAACCAGTAGCCCCTAGGAAGGGACAACGGGGACGGTGGTGAACGGCTTTATTCACCCAGTGCGAAGAGCACCGTCAGGTTAAGTTTATGACAGGTACTGACGTAAAATCTTTGACATATTTGTCCATGGACCTTACACCACTTCAAGCATGAACATTGCAACACTTTTAAAAATGTGTTTATGTCCATGGACGTTATGGCACTTTTTAGTGCGTCATTACGTCCAAAAATAATAAAAAAGAAATCTTTAAGACCAGGTATTTGCCGGCTTCTTCAAAAATTTAAGTTTTAAAAAATCTTATGGAAGTCATTATCGTTTCAAAATTCATAAAGACAAAAGACCATAAAGAAAGAAATTGAAAAAGTTACAGTTTTTTGCAAAATTATTTATTTGAATTTTAGGACAAAAATAATTGTTATATAATTTTTTAAAGAAATAATATTTTTTTTCTTGAAGAAATAATTGACGATTTTATGTCTACTTTTTTCAACAGAAAAAATGGTATCGCGAGTCAGCATCTGAGGGAATTTATGCTATGCAAGTTATTCAATAAAATGTTGTCTTATTAATTACGTGGTGTTGACAATGTCATAAAGTCGCATATTATATAAAATGTGTTAAAAACACACATGCTCTGAACAATTTCTAACTATTTTAAGGACATACCGCAGTTCACTAAAAATTTGCGAAAAATTTTCTGAACAAACTTTTTAATTAAGCTGTGCATTGTAAATGGCTTAGGAAAATGTATGTTTTATTTAACACGTTGGCCAAATTTTCTAACAAACTAAACATCCAGGTCCTTTATGCTTCCACTGATATAAAAATCACTCCCAATTTTCATTCCAATGAACTGCACACAAACAATAGTATAAAAACAAGTCAATGAACAGCATTGAATAAATACAAACAAATTTCTCATTCGATTAATTCATTAATTAGATTTACGATTATATTTACATGGTTGGCATAAATCCCTGTGGTAGAATATGAAAAACAAAACACATTTCCCAACATGTTCTAACATGTGTCTTTGGAAGGTATAAAATTAGGACAAAGTGCCTACATTTTGATCTCTTTTGGAATATTTTTTGTGGGAAAATATTTGCTAAAATGTGTGGTGTGGTGTGGCAAGTGGATACTGGCTGCGTAGATGAACAGGGGTTTAAATTTGTACAATAATGTTAAATAGTTCATATACATACATGCGGTTTACTAAAATATCGACATATGTCTTGAAATCAATATTGTAAATATTAATCTTTGGATTTAGTATAATTTTTTTTATTTTCTCCAATTTCGCAAAAGAGCCATCAAGTTTTTAAAATTTTTTGAAGGAGTTGGTATCTTTAATACAATTTTCTAAAGGATCAAAATACGTTTAAAGTTTTAATTTACAATAACAGTTTTATAAACAAAGAAGTAATACTTTAGAAGGCTTGAAAATAAGTTTTTATATACAAAACAATTTACCACCATTAAACGGAAAAGTGATCTGTATACGAGATGAATTTTTTGTGGCATTGAATGGATGAATACAATTCGCATTATAAGATGGTATCAGTATGAGTCTCTCCACAAAGACAAAATTGGGATTTATTTCAAAAATTTTCAAAGTTATAGTCCTTCCGGCATAGAATGCATTACCATATGAAAATGACAAGTGTAACTCTGAAATATCCCCTTATACAAGGTGGCGCAAGAGTAATGCTATAATTCGAAATGGCTACCAGATGGCGCAATATGCATTTATTCTTTGCAACTATCATATAAAATTTACACTTTTAAATAAACTGAAAACAGAGCCCTTTATTTCATTTTTAACAAAAATGACAGCAATATTCTAGTTATGAGATTACATTTGCGCCACATTGTCATTTGCGCCAAGTGTCATTTTACTTACGGAGATTTTGTTAAATTTTCTTTAACTGTTGTGTCGCCCATTTGAAATTATAAGCATAAATTTTTTATAAATAATAATCAAATGGGAAAGTTTTTCGAATTTTGAATAAATCGTTTTAAGAACAGAAATAAAATATTGATAGAATATAAGATTGTGGCATTTTGTAGGTTTAATAATAGTGTTCATAGTAGCGTATCCTTGTGGTGTTATAATTTTCATTAAAAAAGTGCGATACAGTAGAACAATTCTATTTCATATGGTTTTGAAAGGAGCAGACAACTTCATTAATTTTAAGGAAAAGGGGAAGAATGAATTTTGTGTGCTGATTTAACACTAATTTTAAGTGAAAAATCGAACAACTAAACCAAATAAAGGCTTGATAAATACTATGGGAATGCTGTGCTTTCCATTTTAATTATTAAAAAGTGCTCATCTAAGTTCCGTTGTGATAGTAACAACACCAAACGCTCAAGTCGCCCAAAAGAATTCGTCACGCCATAGATGTTCGATGAAATCCATGGAATGGTATTGGATGATCGAAAAATAAAGTGTGTAATGAGTCTGAGGATATACGTGATCAACCTCAAAGGAGAATTAGACAATGTTGAACCGCAACCCGAACGATTTCTTGCACCCTTTTGTAACTGTAGGCGAAACATGATCCATCACATAGATGAAGGAATCATCAAAAGAGTGATTTTTTTTTTTTTTTTTTTTTTGATAAACGTGCAACAAAGAAGGTTAAGGTGGATCTGTCGTCTAACAAGGTCATGAACATAGTGAAGAGTAACCCACAAATATTATTCAGAACTTGTGGACATTTCATATTTATTGGAAGCTAAAATGACCTCATATGGCCCTATGCTCCTTATAGGAGTTGAGAGGAATAAATATATATATGTATATATAAAATGACCTCATGTAGCGAAGAAAAATGTGCTGTTTCATTAAGGCAATACACGGGAGCCACAAAGAGTAGCCACTATGCCTAATAACCATGTATTGAGTCATGAATTACCCACCATATCCAACATTTTTTCCGGGTTCAGCCACTTGCGACTATATCATCTTTATAAATTTTAATAAATGGCTGAATGGTAATGAATTGGGGTCAAACACAGAAGTCATCATTGAAACAAACACATATTTTGAGGGCCTTGCAAAACCTTATTATTTGGAGCACATAAGCAAACAATAAATACGCTGGACGAAATAGGTCGAGCTTAAATAAGACTATATTTAGACTATAAGACTATATTTAGATATCAAAGGAAACTATTAAGCTGCCTTCGTAACATATTTCCTTGTTGCCGAAAACTATGTGAAAAATGATACGGATGTCTTATGTCCATTTGCAAAACACAATTTAGCTTATATGGACTTAATCAGTTATTTACGAAAACCACAAGGCATGCCGCATGACGTGCTCAAATGTATGAATATCTTTAAATACACACATTTGTTGAAAATACCACATTTTCATAAAAGTATTTATGTCTACACATACACGAGTATATACATGTATGGGTGTTCATATGTGTGTACCCTTATAGAACAATTTATTTATTTATTTATTTATTTATTTATTTATATTTTCATCTACAGAATATTATTCTTACAGATTACTTATCACATTAATTGTAATATTTAAATAACAAAACTTTAAACATATTATAACTAACATTAAAATTCAACAAAGGAGTGAAGCTATTACATAAATGCAAGCATCTTGCAATTGGCTCATTAGTCGCAAAGTTGGTTCTATGAAGATTCACCTCAAACATACGATTATTTCTTAAATCCCTAGGAGGGCAATACACTGTAAAATAGTTTTTAATTTCCGGGCAATCAATATTGTCCGATAAAACATTATAGGCTAGTAATAATAAGGAACAAGTTCTACGATCACTTAAAGATTGTAAGCCTAATAACTTTCTCCTTACATCGTAAGAAGGTAGTTCATGATGCCATATTAACTTTAAAGCAGTCTTGGTAAAAATTTTTTGAATACGTTCAATACGATTAGATGGACCCTGAAGATATGGGTTCCACACAATAGAACAATATTCCAAAATACTACGTACTAACGATGTGTACAGAGATTTTAAGGTGTATGCGTCTCTAAAATCTTTTGAATTTCTATTGATAAAACCAAGCATACTGTACGCTCTAGAAATTACATTATCAATATGTTTAGAAAAACTTAACTTAGTGTCGAAAATTACTCCTAAATCTTTAACTTTAACCGCACGTTTAAGCGGGAGGCCATCAATACAATAATCAAACGTAATTGGGTTTGCAATATGTGTATAGGACACTACGCAACATTTTGAAACGTTAATGTGTATATCATTATTGGAACACCAGTTAGACAAGTTGTCCAGATCTGATTGTAAGTTTTGACAACTCGTATGATCAGAGATATTGGAATACAATTTCAAATCATCAGCGAATAACAAACAGTTAGAAAATTCAAAGTTCAGTGGAAGGTCATTGATAAAGATTAAAAAAAGCAACGGACCAATATGCGTTCCCTGAGGAATACCTGAATAAGCGTCAATTACTAATGAAGAGGAGGTATTTCCAATTTTGACTACAAGTTTCCTGTCAGTCAAAAAGCTTTTAAAAAATAATAGTAGATTATCTGAAAGTCCAAATGTGGAAAGCTTACGTAACAAAAGATGATGACTAACTTTATCGAAAGCTTTAGTGAAATCAGTATATATAACATCACACTGGGATCTACGTCCTATAGTAGTGATTATATCGCGAGTTATTAAAAGTAAATTAGTCGACGTAGATCTATTAGGCATAAAACCGTGTTGTCGATAGGAAATAACATTCTTAACCTGTTCAAAAAGTTTATCCTTTAAAATGTTATCAAAAATTTTAGCGAAAGGACTTTGTTTAACTATAGGTCTATAATTAGTAACGACGCTACGATCACCAGATTTAAATATTGGAACTATACAACAAAGCTTCCAGCAGTCTAAAAATTTACCATGTCTAAGGCACATATTGAAAAGTTTAGTAATAATTTCCACGATATTAGAGGAACATTTCTTAAAAAATATGGGTGGATATGCACCAACTGAACTTTTGGTACCGTTTTTTAAGGCATTTATAGCATCAGAGACTTCATCAACGTTAATAACAAAATTTATGTTTACATTCCTGCATGCAGTTAAATGATAACTAGAACTATCAAAAACAGGTCTAACAAAAGTGCTCTGAAAATAGTCAGAAAAAAGGTTGCATGATTGCGGCGTGCTATCGGCCCGCAAGTTATTATAGTACATGAGCTTAGGTATACCATTATTCTCTTTTTTGCCATTTATAAAATGCCAAAAAGCTGAAGAGTCAGATTTAATTTTATTCTCAACTTCAAATATAAACTGTTTGTAAAGAAAATTTCTATAGAAATTGTATTCATTTCGGGCCAAAAGAAATTTCGCACGATCTGATTCACTATTAGAATTTCTGAACTTATTGTATGCTTTATTCTTAATATTTTTCATGTGACTCAATCTTGCATTAAACCATGAAGGTTTATTGCCGGGTTTTGGGTCGTAGTTTGGTACATGAAGGTTTATGGCCACATCAAAGTGGTCACAGATAAATGAATACATTATATTAGGATCATCAACATCTTGTAGGGCAGACCAATCCACTGCTTTAAAGTAATCATTTAATCCGTCGAAATTAGCTTTATTAAAATTATAATCTAACGATTGATTATGAGTATCTTTCTCAAAAGAAAAAAACTCGAAGTTAAAATGTAATGCTTTGTGATGTACGGTGTTTTGAGAAACCGGAGAGCCAGCTAAATCCCAAAATACTTTAATAAAATTGTTTGCAAAAATTAAATCTAAAATCCTGCCGATATCATTTTTGAAAGAATTAAGTTGATTTAAATCATTTAATAAAAAGAATCCTGTTACATATTCATCAACATCAGTAATTATATTATGAGGTAGTAAAATATTGTCTTCCATTTTCCAATGGATGTTTGGTAAATTAAAATCGCCAAATACGAATACAAATTGGTTTAAGTCCAAATCATCTAACAGGTTTTGAATATTTTCCAAATGATATCGGTAGGTCTCAAAGCTACTATTTGGAGGAATATATGAGTTAACAATGAAAATGGTGTAATTATTTGTAAAAGTTAATTTAATACATAGTTGTTCAATAATATTAGTAAAATTAAGAGAAACAAGCTCCGACTTGAAATCTGCTCTTACAGCTATTAAAACGCCACCACCTTTCTCTTTCTCTGACAATGTACAGCAACGATCGTGACGATAGACGGTGTAATAATTATCAAAAAACTCTCTACTGTTAATTGTGTCATTAAACCATGTCTCAGTAATAATAATAATATCATATTCGCGCGCAGATGTAAATAAAACGAAGTCACGGGCTTTAGATCTCATTCCACTAACATTTTGAAAATAAACTGAGTACTGAGAATGTAAATTATTAACAACTGTGTATGTGTTTGCAATAGTATTTGTAAAATTATCATCAGAAGAGTTTAGACAGCTAGCAATAGGTTGAAATGTATTGAATTTGGATGGCGAAGTATTCAGTTTTTTGAAATATGTCCCTCTCTTTGCGGAAGCATACCAATATTTTTAGGTTTACGTCTTTCCATAAATTTATATTCACGCACCAGAGTATTTTCAGGCCAAAAATCAACATCCATAATAAAATCAAAAAGTTCATCAGGAACAGTTAATTTAAAAGATGAAATGGACCTTGGTTGCGAAAACTTAAATTTATGAATGAGAACAGTAGAATTGTGCCCAATCCTAGAATTTAAGTAATATTCCATGTCCTCTATAGAAGTGTTACTAGCCAATCGAGAAACGAAAAGAGACTTTTTAGGCGGAACAGCTATCAGCGGCTTAATATTTGGTTGATGAGAAGATGTGGAGTTAGCTGGAATCTGAGGCATTGCAGGTATTGTTGCAGATATAGTGTTAGACGAACTGTTTCCAGTGCATACTGACGGAGTAAAAATGGCTTGGGAACATCTGGCGTTCGTAGAAGTTGTAGGCAGAAAAAAAACATCATTTACTATAGGTGAATTAGGAGAGGTGGTCATTGGAGAGTTAGATATTACAGGTGTTGGTGGAGCTAAGTTCGGCATTTTTTTATTTTTAGAAGAAGGGCTATTCGCGGTATTATCATAATTATCCAAATTAGAAAATTTTGTAAACAGTTCACCAAATGTAGAGAGTTTAGATTGAACCGATATAAATTCTTTATTTAGTTTATCAAAATCATCCTTGTAGCTTTTAAAAAATTTGTAAAATTCAATTTTGATATTTTTGCAGCGGGAACAAGTCCAGTGCAGGGATTTATTAATGTCCGCAAGGGCATCAGCATCCCGCGCCTTAAGTCCACAACATTTTATATGGCAGCTGCTTAAACACAGCCAACATGACACCATACGATCATTACCAGCCACGTTGCAATTCACTTGTAAGCAATCCATTGATTCAGTTTATTAACAAATATGATTAATTACGCAAGTTGAGGTACAGGTGTAATATACAAAGCAAATGCCGTTTACAAGAGTGTGTACAGAAAGTTTGTTGTTACTTATATTTATAACTGATGTTTAGGTGATTTGTTTTAGTTGTTGTAAATTTATCAGTTTTTATTTTTCACAACATAAAGCAATAATAAGATAAGCAGCAGATCAATGTTATATTTAGTTGTTAGTTTGAACATATGTTTGTATTAATATATGTATGCATTTAAAATGTAAGTATGTATGTACATTTCAACGAGTTTAATTATTGTTTATTTTAATAAATTAAAGAACAACGGAAAATTAATTAAAATGTATTAATTAGCATAGATTTTTAAGAGTTAAAACACAAAACGATTTACAGAACTTTAAATTAGCAGTAGACAAGCGTACAATTAAATTTCAAACAGAGCGATGAGAAAATACGTCTTATTCTCACGAAAGCAGCAGCAGAAAAAAAAAAATAAAAAAAAAAAAAAAAAAAAAAAAAAAAAATACGCAAATACGTGTTGCAATTACATCCACATATGATTTGTAAGTGTTAAGCTACGTACACACGGTTGGCAGATCTTACAATATTGCCAGTAAAATTGTCTGAAAATGTATTACAATCGTGTGAACTGCCAATTTTTTACTTACAACGTTGTCAGAAAAACCATTGTCAGTCCATTGTAAGACGATAATATTGTTAGACATCTGACAACCGTGAGAACACCTATCGCAAGCATTGTCAGATAATTGGCAGACATTGTAAGGTAATTTTTTATTGGCAGATGTCGAAAATTTATGCACCTGACAATAACACCATTGTCAGAAAAATATTTCTACTGGCAACACTGCGCGCGTATAAACGTAAATTTAATGTTTTAAATTTTCTGGCAATGCCGAAAAACAAATTTGTTGTACAATAATCTAACAACCGTGTGAACTGACAATTTTTATTGGTAGGTAAATTTATTGCCAGACAGTTGTCTGACAATGAAATTGTAAGCTTTTCTTACAATCGTCTGAACTAACAATGTACCTTTTTGTAGCCATATTGAATTGTCAGAGCATTGCCAGTACGTTGGTAAATCAAACAACATTGTCAGATCTTACAACCGTCTGTACATAGCTTTAGTGCTGAGTTACGTTGAAATCTATTTGAGCTTTTTATTACAAATTCAGACTGTATAAATTGTAACAACATATACGTGCTGTTTGTTTTTATTGTAGTCATAACTACAACTTGCTCAGTATCAAAGGCTAGAGGCACACACATACACACCCATAAAAGTCATTATTAGGAGTATAGACACGTTACACATGTGCTGGTAAAAACAATAGCAAAAAGTCATTGCCTTGTTGAGTTGTATTCATCCCCGAATTCTTGAATTTTAAAATGTGCTTTTAATTGAAGTCTATGAAAAACAATTTTAAAGTTAATTATAACAAACCAAAAGCCAGAAACTGACGATTTTAACAGATTTATTTATGGCTAATCAAGTAAAAAAAATTAAATGAAATAAATTTGAAGAGTAAGTTTTGGAAATTGCTCCAAAATAAATCATAATAGTGGTTTCATTTGAGTTCAAAAAGTCTGTACAGGATTAGGAAGTACAATTTATGTACAAACAATGTGGGTTAAAGTTACCCTCCCAAAGCGCGAGAAGTTTAAGCAAATCTAAGTTTATTGCACTAATTACAACAACTCATCGGCACTCGCGTTTTGCAAAAGTACTTTATGCCATTATGGGCAGCAGCGATCATCCAAGACCTTGTACTAAGTTGGCTGAAGACTACCATTCTATTTAGAAGTTTTTATTTAAGCATACGAAGTTAAATGCCTTTCAAACAGGTTAAAGTCTACTGATGAGCAGTTATGCATTAAATAAATGTCGACATATAGACAGTTAAGCACACAGCAAACAACAATTATTTTAATAATTAATTGGGAGAGTATCCTGAATAATTTCTATATAAAAATATTTATACTGAAATTTATGCGAATTGTAACCAAAAAAAAAATATTTGAATAATTAATTTTTTCAAAATTATTTGTTGTGGCCTTAGATGTTCATATGGCGACATTTTAGTGGTCGCCAAAATTTTCAAATATATAGGCTTCGATTGTTTTTATACAAACAGAGCAACAAACAATTTATATTCGATATAAAACGTTTTTATTTTTCTTGCATTTTGTATACAATTGACACCCTTTGGGTCCCAATGCTGTATTTATTAAGCAAAACGTAGACCGAAATCTTAATTTAATACATTTATATTGAAATTTATCAGCATATGAGCTGCTAAAAACACAGCAAATATTTTCGAGAAAAAAATTATTATTCAGATATAGAGAAATATTACTATTCCCATGAATTACAAAATTGATAATTTCCGGTCTACTGTAAGACAGTATGTGCTTACGTCTCAAAATTTTTGGAAGTGTTACTCCTAAGTTTAAAACAAATATGACTATTGCCTTAGAAGACGCAAACTTATTAATATTTATTTTTCAAAAGGAACCACTGTGCGGTGTGATATGCTAAAAAGAATGTAATCTTGCAAGATTAAACACTTTTATTTTTTGGAATTATTTCAAGCCAAAGGTCGATATAAAAGAAGAGCATACCCGCAGGGACATTAGAGAAGGATATCCAACGCTGCATCAATTGGGTGCATTCGTGAACTAGTAGTTCATATACTAGACTGTTAGTCCGAACGTCGCAGTTTCGACTCCTGCCGCAGACCAAGTAACTTCGCAGCTTGTGTTTGTTAATTTATTTAAAAAAAATATCTCAAGAAAATTCAGATTGAACAATTTCCCCAATAAAAGAAATTTACCTCTGTAGGTCAATCGCCAAATATTTTATTCCATAAATAATTCTTTCTGCATTCCGCTTCATGTTTTAATTTAAAAAATATACTTTAGTGTATTAAAAATATACTTTAGTGTATCCTTCGACAAACTTATGTATTAAATTCTATTTCAATGCAGACATACATTTTGAAACCTGTGTATTTAACATTTTCAACATTCATAACTCACATGCATATTTGTCCAATGCATTTAAAAATGTTCTTTCTTTTAGGCTAAACAACATCACAATTAAGTATCCTGTTTCCGAACACAAGATTAATCCACACATCCTTGCAGCATAAATTCATGTTGCGCACACATTCGTAACACTCAATTTATGGATGGACGTGTGCAAGTGTCGTTAGCAGTTCTTTTTCTATTTATTTGGGCAATAGGATTTCATTTTTTGTGCAGTTTTTGTAGTTGGCATTGCTGTCTTATTCGAATAAGGAAAACCCGAAAAGAAAACACAATCCATTTCTTTTATTCTTGCTGTTGTTTTTCATGTCATTGTTATCAATGTTTTAATATTGACTTCCCATTTCTCAGTTTGTCCTTAAGGGGATGTCCATGGTGAATGACCCAAATTTGTTGATTTTCAGAAACAGTGTTGGCAAATTTTCAAATGGAAAATGCAACAGCCGCCCAGTTACAAATTTCCTTACCTTATGGCACTTTAGACATAAAGAGCAGTTTATTTTGTAATGAGTAAAACATTGATACAATTCTATTATATTTTTTGGTGCATTGAGGATAGCGATTTTAGGTAAGTACTTCTATATGTCGCATAAAGAGCATATGTCCTGCCATACCACAGTGGGTTAGGAGATTGAATAATTTTGAAAATAAGCAAATTATTTCTAAACTGCTGGTCTGATCGTCATATAATTTTACTCAGCCAAAGCAATAAAGTATTGGAACCTAATATTTTAAAAGGACAAACTACTGTAAGGATTTCCAACTTTAAGTCAAGTTAAGCTTAACATGCTGCTTATACCATAAAGCGAAACATTATCTATCTCAATTAGTTTCAACTTTTATGATCCCTTTAAAAGAGAGGATAGAAAAAGACCAAAACCATCTGCTGTTTTTAATAAAAAAAAACCAATTCTGCCTTTTTTATTATTTATTTTATTATTCTGAGGCGCCACTGAGGTAACTTTAGACTTATTGATGGTTTTCGATCATCTTCTCATATTTACTTTAAAATGTGAAGCTGAATAGTTTCTATGGGAAACCTAGTCCTTTGCTGGGGCTAATGAAGCGGCAGTGCCTCACGGCCATGGTCATCAAATGGCTTATATGCGCTCTAGTATTATTCGATAATTGTATTCTCCTAGTATTATTAAAGTGAGTGGGCTTTGTATTCTACATTAATTGAACCAATCATCAAAGCGCTTCCGCTGAAATGAGAGAAGGAGACTGCACACGATATCGATGTAGTCGCTCTGAAGCAGATATTCTCTATTTTTCAACCTCACGAGGCAATGGTATCGAGTCCACGCACCCGTTTGTATAACCAGCGGCATGTCCTTCATTATGGGATCAAGTGGCATGTGTTACATACATTTTTAACGAAACAAATTGAGAGAGAGTATGACACTACTACTTGATATAGAAGCTTTTCAAGTGTCATTAACTGCTATATACTACAATGCTCGGAGTTTTCCATCTGATCTATAAAATATGTATACCACTGTATAGTAAAGATTGCCTTCACCAAGAAATCATCAGTTAGTCACAACTAATTTTTAATTAATAAACTTTTGGGGGTGGCGTGGTGTCGTGGTTAAAGTGCTTGCTACAAAACCATGGTTCGTTCCCTGGCAGAGGACAAAATTTGTTTACCTTAGTTTTTTGAGTTTTAAAAACTAAGTGGCTTCAAAAAATCCATCCATGAAGCCCCCAGACCTGAACTCTCCCTGGAAAAAAGGACACCATCATGACAAAATTCAGGCAGCCGCCAACCTCAGGGAAGGAAGGTAGGAATCAAATGTTAGCAAGATTCCCCACCACTACACCAAATGCACAGAGGACGTTGTTTCTAGACAACGACAGATGGTAGGTCCATTATTCTAGGATCTGCTACAGCAGACATCTACTTATGGTTGGGACAACAACCGATTAACGAAACTGATACAAGGTAAAAACAACAACAATGCAAAAACAACAATTCGTAAAAGATGGAGATGCTTTGTGGAAGCCAAATGCTCCCAAGAGGGGTGGGTAATGAAGAAAAAATAAACTTTTAACGATGTCAAATACATATTTTCAATCACAAAATTCTTTAAATAAAAAAATACCCTTTTGACTGTTAGAATTTTGTTTAGTTTTGAATGTCTTTGATGTAGTGAGCGATATCGATATCGCGATGCCCTAGACTGAGTTTTCACTAATGATAATAGTGATTCCGAATCTTTTAGCCATTGTTAGGAGAGTTCCTTTCTTTCATTTAAAATGAATATAAAAAGTAATCAGAATATTAAAAAATATAGTGATAAAAGTGCCGAATTGTCCATCTTATGCACAAATACACGCACACACACACGCTAACACTTACTACCTTTGTGAATGTATTTTCTGGTGTATTTAAATGAGTATGAATTTTAAATTTCACATGCATCCTTATGTAACCCTTAAACTCCTTGCCATACGAATGATTATGAATTCATTTTTCGTTTTCATTGTTGTTTACAAAAATTTTGCTATTGTTGTTGCTATAGCTGTTATTGTTGTTGTTGTTATATTGTTGGTAAATTTAATAAATACAACATGACCTGTTGACCTTAATCCAATTTTCTTTGATTCTGTTCAGTATGCAAACAGTATTATACATACTCTCATGTGTGTGTGTGTATGTCTGCCGGAGAGTACGTACGCTTGTATTTGCAAATATCCTTCTCTCTGTGTGTGTGTATCTGCACAGCATTAATTAAGTTTGAAATTTGCTTAAAACCTTCACTTATCAATTATTAAAGTGTTTTGACTTATTTTAACTTTGTGCTCTCAGTTTGTGTCAATCTTTATTTAAACACAAATAAAACTGGCATGGACGGCTTGTTCATTTGAAAATAATTTGTGTTTCATTGAGTATTTAAAACTTTTCCAATGTCATAAATATTTAAATGAATATCATTGCTTTCGGGCAATGTTTGCTTACAGACACTTGCAGTAATTATTTTCCAAGTCTCTAGAACAATTACAGTCAAAGTCTATTTAAAGTTATTCTCAAAATGATATAAAATTGTGGCAATTAAAAGGACATTTTGAATTTTATAATTACTTACGAGTTGATGTAAAATAAATAATGTAATTAGGGATGGTTGGATAAAAAGTAAATAAAATCTTATGATCAATTGAAATATGAAATAATTGGTATGTAAGTGATTTGGATTTTAGTGAACATTAAGGCAAAAATTGCGTTGGAGCGTACCAATTTTGCTGTTGAAAATAAAGGATTTAAGTATCATTCCTGCCATCCCCTATCTTTGATTTGGAAAATATGTTTTCAGGCTAAGGAATCAAACAGTAGATATAAAAGCGTGACATAAATTATTGGAGCAGTTTAGATTAGATTAGATTGGCCAGGCAGCTTAAAACAGAGAGTAGCGGGTAGGCTTGTAGGCGTTAAAGGACTATTGTTTAAGTATCCTTACGAAATTTTTGAGTCCGGGGTTCTGACAGCTACATTCCTGAGGTAGTCCTCGTTTTAAATAAACTTATATGATGAGATTTTTAAATCCTTCCCGTAGAGCCGGGCAGTCATATAGGGCATACTATTTTTCTTATGCGCCGAAGCAGCTCCTGCACTCGATATCATAGGAGAATTATTGATATATCGGCGTGCGACCTGTCGCACAGTGCCTCATAATAACGCCAACCTAGAATACCATTGACCCCATCTCAAGGGAAAGGGAACTATCGCAGCCAAGTGATTACTAACATATCCGGAATAATTACTCCTTAAATATCCTACTCAGATTTGTTAGTTTCTGCGGCTGTTTCTTGGATTGTATGGACATCTCTCGTATTCGCTTAAAACCGATTGTGGCCTCAACAATAAGGACTATTTCGAGCCAGTGGGCTTGGGTGTCACGCACGTATATTCTTAAAACTTTTACACAACTGGAAGCAGCTGCGGTAACACGCATTGTTTTATGTTGACGCCCTTGACTTTTCTTTTAATTTTTATTTTTAAAACGAAGGTGGTACCCTAAATGCAAATTCAAGCACCATATTATTAAAATACAAGCAAAAACTTTTAGTAATAATATATTTCTTTTATTGTGAAAAAAGTTTCCCCAAATAGTTTTTCTTTAAAATTTCGTGCTTTAGCTTTGTTCTACAAAAAAGGAGTTACGAAACAAAAACTTATCAAATTGAATAATAATAGTTTAACACAATGTTTTGGATAAGAGGAAAAAATAGGAACAATGAAAAAGATTAAAAAAACAATATCAAATGAAAAAGTCATGAGTCTAGAAAATTTTTGTTAGAAACACATTTTTCGCATAAAAACCATCATAAGCTTGTCGTGGCGTTTTACTTTGTGGCAGAGTAAGAAGAAAACTTTTTGGAAGATAATAAAAACACGTACATGCTGTTTTATTATTTTTTTTTTTCTCTTACACTTAATTAAAACTATGAATCATGTAACAAAAAGTTGTCTAAAACACTTAAGCCCAAAGGACATTTATTGTATTGATGCAAGCAATCTATTCCAGCTTTACCCATTTCATGGGCATGACTATAAATGGGATCGACATCACCTCTACCGGGCCTTGGGAAAAAGATGATGCTTAAAAGAAATTTGTTTCAAAGTTATATGCCTCTTCATCTTACTTACGTCAAGATCACATTTAATACATCACTGAAAATATCCATATGATGATTTATTTGAACATTTTCGCATATTGCACGCAGCAAACATTCCCGTCCGTTGCCATGTTTTGCGTTCATGAAATTTTCCAATACTAGATAAAGAAACTCTCTAGATTGATCTGGTTGCAAGTTGCTAGCTCCATGGTTAGATCGTTCATAAATATTCTCCCACTTATCCCAGGGATAGAGAGGTGAGGAGGGTATATTGTAGTTTCCCACATGAATGTTGTACAAACAAAGGAAACTTCGCCAGGCTGTAGGGTCACCCAGTTCAAAGGGATAAATTGGTCCAATTACAAGCTAAAAGATGTCATTGATATATGTTTCGCTCTTTTAATGCAACATAGATTTTATTCGAAAATAATTATGGGTTATTAACGAAAACGATTTTCCTTAATATCCACTTCATATTTGGATAAAAAAAATCATAATTATTTCCGAAGCTAAGCCGAAGTTATACAAAAAGTGAGGCTTTTCTTGCCCTACCTTTCAAATTTCAACCTTAACTTTAACTTTCAAATTACAATGTCCTGTTTATAAGTAGAAAAAATATGGGAAATTTGCGATTCAAAAACTTCAATCGAATTATACCAAACTCTTTACACTTTTTTTAATACGTTTATGTTTCATTAAAGCAGCGATTTTCGTGAGCAAAACAATTGTCTCACACGTGATTATATTATTCTCATATTTTGCATTGAAATTGCTCAGTTGGTAAATTGAAACTCCCAAACAGTTCTGAGCCGGCATGAAATAAGGGCGTTGTTCGTTCACGTTGTTGTTATCTCCGAGACTCTAAAGCACTTCAACGAATGCAGAAACCCGTAGACTCATGGGTATACATAAGTACATAGATCGGATTTACACTATGCAATTTTTCGGAAAAATTATTGCATGCACCTTCTTTTACTCGATGATCGGAGGGACATAAAATTTTACAAGATTTCTGACAATATTTTTCATCCCAAGTGCTTCACTCTACCTTATATTGGCAATTTGATAAAGTTGCATGCAACTAATTTTTTAATGCTTATTTATACGCGAAAATAAAATTTGTTTTTAAAAAGGGTTCTATCAAAAAAAAAGCTTTTCACGATTTTTTTTATTTATTTTAGTTCACGAAAACTAGTCGCAAGTTTGTTTTAAGGATAGTGGGAAAAACTAACTTTATCTGACCTCAAAAACTTAAATTTAAGTTCACAGTCACAGATGTAACCAAACAAAGTAACAAAATTCCATCCTAAAGGGTGTTTTTTATTGAGGTATAGAACTTTAAGTTGGCATCATTTTTTTAACTGGCGGCCATTTTGTCAGCTGTCAAGTGATTAATATTTAGTTTGGTTTGCCATTTCATCATGAACAGGTTGACAAAAGAACAACGCTTGCAAATCGTGCAAATTTATTTCGAAAATAATGGTTCAGTTCGCGAAGTTTACCGCAAGCTCCGTCCATTTTATGGTCGACATAATCGTCCATCAGAGCAATTAATGGAATGGACCTGTCAATTGGCCACTAAGATCGTGTGATTTGACACCATTGGATTATTTTCTTTGGGGATATGTGAAGTCGCTCGTCTACGCCAACAAACCAGAAACGTTAGGGGACTTGGAAGCCAACATTCGTGGCGTTATTGCCAACATACGGCCCCATATGCTCGAAAAAGTGGTTGAAAATTGGACCTGTAGAATTGGCTTTATTCGAGCCAGCCGCGGCGGCCACATGCCCGAAATCATATTTAAACGTTAATGGAATAAAATTATCCTTCCAACAAAGCCAAATTGATGGACATTAAAAAGATTTTCTTGTGTTTTATTTCAATTCGAAGTTCTGTACCTCTAAAAAAAATACAAGAAATGCAAAGTTGTTTCACTGGACGGACCATATTTTTCTGACTTGAACACGCAGCATTTAGCCACATTTTCGAACTTCTAACAAATTTTACGCAGAGTCAGATTTATTTGTATTCTTTTCTTTATATTTAACATATCGGTTTCAAATCTATTAATTTTCTTGGAAATTTATTTTACAATTGTTATACTGGAGATAATTTCAAGATCCGTTTAGTGAATCCTTTGCATACATTTGATTACAACTTCCGCTTTCCGAACAATTATATAGGTTTCTTTGATTCCTATTAAGTACATAAAGAACAAATATCCGCAGTTGATATAAAATAATAGTCCCTTTTATAACTGTCTGAGAAATCAAGCACAATTTTAAAAAACTATTGAGGAAATAGACACATTTTTGCATGATTTGGTATTTGTTTTCTCTGCACCTTTACATAAAATGGTCTGTTTCACCTACTTTTTTTATAGAAAACGTTAGAAAACTCTTAATAGTATCATGTGTACTTTTGTACACAATTCCTTCCATGGTGTTGTCATGTTAAAAAGGACTGGCTGAAATACAAACAAAGATACTGAATGACCATGAGAAGTATATCTTTATTTAAGCAGATGTAAGCCAATGCAACATTTTTTATTCCTTCACGGTAAAACAATTGCCTCTGATGTTGTTAAGAACAAAACAACACCTTAAATTGATAAAATATTATTAAAGGGGGAAAATTAAAATCAAAGGACAAGGATAGGATCAGTTTCGTTTAAGAAACGCTGAAGGATTAATTAAGACTTCTCTTGCTTTGATTACTAACACCTAAGTACAGTGGGGTTTGGTTATAACGTACACCGGTCATAATAAATTATTACATACAATGAACAACATCGATTATTACATACAATGAACAACACCGATCCTCACAAATTTTTATAAATATTTCTTATAAATTACTGTTGTTATAATGATCTACGGAATTGGTTATTTTTAAGCACCAAATTTCAAAATGCCTGTAAGCTTTTACGCTTACAAGGAGCAAATCACATCGTAAAATTTTTAAATAATCTTCTAATTCGTCAAAATAATTATGTACCATTTTTTGACAAAGTGATGGAAACTACATAAAATATATGAAATGTCTAAGAAATATATCAAAAAAGGGAAAGAAATAATCGATTGCAGTTTTTATTAATTTCTTAATTAAATTTTCCTCGATCCCTTTATTTATGAAAATAAGCTTTTTTTAGCAGCAATTTAAAGAAATATTATTTATATTATTTTTTCATTAATCAATAAAAAAAATTTGCTGACGATGCCAGTCGAAGTTCTGGAGAAATATTAAAAAAATAAAAATAAAAATAGTTCTTTAGGCAAAGCTGGCCTGCTGCCAGAATAAAAAATTTTTTATTATTTTTAATAATATTTCTATATTTTTTGACCCTTTTATAACAATTTAGTTAAAATATTATTCAAGTTTCAGGTCTTATTTAGTGGTTAAAAAATTTTATTTTAAATTATCGATATTTTGATACTCATTGAGGATCATCTTCAGCACAATTCTGTTTTTTTTTTTTTTACCTGAAGGTGATACTCAATGAGTATCGAAATATCGATAATTTCAAATAAAATTGTTCAAGCACTAAATAAGACCTCAAGCTTGAATAATATTTTAACCAAATTTTTTATTTTTATTTATTGGAAAATATATAAATATTTAAAATCTTTTTTTTTGTGTTCGTAAGTTTCTTCGTTTTGTTTCTAAAATATTTTTTATTAATTTTTGAGGCCATCAGGCTTCTCTCTTTTAATTTTGCCATTTGAATCATCAAAATATTTGCACAACCTTTTCATTCCAGAGTCGTCCTTGCTCAAGACTTCGAAAATGCCATCATCCTTTTTATTTTCCTTTTCCTCTTTTTCTTTCCATTTTTTGTCTAACGAAAGAATCTCTTGGAAATAAATCGCTTACGTCGGCTAAACATTGAAGAAGTAATCAATGTATTTTGACAGAACTCATATTCAAGTGATCTTCAGTATAAGAGAATTTCATATGACAATCAGTTTGTTTTAAAATAATTGATCAAGACGAACTATAAAAAAACGAAAATTCATCGACAGAACATTAAGTCTCTCTTAAGCAGTTCCTTCAATTACCGGGGCACCCAAAAACAAAATTGTGAATTAACTCATGGTAATATAGATTGCGCAAAACTGAAACATGTAAGTTTGCAAAAGGAAGATGCGACCATGCTACAATATGGGGTGCAAGATTCAGCTTAAAAACATAAACTGCTAGGATATATCCAGACTCATCGTAATGCTGACACACCACTGGGCGATAGACAGACACAATTTGGTGCTGGGGCTTCCTTATAATGCATTCTGCGAATTACCACCAAGGTATTGCTCGAGACATAGCATTCTGGGCACACTTGCTGGATGGCCTAGAAGAGTTGTCAAAGATCGGTCTAGGTGATTTTTCTTAATATCACAGGATGAATTTAGTGCCAATTGTATAACTTGGCTTGAGTCCTGACATTGAAGAGTTACATGACTCGTATGAGTAGTGGTTTTTATTAAAACGAGAACTTGAGTGGTCTTCGGTAGTGGAAGCAGCCACGTATACCAAGCAACCACTTAAAATGGTTGAGGCTCGTCTGTAGTATAAACCTACTTTCTTTCAAATTCCTTTTAAATCCCGCACTATTTAGTATCAATAACCCACAGTTCTCAACAAAAAAAAAATACCTTTGCACTGCCAGCGTCATTAAAAATTAAACTGCGTTTTTTACGTTGCTTTAAGAAGCCCGTGAGATTTTTACCAACACCATAACCGGCAAATACCCACGACAAATGCTCAAATAATGAAAAGCACAGAAGAAATATTTTTATTTTCATTCTTAGTTTCAAATTGTCTGCTTAAAAAAAATTTCCGTGGAGATGACAATACGAACGATCAATTGCTACTGATTAAGTTATGGATACGAATCATAATGACAACTGCACAAAAAGAAACTTGAAACCAAAAAAAAGTAAATAAATTAAAAGTATTACAAGAAAAAATATTCAAATTATTTACAATAAACTTTTTCTATTTAATTTGTATTTAACATGGTGTCTGTCCAGTTGTTTGTCTATCTGGCGCTGTTCTACGTCGTTTTGTATAAGCTAGAGATGATCATCACACTCGTGATTTAGCTAAAATCACTCTTGCTCACATACGTGATCTAAAATCACAAGTGATATTTTAAAACATTTTGCTCGCGTATGTTTCGTTTTTTGCGAGTATTTTTCTCCAACCATTTTTCTAGTATTTATGAATTTTTTTCCCCATTTCAATTATTTCTTGGGTATTCTTAGGCACTCTAGTAAATTTAAAAAAATTACAAAACAATTATAGAAATGGAAATGGTGTAATACATAAATACTATATAATTTGGCGTGGTGTAGTGGTTAAAGTTCTTTTCTACAAAACCGAGTACCCCAGGTTCGCTCCCTGGCAGTGGACATAAATTTTTCTCCATGGTTTTTCAAGTTTTAACCCCCTCATAAAAATCCATCAAATGAGCCCCCTGACCGCCCCCTCTCCCTGGAAAAGAGGATAACATCATTAAAAAGAAAGGTCAGGCAGCCACCAGCTTCTGGGGAAATTAAATTAATCAAAAATTAGCGAGGTTCCTCACCACTACAGCAAAATACAGAGGGAGCGTTGTTTCTAGGCAACGACAAATGGCAGCCCCCATTATCCTAGACCCGCTACAGTAGAACAGTCATCTACTTAAAGCTGGAACAAGAACCGGTTACCGAAACTGTTACAAGGAAAAAAATAAATAATAATAATGCGAAAATAACTGCAACAACAACCCGTGTAAAGATGGATATGCTTCATAGAAGGCCTATGCTCCCTCCAGGAGTGAAAGGAACATATATATATATATATATATATATATATAGGTATATATATATATATATATATATATATATATATATATATATATACATATATATATATATATATATATATATATATATATATATATATATATATATGTATATATATATATATATATATATATATATATATATATATATATATATATATATACATATATATATATATATATATATATATATATATATATATATATATATAATTTGTAAAAATATATATCAAATTTAATAATTTTACTGAAAAGAAATGAAACTGATTTGTTAGGAATCTCAGAATTTAAGAAAAGAAAATATTATGAAACGTGTGTATTTGACTTAAGTTCTTGCTTTCGCAGGAGCTCAGGATTCTATGTCATTCACACTTTTGGTGAATAAAATTACAAGCGAAATTTGTCTGTCCCCTTTACCCAAAATTGCAATCAACATTTTAGTATTTGCACCATTTCTTGTTCATGGGTATTATTTCAGAGGGAAAAAAATATATTCCCCTTTCAAGAAGAGTGATTATTTATTAACTTAAAAAATTATTTTTATTTGATAAATTGTAAATAAAACATTTACAAATAAATTATCGCTAGAAGCACTTTCTCTGGAGTAGCACTACCTGATCTGTGCTAATCAAATAAATAATAATAAATAAAATATTTAGAAAAATTTAAATAATTTCTTTTTCATTCCTTCCAGAGTATCACTTAATGTATTTTTTTAGATTTTTTAAAAGTTTAAGTTCACAACATCTAGATCAGTGATCGGTAAACGAACACATTTCACAATTGTTCTACTGTCGCTCTAGCAAATAGAAAAGTCATTCCTATATTTCTTGCAAAATATGACTAGTGTATAAATGCATGTAAAGGATATTCCTCCAGGGAAAAGGAGTACTCAAAAAATATCGCCAATGTTTGACTTAAACATGGTCCATTTAACATTACGCTATCCTAGATTAGGACCATATAATCCTGCTTTGTACTGCATAGGGCCCATTCCAAAACAAATCCATGTAACCAGTCTATGATATTTTAATAACATACGCCCAGATTTAGAATATTTTGGACATCTACTTCTAGATACAACGCATTGGGCCATATTGTAACCACGCTATCTACATTAAATTGGACCACGCAGTACAAAAGGCCTTTCTCATTTCCATATTTTCCTAGTTCAAATCAAGCAACAAGCGACATCAGATTCTTCTTGTCTTAATGATCACGAACGATTGCTTGATTTGTTTATTTTACGTCAGGATGAGTTAGAGTAAAATGGGAAAATTTAACATGAGACTGGTTTCGCTGACCACTAATCAAGATAAAATATTTGTTATCCGGAAATTTTAACCATCACATAGAAAACAAAATTCTATTCGATATATTAGCCGATCCCTAGATTCAGATGCAATAGAGGAACACAAATAATTTTTTCTTAACATATTGACCATAACTTAAGGTTCAATGAATGTATATCAAAGAGGAGAACTTCCAGTAGTGAGAAGTCTCTGTTGAAGGCATTGGAAATTACTTGCACATGCCTATTTTCATATTTTTATGAACTCTTTGGATTTTCTCTTTAACCATTTTATTAAGTTTGAAATAAACTAAAAATCTTACTTAAGAGCACGAAGTAAAATTTCTTTCTCTCTCCTCTCTCTCGGTTGAAAAAGTTTCTTTCATTAAAAAAGTACTACATTTTTTCATAAGTTGTGTTCGAGCATAAAGAAACTCTCACGATCCCATCTCCAATTCTAGTGACAGCAAATATAACAGCCGTTAATTACATGATCATCGTTATTCTGAAATGCTTCAATTAAATGAGATATTTACTCTTCTTATTATCAGCAGCGAACAGAAACCAACGTGATCGCGCGGAACACTCACTTTTTGTTTAAATAAACAAAAGTATTTGAATAGAATTATTGTCCGTCACAGATTAATTTATTAAATGAAATCACAGATATATTTTTAATATTTTTTCAATCAATAAGTCTTAAAATGACTTCAACACAAGGATAAATAAATCGTGACTACCAGCAAATTTGCACGCCTTAGAAATGTGATGTTTATACCCAGTGATAAAAAAACCGATTGTAATTATAAGTATATAAAATTTTCTTTGGAAAAAAGTCTAATGAAGACAGCTCGCAAGCGGGTGAATAGGAATCAAAATTGAAAACATCCTGACATCATGACAAGCCTTTCTTGATATCATTGGAAATGAACCAAATTACACTACTTCCGAATCCTCATGTCAGCATTATCATAACTTGTTTGAAATTCAGCCACATTTTGTAAGAAAATTCATTGAATAGTCTTAGGGGAGAATAATATCAATCGCTTTCGTTCCTATTACCAAATGTGTTTGATACATTTCACCAAACCTTTTTCTATTTTCAAATAATTATATTATTTGCCTTCAATCAAAATATGGCTTAAACCACTACCTGTAGTCGATGTTTATTATTTCAACTACGCTACTGCATTCACTTTATTAAAGAGTCCTTCGCTAAATCGTTCACTTTATTAGAGTCCTTCGACAAAAAGGATGAGGAATAGACACATCATAAACGTGTAAATTATACACATATGTAAATACATGAGCAAGCACGTCCTATATATTTCGATAATTACTCATCCACTAATACGTCTAACACACTATCTATCATTCTTTCAAAACATCACTCATTTTTACTAACGTGAGTGCGTGAGTGGCATACTTTGCATGTGTGTAAGAAAATTACATAATTTTTTTTTATTTTGGAAATCATCCAAATATTTTATATTAATGTCAGCTTAGGTTATTAACTAAACACAAAAGAGCCCAGTGAAAGCCACCACAAAACTGATTCAAATTAGAGAAGGTAAATCTACAAGGAAATCAAGTTGTCTTTATAATAAGCGCTATCTTGCACTTGATATGTATCTCCGTCATGCTAATAAGCAACGATGTTCCACATGTAAACATTTGCTGATGATACAACTTTTCCAAGCGTTCCTGAAAAACCACCTGAAACATCCTGTATATGGCAAAATAACATTTCGCTGTTGAAAAAAGCTGTTAGAAATATGAAGGATAAAGGTGTTCGAGCGAAATTGCATACATCACGTATCACTTATATATTTCCAAAAATAATAACCGATTCATAAAGTAACACAATGAGATTTAAAGCTTCATCCTTCATCTTGATCGCCTTTTAACAAGGATGTTTCATATAGACACTAAGTTAATCTAAAATAAAGTCCCTTAAATTATTTGGCTTATTTGAAGAAGCTCTACTCTTAGCCTTGATTGTAAACTTTTATTAACCAACAACAAAATTTGGTGCTATGGGATTCGGCTATAAGGCACCAAAATTTATATCGCCAAAATAAAATTCTTCGTATGATAAGAAGCATAGTCTGATATATTGAAATCTCGAGCATTCTTAGAGATCTAGACGTTTTATGTTTTAAAAACTGTGCACGCAACAACATTCATAGAAAGATCGAACACCATTCAAGCGCAACACCCTACAACATTGTAATTTTATAAAAGCCATACTCGACTGAGAAGGAGGGATACTCTTGGTCTTAACCGAACATTCAGATTTCAAGCCTTCAAAGAGGACGATATAGAAACTGATTTGTTCCCTCTGGCATTGGCTGACCTTAAGTATGTAATAATTAATGATTTAAGATTTCAACAATTACTGTTAGTGCAATTTTGATTGTAGATTCAATAACTGACAATTACGTGTACCTACAAAAAAATACCAATAAAATCGTAACAATTCTACCGTTTCGCTCATCTCTAGAACAACAAACTCGTTCAAAACCAAAATTATAAATGTGTTATAAACGAAAACAAACACACTATCAGTCATGTGTCTTACCACCAGCACCGTTATGGGCTAAAAGTTAAGAACGCAATTACCAAAAGACATATAAATGATGATTAAGTGGAGCAAAGAAATATGGTAAAACACACAACATTCATTGCGGTAGTGGTTTTGTAACCAAATAAGCTTTTCACACGCTCACACACAAGTTAATTTGTCTAAATGACAGAAGAAAAAATCAGAAATTATTTGGATGAGAAACGTTTCGTGAACAACGTGAAATTGTTTAATTAAAAGCAAACAGACTTGCAAAGAGGATTGAAGGAATTTGTGGTTTGCATGAATAAACGCGTATGTCCTTAAATAAACCTCTTTATATATCCTGAATTTTTTTTTCAACTACTAAGCATTTATGTTTGTGTTAAGGCTCCAATGAAAATAATCAGGTTTAGGGATATGCAGCTGTGCATGTTTTCAATCTTTATATTATTAATAATAGAACACAGTATTTATGTTGACGATTAATTTTTTTAGGGACGTATGAAGTAACGCAAAAAAATTAAAAGGAATAATTTTTTTGGTGTTCTATTATTGGAAACAAATTTTGAGACTGATATTATTTTTTTATGAATTATATAATTTTAAATGAATTGAATTATTTTTTTATGAGCTTGAGGTCTTCTGTGGTTGTTGAAATATTGAAAAATCATAAAAAATAAATATATTGCTTTTTATAAAAAAAGAACACCTCAAATTCATTAAAAAGTAATTCAATTAATTTATAAATAAAAAGGTCGAATAATATCATCAATTTATTATATAATTTTCTTCAATTCCAAGCCCGACTTTGATTGCTATGGGAGCCAAGGGATTTTTCCCCTTTGATATGTCCGAAAACCGACTCGCCTTCAAACACAATTCTGCACTGCTGGCCTTTGATCAGGCGTAAGGCCATTGTTCTTATTATGTTCGAAATTGGCTTTGCTTTCTAATGCAATTATGCATTACTTTATAAAGCCAAGTCGGTTTTTAATAAAGCACAATGGACTAAATCCTTAGGCCCGAATAAAGACCGGCAAGACATTAATAACTCAGAAAGCGAAGCCGGTCTTTGACATACCAAATCTGTGTACAAAGCTGAAGGATTTATTTATGCCCCTATTGCGGTTCACCACTTTTGTGTCAGTTTGGTCGTCTTAGGTGATTTCGCATTGCCGTTCTCAACTAAACTGCCAGTTGACTATTCAGTTGTGTATCTGTTTTTTCGTGGTATTGCCGTTCTCAACTTTGTAAAAGTTTGGTCGTAAAAAACGTTGAATACACACAACTGCTTAATTGTAGTTGTGTCATTATCAGTTAGAGTGAAATTTTTTAAAAGCGGTGAAAATTTAAATCAAAATGGAGAGATCGTAAGTATCAATTTTTGTAATAATTTTTTCACAATTTTTAAACACTTTTATTAGTTTGAAAATAACAACGAAAGTTCAATTTGAGCGGGTTGTTCAGATTATGGACAGGAATCCGGAAATTGCTCGCGGAAAACCAAATTTTGGTGCAACGGAAAATACGTGCAAGGGGTTATGGGAAGAGTTTGCTGTAGAATTAAATAGTTTGGGACCACCGACAAGAACATCTCAAGAATGGCAACCTGTAAGTGTGTCAGTAAAATAATATTGAACAATTACAATATTCTTAATATAATTATAATCTTTCACAGGTTTGGATCCACAAGCAAGCATTAAGAAAAAATTTGCAAACAATAAAAGAAACACTCAGGCGACAGGTTGAGGCCCATCACAAGAAATCCCATTAAATAGCCTTGAGGATACTGTTTCACAGCTCTTGTCTTTGCAAGAGGAAGCGGCACCATTTAATAGCCTTGATGATACTGTTTCACAACTCTTGTCTTTGCAAGAGCAAGCAGCACCATCTGGCCAAGTTTTTGGCTTTGCAGCATCCACTGCAAACGTTAAAAAATTAGAAAAAAAATTTGCATTGTTGGAACGACAAGCAAATGAGGCTACTGATCTCCACAATCTTAAGGTGGAGTGCGATAAATTAAAAATAGAAAAACTTAAGAATAAATTTAAAAATTAATAATATTTTATTGTTTGCTGTTGTAGATAAATTTCATCTTATTTTTTTATATATTAAAATTCACAAGTGGTATTATTTTTTAATAATTACAAGTTTTTAAATATATGTACAGAATTCTTTTTTTTTACCTTTTAAGACTCAATTAACAAATTGTTTCACAATACATAAATAAAATATTTTACACTTTTTATTCCCACAACACTTTCAGTTTAATTTTCTTCAAATTTCACTTGTCAAACGTGATATTTAAAGTTGGCAATTCGATATTTTAGGTTGGCAATTTTATGACAAACTCAACTAAAAACAGTTGTGTATCGCAATAACTAAAATGAGTTTGGTTGTGCATAAGTTGGGTTGACTCTCACACGACCAAACTGAGTTGAGTGGTGAACCGCAATAGGGGCATTAATTTTTTAAATTTATTTCACTGAAACTTATTAGAGATTTTTGCACGGGATTTATTTTATTATGAAAAAGGAAATAATTTTAATTTTTAACAATGTGCTTAAACTATTCTTAAATAAAAATAATACCTAAACTTAATTTATTTTATAAGACAAGGGTCTCTTTTAATTTTTTAATTTTTATCGATAATTAGGTACTCATCGGGTACCATCTTCAGGAACAATAAACAAATATCCTGAAGATGGTACTCGATGAGTATCGAAATATCGATTAAAAAATTTAAAAGAGACCCTAAGCTTAAAAAATAAATTAAGTTTATTAATTAAAATAAAACGGTAAAAACTAGAACGTATATAAAAATAATATAGATTTTGTGAATTACTTACCTCGATATTAACGCTTGACTGAAGTTTTGGCCAGAAACAAATCTGAAAATAAAAGTTTATCATTAAAAATTTGACATCCACATAAACAGAAATAAAAAAAGTTTAATTCAGGTCTTCCAATAAATGTATTAACGGACAGTGTCCTTGTGCTAAAAATCAAACTTCATATGAGATCAAATTATGAAAATATCATGAGCATGTCTATTCTATAATTTATGAGAATTTTTCTGAAAGCACTCGTCCTTTGACATAACAAAATAATACTGAAGACATCGAAAAATAGTACACGAATTTAAGATAAAATAATAAACGAACTCTCTAAAGCTAGATTTTAGATTCAAGAAGTCCTGATACTCGTTCTTGTGCTTTTTACTTGGTAATCAATCAAATGACTTGTTTTGTATCACTTACATTCCTCTTAAGGATTCCATTTTCTATAGCAGATATCCTTCTTGATTAGATCAGTATTTATTGTCAATATTAATATAATACTAGATGTATCCCAATACCAAAATATAAAGTGTTGGTAAACCAAAATCGATAAAACATTTGGTTGAATAAGGACACCTGGCGTCTGCCTAATCACTTCATGCAATATCGAGCAAAATTGAAATATTAATTCATGCTTTTCCTTAATTTAGTAAAATCTTTCTAAAAATAACAAAAACAAAATTATTAAATATATTTCTTAGTTCGCGTCTATCTGGATTTTAAGAAAAATTCACAAAAACTTAAAGACGAAATGATAAATTTTTACTCCATTCAAATATTATATAAACTTAATATCAGTATATGTTCACCCTTTTAATTAAAAAGAGCTGTTAAATTTCGATTACATACGATTAGGAATCAATTACATTACATTTTAAAAAGAATTGTACTGGTTATATAATTCTCTTTTAAACAATTTCTAATAAATAATTGGTTATAATAATTAGTAATCGAAAAGTAATCTAGATTACTGGAAATTACCAAAAAATAATTAAAAAAGAATGAGAAATAATCCGACTACTTTCTAAGATTCCTTTTGATTCTATTTGATTATTTTCAAAAATTTTGAATTTACATTACTTTAGTTTGAAAAAGTTTTAAAGGTAAAAAAACAAAATAACTAAAATCAAATACTAGTTGAAATTTTTGCGGACAAAAGTGTTCGTCAATACAATTGTCAATGGTCAAATTTCATTCAATAAGTGTCAATCGGATTATTTTTTGATTACTTTTGATTAGTTTGTTATAATTTCAAGTAATTCACATTACTTTTCCATTATTAAAAGAAAAATAATCAAATTAATAATCATTACATAATAGCTATCGAAATAAAAGATTTTTTGGCTTGCATGTATAATGGCCCGATAGAGGAATAGGTAAAGTGATGAACAATTTATTAGAAAGATGCAGGTTCGAATCCTTGACTGGGTAAGAGGGAAAAGAAATGAGTTTTGGATCCAGCTTTCCACTATGAAACACAATTCGTTGCAAGAAATTAGCCGTTTAGAAGTTTAGAATTTATTAGACTCTTTTTATTTACTACCACAGATATTTTTCATTAAAAAAATATATTTATATAACAATTATCAAAGTGTTAATTGTTTAAAAAAATAGTTATATACTCGTTCCTATTTATTTATGGTTTAAATAAAATCAAAAACTTTTAATTGAATTAAATAAAGACTCGTGTTCGTACATTAATGTATGACCATAAAATGTTACAATTTAGTCTAATGGTAATATTTTGCATTTATTACTCCTCAAAATGAAAAAAGGAGAAAGGAGTCCTTTTAACCTTCACACAAATACATTAAATTCGCCTGTCAGGATACGTTTGCTCTTTTTTTATTTGCGATGAACAGTTTTGGCGTTTAATGAAAATGTTTAGTTAGAGATTACACTTCCGAAAATTTCAACAGGACAATGAAACAAGTGTTTAAAACGAGCTGAAATTTTTTGTAAAAATATATTACACTCCTCCATCACCATCTTACACGAGTTGTAGCAGTTATTTTTGCCTTGTGTCAGTTTCGTTAACCTGTTGTTGTTCCAACTATAAGTTGATGATTCGTCTGCTGTAGTAGGTCTAGGATAATGGGGCTGCCATCTGTCGTTGGCTAGAAACAACGACCTCTGTATATTTGGTGTAGTGGTGAGTGAGGAACGTTGCTATAATCTTTGATTCTTACCTTCTTTCCCTGAGGGTGGCAGCTGCCTGAGCTTTGTCATGATGTTATCCTTTTTTCCAGGTAGAGTTGTGATCAGGGGCATCTTGGATGAATTTTTGAGGAGGGTTGAAGCCACTTAATTTTAAAGCTCGAAAAATCTGGTGAAAAATTTTTGTCTTCTCCTAGAGAACGAACCTGGTACTCGGTTTTGTAGGCAAGCAGTTTAACCACCACACCACGCAACCACCAAAATAAAAATATAACCGACACGAAAATTACTTATGTTACTTACTGACCTCATTGAACCTAGTGGCAAGAAATGATCATGCCTCTCCTGCAGAATGTCGAATGGGGCATGAGTTATGTGGCTCTTAGTAGCGCCCTGTTGAAAACGCATGCCATTGGTAACCATATCATCCAATTCAGGTCAAAAGAAGTTGGTTATCATCAACTTATAGTGTTCGCTGTTGATGGTGATGACCTGGCCACTGTCTTTCTCAAAAATAAAAACACATCCATGTAATTTTCATGTGTTGTTTAATTTTGATCACGACTAAAAAGGCTTCACTAAAAAATACATTTCCATATACTCACATGAAAAAATTACTTCCAGCTGAAGCTCAAATTGTCGAAACTATTTTGGTCCTTTCAATATTTCAAGGAGTGTATGGAAAACTCGTATGTGAGATTATTTCAATGGTATTAAACTAAAAATCATTCAACATTTTGAAAAAGCGCACACATGATATGGAGTAAGACATACACACACATACACATACATGATATTATCTTCGACTTCGAGGAGTTTATTGAAGTAAAGAAAGGAAAATAGCACAACGTCAGGATGACTTGTAATACTTGTATGCTTTAGTACATGCAGCAAGCAGTACTTGCAACTACATCAACACGTAAAACAAATCGAAGGAAATCAAATATTATTAAGCAAATCTTTATAATAGAAAATTCACAAAGACAGCGAAAAATGTTCTCGCACAGTGATCCATGAAAGAACTTCCGGAAGAAAATTCTATTTCTTTGTAATATAAATAAATGAATGTTTACCATAAAAAGATAAATAGAATTAAAAATAACAATGAAAGAACATCATACCCGTAAATAGACACGTATATTCAAACATATTTAAGCCAAAAAAATTATAAAAGAAAAGTATAAACAGAAAAAATAGCCATTTAAGATGATTTTTTTAATGGACCAACACTCAGGGTATGACCCAAACATTCAGTGACCCTGTTGATAAAGCAAACCTACTGGTTGAATTATTTGCAAGTAGTTTACTCATGCCAGAAAGCAGTCAACCACTTACCGAGCTAAAGAGTGTATCTTTCAAAAATATTCTTCGCGCAGTTAAAAGGGTTTTAACTGAACTCAACATTAATAAGTCTTCTGGACCGAATGTAAACCCATCATTTCTATGGTTTCTCCTTCATTAGCCAAACTTTTCAATACACTGTACCAAGCCGATGTTTTTCCACTTTGGGCTAATGTAACACTAAACCCCAAGAATGGAGACGGTAACAATCCTGAAAATTACCGCCCAATTGTAATTTTCTCTGTACTTTCAAAAGTGATGGAGAGTATGAATAACTACCACCTTATGAGGTATCCAAAGTCCAACAACTTAATTAGCTACGGCCAGTATGGTTTCCTTGAAGGCCACTCTACGGGTGAGCTGCTATTACTTCTATGGAAGAGGTGGTCTCATTCCATTCAACATTGTTGGCGAGTGTAAGATGGTGGATCTAGAATATTTTCAAAGCGTTTTACCAAGTATGACATGGAACACTTTCGTCAACACTTATTCCTTTTGGTGTTGATGATGACTTCTTCTCGTTTATATCGAGCTTTATTAGCGATATGAATTGTTATAGATGGATTTTTATCATAAGAGTTTAAGTTTAATTCAGGGTTATTAAAGATAATTAGAGTTGGAAAATTAAAATTTCAAAATTATGTATGATAGAAAGTTTACTTATATTTTATTCTACCTCTAATTCTTTTTCAAATGGCCAAATTATAAACAAATTTTATTTGCGATTTTTTTTAATAAAAATAATTAAAAATTTAATTAAGAAATGAAAACTGAAGTATTTAAGTTTTCATTGTTTATATTAAAAATTTATTCAAAACTATTTTTGATAATTCAGGTAAAAAAAAATACAATTTCCTTAGAAATCTAAACAATATCAATAATACCGCCTTAATATTTTTCTGTGTCTGCAGAAATAGGAGAAATGATGGAAACATGCCTTGTGATATTTACCGAAAAGGAGATCAGAGGTCTGCTCACCAATCCTTTTTCAAAATTGTTTCCTTTTTCTAACCGTGTAGATTTCGAAACGATGAGCATTGCCACCCACAACTGGCGCAATATATCGCAAGATATATTTTCATTTGCATTCATACATGCTGTAATGCCAAATTTATTGCAATGCACCAGTTTAAACACCTCATTACTTGACCTTCGTTTTATTGTATTCAATTTGATTAAATTATTTCAATTCGACTCTAGATAAAATGAGACTAAACAAAAATTTCTTTAAAGTTATTAAAACAAACTTTATGAAAAAAATCTATAATTGTTGCACCAAGATTTAATTGTTATTATGCATTCTGGTGTCTTCTATTTAATTCTTTTTTAATATCAAAAATTCCTCAGCGACAACCTTCGTTAATAAAAATATTCTTAAATATCTGGTGGCATTCAAATAAGCAAAAGTTTCTGCGAACTGTGTCTGCAAATGTTTCCGGAATATGTGTTTTAATTTGATAACTATTCGAACAATCTTCTAGACTGTTTACACGATTAAATATTTTTAAATGCCACCACTGTACAAACACATTTCAACAAAATTCACTACCCAGTAAAAAATAGGATCATCCAAAGAGTAATCTTGGAGCACTCCTTTGCGAGTAATGGATTACTCCATAAAACTCCGGACCTCATTGGATTTTTAACACAGCATGTCCGCAGACACGAGTACTCCTTTTAAGCTCCTTATGGAGTACTCGCTTTGATCTTGAAAATGCCGACAGAGGGAGTAATCGTTTTTGTTTCCTAAAAGAGCATAAAGGGAGTAAACATTCATATAAAATAAAAATTTGGTTATTTTTTACAAAAACAAGAAAATATTAATTTATTGTATATTATATTCGCGTTGAAATTCATGGTTTATCAATCTAATATGTGTAATAAAATTAAACGCGTCTTTCACTTTTTAAAACTAAACTGACTAAATAGAAAAACAAAACGAAAACGTCAACAATTAACAGTATGTCAAAGAGACAAAAACCCAAAAACGAACTGATACATTCCTCATTGATCCATTTGGAGTATTAAGCGAGGCATAACCAACAAAACAAACAAAAAATTTCGATAGCTCGCTTGTTACTCCAAATGGATGACCAAGTCATTACTCCTATATTGCTCGATTATGGATTAATCCATATATTTTTTACTGGGTACCCACTCGTCTACAACTGTGTATTACACACACAACACACCCACACACACACACACACACATTAACAATAAAGAGCGGAAAATGCCAACAGAATACTAAATTATTTCTCGCCCCAAACAAGTTTCCACATAATCCCCATCAACAAAATAATAAAAATATATATATCTATAGTATATTGGAGGAGAAATATTAGAAAATTTCATAAGTAGATAAAGTTCGTCCGTGGCAGTGGTATTGAAAACTGTGAATGAAGCTTATCCTTGTCTGCAGTTAAATAGATTTTAAATAGATTTGTACGCGTACATGGCACTGACTTCAGCCAATATTCAGGAAAAACATGAAGACAAACTTTTAACACCGAATACCATTAGCATAGACTATGATTAGTTGCAGCGAATTCAAAATACCCTAAAGGATTTTATCAGCCAGTTGCCTTTAGAAAATTTAAATCTAAAGTCGTCTTCACTTTAAATGAATATGAAAAGCAACATATTTAATTATAATATTAAAAGTATTACTTTTTTAATTATTACTGGCTATAAACAAATCTATATATGCGGTCTTCAAATTATTCAAAATAATGTCTACCTTCAAGCGTGAGTGGAATACAAGTACAAACGAATTTTGTTAAGCGGAAATGAAAAAAAGTGGAATTGTGTATCACATATTCTAAATTTTGAATTAAGCCGACTTTGAATACGTGAAACATAAGCGAATTCATTATTTTGAAATTGTTAAATTTAGGCACGTAGACTTTCGCCGTGTCGCCAGGTTTTCAAAAAAAATATAAATTTACTAGCAGTTTGAGCTTTCAAAAACGGTAGTAAGTGAATTTATTCTATAAAAGGCTCCGATCCTTAGAGACATTAAAAAATTTAGGATTTCTACAGTTCGATTAGTTTAAACATTCTTTTATCATTAATGAAGTTTTGTTCAAATAGATCATGATTCAAATTGATTTTAGAAACATTTCATTTGTTAAGGTTACAAAAGATTTCACAAACTTAGTAGCATCCACTAGTCATAGTTGCAGGTTGCAAAAGACACAAAAAAAGTGAAAAAATCTCTGTATTAAACCTCATGACAGAGTTAAAATAAAAGCAGAAATCAAACAAAAAGCCAGGCTTTTAAAACACTGTAATCATTTCTTTCACTGGCAGCCTTTAGGGGATAATCATATGGGGAATAAATTCATTATTGGAAAGAAAAATTTAATTACCGGCAATGAGTTACCATTCCACACCCTATATTTAAGTAATACATTGGTGTCCTTCTTCAATAATCATTTGCTATAAAAATCTGATATTTACGTAAGATTGACATCAGGGTTGTGAAGAAAAAAAAACACCCGAATCCTGGTGATGATCTTCATTTAGCAGCATCCACAAATAACGTATATTCTGTTCCATTTGGTTTAATTAACTAAATTTTCGTTCGATTGTTAGGTTAAGTTAGGTTAAGTTGATTGGAGGGGTGTAATTGCCCATGTCATACGACATACACTTAAGCCAGTGAAGGCTTGTTGTGCGCTCCCTTTAATTATCAGACACAAACTGCCAAAGTTCTGCGGCAGGATTCGAACCTGGGACCTTCGCACTACGAGTCTAGTACACTACCTACTAGCCTATGAAGGTCAGTTATATGTTCGATTGTTAGTCCTTTAAAATTTCCAGGCATTAAGAACAAAAATATCCACTCACAATGACGAAATAAAGGCGCTATTTAAATTAAAACCAAATAACAAATGCGCTAAAAATGGGACTCTCTTTAAACTCTTTTAGTCATGTGAAGGCCGAAATATATCTAACAAAAATTGTATTCTTTTAAAGCTCTGTCAACAATTTACTCAACTACCCTCTGACATGGAACAGAACTGTGCTGTGGAATTTCCACTGACAAGCAACTAAAAAGAAAATAACAAGGGAAAAGACAAGAACAGAAAATCATGGATGGTTGTTTGCTTAACAGCAAATACCTACAAACGTTTAAGGAATTCATAAGATTATGTTAAGGATTTGGCTTGTTGAATAATTTTATTTTATTTAATTTTTGTCTGACTTTTTTCCTTTGTGTTTCATTTTTATTTTTTCCCCCATTTAAGCTTTAACATTAAAGTTCATCAATGTATTGATCCAGTAGACTAGAACCTTTGGGGCATGTTGTAAATAATTTTATACAATCAACGCCATGCCTGCCAGCTTCCAATGCCATGCGATATGATTTATCCAAATTCTCCTTGCCTGGTCTATTTAAAAATAACAAAATAAAAAAGGGGGAAAGAAGGAATAATAATTACAAGATTTTCTAGGAAGGATTGATGGTTATCAATCGCGACAGGATTAAGAGGAAAATATTTGCACAAGTACTTACGTTAAGACGATACTCAAGACTTGGGCGAATATTCCCACATGCTCATGAATTTGTGCATTTTCACAAATGGCTCTCAGGAGACACTGGCGACCATCGATGTTATGCCGTGTCATGTGCTTTTCCAAAACCAGGTAGACAAATTCACGTGACTCATCCGGTGCATAGTCGCCGTCAGTCTCAAATCTTGTTTTCATTTGCTTAAAGGATCTGGCAAAAGTATCCTCCCATTTATCCCATGGATATAGAGGTTCAGTGGGTATTGGGTACTGCCCTCCTTGCAGATTATATGATGACACTAGAGATCGCCAGGTTATAGGATCGTCCAAGACTAGGGGAATCGAGGGACCTATGATTAGCTTTAAAACCATATTAATTTAATAAATGTTTTCCCCATAAAAAATTAATTAAGTGATATCATGTGGTCCCTTCATGGCCCTTTGTTCCACCATGGAACTAAAGGAATGAATATATATATATATATGTGGTCCCTTCTCTAACATAACGAGCCGCTAAAGTCAAGAAATGGGTGGCATTTTGGTCTGCACGTTTAACACTCTAAGAAAATATGCGGAGACACTTTTATATTTGAACTTTATTTATTATTTTTACTGTCATTTTTTTTTTGCAATCCTAGTAATATTATATGTGTTAATGTTTGTATTTTTGTTAATAAATCGCACCAAAACATCTGAACAGATTTAAATAAAATTTAATCATGGTAGAGTACTTGACCACGTAATGGGCCCTCCAACAGGGACTTTTGATCTTTGACAGTTGAAATCGACCGTGTTGCTGAATCTACCTTTAACAAATTTCCTGTTAATTTTTCCACCTGTTTTACCAAATCACCATCGACGTACATATATAGCGTTCAACAACACGTGCAAATTATAAAATTGGTGTTCTGTTCGGGCAACGTTCAGCGCGGTACGCCTATTCAACGAACAAAATTGTCGAACTTGGAACGATTTTGAGGTGGCAGCGTCATGGGCTTATATTTCTTAGAGAGCAGCGCTGTCCAAGCCATCGTCGATGACGTGCGCTATAGAATGGGGACTAGCGACTTCTTTTGGGCTGAATAGGATAACGACATGTGGTTTCAAGAGGACGGGCGCCACACAGTTCATACTACATTAGACATTCTGCACGAGCTATTTGAGGGCACAGTCATCACACTCGGAGGTGTTGTGAGCTGGCCAACCAGTTGGATACAATTGAATATAGTTTGCTACACTGACAGCTTAAAAAGGATACCTCTTATCATGGTAGTGGACTTGCATTGACCACCCGTGGCCTAATGGCATATTATATACATGTTTGTAAGTCACTCGTAAGTGACTGAAAGGTGTTGAATGGAATTTGGCAAATAGCCTGGCTTGAATATAGCCTATAGCCTGACTGAATATATTAGATGCTTCTAGTTACGGCAAAGGACTTGGTTTGACTATTTAGGAAGTATTTGTAATTGTATGTTTGTTAATCAATCTAATGGCCGAAAGGACTGGAATGAATATTGCTACAGAAAAAACACATTTCACTTTACGTGCAACGCATAACATTTCAATGATTTATAATCAGGTTCTTATATGGCCAACGTTCTTTAAATCGGAGAAGTAATAGACTTAAAAGTTAAAATGTAATTCATCGAATTATCAATTTTTGTTATCCAGTGGCGCCAGATAATGAGTGTGTTGATCCTTCAAATCCTAATTATCCTGACTACTTTTCTGAAATTTCTCCTTAAGCAGACATTTAAAAATTGCGTTAATTAGTCAATAGCCAAAGGCTGAGCGTGGCAGCGACACGTTCACATTCGTGGCAGCGATACATTCACCTCCATGCTTATCACATGCTTAACTTTGCGTAGACTACTAAGGAGTACCAAAAGTTTTCCGTGGAATTCTGTTAACTTGAAATATATATGCCAAAATTTAACTAAAATGTAAACAAATATTTGGCCACAAAGGGCATATTTCTTTAAATTTTCTTTGCAGGATTTATGGCCTTATGGCCATCTGGATCCAACTGAAGTATTATGTCTATAGAGCAGGATATACCTGTATTTCTTATCCTGCTACAATTTTAATTGTTTAGACAAGTTTCATTTCTAGACGTGGATGAAGTGACAACTACACGGCAGTAAAGTTTTAAATTATTCAAGCTGTAGATTTAATAAATTATTGTAATTTTTCAAGGACCTTAAATTACTTTGTAACAATTATTGTTTAGGTTTTATTTTTTGTTTAGGAAATAATATTTATTCCTTGAGTTCTATTTTTAGCTTGAAAAAGAATGGCTTTTTCCCTTTTTATTTAACAAATATAATCTCTGGAGATAAATTTTAAATTAAATCAGTGAATATTAGAATGAATAAATGACACAAGTTTTGTTGTTTAACAAAAATTAAATAAATCACAATAAAACTAGAATATTTACCATTATTTCCCTAGCGAAGAATAAAACTCTAAAAAATTTAAATATTTAATATTGAATTTTATATTTAGGGATATTCTCCCCAAATAATTGTTAAAACAATTGGAGTTTTTACAAAATGTTTAATTGAATTTTCATATAGTATTTGTTTGTTTGGCATAAGTATATGAGAATTAATGTTTTTAAACTGCTTAAAGTTCACTGACGATTTGGTTTAGTGACCAATGAAATGTCGGCATATGAACAGCTCAAGCCACAACAAACAAAACATTTTGTAAAAAGCTTTCAAATTAATTTTGTTTGATAAAAAAAAACTCAAGGAAATGAAAATTAATGCATCCGGAGTTGGTTCACGTTACAATGATTATGTAGGCGTATTTCCTCGGCCCTATGCTCCCCAGAGGGGTAAGAGGAACATATATTTCTTCAAGGATTTCTGTTTCATTATGATTTTATTTTGATTTGTATTTGGGAAACAATCACTATTTGTACCTCTGGCCTTTTTTCGCCTATGTTTCATTATTGCGTCAAAGGAATTATTTTATGAATTATTTAATAAAAATTTCTTATATTATTGTATGACTTTTTAGGTCAACCCAATGTAAAATCTCCAGATAATTATTATGATGACTATTATTGATTACGAAACAATGGCTCTTTTGCGTGAGAAATTCAATAGTCGTGCTATCTCACGTCTTGGCGATGTCAATTGGCCGCCACGATCATATAATTTGACACCGTTACACTTCTTTCTTTGGGAAGAATATTTAGAAGAAATGTTCATCAACAAACCAAGAATAGTTCAAGAGCTAAAGCATGAGATAATTCGACATTGAAACTCAATTATGACTCAGTCATTGAAAATATGGACCATCGGATAAGATATGCCACGGAAGCCGTGGCTAGCATTTGGCCGCCATATGATAATTTTCTGAAAACTCTTTGTTTTAATTACAGTGAACATCGTGCGTTTTGTTTCGACCACCTTCTATATGAGCATTATGTTATCGATCATACGGATGTCGCTATATTTCGTCCTGTCATGGGTTCGATAATATTAAAAAAATTCTGTTATAGTTGATAAATATCTATTGTTAAGCTCAAGTTCTCATTTGTTATTTATTACTTTTTATAAAATTTATTATACAATTAAATCAATATTTGGACGCCTCTTTGGCTGTCGTCTTCAGGAAAATTTTTATATAATTTTATATAGAGACGCCCAAATTGGCGTCAAATTAATTTTTAAAATATTTTCTAAAAAATAATATATAAAACTTTCTCCTTAACGATATATATTTATTAATTACAATTTAAAGAGCTCGTAAAAGTATCACTAAAGATTTTTTTAACACATAATTGATGAATATTAATTGTATACTTTTAATTAATTTTACCTTTACTATACCATCGTTTGTAAAAATTAGGCTGCGTTTTTGCCGCTGACTGCGAAATTGTGTTAAATTAACACTTGTACCAAAACCGGCGGCAACAGAACTCAATTGTTCAAATGGCTGCAGCACAAACACCATCAACAACATCAAATCGTAGAACAAATAACTTTTCATTCTAGCAACACACAAGCACCCACACCAGAGATGTGTACATACAAACGTATATAAATATATTCAGAATGAACAAAGAAGCTGTTCAATTAAATGTTTAAAAACGTCAGAGAGAAAATTCAACGATGCCTGCCCGGCTGCTGGATGGATGTTAGAAATAATGAAGCGTAAAATGTGTTTCGTGAACATGAGCACACAAGTGATTTAACGAGACTGGGATTGAGTTGTCAAAAATCAATGATGATGATGACAAGTTTCATTTGAGGCCCAGATCAATATTTAGAATAAAAATTAGAGCAGTACAATTAGATGTTTGTTTATTCGTTTGTTTATAAATGTGTTAGTATATGTGAAAGCTTTTGTGTGTGTGAGTACGTGTGGGGCTTTTATTACAACACACATACAAATGAAAACCAATTTAATCGGGCAAATGTACCGGCTGCAATGAAACATTAACAATATATTTGTATGTATGTGTGTGTGTGTGTGTACATTAGGCTGGTACTTATTTGTCACTGATTTTTTTTATTCTTTTTAATAATTAAAGAAAAAAAGGAATCCTTAAACTGTTTTCTAAAAAAAATATTTTGTAAAAATTTCAATTCATTTTTTTATATGTATTTTAATTTTCTTGAGATATAAAACTCTTATAGAACGTTCAATAATTTATTCAGGTAGTGTAACGAAATTCCGTTGAATTTTTTGCTAGACTGTCATTTAGAGTATTGGCTAGACGTAAATGATTAATAATTGTAACGCTAAGATTTAAATACTTCTTGTTGTTGGGATAATTTATATTGAAATTTTAATAAATTATAAAACCTGCAAAAAAGCAAATTCGCAATAGCAAAAGTTGAAGAGAAAGCAATTTGTAGGGTGTGAGACTTTATTGCTTTTTGTTAAATAGAATTAATGGTTTACCCATGAAGGCCACTGCATGATATATCCCCCATGGAAAATAAAAAAGGTGTTTAGTTTGCAGGCCGCTGTTTCCAAAAAAAATTTCTAAATCACCTTTGATACTTTGGCACCATTTTCCCTTCTTAATGACGATGTATATCTTTAAAAAAAACCCAAGAGTATATCAATGGTAAAATAATTGAAGATGAATATAAATGTTTAGCTGTAAAAAATATTTATTTTTAATTTTATTTACTACTCTATAATACATTGAATTTATTTATAGGATTTAGCATCGAGGCTTGCAGCCAAAATGTCCTTGAATCTATTTAAACGTTTTAAAATAAACACATGATGCCAATGAATGGCCTCATAACGAAAGTTTCTACAAAGAAAAGGAAAGAAAATACTTCCTTCAATAAATGCTGTGAACGACTCTGTTGAAAGGGGCTAAAATTTATGGAATAGCATCCTTTAAAAATGGGCATAAGAAATTGTTTACTCATCAAGTAAGGCATGGCATTTTTATATTTGAAACTGTGAGTTTCCTAATTAATGTTACAGTTCGTACCAAGCAATAGAAGGAAATACTCAAGGAAACACGTACCGGAAGGGCCAAGAGAGCTTTTCTCAATTCATGTAATCATTAATAGAGACTTACATCACAATCATATAACGTCCAATCTCAATGTGGCACGTTTTAAATTTTTTTGGTATTTTTCCAAAATATATACATATTTTTTTCTTTGTCAAATATATCAAGTTAAGATGTTCTTAATTATATTTTAGAAAATAAGGACCACCCTAATAGACATCTTAAAGCCAAAATAATTAACTACTTAAAGAGTTTTTATTATTATTTTTTTTTGTTACTTTCTTTTATTGTTAGAAGTTATTAGCACAATGATTTGATTAAAAAAGAAATTACGAACTACAACAAATTGTTTCAATGGTTTCTATTGAGAAATTTTAAATGTTTATAAAGCGATCGATGGAATTATTTTCCGCAAATTGTATAAACAACTTTATTTATGAAATATATTAAATACTTTAATTGAATAACAAAATATTTATACCAGGAGGCAAGGGAGTGGAGTCAGTTTTATATCTTCCTTAGGAGACCCTTTACATTGTTAAGCTCTTTCATAGAAGTTCAATTTATTAAAGACCGCAATTAGATTTGCTTAAAGCACGTAATAGAAAGTTCATTGCGGAAACCAAGTCACGATAAGAACGTTTTTTAAGCTAATGTCGTAGTTAATGGAGCACTGTTAATCACTTAACAAAAATCTTAAATTGGACTGTGTTCATTAGGAAGACGAAATACAGTAATTGGTTTCAATTGGTTCATATGAATTATTAAACAACACAAAATCCTCCAAAAGATTCTTAATGATATTGTGTTAAAGAAAAACACTTAATATCTGTTAAATCAACATTGAAAGTGATTTAAACAATTTCCAGTTCTTGGAAAGATTATTGATCATATTAAATAAACGAACAGAGAATGGTACAATCCACGATTTAGAAACAATTTTAGATGTTTAAAAAATGGGCGGAGAAGTAATGTTTTTTTATAATTTTTTGAAAAAATTATTCGTAATACGATAGAAATAAAATAAAACAAGAGATGGGCAAAACAAATTACTCTAAAGAGTTTCTAAAATTTTTTAAAATGTTTGAAAGAAAAACAAATCTTAAATCTCTTTTGTTATTAAATTTTCTAAAAGCAAAAATTGTGAGGATCACTGACTGCTGGACATTAATCCCAAAAGTTTTGGAAATGATCTTCTATAGCTTCTTTTTGGTCATCTTTTATCATTTTGGAACAAAAGGGCCAAAATCTTTAAATGTTGCTATAAGTAAGCGGCTAGACCGATTTAAATATTTTGTTCAATCAATCTTAGGAAGTCTGTCTCGGCATTCATAAATTATTTTATCACGAACTCCCAGCAAAAACTTTTTATCGCTCACGGTAAGGCACTCTCTGTATAAAATGATCAAACAAGCACATGAATTCTTAGGAAGACTAATTTCTAGTCAGGAATACTAACACGATTATTCTCTCTCATTTTGAAGCACTTAAGAATTTATTTTATAAAAAATATTTACCAGCTCTGATTAAACCACTAATATTCTTTCTTAGAAGTACTAATAAATTAAATTGGACATGCCTAAACAAATTTCTGATAACTCTGAGAAACCATCCGGTAAATACTTGTCTAAAAATCTTTGTCTAGGCGAATGTAATACTGGGTATTCTCTTCCTTGCCCATCTGAACATAAAACACATATTTTTACACAATTTTCTTTAGAGGATTTGCGGCCATATGGATCCATCTGAATCATTATGTTTATAGAGCAGAATAATCCTGTATATCAAAATTTTTCAACTTTGAGAAGTTTTTGAAGAACTATTATGTTGTTTAAGATCATATTATTCTCCCCCCTCCATTGATGACAATATTAAAGTTTTCAACACCATTCTAAAGTAAACTTTTTGACATAAAGCTAAACTGAAAGGAAAACTTTTGAATACCATGAAGTTTTGGAAGTAAAGTTGCGTCAGCTGAGTATTTTTTTAAGAAAAGGATTGTGTTCTTAAGTTTGAATTGTGATTGTCTTCACTTTTTCTCTTCTTCGGTTAGAGCGAGCGATTCCCCCCTTTTATTTGAGTGTCATTTCTATATCCTAGAATGTAGCGGACTAGTGGTTTCGGGTGCTACTCAACCAAAAATTTTGAAACAAAATTCTTATAATGCCTTCACAAGCGGGGAGTTTGCAAAAGAAATTTAATTTATTTCAGCAGTTTCTCAACGGATCCATCTAATTTTAAGAAAATGTTAAACAATGTGTAGCTGAAATTAACTCGAAGTAAAACTTTTCCTATCAAATCGGTGTTATTGTAAAAAATTTATGGCCACGAAATGCTCTACATTGGAGCCTTGTAGAGAGCCATTCTCTTTGGGAACAGGGAATCCAAGTTGAAAACTTAAGCTCAGTGTGTAAAATTTTATTAAAATCAGACAAATCTCTCAAAAAAAGAAACTATTAAATTTTTTCAAATGGGCATTAAATCTCAGTTGAGTTGGCACTTGCTGAAAATAATATTATGGATAACAATTTAGAACTGAAGGTGAGATTTTAGTAGCAACTAAAAAAATTTTTCCTGCCGACTGACCAATCAATTCATTGATTTTTTCCTCAATCAAGTCTGTAAATTTATTGCAATGAAGCTAAAACTGAATAACGTTCTCAAAGAAATAAAATTGTGTTCCCCAATTTTATTATTAAGACAAAATATTAAAAATTTTCAGTATTCTGTTTATTAAATTTTTTCGTTAAAATTAAAAAAAAAAATGACTTAAAATTTTGAAGTAAAATATGTAAATGCCAATTTGACTGCTTTTCTTCTGTTATGCCAGGGAAAATCTTAAGAAATGCTTTTTCATTCTCAATCCAGAAATATTAATACGAACGCTCACACGTACAAGCACTACTCGCAATCAAGCGTAATTCATGCCAATCACTTGAGCTGAGGATAATTTTAATTTTAAATCATGCAACGTGTTGCCTTAAACAGTATTTTCTTTAACTGCATTAAAATAATATCATGTCGTTAGTGCTTATAATGTCTAGTATTTGCATAAATGCTTCCTTTTCCATTTGGTTAAATTTGCAACAAGCGTTACCAGAGTGATGGTTTTTTCTCTATCTAACGACATGCTCAAAAATATATTCCCAAATATATTCTTCACATAAAATGTTATAATTTATTAATTAATAATTTACTTGTTGTGGTGCTTTCGCTGGTCTTTACATCGTAAATCTCGTTATAGATCTTATTTATTGCTTTACCTTATATATACTTTCAGAGTCGTTGTAGACTAGTAAACTAAAGGTAAAAAATTGTCGTAAAACATGTGCATAAATTCTTGAACATTATATATTCATCTAAAAATTATCAATAATTTTTCGACAAAATTTGTATCCAGGCTGACGTTAGTGCATCAGGCCAAGTGCCGCTCCGTGCACACAGTGCGTATATTAACCCGTCATAGCTTTGATTCTCACATTCATAAAATGATGAAACCTGTAGTATAGAGAAAGAACGAGAGAAAATGTGAATTTTGAAATTTCTCGGGAAATTTCGATTAGCGATTTTTTATGTTGGCACACTTGTCTCGAACATATTTTCCTCGTTGAGTTTTTTGTGTTCGGCGATTTTCTGCTGTAGAAAAAAATGAATCAAAGAGTTTGCATCAAATTTTGTGTAAAAAATGAAATTAAGTGCTCAAAAGCACTTGAAATGATAAGAGTGGCATATGGTGTGAGGTTTGTTCCAAAATTTCTGAATTTTGAACAAAAGAACCGTCGAATGAGAATCGCTCACAAAATGTTGAATGACGTTAATGACGATGAAGATTTGCTAAAAATTGTCATAACTAGTGACAAATCATGGGTATATGGTTATGATATCGAAACCAAAGTCCAATTGTCCCAATGTAAGAGGCAAGGAGAGCCAAGACAAAAAAAGCATGCCAAGTTCGATCAAACGTCAAGGTTTTGTTAACTGTTTTCTTCAATTACCGTGGCATAGTGCATCATTAGTTCTTGCTATATGGTTGCACGGTTAATTCGGAGTATTATATTGAAGTTATGCGCGGCTTGCCAGAATTTTGGAAAAATAATTCATAGCTTTTGCATCACGATAATGCACCTGCTCACTCGTCATTGGTTGTTTGTAATTTTTTGGGCGAAAAAAATACTTTAATCATGCCAAAATTGAAAAGACCCATAAAATTTCGGTGATTTGCAACGATTAATGAGCTAAAATTATTTGGGACGATTTTCCGTCATCCCACGTCAAATTTGGTTTGTAACCAGACCGGTTTCGGTTTTGTGGCATCTTCAGTGTTCTCTTGAATACTCTAAAATTATATATAAAATACCAACTTGGACTCTGCTGTGGAGAGCTTCAGTGTTCAATTGGCTATGGAATACTGATAAAATTGCGATATTTAAGGAAAATTGCCCCACAGATAAAAATATAAAATAATTCTATTTTTTATTAATAATTGTTTAAAAATATTTTGAACTGTTTGGTAAAATTAAAATTTTGCTAATTTGGCTGAAATTTTAGCCTCAAACGCTGTATTTTAATTTAATTATTTTAGCTAATCTTTAATAAAAATTAAAAAGAATCGAACTATTACGCTAACAGAACGGAACAGTACTGCTTTTGATAGTCCCTCCAGCATCATCATCAGCGTCAATGCGTCTATTTATACCACTTTTTTGTTGACTGTTTCTTTTAGGCAGTATCATCTATTAATTTTCTTTTTTCATCTAATATTGAGTCATCAAATAATGATTTCGTTAAAAATATTTCTGGCAACAGTGTACAAATCAAACAACATACAAACAACTGTAAGTATGTACAGTGTACACAGCCACACGCATATACAAACTTTAACACAATTTTGCATAATTCGACTTATTTTTTTATATTCAAACATGCAACTACTGAATACCTTACGAACACTACGACTTCATTTGTTCTTCTTGTAGACTCTTGTGCTTAAAGTCAATTTGTTTGTCCCGAACTAACTGAGTAACAGACATTTACATGCATCCATACATCTTGTTAGCATTTAATCCTAAAGGCTTATAAAGTCAAGTTTATGACCAGGTTTAAGGTCTATTTACACTTGTGTAGCAGGTATAAAGAAGACAGTTTAGGATTTCCAATTTTTTTCTTGATAGTATTTTGCAAAGACAACTTGGTATGAAGAACTAAATAAAAAACGAATGTTGTTTGTGTAAAGAGAACTTTTTTAATAAAATTAGCAAATTTTTTTGATATGCTTACACTTTTGTGACATACTGTTTGGGCGTTTGTTAAAATGGGGAAGTGGTAGATTTCGGGAAAAATTAGATTCAAAAACTTATTCAAAGTATTCTGCCAATTATAAAGTTTGTTTTGAATAGTTCAATTTAAATATTCCATTTATTGTAATATTTCCATTAAATAATTGAGAAATTTTAGAGAACTATTTAAAAAGACACAACAATTACTCGTTGCCTTCACAAAATTTTTTGGCCAGAGGGCTGCTATTGAACTGGCATAAGTAGCAGAGAAATATCAGATGTATAGACCGGCTTGAAACCCAAATAAATAAATAAAATTATATTCACAATTGACAAATAATTCGATAAAAAGTAATTTTTGTGGTCACTGGTTCTAACAGACTCATTTATGGTTGAAATATGGGTTAAAATGCTCTTAGCTTGGCTTAGTCCACAAGGTAAGATCAAGCTCAACAGAAAGCTTTCTTTTACGTGGATCCATGATTTGGTCTCTTTTGTGATACTTGCGATAGAGAATGATTGGAAATAGAAGAATAAAGAAGACGAAAATCGAACCTGCTACCTTGTAGCCACTATTCTATTGCACTAGCCATTAGTATGGGAGTGCACCCTAGCTCCGCCCATTAGCCAAACCCAAATCCCTTAATGAAAGTAGTTTGTTGGTGGTTTAGAAGATCATTTTTCAACATCTCTGAGATGTAAATGTATGTATATGCATATGGATATACTATATGCGACTTTTGAAATGCTGCTGAATTGGTCAAAGAGTTGCGAAATCTTGCCGCAACATTTAATTGTACCCGCTTTCAGATGTAGCAATTTCTCGATAAATATGAGAGTTTTAATTTTTTTTGCGGCCAAATTTCCTGTTTGGCACCGTTGCGTTTTATTTTTGGGCAACTTTTAAAAGAAGGCAACGTTTAAAGGAATATTTGGCAAAGTTTTGGTCTCATTCAAAGAACTTGTTGGTTGTCATATGGCGCTGCCGTTAAAATTTCCGAAGCAGTAGGTGGAATTTAAATATTATTTTGCTAAATTTGATTTAAAAAATGCTCAAAACATATACAATGATCGTTGTGATGAAAGAAATCGTCTATTTTTGGTATTTGGAAAAACTATTGTTAGCAAAATGCATTATTTAAGCCTGAAGCATGTTCTAATAATTATTCTCTACAATAATAAATTTTTCACCAACAATTTCAAAACCTTCATATTCAATTTTCAGATGGTATTGAAATATAAACAACTGGTTAATCACGTCAGCTTGAAAGCAATAGTCTGCGGAACGTGGATTAAGATGTGAACTAAGAAATGTAGATCTCAGATTGCACAAAAATGTTGAAAGAAGAAACTAAAAGAAATATCAAATCGTTTACCGGAAAATATGAAGATTTTTTAAATGTGTTAAGAATTTTCGATTTTCAAAATTCATTTCAATGGTTTACGTGTAAAAAAATCTCGATGGATAAACATTAGCATCAAGGATCAAAGTTGAGCTAAATTAAATGAAAAGACTATCTTAAATATGAAACACCAACAAATTTACTAGATTTTTGGATTAGCATTTATAACTACAGCGATAGATACTGTAATTCATTTCAAAGGAATGGCTTTGGCCGCTTTCAATATGTTGGTCATTTCAAGTAGCAACGCTCCCAAAGAAAGAATATTTTAATATTAATCCATAACAAAACTCAAAACATTAAGATGCCTTAATAAGATTAATAAATTATGTGAATGTAAGTAACATTTGTTGCAACACGTTTGAGCTGTAACCGTGGCAAAAGGAAATGAAACGGGCGAGGGTGATTTTTATAGCCTCTTAGGAATTCATTTATAATAAATATTCCCCAAAATAAATGTATGTATGAATATTTGTTCCAGTTTTATGACCTTCTTATTCGTATTGAGCCATTTAATTTATATTTTTAAGCTGCAGAAAGATGGCACTCGAAGACTTACGAAATATCGATAAATAATTTAAAAAAGAGACTCATTACGTTTAAGAAAATAATTTAAATTGTATCAATATTTTTTGTTTATAGTACACATGTACATACAACGACATATTTGTCAGTGGGAATATTTTTTAGTATTCACTTATGGTTTTTCTGTATTTTAGTAAATGAATTCTGTGCATAATATTACAAATATATTATAAATAAATTAAGAATTTTGTTTCCATTTTATTTATTCGCGGTTTTTTTTTTAATCAGGACCATCTTTTAATATTTTTGAATTAATTTGCAAATACTGATCTTTTTCAACATCAATCAAACAAATTTTAGGCGGCATATTTATATAAAATTTTTTTAATAAAAAAAAACGAATATATAAAATTGTTTTGCGTCTCAATAAAGTGATATAATTATGTAAAAGTTAAAAACGATAACTTTTCTGACAAAGACAAAACTTCACAAACAATTTTAAAATTTTATTACAAATTTTTTTCGCCCTTAAATGTACACATTTTGATATATTGAATTGTTGCTATAAAGCATTTGATTTTCTCGAAAATCCAAAACTTGAGGCTTTGCTATTTTTATATATCGCGTCTTCCGATTGGTCAGATTTCCAACTCAGACTGGTATATTTGACATTTCACATAATCTTGCTAGTAATCGGCTAATGGTTTTAAATTTAAATTTAATATATTCTGTAATGAATTTTTTTTTTTTTAAATTTTTATTTGTTAAAGGTTTCAAAACTGACCTTCGTAGACTAGTAGGTAGTGTACTAGACTCGTAGTGCGAAGGTCTCAGGTTCGAATCCTGCCGCAGAACTCTGGCAGTTTGTGTTTGATAATTAAAGGGAGCGCACAACCAGCCTTCACTGGCTTAAGTGTATGTCGTATGACATGGGCAATCACACCCCTCCAATCAACCTAACCTAACCTAAAGGTTTCAAATATTTCTGAGACATTTTGAATATTTTGCCTTTAAGCAAAAATGTATGCATTTAGTTGTTTCATAAAATTTTAAATGTAATATTTTTCATATGAAGGCAGTTGCATTCTTTTTTATTTCACACAATTGAAAAAAAATTATAAAAACATTTGCTTTTATAAAAATTTAAGATCTTGATTCAATATTCAAAGTTGATGAATTATATAAATAGACATCTTTACAAAAGACATTTGTACTATAAATTAGTAAAATAATATATAATTCCATTTAAGTAAACGGGACGCATAAGCAATATTCAGAATTATATATTCATAATACGCCCCATTGTACCAAGTAATAGAGTTTGACAGAAGATTGCGACCATATTGTTGAAGCCACATTGTCGTTTATTCAGCAACAAGTTCAAGTGATAAAATTATTTTATACAAATTGGTGTTCTATTCGGGCAACATTTCACGCGTCTCCGCGCCCACTTTATGATCGCCATAATTGTTCCACCAGGAGAACTATTCGCAGTGTAATGGATAAACTTGAGTTCATTGGTTCAGTAAATAATGAACCAACACCCGTACGACGACTGTACTTGAGTGTGTGACGGAGTATTCGAGACAACCGATTTCGCTTTGCTCACAAGAACTCGACCTTTCGCAGACCAGATTTTACTTATCTTTGTGGCATGAATGTAATTAACAAGAGACAACAATTTATGTTCGCCGATGGGGTCCTTGAGAATTTGGAAGCTGACCCTAGTTTTCATTTTAAAAAAGGTATCTTCAGCGATGTGAGTCATTTCTGGTTGAATGGATAAGTCAACAAACAAAATTTTATAGTTTGGGACGATACCAATCCACATAAGATCCAAGAGCATCCAATACATCCCGAAAATTCACTGTTTGGTGTGGACTTTAGATTGGCAACGTCCATATTTTTTTGAGAACGATATTGTCAACTCAACACCGTAAACGGTTAACACTACAGGTCGATGATAATCATCTTCTGTTGGCCTTTCAACAGGTGGTTTTGCAATTTCAATAGGATGGCGCTACGTACAACACAACTTGTGACACATTGTACATTCTGCACGAACGTTGTGATCATGTGTAATCATGTCACTTGGAAGTGATGTAAACTGGCCACCTAGACCGTGCAATTTTATCCTGTCAGACTTTTTCTTGTGGGTTTTCCTAAGTCACATTGCCCTTCAAAGCCAACATAACCCATGCCATCGGTCAAATTCAGCCTGATTTCTGGAAAATTGCACATTTCGAATGTGCGCCACCAAGTGGAACCGCAGCAAATCCCATACAGAATGGCATCAACATGTCCTTTTAAATCGATTAAAAGGGTGCTGTTAGTGCGTTGACTAAAAAGCAACTTATGACTGTGAACCTGGTTTCGATCCGTATTCAAGACAAATCATTCAAAAACAAAATTAACATCAATAATTTTTCCGATTTACTTAGTGCGGTGTAGTCTTACTGCCTGGCCCACGATGTCGAACGACATCGTTCGCTTGCATAAATACGTTTGAAACAGCAACAAATTTTAAAATGTTGTTTTTGGTTTGAATGTATTTAAGCACTCGAACGATGTCGTTCGACATCGTGGGCCAGGCAGTTAATTGTTGTTGGACTATTTAAGTGATTAAAGCATAACACTGGCCGCTTAACAGTAACGGCGATTGGATAACCCTTGTACGCTAATGTTAACTACATTAAAGCGCCCTCCTTCCTTCATCGGTATTGTGAGCAGAATCGTCGGCGAAGTAAAGCAATTAATTAAATGGCTACACATACAACTTGAGAGACTTAATGCGTCTACTTAATGCCAGAGACGCTGCAACTCTGCTATAAATAATATAAAAAACAATACGGAATAATTGAGTTGTAAAACAGAAATTAGGCTCTCCCTCTCTCTCTCTCTCTGTCTTCTAATTTCACCGCCCGTCTTCCCTACTCCATACGTAGTTAAAATTTAAGGCATGATTTTCACTAAACCTAAGAACTATAAGTTTGAATGTGGAACACATTATTTCTTTCTGTGTAGCAGAATTTTAATTACATGATTCAAAAATCAACCCAAAGGGAACTTCAAAGGTTTTATTTCATAAATTATCTTCCTTTTCTTTGATAGATAATAAACTCAAGTAAAACCATAAAAACTCATCCACACTATTTTATGGTTTAAAGCATTAATTCATGTGAAAGATGAAAAAGTTGTTTGTAAACCAAATTGTCTTTTACCTTAATAAATACGAGTATTTGGTACTTTCTTTATCGTTAAATGAGCCATGATGCAGGTATTATTTAGATAAGATTAAACATAATGAGCTTTTTGTGGATTTTTCGACTCAACTATTTAAATTAAAATACGCTGTTTATATATTCCATAAAATTCAAATTATTCACAAAAAGTCATTTAAAGCTGGAGAAAACAATCTGCCTGTTTGTTCAAGTGAAAGTAACTAATAACAAAAACAACACAACACTTTGCTGCAACCCTCCACACTTCCGTTTGAAAATAGTTTTTAGCGTAGGGGTGCTCTTGCTAACAAATGGCGATGCGATGGTGGCATGATTTTATACTAACAAGTATATTACAAGCATTTTAATTGCCTTTTACATAATTTCTAAATAAAGAGACAAAAGCCGTTTGGATGCTTCAACGAACGTGACTAGAGCTAAGGAAATGGCATTTAAAGTGTTGTCATTCCTTACAGCTGGTATTATGCCACTCTTATACACACAAGCACACACACAAACACCCATACTCACTCGTTTATGTTGGCTTAAGCCATCATCAACACACTTACTTGTACAAATGTCCATGTCTACAACAACATTTATACACGTGCAAAACTAAAGAAAAAGACAGAAGCGAAGACATACCGACCGACAGACATTCATAGAAAGTCACTTAAAATTGTTTCCTTTTTGTCAGGCAGCAAAAAATCACACACACACCAAATGAGTGTTACCAACTGCGTTTGAATATTTTACAGAAGGATTAAGGCGATTATGATAAGGACGATGACCACAGTAGGTGGGGATGATTTTGATAATAGAAAATCACAACTATTTAATTGAATGTGCACGGACGAGTATGAAAGTCCTTTTGTGGCTGCGTGCGCGTTTGTTTTTCTGTAATTTCTTTTTTATTCTAGTGAAGGAGACTGGGATTAGTTGGAATGGTGCAAAGGAAGTTTTCCATATTCCTTTTATTTGTTATTGTTTTTTAAATAAAATAAAAACCAATAACAGAAAAATAAGACAAATTGATAAAGGTCCAGGGGATTGTGGAGGGTCTTATTATCATATATGTAAGCCGCCTCAGAAGGAGCTTAGCCCCTAAATTCTCTAGCTATTCTGATGAAAGTTGTCCAAAATATTTGACAATATTATTTTTTTCTAAAAACAATAAAAATTTAATAATGTCCACATAATTTTATGAACTAAACTAAAAATTTAGTTAATCTGGCTCACGTTCGCGTTCTGAATTCCAAAATTTAGTTTAATAATTTTTGCAAATCATTTTTTTATTAAGAACCCAATAACAAAAAGAGCTTCCCAGGGAGTCAATAAGATCCACTACTTGTGATCCATTAGTAGTGTAAAATTCCAATCCATCACATAGACTTGTCATTGCAAGATGTTCTCTCTTTTGGATCCTACTGATGGGATTTGAAGTCAGGATAAAGATGTTATGAAAAAGCAATTTTTTGGTAGTACTTCAAATATTATTTATTCCACAATATTTTATACGTTGTAATGCACACGTATATGCTAACCATCTCTGTTACATTAAATTTTTATTCACTCAATTAAATTTTTTTTTGCTCTTTATTTTTGTTGGCTGGATTCGGACATGAACTTGGAAATATTATTTCAACATGATATATTCAACATTCAATGCGCTTGCCATTTCAGCCCCATCAGCATTTAAAACAGCAGCGGCACTAACCTAATAAATATAGAGAGCAGCGGTGAGAGTACCAGCATTTGGGTAAGACTTAGTAAAAACAGCTTCTAAGGAAGTCATGAAAATCCAAAATTTCAATCTTAGCACATTTCCAAATGACTTTAACAAGAGTTTATAATTCAAAATTATGAGTTTTTTACAATGACCAGTGATTGGATGTCCTAGAAGTTCATAGACACTTTCTAGAACAATGTCGGTGTACTCGATTGATATGGCTTTACATTCAGGCAGGAGTGGGCGATAATTTCAGCCATCAGAAGCTGTGAAATATGAATATGTATTTGAAAGTCCAGTCTTGCACGTGTTGGGCCTGTTTAACAGTCAGCAGTACTACAAGAGTTCACAGCAACCGGATGTAACATTCTTAGTTACCTGCTGCCGAAATCTTCCATCATTCCTTCTAAAATATCTCTGGGGGCAAATTACGGCATTCGATATCGAACGAAATTTCAAACAAAATTTTCTTGAATTGTATTGAAATTTCGATCGACATCGAATGCCGTAATTTGCCCCCTGCTCTCAAGCGATGGCACACGACAGCTTTACTTTTTACCCCACAAATATATTTTCGACTGATCCCTTTCCTTAAGTGTCTGAGTCCTTTTACATTTGATCTACATTCATAAGCATTTTACACTAGTTTTTGTATTGCACGCGTGTGTTTGTGAATAATTTATATATATATCTGTGGCACGTCTTTTTTTATTAAAACTTAATTATACTATGAATCTACCATTTTCATAAATAAATATCAAGTACTTTAGGCTCTTTAAATGGTAACCATGTCTTTGTTTTTCTTACTAGACATATATTTTTTCCTTTTTAGGATTTATTTAAAGGCATGTAAGTGGGAGCACCACAATCATCGTCGTACAAGTTATTAGATTTGTAGGCTTTCTTGTAAAGATTCTTGTTGGCTGATATTTAACTATTTTCATGGGCTGAAGTATTTGAGTGGTGCAATCCATAAGTTCTTTCTTAAGAGTGGCATGTTGAAGTTGGTAAAATATTTATATTTTATAATCTCATAATTTCAGTCACATTAGATGAGATTAGAAGCAAAGAAAAAATATGATTGATAAATAACCATCATTGACATATTGTATTAATTCCACCAATACACGTAGAGAAAAAAACATGGTTTTTATAACCAAGTGCATGATTTTCTTAAACAAAATAAAGTCATTGATCAAGAGTAGTCCTACAAAAAACTCTAACGGCATCAAATTGCATGATCTTGGTGGCCAATTGACGTCGCCAAAACGTGAAATTGCGCGATCTGCAAACTTCCCATACAATGAAGCCAAAATCGATGGTATTCTGTAGCTTGTGGCACCGTCTTGTTGAAACCACATATCTTTCAAATCATAATTTTCAGTTGCAGGCCAAAAAATTTGGTTATCACTGAATGGATAACTCGATATTAGTTAAATAATATTTATGTTATATGATTAACAATGCAAAAGGTTCAGGATACCTTCATGACCCACATTAAAATATGGACCAAGGAACAAAAACCTAAAGAGAAATAGTGGGACCTTATTCCTAAGTTATTTTATAGCCTTCTAATTTAATCCCACATATTTATTAATTACTAGCAAACTTCGCCTCGCCCCAATTTTAAGCCTTCAGACAAACTTTCTATTTTTTAATTTGAAAAGCCATTAAGGAATAATTTCAAACAAAGCTTCATACAAAAACTTTCGATTTTCGATTTTTCCAATTTTCCGACTTTTCCGGAGGGATTTTCCAAAATTTTCTTCCATAAAAACCTTCTCCTCGAAAATACGAACAACTGACAAAAAGTTTTACAGAAATCGGCCAAGCCGTTCTCATTTTATGAATTACTAGCGGACCAGGCGAACTTCGCCTAGCCCCAATTTTAAGCCTTCAGACAAACTTTCTATTTTTTCATTTAAAAAGCCATTAAGGAATAATTTCAAACAAAATTTTATACAAAAACTCGATTTTCGATTTTTAAAATTTTCCGACTTTTCCGGACTTCACAGTGTCACCCGCCCGAGTATTCTGAAGGTTCCCTGAAAATTTCGTCAAAATAGGCCCAGCCGTTTTGGAGCCATTACGTTACATACATACATACATACATACATACATACACACATCCTATTTTATATATATATATATATAGATATCTGGCGACGACTTATGGCCGAAATAAAAAATTTCATGACATTGAAGAAATTTTTATGGGTCAATGAAAGATACAGGGTGTCACTATTAAAGAACTGTTTTCAATGGTGGCTACACATGTAATGATACCAGAAGTTCTATTTCATTTATGCTCATGTTATCAATTTCTCCTTATTTCTTCCTTAATAAAAATATTATAAAAAAGTTATTAACCTGAATTAACCGATTCAGGACAGGCACTTCAAGCCAAACTATTTCGAAACTTAATTTAATTTTTAAATAATTGTGTTAATTTATCGAGTTTGAGGTCTAAAAACAATATATTGAAAAATAAAAAATAAATATATTGTTTTTAGACCTCAAACTCGATAAATTAACACAATTAATTAAGAAAGGTCGAATAATATTATCAATTTATTAATTTTTAAATATTAAAATTTTCAAAAAAACAATATTAATTCCAGACAAATGCATATTTTCTCGTCTCCAATTTGACGTAATTCAAGATTAATTTTTGTTACTATAATCAGAATACTGCAGTGAATCCATAAAAGTGGAGGGGTATTTGGAAAAATAAATTTTTATCGCCGGTTACTCTGTGCTTTCGCACAGTCTTAGCCAATCAAGGTTGACACAGTTGGCTGATTTATTTGCTGTTCACTTATTCTCACGTATTTATTGAGTCATTTGGCATCCACGCGTGCTGTTCAGCGATGTTCAATGGTGATCCTTGACGAATTCCTGACCACTCCTTACCACTACCTTCATTTCTCTCTTATTCTTGAAGGAATGCTATTCAAGCCTGCTCTTTCTCTGAGTTTTCGGGGTGTTTACCTTTTGGGACACTGTACCATGCTCGGCTCTGAGTCCATTACCCTATTAATTCTTTCCAAATTAGATTAAAGTGGAAAATTATCCATTTCGCTAAGTCACTGATTATACTAGGATTAATATTACTAGTCCACATATTAGCAGTGGCACATTTATCACTATCAAGTTGCATCCTTATGGGTCTTTGTCATCACGTAATTGCGAATTCACTTTCAGAGCACAACAGGAGCGATTGGCTAATATAAATATTGATTGGCATACATGGGTCTTTTATACATACGCCAAGTTAAAAAAACGGTTCCTTTCAAGCCATCATCGTTAGCAGTCGTTAGCGTTTGTATTGTTGGTTTGATTGTTAGTTGTTATCCTGTGTACTCTGTGTTTGTATATATTTTACTCGTTTGCTTGTGGTTCGATCTTGTCCTATCAACTACATTCTCCCCTGCTCTAACTTCTTCCCTTCCTCTGTCTACTCCCTTCTGCTTATACTTCTCATATTCTCGCTCCTCTGATCCAACTCGTCTGCTTAATGTGAATATTTGTTACTACGCCAAGAGTTAGCCATAACGTATGCCACCTAATAATGGTCTAGCGAATAGGATACAGTAGGCTTATCACCTGCTTATATGAAAATCATCGATTAACGAAACCTCAAATAATATGTATGGTGAGCCCCTATGCTCCTGATAGGAAAAAACGCCACCTATTGGTGTAACCATTGTTTTATTATTTTTCGCGTTTTAAGCCTTGTGTGGGCCCATATCGCTTGAAGTTAGGAGTTGAATTTGTCAATTTGGAAACAGGCACAATGGTTACATTTCACTACATCTTCTCATAAACTTATTGTAGGAAGCCTACCGATGCAAGAAATATATCATGTAAAGTTACTGGCTAGAGCTAAACCGATTTTTGGAACAGGACCGAATTTCTGTTTTAAATTATCCTATAGAATGTCTCTTCTTTTTTTATTATAAAAGATAACAATCAATTTTTAATTACATTAACACATAAAGCAAATAAAAAATGTATGCACTTATGAATTCACCCACTTTCCAGAACGTAAATCCCAGCTAAAGCTGATTCAAATGCACATCATACACAAACACATATTGCTTGTTATTGTTGTTGGCTTTGTTGTTGCAGTTCTTTCATTTCATTCCCTCTTACAGCTTCATTGCAACGTAATTTAAAAGCCTTACAAGATGTCGCCATTTTTGCACAGTGGGTCCTTTTTACTTGCTTTCCTTGCAACAAACATGGCGTGAGGCAATGCAAAAGGTGTTTTCTTAATGATCTAAAGTAATCAATAGTAAATTTTTTCGACTTACATTGAAATTATGTTGAGGATATTTTTATTAAATTTGAAAACGTTACTGTTTCTTTACATCCACATGAATTTTTCTTGAACTTTTAACTCAAAGTATTACTTTCTTATTAGAAAAACAATTACGACTATTGGAAAGTTTTTATAATTTCAATGCTTCCTTTTCTAGGGGTAAATGGATCATTCGTTATTTCATATAGAGTAATTTTTTTTAGAAAAAAAAAACAAAATATTTTCTCTTTATAAAATTTTAGTTGCTCGTAATTCAGTTAAATTCCTTAATTGTAAATAATTGTAAGGACAATGAACATCTACCTCAAAATCTTTACATTTTCATGACTTCTTGGGAAGCTCTCTCAACTGTGTCCCTCCCAAAACCTACAATCTCACAGCTACTCTCTGTATATATTAACTTAGTGCAGTTTACTGTCATTTTGGATGAGGTGGTAAAAGCATTGATTGTTAAACATGTCAAGATGAAATTATATTTCAAAATACGAGTTCTAGACCATTTAAAGATCAAAAAAGAAATTATAATTATCATAAGAAATTAAACATACTTTGGGAAGAATAAGATTTGAAGTACTCCAATTGAACATGACTTCCGATGCAATGAAGAGGATCCAAAAAAGGAACCAACGATAAGCATATATTGAAATCGTTGTTAAAGATTAGAATTTGAACTACTTCTAGATCAAAAGTTGTACATCACATTGACTTCTTTGGAGGTTTTTTTTTACCTGGCTAACACTTTCCCATTGTATTTAAAATTATGGCCGGTAGCAATAAACAGAAATTCGAAATATGAACTAAAATTTAAATGGAGATGGTTTCCGAAAGCGAGAAATGTAATCCTGATTTGCAGAAGTTGTTCTAAATTGTTTGTTTTTGAATCACTTGAAGAAGAATAAAGTTTTACATTATAATGAAGAAAATTATTTCAACATATATGTACATCAGTTATTTGCCACATTTTGCAGCCAAAAGTCCCACTGTATATCGGTTAACCGAAAGGAAAATTTTTCAATGGTTTTGCTCTTGTTTTCCCCCCATATTCCTTCATAAAAATCTTTCATAGTTTATAGTTCTTTTTTTTGTCTTCAATCATTCCTTTTTGCTCTTAAGGATCTTTGTGTACATTTTGCCGCGTTAAACACGTTTCAATCAATTTTTTCCTGTCACAGTAGCTCTTCATCTTCTGCTTTTTCTTCGCTACTGTTGCTGTTTCGTTTGTCATCAAGTGGAGATGGTGCTACTAAAAGTACAACGCCTCCAGCTACTGACACCATATTCGGTTATTACTTGGTATCATTGCGCTTCTTGAATATGTATATTTATACGCATATATTTTTTTTCTTTGGTCCAAATTGTATTTAATTTAAATTCGTTAAATAGAAGGTAAGGAAACCGGAAACTGTAAAGTTTATTGAGATGTAAGTATGTATGTGTAAATGCTCATCATTTCTATCCTTATGCTTTGAGACCTCGTATGTTTTAATAGATTTGAATGTATTTAAAAAGAAATACTTTGCATATTAATAAGAAAATAACATCAATTTATAAATGATTAAGTTGAATTATAATTGCAAATTGAATTATTTTATGTGTGTAAAGATTCACGTAAGACTTATAACATTTTTTTAAAGAGATGTAACATTTTCTGCACTTTTACAGTGATGAAAAGGCATTTAATATTCAACGAATAACAAGAGCAAACTTATTAAAAATGGGGTGCACTCCTTTAAAGAAGATAAACTTTTTAAATTACAACTATAAATAATTCTTTTATATATGTAACAAAATGTTACACAGGAAAAGCCATTGATTAAAATAGAAGATTAGTTTTGCCCACTTTGTCTAATGGAAATACAAAGAATATCAAATGGAATAAGACATGCTCGTATATATGTTCTTCAAAACTCTTGCACCAATATTTTCCATGACTGATTCTCATTGTGGTAACATTCGATTTCGCTCTTTAATCTGTGCCTGTTGATGTAGAGATTTGATATTAAAAGAAATGCTAATGCTTTTAAGGCATATAATCTAGGATTCCATTTCTCACGATCAAAATAAGAAAAATTAAAATTTTCCATACATTAATTGATTTTATTTGCAGGCTGTACAGCATGTTGCAACACTTGCCTCCACATGCCGGCCACATCAATATGAACCCATTCAGCCAGAAAGAGTCGGGGACACAATTTCAGTTTGATCTCACAATTGAAATACTTTAACTTGTGATTGAATTTCTTTGGCAGCCACGTGGTGATTTCCATTAAAGCGAAAATATTTCCATTATTGAAGGGCACTTTTTTTAAATTGAAAAAAATTTCGTATGTTAAGGGTGGTCCAACCATAATTTACAATGTTTATTGTGAGTAACACCTTAACGTCAAGTTTTTTTTGACATTTCTTTGTTTCAGTGTTTGATAAATTCCACCATTGAGAGGTACACAATTGAGCAGAGCGCTAAGATCAATGAAGCCATTTACGACAATGGACGTTCAAACAAAAATGCATTTCGTAAACTTCGTGATTTTTTTTTTTTTTTTGTCAGCGTAGTTGACGCACGTTCGTTAACAAGAAGAATTCTCGCATTTAGGCAAATAAGAATCCACGAGTGATTGTTGAAAAACCAATGCATCCGCAAAAAGTTAATATTTGGTGGGTGCGGTTTATGGGCTGGCGGCGTTATCAAGCCGCCATCCTCGAAAATGAGGTCGGCAAAGCAGTTACCGTAAACAGCAGTTACCGTAAACAGCAGTTACCGTAAACATCACGAGATGATAAGGGACTTATTGTGACCCAGTAATTGAGGATGTAGACCTGGACAACATGTGGTTTCAACAGAATGGTGCCACTTGCCATACAGCCAACGAAACAATGGATTTTTTGCACGAGAAATTCAATGGCCATGTTATCTCACGTCGTGGCGATGTAAATTGGCCGCCACGATCACGTGATTTGACATCATTGGACTTCTTTCTTTGGGGACATTTAAAAGAAAAAGTGTACGTCAATAAGCCAAGAACAATTCAAGAGCTAAAGGATGAGATAATTCGGCACATTAACGATATTGAGCCTCAATTATAACTCAGATTAATTGAAAATATGGACCATCGGATAGATGTATGCCACCCAAGTCGTGGCGAGCATTTGGCCGAAATTTTATTTCACAGATAATTTCTTCATATCATAATGAAAAATATTAAGATAATTCTCTAAAATCTTTTTGTTTCATTTGCAATTAACATCGTAAGTTTTGGTTGGACCACCCTATACAAGTAATATGTATAATAAACTATTTTTTATCATTTATCCTTCACACTGGGACACATATTCTTCTTCATGGGCTTTCTTATCATGCTACACGTTAGCTTTATAACCAATTCAGTGCGTGATATAATCAAATTGATTAAAAACGCAATCATTTTTATGTAATACACACACAAGAAATAACGTTTCCGTATTTGACCTGGTTTCCATTATTAATTTATGTTGATGCAATTTCACTACGTCTTCTTTGAAGTTGCATTTGCCTTTACACTCGTCAATTTTTGTTGATAAAATTTATCTTCTTAGAACCTGCATTTTTTTTAATTGGTGTTTATATGTACACCACTCATCCCTCTTGCATACAAACTAAGAATTGTTGCAGCAAAATTTGACAAGTGTAAACTCACACTTGTCGATCACGAAATGTTAAGCAAGTCAATAGTAACAAATTTCTTTTATTGTAAATTTTTTTTCGTATTTATTTTACTTTTTTATGTGCAATAATAAAAAGATATAATATAAAAACTTTAATGTTTCCTTTACAGATCGGAGACTCCCTGATAGAATTTTTGCTGTCCCCTTGATCGAGTAGTTCTCTCTGTCCTGACATTCAATTGACCGACAGTTTTTATTACGCTACCTTAAAGTAACTACCAATTGTAATTTGGTGAATGTAGTAGTAAATTGTCAACAATAACAACAAATTAGAGAAGCTAAACCAAGAAATTTTTAAAGCAACATGGTTAATTCATCTAAAGAAAATATTATTGATGAATATGTTGAACAATCTTATAACAAAAAATAAGCCGAACTGACAACACCCCTCATACATAACATGACAAGAAGACGAAGGAAAGAAATATGTAAAAAAGCAGCGTCAAATTGTCCCCTCAATTTTTATTTTGTGCTTCTTTAACTATCACGTAAGATTCTCTACACTTTTCACCCTCAAACACGTGTCGCTGCGACATCACCGTCACGTAAACGGTCTTTTATTAGTGGTTTATGTTTAAATAGAAATCACGGTTGGGAGTTTAGTGGTCATGCGACATCTGGCCGTAGAACTTGCGTATTGCTAAGGTTTGTGATTTTGCTAAGTAGTAATTGTCTCGACTAGGCTACACTAGATAAAGTCCACAAATCAGACAGTAGAATCGCCATTATGCCATATCTAGCAGACAACAAATAAATATGTGCATTGCAAATTTCAAAATAGGGGAGTTAAAATGGTCATGCAACACCATTTGTCACCCTACAGCTGGTGCAAGTCATTTCTAATAATTTACAAGAATATAAACAACTTTCGAATCCTTTATATTCGGTGTAATATTTCAATGACTAGCACAACTGCCAGATTTGACGATAAAATATTAAAAATATCAATTTTATTTCATTTAATCGTTTTAACGGTTGTGACGATTTTTCTCCAAAATTTTAGAACCCTACCAATAATCTATCTGCTGACTTTCAATAAGAATAATAAAACACTAGGAATACTTATTTTTTGAAAATTCAAAATTAAATTTTTTAAACGAATTCCAAAATATTTCTCAAGTTAAAAAAAAACAACAACAAATATACACGAATATACCACTCACCAAAAACCACCACAATGTTGGATGAATACTTTGATTGGGGTATTTTTCTCGTTTTTGATGTGCAACGAATTACTACCCACGAATTCCTTGCGCTGTACGAACTTCGTTGTTCGGCCTAGTTTTGTATGATAAATAGGATATATTACCAAACGATGAGATACATATATCATTAGGCATAAAGAAGGATTTAAGCTTCAAAATTTCACACACAAAAATATAGAAAAATTTTACTAATAAGAAATTTACAATTGCAAAAAGAAACGCTCTAATGAATAAAATTGAGGCAATTAAACGAAACAAAAAAACATAAAATTAGCAAATGGAAATGTCCTTAGAACAGCTTAATATCATAAAAACACTGCTATTAATATTAGAAAAGTTTGAAAAATTAACTTAAAAACTAGAAATAACTTAAGAAAATATATTTTTAAAATCAATGAAACTGATGCATCTGCAAACTCAAAAGGAAATCAATTACTTCGCATCAATCGTAATACATATCTCTAAAATTGTAAGAAAGCAAAGAGCTGGACATATTACTAAGACCAAAAAATCAAGCTCCAGAGAAAGATCGAAGAATGGCTGCCAAAAGGGGAAACACTTCAGTCACTTTAATTTCAAAAATATTTAGAGCAGTTTCTTATAAGATTAACTTTCTTCATGCTCACGTAAAAAATATATAAACGAATATTAACAGCTCTTTATTGCTCCCTTTTTCTAAAATCACTAAAAAAAACAAATATTTTCTAATGTTATTTACTAAAAGTCTAATCTATTATCTCTACACTTCCGACGAATTTCTAATTGATAGCCATCAAGGTCAACAAACGAAAAATAAATTCGCTCCAATTGATAGATTTAATGAGCGTGAAGCAGGAAATTAAATTCATTCATAAAACTCAATTAATCTCTCTCAAAAACTCTAAGATACAGCTGCCAGATTATTTTGAGTAAAATCGTCAAATTTTATAGGGAAATAGTTAATAGACTTTATCGGAATCGTTATAATACATATCATGTTTTTTTTAACGAAATATTTATATTTATTTAAACAAAAGTAAACAAAATTATTTAATTCACAGTATGTGTCGATATTAAATTTTATAAAAAATTAAACATATACAAACGCTCTACAAGAAGCACTTCCATCGAAAAAATAGAAACGATTGAATAGTATATTTAAAAATAAACATGGTTTTAAGATTCATACCCATATACGAGTATTAAAAATTGAAAATTGTAAATAAATCAGTTACAACTTTGAAATCGAAAAAAATTACAACTGCAATTCAATTAATCTTTTGTGCAAAAACGATTTCAAAAGAACTTTTGTCTTTTGTATTATTTAGATTAATTCCTACATTTAATTGAATTTGTTTGAAACAAGATATCAGAATCTTTACTTTTTACTTCTGATGGCCTTTATCAAAAATCTAAACGTTTTTGGGCGAAGTTTTGTAAATCACACCACCAAAGTGCAATTCTTAATGAAAACAGACACAAAATAATTACACTTCCTAACGTGATATATATATGCGATTAGGACCTATATTTTTTCCCTAGGAAAAATGTCTTAGGGCTCAATAATTTTAATTATCTCAAGTCGAACTTTACACCTTGTCTCTTATATTCTTCCATAAAATGACGAAGGTGTTTCATGTCATAGAAGGATATATTGTCTTCCATGATTATATCGTGCCCGACATAATTCTCTTTATTGCAATCGATAAATAAGAATCATGAAAATTATTTCTGAAAATTGTTTTTGTTATTAAAAGTGGAATAATTGTGTTTTCAACATCGTGCCCTCACCACCAAAAAAAAGCTTAAGTATCATAATTTTAGCTCTTCACTTTTTCAGCGCAATCGATAATTTATGTTCACTAAAATGAAATTTTAAACGTTTATGCTCATTGGAAGTGGAGTTAAAAGTTTTGAGCAGAATAAAATTTACAGTAGATCTACAACTGAAGGCAAAAGCAATTAATAATGAAACATTCTCCTGCAAAATTATAATTTTGTCACTTACATTTTGTTCGCCGTTAAGCCTCCATATGTTGGAAATTAATTACGCTAAAACTTTATATATATTTTCAAACTCGGATACTACCAAATATTAAAACACACAGTTGGGGTCTTCCAATAAAATCTTTTGAACAGTGACATCTGTCCAATTGGCTGTCATTTTTAAAAATATTTTGCAAAATTACCATGGAAGTGAATAGCGTTCAACAACACGTGCAAATTATAAAATTCTGTTGCCGAAATCGGCGTTCTCCTCGACCCTAATGTTCATTCAATGATTAGGCCCATTTCTGTATGAGTATGTACGCAATAATAAAAATTGGAAAATTTGGGGTAATTCCATTCCTCATTTTGTGCTGGTGGAATCATCAGTCCATTCTTTTTCTGAGCGACGTTAGCCAGGCCATCAACCGCGAGCGCTACATATCGATGATTATCAACTTCTTTTAGCCTGAATTGGATGATATGATTAAGAACAACATGTAGTTTTAAGAGATTGATGCTACGTGCCACACAGCTCACGCCACATTAGATATTCTGCTCGAACGAGTTAAGGTTGTGGTCAACTCGAGCAGCCAACAAGCTCGTGCGATTTGATCACGTTAGAATTTTTTGCATTTTTCTTAAGTTGCATGTCTATGCGAATAAGCCACAACCCACAGAAGTTCTGAAAGCCAAAATGACCCACACGTAAGATTCCGGTGCGCGCCATTCAGGGAAGCCGGCGCGGACATTTGCATGATATCATATATCATACATAATGACATCGATAAGAATAAAAAATGAAGTGATATCTTACATATGTTGCTCTATTTAAATGTTTATATGCACAAGCAATAGTTATCAATTCTTATTAAATTCAATTTTGCATTAAACGTATTAAAATAAAAAGTAAAGCTCAAGTTTAGGAAAAAATTCATAAAACCCCTAAAATGTTACTTGCGTAGCTTAAAATCGTCAAATGGCAATAAATCGTCACATCTGGCAACTATGCTCCAAAGCTGTCGAATAAATGAAACACAAACAAAGAACAGGTAGATAATTTAATAATAAAAAAACAACTCCTACATGTTACAGAAACATGTTTTGTTTATGTTGCTAAGTCAGCGCTTTTGGAAATATTTTTAGTGTTTTTTTTTTCTTTTTAAGCTTAGGGACACCTTTTAATTAATTGGTTTTACTCTTTATAGTTCTAAATTTTTTTATGTTAAATAATTTTTGCTATTTATATAAAATATGACTTTTTTCTATTTGTTTTTTTTTTTTTTTTATATTTGAAGAATTAGAGAATAGTTGTACATTATACACAAATATTCTACACGTTGTTATTCTGGGCTTAATTTTATATGTATTATAACAACCATAGTCCTTAGGAGAGATATGCCATAACAGGATTAAAAAGATTCATATAAATTGTTTGTTTGTTGTGCTGTTTGTGTTGGGTCATTTTAATTATTACAATGACCATTTATTTTGTAATTTTCATATACGATAGAATTCTCATAGTGTATTTGAAAATTTTTATATAAACCCAAAAGAATGAATGCCCTTAAACTAGTTGAAGTTGAGTAACGATTTGAAGAGCACGATTGAAATATCGATACATGAACAGCTAAAATCACAAAAAAGAATAAAAAATTATAAACTCTAATTCTTCAAGTAATTAGTTGTAGAGAATATTCCGAATAATGGATTTTAAAAATAGATAGTATAGTGTTTAATTTTCAAGGAGTAAACAATGACATCATGAATATAGGTGGACGGCTTGTTGAAAATTTCTGAAGAAGTACATCGAAGGTGTTCGAAATATCGAAACAAGGCGTTCGTCCGATTATCCAAATTTTACTGTACGGGAATATAACATAGCACAAGCCAAATGCAATATTTTAACGTTTTTAACTAAATTTTCATAGAATCATATTCTTTTTAATATTTCTTTTTTACTTTTATTTGTTTATAAATTGATGATATTATTCGACCTTTTTTTATTTTAAATTAATTGAATTATTTGATTGAGTTTGGGGTCTTCTTTTTTGTTTTTGTTTAAAATTTTATAAAATAATTTTTTCCTGAAATTGATGATGTTGAATATTATATAAAATCTAAGATACCTATGATTAATAATATATCTGTGTATAAATTTTCATACACCAGCCCGAGAGACATAGCATCTTTTAAGGTTTTGGTTCCTGATGAATCCTTTAAATATGTACTTGATCAAAAATTTTGGCCAGCTAGTACATTTGTACGTGAATACATATATAATGTAAACCGAAGAAATATAGGACGCCTTCCGGTACCAACTAATCAAAAAAACTAAATATAACCACTGATCTGCCAACCTGCTGCTCATCTTCTCGTCCTTTCAATAATGAGTTAAAAATTTTCTTCCAAAATGCATCTGGTATTCGTACTAAATTATCTGATGTCTATAAATTTACTGTTCAAGCTGATTATGATGTTATTGTAATTGTGGAAACTTGGTTAATACCGGCTATTTGTGATGCTGAATTCTGTGACTTACATCAATACCAAGTGTTTCGTAAGGACCGTGATCTTGAAAGTTTGGGAAAATCTCGTGGTGGAGGTGTGTGCATTGCTGTTAAAAGAACTTTAAATGCTAAACTTGCTGCTCTCTCTGATACAAACCCTGTATTGGACCAACTTTGTGTATGCATTACCAGCTCTAAAAATTTGTTTATATGTGCTTCATATGTCCCACCTAAAAGTGAGGATTCTGTGTATGCTGCCCATGTTTTAAATGTGGTTCATCTGTCTGATGTTGTTGGTGCTGAAAATTTTTGTGTAATTGGTGACTTTAATCTATGTGAGATTGGCTGGAGTAATTTATTCAATGATGTCTATCTCTCGCCTATTAATGTAAATAAATCACATGAAATTAATCTTGTGGATTCCTTTTTAAGTCTAGGCTTAGTACAAATCAATTCTTTCACAAATAAATTAAACCGCATTTTGGATTTAATATTTGTTCCTGAAGCGATTAAATACTCGTTATCTGTTTGTCCTTTTCCTATGTGTATACCTGACATGCATCACATCCCTTTAATTTTTGTACTATCTCATTTTGAATTTATTTCTATTTGTAAAACCGATAATAATATTTATAATTTTAATGATTGTGATTATGTTAATTTGAATGCGGAAATTAAATCTATAAGTTGGAACAATCTATTTGATGCTAAGGATATGGCATATTGTTATAACATATTTACTAATACTTTAAATAATCTCATTGATCGTTTCGTTCCTCTTTTGGCACCAAAGGTTCACAAACTTCCATGGTACACTAAGGGTTTAAAAAAGCTAAAAAATCTTAGAAACAAAAATTATAAAAAATTTAATCAAACTGGTGATTTACATTACAAAACACTCTATGAACATTATATGCGTGAATTTAATTTTCTTGATAAGTTTTTATATAATCAATATATATTAAATTATGAATCTTCTATTAAATACAATCCTAAACGATTCTGGAATTTCATAAGATCAAAAAAGTCTAGTTCTGGATATCCATCTGTCATGTATCTTAATGGTAATACCTTAAGCTCTGGTAATGACATTGTAAATGCATTTTCGTTGTTTTTTCAGTCTAATTTTCAGGCTGTAAATGACTCTGTAGATCCTAATGTTTTAAGATGTATAGAGCCTATTGTTGACTTCGGTTATGTTCAATTAACACTTAACGATATCGTAAATAGCATAAGAAATATTAAGAATTCTTTTGGTATTGACATCGATGGTTTGAGTTCATTTTTTATAAAGAATCTGACTGAAAGTTTAAGTATACCTTTACTGTACCTTTTTAATAAATCGTTGGATGAAGGATGTTTTATTGATAGATGGAAAATTGCTTCGATTACCCCTGTCTTCAAAACTGGTGATAAATCGAACGTTATTAACTATCGTCCAATTTCGAAATTGTCTAATATTTCAAAAATTTTTGAGTATGCAATTAAGGAAAAGATGTTTTTTGCACTAAAGCGTTACATTTGTGTTGAGCAGCATGGCTTCTTTCCTGGTCGTTCTACCACTACAAATTGTGCTGTCTTTAATCACTTCTGTATATCTGTTTTTGAAAAACATAACCAAGTTGATGCAATTTTTATGGATCTGTGTAAAGCATTTGATAAGGTTGCACATAATATACTGTACCTTAAATTAAGTAAAATTGGTTTTTATGGCAAGTTTCTTAATTGGTTGATGTCCTATTTGTCGAATAGAAAATACACTGTTGTTTTAGAAAATTTTGTGTCCTCGCCATATACTTCAACCTCAGGTGTGCCACAAGGTAGTATATTAGGCCCGTTATTGTTTATAATTTTTATTAATGACATTGGTAGTTATTGTGCTAGTTCACAATTTTTATTGTATGCTGATGACCTGAAACTTTATAAGGAAATTACTTCTGACAATGATGTCAACGCTCTTCAGCTTTGCATAGATGAAATATTCTATTGGTGCAGTATTAACAATTTACCTTTGAATGTGGATAAATGTTTTCAAATGAGCTTTCATAGGTCTGGTATTCGTAATGTAATAGCATCCCAGTACAAGTTAAGCAACTTTAACTTGAAAGTTGTTAACCAAGTGCTAGATCTTGGCATTGTTTTGGATTGTGAACTTAACTTTAATGCACATCTTGATTATATTATACCTAGAGCTTATTCTGCTTGTGCATTTATAAGAAGAAACAGCCGGAACTTTTCGGATCCCATGACATTAAAAATTTTATACACTGCTTTTGTTCGATCGAAGTTAGAGTATTGTTCTTTTGTTTGGAACCCTTTTTATAATGTACATACTGATAGAATTGAAAGGATTCAAAAGAAATTTGTTAAATTCGCACTTCGTAATGATCTTACAATGTTGGTATCGACTACATATAATGCTCGTTGTTTTCTTTTGGGCTTTAAGCCACTTTATGTACGACGTACTATTCATTCCGTTAGGATTGTCTATAATTTAATTAATGGTTTTATCGATTGTGAATACCTATTAAGTTTGATAAAATTTTTTGTACCTTTTAAACACCTTAGATCCAATAACCAATTTTATGTATCCACTCATGTTACTAATTATGGAATGCGTGAACCTTTGTTACGAGTTTTGAATAATATAAATAAGATTTCTAATATTATTGTCTTAGACTTTTCATTGTCTGTTAATGATTTTAATTTGTTATTAGAAAATAAGGATTTATTTAATGTTTTATTTAATTAGCATATTTGTTATATTTAATATTTTATTTAATTAGTATATTTTTTAGCCTGTAAGGATTATTTTCCATAGGTGAATTTAAATAAATAAATAAATAAATAAATAAATGAAGAAGACACCCACAGGGTATTGAAATATTGAACAACATAAATATATTGCTTTTTATAAAAAAGAAGACCTAAATTCAATTATGTAATTTATTTGTTTATGGAAGAAAAAATTTTTATTCTAAAATTTACACATATTCCAGTGAAATTTTTTAATTTCGTTCAAAGGAACTTAAATTTAGTATTTGTTACAAGCTGTGCCCGCTCGGAAATCAATTTCTGACTATCTATTAAGCCGAAATAACAAATCGGTATTGAAATATCACCTTGAATTATTTAAAAAATAATAAAATTGAAATTAAAAATAAAGCAATAAACATAAAGTACTACATATAAAACAAAAAACAACATTTATTTAAAAAAAAATCAACAACTTTAATCACAATTATTTTTTCACGAAAAGAAATTTTAAGTATATATGTATGTATATGTATTTCTTCTAAGAATTATTACAAAAATTATATATTGATGTTGATATGTCATAATTGGAGTAGTCTTTAATTTTAATGATACATATTCACAAACTGACATAGTCGCAAAAGTCTTTCGAAAGGTGATAATTTATATTCATGTCCATGAGCAGAAAACTACGTCCTGAATAATTTCCAGTAATAGGAATTTGTTAATATTATTTTTTATTGAAATCTCAAGAGTTAGTAATATGTAAATTTTGGGCTTTTTCTTATTAAAATGTGTAATAAATTTCTGTACGGCAACTTTATCTAATGCAGAACCAAATCTACGATATCGCACGCATTTATTAGTAAAACTTTAGATAAAGTTAAGCTAAAAACACACAGGCAGTAAAACAAGCCTTATGAATGAAATGAAATTGAAACACATAGTGAGAGAGAGTGAGTGAGCAGAAAGAGCAAGAGAATTATTAATGTAACGTAAGATATTAATCGAATATTTAATTTGCAACGACAGCGGCTGCAACAGCGACTTCTAACAGATACGAATGAGTAGAAAGAAGTTGTGCTTTAACACAACAAACAACACAAAATCTAAAACTTTTTCTGAGTCAGTTACTCACGAGCGGTCTTTTGATATAAAACGTTTTGTTTCACGTAGCGGGTAAAACAAAAGTGCGCAAGCGCGTTTGGCGGTTTCATTTAAATAAAAAATATTACATACTTAATACATAGATATTAATAAGTTCTTAGAGAAAAACTAATAAAACATCTAACCTGAAACGACTTGAATAAAAACAACGAATTAAAAATAATTTATACATGTATGTATATTATTCAACACCAATTAAAAAAATTTTATTAAAAAATAACAAAAAGAATTTTTATAAATATTAAGTTACATTATAAATTCTTTAAATTTGTAAAGTTTGCAAGGAGTGAGAGATGATAATAAAATGAATTTAAAAACTATTTATAATCAATTGAAAACACACAAAAAGAGTGAGTGTTAGTTTTTTTTGTTAAAAGTTCTTAATAAAAAGAAAATTTTTAAATTATTTAACAGTTCTAGTGCTTTGAATTTGGCCTTCAAAAAATAAAATTAAGTTTTAATGCGAAATTTTGTTACAATTTTGAGCAGACAAGCGAACAAAAAAATCACATTCTGGTTGTCTCTAATTTCCTAAGAAGTTGTTCAACTTTTTTTGTTGTTTGTTTGTCACAAAATAACAACAATCAAGCAGCCCACCACCTGTTCTAATGCGCTTTATTTTGGCAACTTTTCAAATGATCGCATGAGCAACAACGCACGCAAATAACGTGGTAAGTTTACAAACGCCTTGATTCTTTGTAATTTTTTCTTTATTTCTTACTTTTTCCACAACAACATCCAGTGGCTACACTCAAAGAAAACAGTTGGTTTTCTTTTCTGATAAAATATTTTATATACGATTTGAAAGGGGAAAAAATTGTACACTATTTTTTTTAACAAAAGGAAATGCCTTAAGACAAGACAAAATTTGTAATATCAATAATTTTTTGTATGAATTTCATTACAAAAAAGATTTTTGCTAATTCTTTTTAAATATTGATTGATTTTTTACACCACTTTAAGTCGGTCTAAAAAATAAAAACTTGAGTATGAGAATAGCTTGGGGACAGACTCAATAGTTTCATTAAGATTAAAAAAAAACAGTTTATTAATCTGTACAATTTTATAGCAAATTTTTTAAGTACATATTTGTAAAAAAAATCAAACATTTTCATTTACTTTTCACTTTAACAAAAAACTAGATTTATTACGAAAAAATAATTGTGAATGATACATATTCGTAAGTGTACCTTTAGTTCCGCCTTGGGCAAGTACATTATAAGCGCTATGTCTTCTACTAGTGGAATTCATAGAAAATGCTCATACGCGTAGCCATTGAGGCGAATGCGATTAGAAGTTCAGTGCTAGTCCTCAGTGCTTCTATTGCCGAAAATAAATAGTCAGACATGTGATTGAAATCGATCGGCTTAAAATGATGGATCTCGATCTATTATGAGAATTTTTTAGGCTACACGATGCATCCCATGCTCTAGACAAATTGCATCCTAAGAATGATATTTTGACCCTTTAACTCTGTTGGCAAATCAGTTTTTAATTGTTTCTTTTTATTATAAAAATATATTTAAATGCGCCCATAAAATTTTTATAATATGCAATAGCAAAAAAGGAAGAGACGTTTATAATAAATATGTCGCAAATATGGAAATGTATTTAGCGAATATGTCACAAATGCTAAAAACATAACTATAAATATTTAATGACGTAAAGAGTTACGTCGAAATACATATAGTTGGTCATATTCATCTTCACTATCTTCATGTTTGGACTAAAATTTTATAATAATGTATCTTCATACAGCAACACAGTATCAGGTTGCACCTTTAATGGCTTTACATCTTTCAGAAAGATGGTCATATTTTATCACATAATGAGGACTGGAAAACTGAAGAGTTTCGTTTGGAAACTCTTCTAGAACTAAATTCGTTATTCATACTCATCCCTTATTAATTCGAGATAATTTTTCATACGAAACTGTTTTCAAAATCAGTTAAAAAATTTAACAAAAATCACCTGAAAATCTATTGAACCACTAAAAACATATTTCAACTTTATTTGCTTGTTGTACTAGAGATAAATTTGGCTTATTAGGGTTTAACGTCTTTTCGTAAATTAATAAATAAAATGAAAATGAAAATATACTTAGAGTATACTCATGAGTATACTCATACTCATATAAGAACTGCTCGAAAAACTTGCATATAAGTATGATTTGAACTTTGACTCATACGCACTTACACATGTTTGACAACAAATATTTATGAGAGAGACTACTTGTCATTCTCTGCTAAGATCCTTTGGATATTTTGCAAGTTACTCATGGCATTTTTTCGGAAAAAAAATTTAACATTTTGTTGACCAGTTAAACGAAAACGAGATCTATTTATCATTCGGATTTAAAAAATTTAAGTCCTTACGACATCGTGATGTGTTTCATATTAAGTTTCATCTTAATTAAAAAAAGCAAATTCTCTTTTTCTCTTTGAAAGTGCAAGAAATGTTACACTTTCTTTTAGAAAAGAAAATGCCTATAAAATCATCATATTCTATTAATTGAACTGTTGCACGTTCATTTAGAATAATTTTCAATCGTTTCTAAATATTAACAATGAAATAAAAAATTTTAAAAAATATCGCTAAAATTTTGATAAAATCATATTTTAAAGTTTTCTTTTAAATAATTTTCACTGTATTTGAACGTATGAAAACGCCATCAGCTGCTTATGAATACAGTGATGGAAAAGGTAGGGAATTCTCCTTTTTTGTAGGGTATTTTTTTAAAAAAGGTGAGATTTTTAAATTTAAGCAAAATGTGGGAAATTTTGCAATATACGAGTGTAAATAAGCCTGTTATGAAAATCACTTCTGGTCAAAGTAGTTTTAATTCTCAAAAAGGTGTTCTGCCCGAAATTTTTTTTAAATAGCGACTTTTCACTATAATCGCCGCTTAAATACAATTTTTCGTTTCTATACGAGTATGTATACGAATCTGATAAATATCGCGTATAAATCTCCTTAATGATCTCATATCTGATATTCTTCCTTTTTATATCCTTTGGTGGAAAGCGTGTGGGTCCTTGTATTTCGATTTTTCCTTGTTGGAGTGTTGTTAACAGAACAAAGCAAAACACAACCCATTTCTCGTGATATCGACAGACGAAAGCTGCGAGCGTGATTTCAAAACTTGAAGTTTTTTTTTAATTAACATTTTTTCAACAGGCCTCGTAATGAATTTTAAATATGTACATAAATATTTATAAACATTTATATTTAAAAACTTTATAAATTCTTTAGATAATCAAGTAAAACTTCTCTACAAAAAATGAAGAACAAGGTTGTAAAATATTTTTATTTAAAAATATGCAAATGAAAAAAACTTTTTATTACTAAATTTTGATTTCAAAAAAAGTTTGTTTAACTATGCCACGTGCTAGTGCGTGCGAACTCCAAATGATTATTTTTAAAGTTGCAGACGTGCGAAAGGAAACGTTGTGAAAAAGGATTTGTACAGTAAAAATTATTTATAAAATTCTATTTTAAAATCTATTTTTAATATAATTAGGACTCATCTACAATGTAACTCATTGAACTGATAAAATTTATAAAGTTTAGGGTTCGTATCAACGAAAAGGGTGTTTTTTTTAAGGTTCACAATTGTAAGTTATAATGAAACATATTTAATACAAATAAAGCAGAGCTTATGGGAAAGATAATCGAATGCCATTAAGGTCTGAAAATCACTTCGCCCATGTGGCCACCGCAGCCACTCTATTCAACAATTGCGGTTGTATTTTGCCAAAAAAAAAAACTCCCCAAATCTTGAGTTCCAAGTGTTCATTTGTCTCTGCTTTACTGACATAGACATTGTAACTTGACTTAACTCCAAAGAATAGCGGGAGGAGATGAATGCAGAGCATGTGGGGAGGAGAGCGAAACATTGGAACACTATTTGTGCCAATGCCCCGCCTTCTCACAAATAAGATCCCGATATCTTGGGGGTGACATCTTACCGGACATAAGCCGATTACGGGGAATATGCTGGAGGAAATTAAGGAACTTTGTGTGTGACACGGAGTTTCTCTAGACCTTTGGGTCAATGTGTTATGGTTAAACTCAAGGGAGCGCACAACAAGCCTTCACTGGCTTAGGTGTATGTTGTATGACATGGGCTGACATACCCCTCCAATCAACCTAATCTAACCTAACCTAACCTAATTCCAAAGAAATATATATATTAATAATTTGAAGGGGCTAGATCACACGACGTGGGTGGCCAATTAAGAGCATCATTATGTAAAACTATTCACACCTAAATTAATTGATAAATTAATAAATTTCAATAATTTTCAAGTGTTCCTGGAGCGTTGTCAAATGGCAAAGCAAAGTAACCACTATATAATTGTCAGTTGTGACATCGATTGTCAAATAGAACAATGTTGCCAATTTAAACTTATGAACGTTTGAAAAATGTGGAAGCAGTTCATAAGGAATGACATTTTCATTGCTTGTAAAGAAAGTATAAAATTCTAAACCAATTTTGTTCTTCATAGTTTCTGAAAATGTTTTTTTTTTTTGTTTCAAAAAATTACTAAAATTAAGCGGGCAGTATTTATTATTTCCTCTCCTTTTTGTGGCCTCGTCACGGAAAGTTTTTCAATTAAATCTTAAATAAACTTAAAAAAATATATTATAAACATGACTAAAGATCCAATGAACAGGATCCAAAAGAAGAGAACATTTTGCAATAACAAGCCTGTTTTAAAATCATTAAAAAAAGATTTGCATTTTCACCTTTTCCGGATCACATGTTGTAGTTCTTGTTGACTTCTTTGGAAATTCTTTTTTTATTAAATTGATCAACAAAATGCTACACTTCTTCCAGAAAAAAACGACCTCTCTTCGATTATTGAAAATACCTTCCAATTCACTCAATGAGTATCAATGAAGAGAATTTCTTCTAATTAATAATTTTATAAGAATTAATAATTATTAATAATAATTTAATAATTAAAAATGATCCGAATTTGCACTACCTTTGCATGACAATTCCTACATTATCACAATTTTTTAAGCTCTTTTTTACCAGAACTTTCAGCATAGAGGAAAATTTTTTTAAATTTCTTTTTTTGTGTTTTAAAAAAATTTTAAATCTCTTCACTGAATTTATGTAGATTGTCCAATCATGTGTGTGAATAATATTTTGGTTCTTTTCACTTCTTTAGAAAAAAGCATTTGAAGACATATTTTACAAAAATTTAAAAAAATGTTTAATACCTTAATTTAACGAGTGTAACTAGGAACACCATTTCCCCTCACAATCGATTCGAAGGCAGTAAAACTTATAAACGTGGTCTGAAGTCTGGCCACCTTAACAGGAAAATATGCTTAATCTCTTTGTTATCTTCCGATATGAGGGTAAGACTGAACCTACTTTAAAAAAAATTTTTTCTTTGTTATCTAATATTTGTTTATTTTGTAAATTATTTTTTAAGTTTTACTTAATGTTTACATAATTTGAACGCTATAAATGCTGGCTATTGTCAAATCTTTACGTTTTTATCTCCGAATAAATTTATCTCATGAATCAAAAAAATGTATATTAAGGGATTAAATAAAATTTGTATTAGAATATTTTGTTATTTTAAACGTTTCCAATAGAGTTATTATTATTAAGTAGTTAAAAAAGAGACTGAATTGTTTTAAAGACAGTTGTAAACAATTTAAAATCTTAAGACGATTATTAACGTCATTCCCGTCAAGTTGTAGACAAGGGAATGACGCCTTACAATGATCGGTAATAAATATGTATTTAAAAATATTTGATTTGATTTCTGACTATAATTTTATCTTATTAATTCGAAAAATAAATAACAAATAATATGAGCCTCATGACGAGCTGCGATTACAGTATTAAACTATATCTAAAGAAAACCTGGTTAGAAATTTTGTTTCCAAGACAGCGATGTTAATACCATGTCAAAAATGGTAGCAAACGTTGTTCTGCTGGGAATGAAAGCTTTCATTCCATCACAGCAAATCTTAGCAAAGCCAATGGCAAAGTCTTGGTTTAATTGCTCGTGCAGGGGCGAAGCTAGATCTAGAGGATATCTAGTGTAAGAACAAGAATGCACCAACTGATTCGTTAAGCATATCAGCGAGATCTTAGTGTGCGCAAAGAAAGCTTTGCATGACAAGCCCCTTTGGGATAGCAATAATTTTTGGTTATTCGTTTAAAGAGTAGGGGATTAAAGGTTAGGTGGGAAGAGCAGAATGCAACGAGTCCAGCAGTTCAGGTCCCAAAAACAAGCGATTTTCCATGCATCTGAGTCCGCGCTCCTATAGAGCAAGGAAGTCGTATAGAAAGTGTTGAACCTACTCCTCCTCCTCCGTTTCGAAGCACTGGCCTACACTGGCCATTATAGGAGAATCCTTTATGTTGCAACATACCGCTGATCTCACCGTGCACCGTGATAATGACAATCAGAAGTGCTAGCGACCTCCTTCTAAGAGAGAGAAGCTGTCTTGTCTTTCTGCCGCTAATCGTAGGTCATAGAGGTCTAGATATTTTGCATATAGTCATCGTAGACCACTTAAGCTACGTGTCCCTCAACGCCTACGCCCCTAAGTCGGTACGTATATCCTTTTGTGAACTAGCCAGATCCAAAATCGATCCTGTTTTTGCACACTCATCAACCTTCTCTTTGTCCTTGATGGCCTTATGCCCCGGAACTAATACTATCCCCGCATCCTTCTAGCTGGTCCAGAGATTGAATGCACCCCCGCACACAGCTCGATTCAACCAAATTCTTTATTTTAAATCATGACCAAATATTTATTAAGCCTGGCTGGATTAATTGCAAGCAATTCTCACATGCCGGAGATGAGTCAATCACTGCTCGTGCTCGGAAGAGTATCTGTAACTATGTCAAAAATATTCTTTTCAGCACATGCGTTAAAAGGGGATCTCAGCATAGCAAATATAATGATACCGTTGCTCCGAGAGGAGCGCTATAAAGCAGCAAGGTCAGTGAACGTTGGATGACCCTTTAAAAGAGTCGGGATTGAAGAACTGCCATCATCCTGTATCCTCTTAATAAAGGCCTGAAAGGTCTTGCTTGATGGCGCTGCACAAGATTTCGCCTTTTTGTGAAATGATTCAGTACCAGCACTTTTGTTATTGCGCCATATACTGAAAGCCTCCTCTCTAGATCTGATAACTTTTTCGCACGTTTGATTAAATGAAAACTTCGTTCTGGGTTTAATCAGAATTTACCTCAATGGATTTATATCATTTAATAGCGAACAAAAACAATCTCTCGTACACCCTGTATTTGTAGAAGGCAATCAAATATTGAACGACAACAGCAAAAAAAAAACTATTTATACTCGTACAAGTGGTTTGATCTCAAGCCATAAGAGTCGTCGTCGTATCGTAAAGATTGTGGGATGTTTTCATATACAATTAACACAATTTCTTTAGTTAAATCGAACCATATTTAGCAAAGTGCAAATAAATTGAAACCACATGCGATTTTAAAATTTTAGTTAAATGTATTTTTTTCTGTTTTGTTGAAATTAAATTTATTTGAATCGCATTAAAAAAATTAAAAGAAAAAGATTAACACAATAATGGTTGGCAAATAACACTTTAATTTATTGAGACATACAACTATAACTTGTTAAGTTTATATCGTAATACAAATTAAAACTATAAAAATTTTTTTAAAAAATGCTTCTTGAGAGATGAATATGAATTTAAAATAGGAAGCAGCAAATTTTAATAAAAGGATAAAAAGCTGGATTTTTTTTTCTTTCGATAATTTGATACTATATATATTTATTAATTTCTTCGTCCTTAAGGTATGTAATTTATTCTTATTTGTATTCTCCTTTGTTTTATTAAATTGTATTCTTCACTTATTTATTTACAAGGATTTGTGATTTTAAAATAAGAAGACGGCTTTACTCAAATTCGTGATGAAGAGAACCGATGGTGATCGAAATATCGAATAAATAAATGAAGAATAAAATTTTACTTCAATAAATTTTTGACCTAGAGCCTGAATAAAAATAAATTATAATTTGATAATTTTTTATCAAAAATATTCGATAAATCATAAGAAAACTCTCTTAATTCGTGTCAATATTTTAAATTCACGCCGTAAGGAGCGAGTACTACTTGCCAACATTCTATAATTTGAAATTGAACGATTTCAATTTGTGTGTGTTCTTAATGACAAGAATTAAAAAAAGATGGAGTTAATGTGGCAAACGGTTTTCTTACAGCCTTAACAATGAAGCAAGTTTCTTTTAGGCGATAATGCTGATGATTAGGAAGACGGGCAGAGTACCGGCAGATGAAAATGCTTATAAAAAAATTGCCATATTTGTTGATAGACAATCAATAATTCTGTCACCAAGATCTCACTGTATGTTTTCAATCCCTATTAGAATGTATAAAAATTCCTCAAAACCATGTCTAAAATTAAATTTCTTTCCAGATTACAACCTAAATAACTTTCATTCCATTCCAGAAAAAACACTCATTTAAGCGATAAATTCTTTACGCTTTAAATTTAATTCAACATAAAAGGCTGGTTGTTTTTCTCTCTCTCCCAAACTGGCCACTTTTGAAAACACATCTACTTACACCAAAGCCTGCCTTAACAGGATTTGTGTTCCGAAACCCACACAAATTTTTAAGTTTGAAACTAATTATAGTACGTGACAGTGACAGGGAAATAGACCCTTGTCCTAAACTGAGTGAAAATGTAGTTGTTGCCATTTCTTATATTTATAGAAACAAATGAACAAAGCGCTCTCCGTTCCGCGCAAAATTAAATAAATAGATTGACTAAGTTGCAGAGAATATTACACGTTTTTAGAAAAGAAAACGCCACAAGGTGTCTGAAGCAAGTTCTGCAAATGAGCCACTTATTTGTAAGTTTCAATGGAGCACACAATTCTTAAAAATTGCATTTTAAATTATATTTTTTATTACTTTTGTCGTTGTTCTAATTTGGATCTAGGTTCAAACAAACATAGACAAAATCCTGTATTAATGATCACGCGTCTATGGATTCTACGGTCCACTATTACGGCTGATGGTCTTGTTAATATACGCTTTCAATTAAGTTACGATTCAATTTAAAAATAAGTTCGTAACATTTAAGAAATAAATAAAATATTATTTAAAACTTGTCTAACGGCGTCTTCTATTCTAGAAAAAAATGTGGAAAATTTATTTAATAAATTGTGCTCAGTTTTCAAATATAAAATGTGTTTTATTCCAATATTTTGCTGCAACTTGTATAACTTCTTCAGGGAATAATAAATAATAGTAACAAAAAATTAGTGTCCAATCTGTTCTTATATAGATTACATATGTATATATAATTTATTAGGTTAGGTTAGGTTATGTTGATTGGAGGGGTGTGATAGCCCACAAACACAACACAAACTTCCAGAGTTCTGCGGCAGGATTCGAACTTGCGACCTTCGCACTACGAGTCTAGTACACTACCTACTAGTCTACGAAGGCCAGTTATATAATTTATTACTTGCTTTCTTTTCTTTACCTTCACAAGAAATTTTATAAAATATATTAGATTAATCTAGCTTTTATATTTTATAGGTTTTATGTGCCAGCTTAGCGGCCCATTCTCCTCAGAGGAGTAAAAGGAACAACTTATATGTTTGTTTGTTATATATATCTTTTTGTTTATTTAAAAGCAATAAATTTTGTGTTAAAATTTAAAAACCTTAACTCTCGCTCAGGCTTGTGTGATCCTTCCTCAAAATTTTGCACTTATTATAGAACACTAGGCTCCTTCTTTGTCTTTGAAAGGACAAGCAAGTTTACACCTTTTTTTAGAAAAGAAAACGCCATTAAACTTGGTGACTGCCAAAGTCCTTTATAATTGAAATAAAATTACTATTATTTGTAATCAAATGAAAACTCTTAAAATTACTCAGCTAATTATTCAAGGTTCAGAGGAACAAAATCCTATCCCAGTTAAAGTTTCCATCTGTTTAGACCATACTTCCAGGACACTAAACAATTACACTACTTAAAAATGTAAGTATTTAACTGTGTATATGTGTGTTTTGTATAAGTATTTCTCTGCGTATGTACGTGTATATGTGTTTCTGGGTGTCTGTGCGTGTGTGTTTGTAGTTGTATTTAAAAGTTTTATTTTTAACTTATTTTCATTTCGTCAAGTGAAAAAAGAAACTTGTATTTCCTTTTTCAAAATACTTATATTGTACATATTGAAAACAATAAAATGACAATAATGAAATTACTGACAGTTGCAGAGAGTTTTGTTTTCATCTGGCTGCTATTTTTATCCATATTTTTTATGATATTTTGGCATGACAGAAACAACAACATACAATACAAACAATTTGAAATAAATAACCTGTGAACAACTAAATCAGCCGACCATATTTGGCATTTGACTTTGGGTAACTTTTTATAGAGTAATAAATGTACATAAAATAAATATATGTATATGTATGTATGTACATTAAAACACACAAGCACATTTTCGGAGGTTTTTTGTACTAGCGACTGATCGATCGACCATGCACCGTGGGATAAAAGGCTTTCGGAAAAGTACCAAAATTATTTAAAAGTCAACAAGACAAAACTATTTAATATTTAAATTTATTGATCCTTAAGAGAAATGGAACTGGCACATTGTATTCTAACACTTTCTGTTAAAGGGATCTGTGATTTTAACAAGGCGTTGACATATTTTTATTAATAAGTATTATATCTTTATATTTTTTGTTGACAAATAATAGTAAAGTTATACTATATATATTGTTAAACACCACTTTTGTGGGACATTTTAGCTTCAATTGTGAATAAGTACACATTTTAAGCTTTAATTTATTTGTGGTATCTAAGATACAATTTGACTGACCTTCGTAGAATAGTAGGTAGTGTACTAGACTCGTAGTGCGAAGGTCCCAGGTTCGAATCCTGCCGCAGAACTCTGGCAGTTTGCGCCTGATAATTAAAAGGGAGCGCACAACAAGCCTTCACTGGCTTAAGTGTATGTCGTATTACATGGGCTATCACACCCCTCCAATCAACCTAACCTAACCTACCTAAGATAAAATTTTATTGAGTGTGAGTTTTGAAAAACAAAAAAATTTAAGTCCAATATTTTTTTGTTCGCTATTTCGCTCTTAGGTTTTTGAGGCTTAGCCTCAAATTTTTAAATTGGATTGTATAGATCCTTAAAATTTAAAACAAGAGATCCTTTTTAAGGACATTTGAGATTAAAGGAAATCTTCTCGTATGATAGGTCTATACAGCAAAAGAAGCATTTCAATGATACCAATTTTATTTGAGTCCGATGACGCGTATCAAAGGGTGTCGTATGAAGGATTCAATATTACATTTTTCCACAAAAAAATGCTCTATATGTCCAAACTGAGAGGGCCATAAGTGATATCGCACTAGAATCATATAATGCGCAGACAAAAGCAGCGTATACACCAAATTTAGTAAAAATCTCAACTAAAAAAATTGATCTAGTCTTGAGTCGCAAAATAGGAATTATCCCTTAATAAAGATATTTTTGAAAAAAATATTCATCTGAATTGTCAAAGTCAGGATTCAAATATGAGCCAGACTAACAAATTTGCATATCTTAATTTTTATCGCTTAATAATTTTATCAGTAGTTAAGATATAAATCACTATGTGAATGGACCCACTGTGCATTATCTTGTATTATGACTAATTCAGTTCAAACTATTTTTTACCGTATTTAAACAGAAAATGTTGGCCACAAAACATTTGATTTCTCTCATTCTTGTAATACAGTTTGTAATTCTAGTTCGTTAAATGCTCGAAGCATCTATTTAATTACATATAAACAAAAATGATTTGTTTTTTAAATTCAATCATTTCAAAGCATTTATAAAATCATAATATTTTTATCAAAAAGAATTTTTTTAAGGTTTCATTATTATTTTTTTCTAATTTGTTTATATACTTTTATTTGGCCTACACTTTATAAACTTACACGTCTTATCAATAAAAATTTTAAAACTTTTATAACCAAATACAACATGAGCAATTAAATATTTTATGCCACAAAACCAAATGCTCTTGAAATTTGTTTTCAAAATTTTTATTAAAAAAAAAAACAAAGTTATTTGATGTTTTTAATAATAGTGTGAAAAAGCTTTTGATAAGTACTTTTTGGGAAAATATAAAAAGAGCAAAATTTCAAAATAATTATATACTTAAGCAAATCGCGAAATCTTTAAATGGAGCACTTCAGATGTTAAGGGAAAGTTTAGTAGATCAACTTTGATATTTACAAATAAAGACATTTGTTTGGATACAAATAATTAAAAATTTTATTGAATCTAAAAGTTGAATGTGGAATAGATATAAATTTGCTTTTAATTTTATATAAAAGTCTATTTTTAAAATTAAATATTTACAAAGTGTTGGATGGTGGGCGAAAAGTAAATATTGGAGAGGACTGCGAGTCCTGTCTGACTAGATGTCAAGTAATCAAAAGTCTAAGACATTCGTTTAATTGTTAATTGTAACAAATATTTTTTAATTAAAATTCTTGGACCAGTTTCATAAAGGGACCAGTTTTATAATTTTGTAAGAACTTTGTGATGTTTATGCGGATCTGTTGGTAAAATTTTCATAAAAACTCAACTAATCTGGTCCATAACCCAATTAGATATTTGCAAAAACTTTCAGTGGCGATCTTTTTTTGCCATAAAAATAAAAATATATTAAATAATTCTGGCAAAAAAACCGACTTCAATATAAAGAGCCAATTGAGCGGATTAGAAAATATGATCCATTTCCAGTTTATGTTTTACTCCCAGGAAAACGTTAAATATCTTCTTAAATACAAAATTTTTAAGAGAGTTCCGTAAAAGGCGGAGTTAAGTTACAATAATTATTTTGGGCCGACACTTTGTCCATCCGATTTCCACTTTGATTTTAGTAAAACCAAATTACAAGCCACACTTTTAAATAAAAAAAAATATTTCTTATTTGAATTTTATATCGGTCCATAAATGAGGGGGTTATGGGATAATCAATATTTCGATGCTAAAAAAATAATAATGGGACCAACCTGCTGGTCATGCCTTTCAAAAAGTTTTTTAATTGATGAAGTTACGCGTGTACACACGTTAAAAAAATAAAAATGTACACGAAGTGATAAAATGCTTCTTTTTTGAAGTCGAAAATTCACCAGAAAATTATCAGAGTGACAAAATTTATTACAGGAATTTAATTTCAAAAAAAAGTATACAAAATGTGTAAATTTTCTCTTGTTTCATTCAAAAACTTCCCATTCGAATAGAAACCAGCTAATTTTTAATAAAAATTTTGTCAACATAACTTCTTAAGAAGTTAAACAAAATGAATATGTTGTCCCTTAAGAATGACTAGAATTTTTTAACAGTGGGCATCTATACAAAATCGTAAACGAAAATTTCAGTGGTCAATGCGGCGTAATACTTCTTTCCTTTAAATTATTAATAGATAAAATAGATGCCACGAGAATCCCTTGTTTTCTGTCGCGTAAGTTATTCTCTATATGTCCCTGCTGTTCCACATATTTTAGGGAAAAAGGTAGAAAAAATTGTTTTTCATATTTTATCTTATTCTTCATGTCAATTTGGTTTCCCCTTTTCAGTTGTGTTATTTTGTCAAACATTTAGTGTCAATTTCCCAAATAAAAAATATAAATTAAATGAAATGGACAATATTCATTACATTCCAGCTGGTAATACACAACAATTAATACAAGACACTTTGCTACTGCTTGATATCGTTACACTATCGTCTAGCGATAACAAATCTAATATTTTATCATACTCGTTATGATCATCACTCATAGAATTATTAAAACTACCTGAAAGGTAATAGCAATTACTAAAATAAATGAAATATAACACTTGTAAGCCAAGGACGACAATAAAAACAAGCTACGAATATGTGCAAGACTCATAAATTTTGTTGCTAATTGGCCATAAATAGACCTTTATGTACTCAATTAGTAGAAAATATTATCGACTTTGCGGTCTCCGTCCCAGGAATTTCCCGCCGCCATCAAATTTGGTTTGTTTAGTTTTTGAAAATTTAACAAATTATTATAAAATTAACTGCAAAAAAGTCCAAAAAAGCTGCCGAATGTACATTCGACGTAGAATCGACGAGAACATTCAGAATTCGTTACAAAAAACCATGTTTGCGAGAAATTTTGGTACAATTCTTATAACTCTAGAGCGAACAATTTACGAAGTACGAGGTCTGTTCAATAGAAAAGGTAAATTGTGAAATTTTTCGGACTACGTGCATTCGATTAGCGATTTTTTTTATGTTGGCATACTTGTCTCGAGCATATGTTCTTAGTTTAGTTTGCTTGTGTTCGTAGATTTTCTGCTGCGGAAAAAAATGGATCAAAGAATTTGCATAAAATTTTGTGTAAAAAATGGAATTAAGTCCTCAAAAACACTTGAAATGTTGAGAGTAGCGTAAATGTTTACAAGTGGTACAAGCTTTTGAAAGAAGGTCGAGAAGATGTGACTGACGACGCTCGACCTAGAAGCTCCATCACATCAAAAACCAATGAAAATGTTGAGGAAATGAGGAAAATTGTTATGGAGAATCGTTGAATCACTATTAGAGAAATTCCAGAGGATGCCGGCAAAACCAAAAAGAGCACGCCAACTTCGATCAAATGTCAAGATTTTGCTCACTTTTTCATCGATTACCGTGATGTAGTGCATCATGAATTCTTGCCACATGAACGTACGGTGCTTGCGAGAAGCAATACGAAAAAAACCCCCGGAAACGGTAATACACCTGCTGACTCGTCATTGATTGTTCGTAGTTTGGCCAAAAAAAATACCGCTATAATACATCAGCCACCGTACTCTCCAGATTTGGCCCCTGCTCCCAGGAAGAAAGGGCGGCGTTTTGCGACGGCTGAGGAGATAAAAAACGAATCGCTGAGAGAGCTTGCACAATTGGAGCACTTGACTTTATTCGAGATAATTTGATTGTGGGTTTAATCGAATCAAACATATTTTCGAAAATTCCAGATTTTTCGAAAATAAATTGTTTTGCAAAATCTCTAAATATCGATTCATATTCATTCACATTACACATGAGCGAAACAAAGGTCTTTATAATGCTGAAAATTCTCTTCTGCTGGGTGTAATCACTCAAAAGTTATGAGAAATTTAGATGCAAACAAACACACACACATACATACACATATACAGACATACGAACAGAATAGCTTCATACGACTTTGAAACGCCGAGATCTGGCGAAAACTCGAAGTAAAATCGGTTACTTTTTTAATTTTCGATACAAGAGATATAAGACTCATGTACTATTTTAGGCTTCTTTTCTCGCAAGTTTACAGACACCCCATTTACAGGGTGCAAAAAAGCCTACGAAGCCGTATTTTTTAAGATCTTGCAAATTTACTTTAAAAAAAATTTACCACGTTATTCCAAAGCAAATAATAATAATAAGAAATTAAAACAATAAATAAAAGATGTGTAATGCAAAGATAAGGAAGTAAATTATAAATAGAATCAATGCGTAAAACAAACCCTGATAAACATTTAAAAAAAATCAATATAAAAATATGAACTTCCACAAACAACTAAAGTTTTCATTTAACGTTTTTAAAGGGTAGTAGAAAAAAGCAAGTCCAAGATTTGTTAATTTTAAAAATAAAACCATATTTAATATTTATAAATTTTGATTAGTAATAAATTTTGATTAAAATTTAAATCATATTACGAATGCAAATTTAAAACAGCAAATAGACTAATAAAGCGGCGGGGAGGAAAAGATGTAAAACCACAATTTGTAAATTTTATACATGAAATAGATTTGTTATTTATAGGTTTTCATTAGATATTAAAATCCAATTGAGAAGGCACGGTGGAGCCAATTGCAAGTTAGAGTTCAAAAAAAATTTTTTCATTCTAAATATTAAATCTGTTTCATTTCATTTTTTTTAATTAATTAACAAACACAAACTGCCAAGCTACTTGGCTTATCTGCAGATATACCCGGAGTCTGCGGCAGGAGTCGAACCTACGACCTTCGGACTACCAGTCTAATACACTAGCTACTAGCCTACGAAGGCAAAAGTGTAGAAACAGTTTCAAGAGATTTACACTGAAGAAAACATAGAGTGGAGCAAAATTGCCTTGCCACTTTTATAAATAGTCGTATTAAGAAATTGCATCAAAAATTGTTATGTATTTTCCTTTTCGTGGATTATATGAGTAGTTTTATAGGTATGATCTCCGTCGTATGGGTCCAAAGTACATCACCGAAACGTTAGATTACTTTGCCTGGCATTCGCTTATTTATTTTTATTGGTTTATTTTATATAATTATTATTGATTTAATTGTTTCACAGGAAAAATAGCATGTTGCAATAAGCGAAATTTATACACGTATTATGACCGTGCGAAATTTTACCCCGCTGAAAAAAGCCAATATATTTTTACAAAAAAATAAATGTTTTTAACCCACTGTGGGTTCAAATCAATCCAATTAGGAAGAACTCAGTTATAGTGACAATAATTATCTATTTTTATCCACAATCCCAAACGGATGTATACGTGTATGGACTTTCACCCAACACTATCACGCACTATTTCGATTCTACTATTTGAAGGGTGTGTTACTAGACGGCCAACTTGTTTAGCATCTTCAATCGTCTCAGTATCACTAAATTTTTCTGATTGTATTATTCATGAAATTCTATATGTCTTTAATCCAACATCTCTCTTTGGTGTCACTTTCAAAAGCTCTAATGTCGAGTCAATCACCAAAAGTTGTTTTTTAGTCTTATGCACTTTAAGGTCGTAATGTTTAATACACACTTAATGTGAGTGATACAAGGATAACGATTTCATTCTTAAGAAGTGACATTTTCATTAGTTCCAAAGTATGAATTTTCTTGACTTCTCAGCCAGTTGAAATATTTTCTCAACATATTGGAGGATTTCTTCAAATTCAATTTTTCAAGCATCCGTTATGGACGGTCCGAGTTTGCTTTTCTTCTAGATTGTTTTCCCTGGAAATGCAACACCTTTTTTAAGGCTTTTGTGCACCGGAAAGTGATTAAATATTAACCAATATATACCAGTTATCTGCGCAGGATGTCTTTGTGAAATATGTTTTTAATATAGGTTAGGTTAGGTTAGGTTGATTGGAGGGGTGTGATAGCCCATGTCATACGACATACACTTAAGCCAGTGAAGGCTTGTTGTGCGCTCCCTTTATTTATCAAACACAAACTGCCGGAGTTCTGCGGCAGGACCTTCGCACTACGAGTCTAGTACACTACCTACTAGTCTACGAAGGTCAGTCTGTTTTTAATATAATAGTCCTTAAAATAAATAATAATGTTATAACTATAAGAAATGTACGTGTATTATAAATAAAATTTTGAAAATTAATTTAAAAAATAATGAATCTATTGGAATTACAAAAGCACCTTCATACTGGCTAAATGAAGGTTTCTTCCTTTATTTATTTTTTTTTTCAGTGGCGGTCACTAACAGATTGACACAAACTTTTAAGCCTAATTAACATCATTATTTTAATTGAATGATTGTCAGAGGTTTTGAAATATTTATAACACTTAAAACAACAGCTTTACCTGATTCAAAATTTGTATACTCGTATTGTGATCTCCATTTGAAATCAACAGGGTTGGATAGATGGCTGGTGTTTGGCTGTTGATTAACCAGTGATTAGCAGCTCTGCTAGTCAATAGCTACAATGTAAAACACTATTAACAAACATTTGCATTGAACCTAAACTAAACTGCAATATAAATAACTTTTTCCTTTAAGTCAAGAGCCAGAAGGAATTCCTTTTAATAAACTGATTTTGGATTAAAAATAAACGTTAATGCCCTTTTGAAATCGATCGGTTGTTGTCAAAGTGCTGGCTCAGTTTCACATAAAAGTTGAATATTTTTGTATCATTTATATTCTTTGGGTCTGCCATAATTCTGTTTTTAAGTTTTTTTTTCATTGTTGCTGTTGTTGCTTAAGATTTTTCTTTTTGGGCATTTTAAGAACTGATTCTCAGAAGAACTTATACTTTTGATGTTTTGGCGTGTCAATAAATCATTGGAAAAAAATCTAGTGATTCCTTTCTGTATCTGTGTATATTGTGCCTTAAATTCTTAAATAATTTTTGTGATGATACTAGATTGATTATCAACAAACCCAAGACGCATACATTATTTGGACCTTGAAAATTAAAGTTTGTTTGGAAATTTTGTTTAAAAAATATGGGAAAGAGTCTTAGATTTTTTTTTTGTGGACGCTTTAGCTTTTCATCGTAATCGTAGGATTGCATTGGTTTTAGAAATTTACTTTTTGTTTGCAGTTCAGGTAGTCTGTATTGGTTTTTGCCCAGTTCGTCTTAATGGATCTGTTTATCTTCTCATATTTTTATTTATTTCTTTTGCTAATTTTTTAAGTATTTGTCTATCCAATGTCTCTTAATTTTTTTTATTCATTTATGTATTAAATAATTCTTTGTATTTGCCGATTAGAGTTCTAGGGAAGAGCAGCGTTGCCGTTTTGGTTATATATAAAATTTTTACTTTTTTCCTCCAATATGTGTATGTGTACATTATTATCGTTTTTGTTAGTTTTTTCTTTTTTGCAATAAAAACAGATCTGCATAAATTTATTTTTCAATTTTAGTTTTTTTAAGCTAAAACTTCCAGAACTCTTAGTTAAAGACTACAACAGTGACTTAAAATGGAGAGAAATAAAAGGTGGACTAATGATTTTAAAACCAAAAATAAACTCAAAAAAATATTTAAAATAATTCAATTATATATTAAATACTTAATAATTGAAATTTATTATTTCGGGAATCTCTCGAAACTAATTATTAAAACAATTAAGAGTTCTTAAAAAATGCATTGCTTGCTGTGGCTTTAGCTGTTCATATGCCAACTGTTCATTTGTCGCTAAACCAAATCGTCAGTGAACTTTAAGCAGTTTGAAAACATTAATTCTCGAATGTTTATACCATACGAATCAAATACAATATGAGAATTCAGTATTTTATATTAATCATACAATGAATCTTTCGAGAATACCCCCAAAATAATAAATTTAAATATTTAGTATTTAAAATAAAGATTTTATTTTTAATTTTTGTCATTAACGACCAATGAGCGTTTAATTGTATACATGTTGCCAGAAAAACAAATAGAGTCATGTTGAGTAAAATTGTTTGTTGTGTTATTTGTATATAAGAATTATAAGCCTACTATGATTATGTATTTTATTATGAAACTGGAATAATCATTCAAAACTTTCCTTAAATTACTTAAAACTTTATCTTCAAAATCGCATCTTACTAGAATTTTGGTCCCACAGTTTTATATAAAATTTAATGCATTTTTTCTCTTCGTTAAAAAGGCCATATCGTCCGCTTCCCTCTTTAAAAAATTCTCGGGGGTTGTAAGCCTCCCTTGAAAGATCTTTAGCTGTGCCCATGCCTCATCATTTATGTTGTTTGAGGTTTCGTTAATTATTCTATTTCGGATGAGCAAATGATTAGTTTACTACATCCTAGTCTAGTGATGGGGCTGCCATCTTAGCCATCAGACTGGCTGTACATATTCCACGTTTGTATAGCGAACCGCTTAATATAAGTACAGGCGTTCGCTTGCAGCCGCACCAATTAGGTAAACACACACTGCGATGTTTGAAGGCTCTCCGGTTTGAGAAGTACAAATTGAAAGGTGGGACTTTCTCTCCTTGCCGATGTTGCCAACAAGGCAAACATCCGCTGTCTGTGCGGGACTAATTATTTGTAAAAAAAAAAAACACTTATTCAATAACCGCAACATGTGACCCGTCCGGTTGGCTTCATCTCAGCACATGGCCTGCATAAATTAACACACAAGCCACAGTAGAAAAGAACAATTTGGAAACCTCATAAACCGAAAAATTTAATTGAATACGTAATTAATTATAGAACTTAAAAATTGCAGAGCGCATATGCGTCCACGATTTCCGGGGACCACTGCCAACTGTATATGCGTATATGAGTCCTTTATTTGGTAGTGAATGGATTGATTTATTTCTTTGCTTGTTAAGCTTCATATCTTTTCAGCTGGACTTTTCCATTTACTTTTGTTTGAATTTAGTCAAACAGTCATGTATAACCCTCCGTTTTCCCTCATAATAAATAAATTCATAGCAAACCGCCTCTGTTGGTATAGCAGTAAAACTATATATAAAACTTTATTATTTTATTTCGTATGTAAATACTTAGAAGGGTTCTAATCAATTTACATTTAACTGCTCTCAAATTTGGAATCGCTCAATTTTATCAATTTATATATTGATTCATGCGAATGTTAATTATATATTTATACTCCTGATTATTAACGTATCGAATAAATTAAACTCAAAACTGGTTTTCGTAGAACTGAGCAATGGAACGGGTTGCTTCTTCTTTAATTATTGTGTGTAGTTGCTTTGAATTCAGATTCTTATTGTTGCTGGGGCTGTTTATTAGTCAGTGTATTTGAGAATTGAAATCTCTAACGTATTTATTTATTTATTTATGTGGGCTTTTGGCAATGTATATATACATTTACACCCACTGCAATTCTTAAATAAAAAATTAAAAAAATTATAATAAAAAAACTAAAAGTTTCATTCATTCATATACATATAAATTTATTAACATTTGCCCACCCAGCAAACATACGGACAAAGATTTGGAATACAATTCTTTGTCAACTATGAAACTTAATTAAAAATAAATTTTGAAAACGGAAACCGAAGGTTTTTTTCAAATCTTTATATGCATTTATATTCCCCTTTAATTCAAAACTTAAAAATCTTCTACAGTGTTTCAATGGGAATGATTTACAAATGTGGATGATGAGTGAAGTAAATCTTTGCAAGATTCTTCGTATATGTATGTCATTCTAACATTTTGTATTATTGTTATGTACAATTAGAGTATTTGTTCCGTAAGTCCCTGGAAAAAGGATGCTCTAATGGCATCTAGATATTGAATATATAAAATTAGATTATAAAACCCTTACAAAAGCAAACTTCACCTCAAGCCTGATTGAATCTATGTAATTACTTCGCTTACTTCAAAATAGTAAAACTTTTAATTAAATCCATTCCATTACTCTAAAGAAGTTATGACATGCGACATATTTTTCAGCGTTCAATTTGAACTGCAATAATGAAATTTGGCTCATGTGTATTTTAATAATTTATTAATTAAGAGAATAGCAATATTAAATACACAGAAAGAAAAAGCGGAGGCCGAATCGTTACATACGTGAACGTGCAACTCATGGAGAAATAACTTTAAAAGGTGGCAGCACTCATGTTCACTCAAGTTCATGTTACTGAGTGCCTTGGTAGACTAGTAGCTAGTGTACTAGACTGGTAGTCCGAAGGTCGCAGGTTCGCCTCCTGCCGCAGACTCCGGGTATCTCTGCAGATAAGCCAAGTAGATTCAAAATTTTTGTTTGTTAATTAATTTAAAAAAAAAAACAATGTCTGTAGAAGAAAAATCACATTTTCACAAATCAATACGTGGGCTTTTAACGGCTACGTGAACTGAAAAGAAACAAAAAAAAACATAATCACCCATACATGAAGGTACTGCAGTACACAATAATTGGGATTATAACACTCGTTATCGTAAGACTTACGTGTGATATTTACGAACGGTCATCCTACTAAATTGCGTTATATTTTTGGAGTTTAAGAAAAAAAATTAGTTTTAGAAGTTACAGGTACGATGAACTTGTCTTTGGGCTTAAGCCAGAGCTCTAATAATGGAATTTTTCTTTTTACTAAATTCAATTAAATGCTGCCTTTAACTAACGCCAAATTATAATAATGGCTCTTACACAATTAATGTGGTTTGGTTTGCTGGGTAATTCAAAATAACACTAGATCTTAAATGATTAACAAATTCATATATAATTTTATTTTCATATCATTATCTTCAAAAAATTAAAGATAAAATTTTATTCACATTTCAAATGTTAGACTAATTGTTTGTTGGGTTTACACACATTTAGGTACTTGAATTTGTTAAAATTTTAAAGCATTCTGACACGCAAGCATGCGCGGTAATGATTTAAAAAAATACAGATTAATAATCTTTAAATTTCCTATATGTAAAAACATTTATGTACTTATGTATGTTTGAAATATGTTTTTCTATATACAGAAATTTTTTTCGTGCGTAAATTAAATAAAAGTTTAGTGGATTACCATCTCACCACCTGTCCACCTTTTTATTGGAAAGTGACCTGATCCAAGAGCATTCTTGGCCGTAATTGAAAAAATTAGTGTGAAGAATTTTCTTAAATACCGATGCCATAAACGCCGATACCTGGATTTCTAAAATCAATCGTTTTAATTTGCTAATTTTAAAGCCATAACCGGAAAACCCCTACTTCATATGAATAACACATATTGACATAGAAATTTAGCAAAGCCCAATCCAAGCGAAGACACATTCTTTCTTTCTTTCTAGAATATCTTTACACTTGCGTTAGTTAATTTGTCAGATTTTGCCGTTACGTTAATGTTCATTCTTTCCTGGAAATTATCCGGAAAAAAGACATTTTAAAATGTTGTCGCTGGCATACAAAAATATTGTTGTTGAAAGAAAAATTAAGCAGCAACATTTTTGCACATTTTTGTATGTATGAAATCAGTAAATTTTATTTTCAAGTGAATTGTTTATGTGAACTGCATTTGCATATTAAATGCAATTGCATAAAGGAATTAAAATAAATAAATTGTATAAATAATTTTATTTAATTAATTCTTAGTCTAGAGAAATATTTTTCTTTCAAAGTCTGAACAACACCCACCCTACAACGGTGATCAGTAGCGATCATGCCACACGTACCATCGCTTTCCATCATCCTCAATTTTCTCTCGATAGAAATATGACAAAAAAATGAAGGCGAGAGACACTACAGTAAAAGAAAAGTGGAAATGACATTTCCATTGGTTGTTAGGAAGATTACAAATAATGAAATTTTTTGATCCGGCTCGATTTTAAACACTGGATTTTTTTCAATTTAAGCAAATATTCTTTTAAAATATTTTTATTAAATAGAATAGTTTCCGATAATCCGTCATTATCTGTGTCTGCTTTGTACTGCTAAAAGTTTCGATTGAAAGCAAATTCAATCAATGATATAAATAATTAGATTGGGAAATATTCCACTCCTGTAAAGCCTTTGTAAGTCTATTATAGTTCTTGAAAGCACTTTTTGTTAAGAAACCATTATTTATTGATTTGAATTTTTTTTTATTATTAAGTTTGGTAATTTTTTCATAATACCAACACCGTTTGTAGTTTTAGTTGAACGTTTAGTAGTTCAATGAGGAATTATTTCATTTGCAAGTCGTATTTATTTGATATATTGAATAAAATTTTAGATTCGATAGTCGTCAGAAAAATTTCTTTTTTAAAATATTGGAAATAATTCTAACTTGCACCACTTCAGAATTAAAATCTTTTTATATAAACTGCTTCCTTGGCAGCAATTTTTCACTGATATATGCAAACCGCCGCACTGTGTCACATGTTTTGAGAAGGCGACCTTTTATTATTATTTTATTTTTATGGTCAACAATTTTAAGGTTAAATTATCCATTTGCAAATAAATTCTGGTGAATTTCGAAAACCAAGCAAAGGCCACTCTATATCATACCGAACGGTGTGAGCCTAAATCGACTATCTATCCAGTATTTTTTTGCTAAATTCAAAAATTTCCTAAAATTTTTGCGCCTTTTTTAGCGCGCCCAACAACTGACATCGTTCTCATAATATCGATGACAATGGACGATCTAGCAGAAAAGATCCATCATACAAGCACGTCGTCCCTTTTCGACACAAGTCAGCGTATCTTGCGTCGTAGAGTCCACAATTGTAAAACAATTTCACCCAAGGACATGGTTGAAATTTCGAACTTGAATTGACAATGGACGATCAACCAGAAAATCTCCATTATACAAGCACGTCGTCCCTTTTCGACACAAGTCAGCGTATCTTGCGTCGTTAAGTCCTCAACTGTAAAACAATTTCACCCAAGAACATGTTTGAATTTTCGAACTTGAATTAAATATCAATATCACAGACTTATCCAACTACATACAATTATTTTTCTCCTCATGCGTGCATGCTTTTCTTGCAATTTCGAAGTAAACTTCGAATTTTTAAATGAAAAATTATTCAAATTTGAAAAAATCGAATTAAACACATTCATATGAAACCATGAAAAATATATTCTAAAATATTTGTTCTATTTTTTACAATTTTAATTAATAAACTTTATTTGTTAGTAAAGCTTATCAAGCTTTTAGTTGAGTTTATTCCGATATCTTGATATCTATAGAGTATCATCTTTTGGGAGCTAAAATATATTCGAAATTATGAAACTAGTTTCAAATATAAAGGCCTAATTTGTCAAAATATTTTTTTTTTGCAAAAAAATTTTAGTTTTAATTTTCTTTTTCTAAACGTTAAAATTAATTTCAAAAATAACACTGTGTGTAATTTTTTAAGTCGTGGCAAAATAACCATATACGGACACCACTACGTGATAAAAGACTAAAAAAAAGACCCGTGTCTCCCAATTTTTCCCAAAGTCATGCACTTTTTTTATGGGCCGCCAAAGATTTGGGGCCTCGGTATCATTTTCGCAAAAAAGTGATCATTTTCTCGGGCTCATATCTTGCAAACCGTTCCGAATTTCGATTTACTCTCTGAGGCAAACTTATAGCTCTTGTCATAAAGAACAAAAATTGCGAACATATAAAATCAAAAAAACTTCTCCTTCCAGATAAAAATCGCAAACAACTTAAAAAAATTCGATTTTTTAACGGTAGCATGTTAACAACATTTTTGACAGCTTTGTTAATGTTAACATGCTAATGTTAACATGCTAATGTTAAAAAATCGAATTTTTTTAAGTTTTTTGCGATTTTTATCTGGAAGGAGAAGTTTTTTGATTTTATATGTTCGCAATTTTTGTTCTTTATGACAAGAGCTACAATTTTGCCTCAGAGAGTAAATCGAAATTCGGAACGGTTTGCAAGATATGAGCCCGAGAAAATGATCACTTTTTTGCGAAAATGATACCGAGGCCCCAAATCTTTGGCGGCCCATAAAAAAAAGTGCATCACTTTGAGAAAAATTGGGAGACACGGGTCTTTTTTTTAGTCTTTTATCACGTAGTGGTGTCCGTATATGGTTTTTTTTCGTGTTGCACTGTGTAATACAAAATGTCCCTGTAATAGAAAGCTATTCCCATATCAGATATAGGTTAGGTTAGGTTAGGTTGATTGGAGAGTTGTGATAGCCCATGTCATACGACATACACTTAAGCTAGTGAAGGCTTGTTGTGCTCTCCATTTAATTATCAGACACAAACTGCCAGAGTTCTGCGGCAGAATTCGAACCTGAGCCCTTCGCACTACGAGTCTAGTTCACTACCTACTAGTCTACGAAGGTCATTTTTATCAGACATAACTAACTTAGTACTTTTTTGCTACAAATGCATTGTTAACAATGGACGTGTATGCACACACGTGTGTTTATTTTGTGCACTTTGTGTCCCACTTCCGAAAGGAGGAAGAAAATAGGCAATAGACAAAAAATATATATTCCTATGAGAAATTTGCAACAAAAAAGTTTTGAATATAATTTCGAATTTGATTACAATAATAATATTATTTATACTAATGCTATCGATTCCAGAGCCAGTTGTTCCATGAAGAATTTAGGTCTTTAATTTTAGTTTATAGAAAAAATTTGGTCTTGCTCCACCAATAAAATATTTTCGACTCTTAGTGATTTTTGCCTTAAATATTTTTACTTAAATATTTCTGACTTCTCTAATGATTCTTGCAAGAATTATTTTTATTTAAATTCCTTCCAACCTTCGTCATCCGTTTAATAAATTATTGTAATTTTTTTTTTTTTTAATTTCAAGGACAAGTTTAGAATTATTTTTCTAAACTGCATCTTCACTTCTAGATGGGCCTTCGTATAGACATTAATTCTATATATTTTTATTTTTAATAACATGTCACCCTATTTGGCAACATTTTTTAATTAATATTGTGCATTAATATTTTTAAAAGTGTTTGTTTCCCTTTTTTTACACCAACATGAATTCAATTATTTGCTAAATTCTTATAATTGAATATTTTGCTCTTTTCTGCACTCTGCACATTTTGCCTACTGTTTTATTTTGATTCATTTAATTAAATTGTAGATACAACAAATTAATTGTATATAATTTTCTTTAATTTATTTTATTTTTTGTTTTGTTTTTTTTTTCGTTTCAGTAAGTCATTCGTTTAGCGATGAATCTTGGCGATAATATTTACTAAGGTTGTTATTGTTGTTGTTGGTTTTTTTCTAACAAATACAAAAACATTCTGATTTAATTAAATGCACAAGGGAAATCTGCATGTACATTAAGGTGTAAGTAATTGAAAGAAGGTGTATACAGATGATAAGAATATACACCTGTAACTTTTTTAACAGCGCAATGGGAACATGAACTGAAACCAGTGATGAATTTTTTAAATTAATAATTTATATATTATTTTTTTTTTTGCAAAATGCATTGAAAAAATGTTTGTTGTGGCTTTAGCTCTTCATATGCCGACATTTCATTGGTTGCTAAAACCAAATCGTCAGTGAAGTTTAAGCAGTTTGATAACATTCAACCTCGTATGTTTATGCCACATAAAACAAATACAATATGAGAATTTCAATATTGTTTGTATAAAAACATTCTAAGCCTACTATGATTATGTATTTGTTGTAATTCATATGCATATGAAGAGCTAAAGCCACAACAAACATTTTTTCAATACATTTTGCAAAAAAACTAATTGTTTCTAACGATTGGTCGGGATATTCTCCCGAATAATAAATTTCAATATTAAGTATTATTTTTTTTTTCCTTGAATTTATTGTTCTCTCTTCTCCATTTATAGTCAAGTATAAATATAACTTTTTAAATATTTTTCATTTCATAAATAAGCTTTAGGTCTTTTTATAAAAAAGTAAATTTATTTTATTTCAATATTTCGACAACTCTTTGAAAAAAAGTAAAACTTTTTTACTTTCATTTGATTTGTTTAAAAAAATTATATTTGTTTATGTAAAAACAATTTTCAAATTTTTTCATTTGTTATTGTCACATTTATTTAAAAAAAAAATTGTTCCTGAAGAAGACGCCCAAAGAGGCATAGTTGAAATAAAATAAATTTTGTTTTTTATAAAAAGACCTCGTTATGAAATAAAAGAAAAAAATAGTGCTAATTAATTGATAACTATTTTAAGCCGGTATTGTACCATAAAATTAAATTATTTGACCAAAGAAATGTGGCTTATGAACGGCCAAAGCCACAACAAACATTTGTGAAAAGTTAATTGTTCCAATATTGTTTTTTAGATACAAATAAAACAAATATTTTTCTAATTTTGCCAAATAAATTCAATCATTGCTACCCAAATGGCTTCAAAATGCACACATGTTGCAACAACAAATAAAAAAGATTCAATCGAATATAAATTGTTTGTTGTGTTTGTTTATATGGAAGCATTCTAAGGCGACAATGATTAAGTATTTTGTATTATTTACATACGGTAGAGAATTCTCATATTGTTTTTGACTGTTTTGACATAAACATATGAGATTGAATATTGTCAAACTATTTAAAGTTCACTGACGACTTAGTTTAGCGACCAAAAATATGTTGGCATATGAACATTTAATGCCACAACAATTAAATGTGAAAAGAACATGTTTAATGTTTTAAAATTCTTTGAACTCTTCTGCCAATTTCAAAATGTATTAATTTATTAAAGTATTTATGTTTTTGTTAAAGTTTTCAAATATTTTACCATGTTATAAACTTTTTTTGCAATCAATATAAGGCTATTGTTAAGCTTAAAGTCCATAACATTTGAATAAGAAAGATAAGAACAATCAGATTGGAGTTGCTGGGAGTATAGGAGTTTTCTGTTCCATTACGCACATTAGTGGCACAAGTATCTTGCGAATTGGGTAGATTTTGTAAATGAATCTTAATCAAATTATAGCGGAAATCAGTACAAAAAAAGAGCTTCCCAAAAAGTCATAAAAATGTTGTTACGAATTTGAATAATTTTCAATAATTTTACAAAGGTCAATAACTGCAGTATGTTCTCTTTTTTGATTCCCATTTACCGATTTGGAATTTATATTTATTATGTGGAGAAAAGTAATTTTTTAGTGATTATTTTTTATAGAAATTAATTTTTACTAAATTATTTGCCTCCCACAATAAGCGTTACATCTGTAAGGCGTACAAATTCGCCAGTAGTCACGATACCTTTTGTCTAATGTGAAGGTAATTTTATAATTTTTTAAGAAATAAATATCTCTTTTTTAATGGAAGTACTTCCAAATCGATTTTCAGAAATTTGTAGAAGTCATTCCAATTGACAAAATTAAAATGTTGTCAATGAAATTCTAGGAATTCAATAACCGTAATAAAAATGTCAAATCTTTGAGAAAAACTTCCATTTTGTTTCACTGGGAGGTTAATATTATAAATGGTTGCCTTCAATTTTAGTTCAAAACGTTTCCCTACTTTAGTTGAATTTTCCTGGAATTAAAAACAATGATTTTAAAATGTATTTCTTATCTCATGACTTTCGAGATTTAAAAAAATTACTAAAAATTAAAAACTTAAAACTGAATGGTTAAGTTTTGCTGTTTCCAAAAAATATTTTGGCTTAAATTTTGTATATGTTGATACTTTTATTGAAAATATATGATATCACTGGATATTGGTGGTTCCTTTTTTATCACCGATTAAGTTTGAAAAAAATTCATTTTAGAATTTCTTATAATAAAAACATTATTCCCGCGATGTATTCCTCCTCCATTGAAAAAGTTCATTATTTTCACAAAAAATTTGCGAAATTCATGAAGTAGAATTTGAGAAAAATTTTGTGAATTCGACTAAAAGTCTTTAAAGTTTAAAGAAATTCTGATAAAGTTTTGTAATAGTTATAGATTCAAAACACTAGAATTTAGAAAAATTTATTAAATTTGCTCACATGATCGTTATTTAAAAAATTGCGGAAAATTTGGAGAAAAGAAAATACAACAAATTAACACACTAAAAAAATTCGATAGAAGTTTTTCTAAAAAAAATTACGTAAAATTTAAAAAAGAAATAAAAAAAATTTTTTATTGGCGTTGGGTAAATATTTTCCAAAAAAATTACTGGTGCACACCACAAACATTTTGCTTTAAAATTGAGTATATTTTTCTAAATTTTAACTAATTATTTCTTTGAGTGTAATTTAAAACAACAGTGGGATACAAATCCATACTATTTTGTATTTTAAAGCGTTATACGAGGCATTTGTTTCATAACGTGTTTGTTTTTGTGTAACTGACGTGTTAATAAATCAGTTTTAATTTTATTTTTCATATTTCATACTACAGGTTGTGGCATTTCCGTTTGCTTTCGATACTGAAATTTTATTTAAGAACTAAAAAAGATTAACAAAAACATATTTTTAGCTTAAGGAAAAGTTATTGATTATTTTAACTAAATTAAGTTGAAGCAAAATTAGTTAAAAAGAATGAAGAATAAATTGAAGCTGTAGATTAATTGATGACGTTTTCATTTTATTAAGGATGAATACGAGGGCAGGTCAATAAGTACGTGACTTTTTTAATTTCCTTCCTCTTAACTGAAAGGGACACAATGATCGTGTTAGGAAAAATATGCCAGTTGACTCCTGTCAAAATCTTAACTAGTTGTGTCATTTAGTATGTGTTTGACACCCGTTGATAGCAGAGTGCCCCGTGATTTGAATAGAAAATGGAATGCTAATTAACAATTATTTTTTGCGAAAAAACCATCACTCAAACCAAGGCGAAGATTGATAAATACTATGGGAATTCTGCATCATCAATTTCAATGCTAAAAATTGGTTTTCTGAATTTCGTTGTGGCCGTACGGAAGATGCCGAACGTTCTATACGCTTAGTTTAAGCTAGATACCCGAAACAATTGAACAAATTCACGACATGGTGTTGGCCGATCGGAAATTGAAAACTCGAGAGATGGGCGTATCACATGGCTCAGGTGTTTAAATTTTAAACGATTATTTAGGTATGAGAAAATTTTCCGGAAAATGAAACGTGGATATACAAAAACACACCAGAGACTAAACAGCATTCAAACAGTGCGATTCTCGGGGCAAATCAGCGCCAGATGAAGCCAAGTTGGATTTTTTAGGCAATAAAGCCATGGCGATCGTTATTTGAAATACACGCGGTATAATTCACTACAGCGACTACTTTCAGGAGGGTAAGATAGCCAGTGGTGAATATTATGCCAACTTATTTGGTCGAATTAATAAGGATTTGAAAAAAAATCTACTGCATTTGGCCAAGGAAACAGTTCCTTTCCATCAGGACAATGCAAGGGTGCACCCATGTGCAGTTCCTATGGTAAAATTACACGAATTATGGCACAAACTGCTTCCTCATCTGCTCTATTTAGCGGACTTATCCCTGAGTGGCTGTTTCGGCTTAGCCGAACGAGATTTGCCTCCAACGACGAAATCATCTCACAAACAAAAACCCTTTTTGATGACCTCGACAATTTTTATTGTTTGGAAAGGATTAAAGAAACTTTGGACAAACTGTATAGAGCACAAAGGAGACAATGTGGAAAAATAAAATAATGACTTTTTATCCAAAAACTTGTGTTTTATTCAAAAAATCACGGACCTATTGATCTGTTTTCTTATATAAAAAGAAAATTTTGTGAGAAATGCGTGAGGATGTTACAAAATGGGTGCGTGAGGGTGTTACAAAATTAAAACAAATTTTTTCTAAAACTAACATATTAAGTTATAGCGTTCTTGCACCGAATGAGCCATTTGTAGTTTTTCTTTTTAATATATAATTATGTAAGGAAATTGGCAGTAATAATTCGATTTATTAATAAATATGAATAAAAATGAATTTTTTTCACAGCGATATTTTGCGGCAAGACAAAACGAATTTGTATGAAAAAGCTGTGCCGCCATTTGTTGTGTTCGTTCATTTAAAGATTTTTAAAAGTTTCCCTTCATTTTTACGCTTCCTTTCTATGTGGTAACTCTAATTAGCATTTGTAATAAGGAAAAAGTTATTCATTACTCGTACAAATAACAAACGTTTGGCGTCGTATAACTTACAAGCCAACCTCATTCACAATAAATTTCAAATAAATTATGAAAAATTATTGATGACAGCTGCCAAAAATTATTATTAATGAAAAATTATTACAACCACAATAAGAAATTCTAATATCGCAATTATATAATAAACATGTTAAAAAAAAGCAATGTACGATCAATATTGTCTTTTGTGAGTTTGATGTTAATGATCATTACAATAGTCGTTATTGATCATTTATGAAGTTGATATGGAAACATATATAGTATATACATTAATACATACACACAAGTATGTACATATGTGTACATGTAGATGTAAGTATCATTGGAGAGTAGCATTTGAAAAAAGTCATTTGTAACAATAACAACTCAATCGTTATTCAAACGATCAAGAGATAATAATAATAATATGTTCAATAGATATGTCAATAGCATTAAAACAAACAACAACAACAAAAATTCATCCACTATACATCCAATTACCACATACATACATCCATACATACACGAGTATATATTCCCTATTAAATATTAAGACATTTTGCAATAATTAATTTTCAGCGTTATTGCGCAGGGAGAGGGCAACTCATTTAGAAACAATAAAATATGCATTATAATCAAATAAAGTTGTTTTTTTTTTATTTTTATTTTTGTTGACAAAAAAACCTTGTGGCATGACGTTTGTTTGTTGTTGCTTCGTAACCAGTCCATCCGTCCACTTACGCTGCTTCTCACTTTAAATACCCGTACGAGTTTGTGCATAATAAATGGATGGATAATAATGAATTTATCGTCTCAACATCTACCTACTAATTTGTATAAGAAATTTTAATTAAATATTCCCATATTTATATTTTTATACTTCAAACTAAATAGTTTGCGCGATTTTTAGAAATGACGTAAATTACTATTGAACAAATAAACATGCCTTTACGAGTTGCTGTGTATTCAGGAGTTGTTTCTTGCGGCCGGTTTAGGAAACAGGATAATATTCTTCAAACAAATTATTAATTGTATATTCATAAATTTAAAATTTAATAATTCCCGTTTCCAAAGGGTCTCTCATTAAGCGATTTTTATCTTTAAATTTAAATTAAAAAAACGTATTTAATAAGTCATTGAAATTTTTATTAATTTTCACGGCCTATCAACACCATTATGTGTGGCATATAATATTGTGCAAGTATGCGCTACGTCTTCGCTGTGTGGTGCCCATATGAAATGTAGAATGTTCCATGACTCTGGCGCATAAATCAGGCTAAATTTGATCGATGGCATGGCTTATCTTGGCCGCTTTGAATTGTGACTTTTTTGCATACATCTACGACTTAAAATAAATCCCTTTAAGAGAAAGTCTAACGGTGGTCAAATCGCACAATCTCGGTGGCCAGTTCATATTACCTTTACTTGAGATTACTATGCCCTCAAATCTCTCGTACAGAATATTCAGTATGGAATGATCCGTGTGGCACGCAACACCATGCGGTTGAAACCACATATTGTTGGTGTCCATATCATCCAATTCAGACCAAAAATATTTGGTAATTATCAACCTATAGAGCTCATCGTTTAAGATGATGGCCAACATCGTTCTCAAAGAAATATGGACCTTTGACACCGCCAACCCAAAATCCACACTGGACATTGACCTTTTCGGTATGTACTGGACGCCCTTGGATCTCATATGAAGTGGTATCGTCCCAAATTTGATAAGTTTTCTTCTAGAAATGAGTCTCGTTAATAAATGGACGAAGCTCGCGGATTCTTATCCAAATAGAACACCCAGTTTAATAAAACAATTTTGTCATTTGAACGTGTTGTTGAATACTGCATCATCCTTCCATGGTGGTTTGGCTAAACAGCCTTAATAAATGGCGGCCAATTCAATAGATTTCGCTTTAAAGATATGGCCGCTATCAACTGTCATAGTTTGGAAGCCCCTATTGGAATAACCGATATTTTCAGATATATGCAGTATATTTCGCAGAGATCGTTACAGGACTGTTGCAACCAAGCACAGTGTTAGAGAGCATAATATGGTCTACACAATCATTCCATAATGGAAAAATAAATGCATATCATTATTTCAATCAATTCTACTGCACTTTTCCCATTTTCTTTAACGGCTGATGTCTTGATGTCTTTTACAAACTCCACGTTGTCAAAGTCACTATTATGGATAATAATAATTTACAAAATTTTTTCTCTGCAACTGCAAATTAGATCATTATAAAATGCAAAAATCTTTGGTAACTTCAATTAGTGCGTAAACGCTGGCTTTCAAGTGCTAATTAAGCTTTGAACATCTCTTAGGCATTTTATTGCTTTTTGCAATCTAATAAATAATTTTTCTCTGTGTACTATTCGTGAATTCTTCTAAAATCTCTTACTCGTACCTTTTGCCCACAAAATGCATCATCATTTCAAACACGTCCGCGGATATCCGTGTATAGTTGTTGCTGTTGCACACATACACAAATGGTTTGTTGCACTTGCTGAAGTATTTATAATAATTTTTTTAACATCACAATTAATGAGTTCTTAATAGTTGTTAGTATTTCAATATTTATTACTAAGGGCCAGTGTTACAAGTTTTATTGGACATAAGCGCCTTATTAAATTATTAGATGTCCAATTAAGAAGTTGTGTTGGGAATACGTTGCAATTTCTACGACAGTTTGTGTTTAATTTGCTTTTTTAGCTGCATTTAAATAAACTTACGCTGATTAAGAAAATATGCAAATTAATGTCTTCAAAAGTTTTGAAATTCCTGTGGCAATATTTTTTGTTGGGCCATTAAAGTTGTTTTGAAATTTTCCAAAAAAAAAGTATTCAAAGCGTTATTACCAATTTCTTTTTAAAATTACTATGATTTACCTATAAAATTTTTCTCGAAAAGCTTTTCCATAATGTAAGTTTGATAACTATTTCAAAGTCATGTAGTATTTGTGATGACATTGTTCATCATAAAAATTAAATTTATTTAATTTATGACGTGTGACGTATGCATGAACTTACGAATATGCGTGTATGTGGGCGGGTGTAGACATTTAAATGCTTTTTTATTGGCGTCATATGCTAAAAGCTTTGAGATAACATTTGTCTCACCTTTGACAATATTATGATCATATTACATGTTTATTTCAATAATGTGTTTCTCTCATTGTGCGACCTTCGGACTACTAGTGTAATACACCAGCTACTAGTGTACAAAGGCAACTTGTTAAAATTTTGACAGATGCCTCTTGAGAAGAGCAGTGTTGACCTTTCAATCAAGTCGGGAAATATGCAGTCACGAAATTGTTCAGCCACCCTCGTATCTATTTATAGATTTCACTTATTTTTTACTAATTCTTTTTTATCGGTTATTCAAATAATAATAGGTAATTATTTTTACCTAAACCGTAAAGTTGGTGCGTTATAAGTGTAAAAATTTACAAACTTTATTTGTATTGCGTCCTTTAAAAATAGTTCTTTATGAGCGAAAATTGTTTATATTTTTAGTTCATTATAACCATAATGATTTCTACGATATATTTATACAAAACTCTTAGGACCGTAAAATTTTTTCGCTATACTTGATAATTCGTTTTAACTGGTGTAAGTTATACACGAACTCCACTGTATATAAAAAAGTTAACGAGTTTCCCTGATGATACCACACAAAAGAATGGGAAAATACGACAAATTATAATTTAATAAATCAGATGATTGGCTCAGGACTATGCAATAATTGATGCAAGTATTTAAGGACTCCTTTAAAACAATTAATATAATATACATTTTTTGAATATTTCACAACTGTTGTCCAAGTACTATTAATTTATAATTTTTTTTTTTTAATACATATTTATAAATTCCAATTTGACTGTAACAGTTGGGAATGTAATAAAAAATTAATTTTGAAATCATCACAATCATTTGCATTTGAAATCACGCCCTTGTCAATTCTTATGAAATATAATCAGCAACAACAAAATTTGCACTATGGGCTCTGAGCTAAAATTAAAAACACTTGTCGAATATTAATCGTGGCTTATGTTTGAAATGGAATTTCCTATTAAAAGAATTTTTTTTTTTTAATAAAAATCAATTATATCACCTTCTATTTACTCGAGTACAAATGTGATTTAACACTTTTAAAAAGAAAAAACAAATAACGTTTATATTTCCAAACATTTTGAGAAAATTTCAAAAATTGTACGGTTATTTATCTAAATATTTTTGTAAAATTTTAACATGGACATGTGAAGACAAATTTGTGAAGAAAAAAATATTCACGTACAATTGACGTATTGCACACACGCAGAGAACATTAAGCATAAGTTTGAATGCACAGGTGCCCTACATTAGCCACAAAATAATTAAATTGTTGCTTCGACTGGCAGCTGAAAATATTAATATTGTTGCGAAATTAGATTTTTGCTTCCAGCTTCACGTTTCATAAAGATGGTATTCAATGAAACGCAAAATTATCCGCAAACGACAATCACAAATCAACTGAGACTGTTCAAGACCTCTTTACAAAAGTCTATTTATCTCTACAATAAAAATCATCCATTATCTCGTGAAACTTTCAAACTATATAAACGAAAAATTTCGTTTATGTTGTTTCATATGGAGTTTGACAATGTCACTTTAGCGCACATGTGGTTGCATTAGCCATACCAAATGGACATTAAGATTATTTCTCTCAACTAGAATTTCAGACTATCAGAAAACTACTCGTCAAATGAAAAAAATCAAAACGTTTCGATTCACATCAATAATTGCCGACAATGCGCATGTGTGGCCGGAAAAGTACGGACTACAGGCACATACCTTTAAGCGTTGATGTGCTTATTTGATCTTCTCCATCACCTATAAACGTGAGCTGCAAATTAAGGCAACCACATTTATGCTTTTTCAAAGAGGTAAAAAGTAACTTAGTGTTTCTTAAAAAGCGCAAATTTCCTAGGAAAGGGCTCACGATCATATAAGAAACTTAATTTTGTTATACTTTTTTTCCGAAAGGAAAACTACGTCCGATTTTATAGGACTAATAATCTTATTTCTTGCTCGTAAGCATAACGGGAGCAAACTTTTTATAATAATACTTGAAATTTCTCATTCCCAATGATTTGCTGACATTGAATGATCAAATAGTTCATGTGTAAATATATTGTACCGATCTTAAAATTCGACACAACCACCATACCAAATGTAAATGTTTGCTTTCAGTCTAATTTTTTTGTAAACATGATTTGACTGATAAGTTTTTACTGAACAAACATTTTCTTAAAACAACATAAGCTTTAACAACCAGCTTGAGCAGAAGTCACACAGACTTATAAATTATTTTCTAAAATTTTTGTAAACAAAACTCTTTTTTTTATCAGCATAAAAGAGGGAGTGATTTGGCGTACGTTTCAATGAAAAAGCGTGAGAAACGGACAAAAACGCATTTTGGCTTTAAGTGTTTTTTTTTTATGTTTAAATTTGACAACGCCAGACACAATTTCAATTCGTATCAAATATTTATGGGCAATTGTGCTTTCAAACGCATAAAAATATGTTTGAATGACCTTCATTCAATAACGTGCGAAAGTATACGAGTATGACTTAAAAAAATATAAATAATTTATTTGGCCAAATCTTGACGAGGTAAATAGTTAAACTTATTTATCAAAATTTTATTTTAAAAATATGGACTTCAAAATCTAAAACAAAAACCTAAATTGTTTAAAACCGTCGGAAAATTTCAAACAAAGTTAATTTTAAGGCTCTTGAAAAATTAATACAGCCAAGACCCAGTTTACACTCGGCTTGTGCACTATGGCCAGTCGAGGCAAAATATTCTTTCCGAGCAGCCAGCATCGCCGGATAGCGAGTGTCAATAGCGGTTGCATTGCCTTTTTTTCCAGTGGCGCATTCATAAAGGAAGTTTGTAAAACAAATTATTTTAAAAAAGTTTTATTTTGCTGAAACTCTCACCATAACCTTTATATATGGATTTATAAAAATCGTAGATATTTTGAAAAAGTTTTGCCGGCCCATCCAGCTGTTCCTTGCCGTCCCCAAATGATCATAAATTTTTCAAAAGTTAAATTTTTTCATTTTAAAGAAAACTTTAAGTGAAATATCGTCATAGATCTTCATTTGGAGCCTGGTAGAGGGGAGGGAAAATATATAGACCTGTATCGGTTTTTTGAAAGCTCATGTCTGGGAGTATATTACGTATCAAAATTTTCATACATTTCAAGAAAATTTTGTTTGAAATTTCGTATCGAAATTCGCTTCCAGGCTTTTATTTTTGGAGACGTTATGGTTCCCTCCCAGTCTTTCTTCAATACGTTGTTATAGAACATTTCTATGGAATGCTTCAATCCAATAACACATTTCAGCCCTACAAACCATTGATGTATAAGTATTTTTCCCCTTCCATTAAAAAGGACAAAAAACTCTCTTTTAAATATTAACATAGCGGGCAAACATGTTAAACAAAATATTATTAATAACATTCTAATTAACAAATTGTATCACATTTTACCCTTAAACACTAACAAGCAAGAATCTGATCGCAAAGTTATTAGAAGAGCAGTGAAATTTCTAAGCACTCAGACACCAATAGAAGCAGTACTTAGGTTCCTATAATATGGGTCCCCAAAAAAAGGGCATTCCAAAGTTTCACAACCATTTATTTCTTATTCGATAAGCAAAATTGTCACATATGGCGCTCGGATAACCCAGAGGTGATTGTAGAAAAGCCATTGCATCCAAAAAAAAGTGACGCAGTGGTGCGTATTATGGTATGGAGATATCACTGGGCAGTATTTGTTCGAAAACGATGCTGGAAGAACCACTACCATCAATTGAGAGCGTCATGGCCGTATGATAACCTATTTCATTGGCCTGCAATTCAAGATTATGAACTGGACGATAAGTGGTTTCAACAAAACGGTGCCACAACCAAACAACGCAAGCGATTTTGACTCTATTGCGTGAGAAGTTTCCAGAACGCGTAATTTTACGTTTTGGCGATGTCAATTGGGTACTAAAATCATGCTATTTGACGCCGTTAGACCTTGTCTACGCGGATAATCGCCCTACGTTGGAGCATTTGAAAACCAACATACGTGTACGTCAAGTTATTTCGAAATGTGCGAAAAAGTAATCGAAAGCTACTGCGTCCACTTAAGTGACATTGTATTTTGCACGTGCAAAAAGACTGATTCTTCATTATGTTTGATAATTGAGTATTTCAAAATATTTAAATTTTTGTATTCTATGGCAAAAACTACACTAGACATTTACTCAATTTCCGTTGCTTATTAGGACGCACCAATTTCGGCACTGTCAAAAAACCTTTAAAAATTACTTCATTTCAATTTAAAACAAATGACATAACGAAAAACATAAACTTAAATTGTCTAAGACCATAAAATCATTAAAACGATCATTCAAATAATGAAGACAAGCAGAAATCGTCTGCTTATAATAAACAATCGTATAAATGAATATTTAACAATTTAAGAATATTAAATTACACGATTAACAGTCTTATAAAATCGGAGAAAACCATTAATGAAATTAAATAGTGTACCGGAAGAGGCAATTCAAAATGCAAAACGCACTTGACTTATTTGAAGTGCGTGCACACAAAAGTCATAACTTCTACACCCGATTTAATAAGCAACAGTAATAGCAACAGCAACAGCAACATCAACTGCAGCAGTCAACAGCCAACAGACACAAAAGCCAGCGTCATAAATTGATTTTAAAAAAATTGAATTCCAAACCAAGAAGTGCCATCCAAACCAAACAAATGAACATAGAAAAGCGTAATGGCAAAGAGGAATGGAAAAAGCTTCCCTTTCAGTTAAATTGGAGGACAGACACAGGAACGTAGAGAATGAAAACCTGACACATGTTTAGGGAAACACAATAGAGAATCATGCCAACAGATTGATTCTGAATTTGAAATGAAGTGGGCAGGATGAATTAAAGTCTGTGGAAGAGTGTGGGGGACTTTTATTCTGCTTGAAGTGCACTTTTTTACTCACTCGCATAAAAATAAAAATTAACACTTTGGTAGTCACTTGTGCAACAAACAAAAAATTACGAACTGGAAATTCGACTATTTTTATATATTGACTACTAGAGAGTTACTGTGGGTGTTGGCTGCCAGTTTAATAAAACATGTTGAACTGTCAGCTTTGTTTTTATCTTAAGATTGATATCGCCAGAAGGCGGCCCACTAGTTGTCAATAACACAGCAGAAATTTGGATTGATTTCAATTTCTCAGCCAGGAATCATACTATTGGTCTAAAAATCTTCTTTTGAAAGAGCAATAATGCTACACTTTTAGAATGGAAAGCGCATAAGAGTATGGCTCACAAGCTCTCACTAATACAACAGGAGTTTTCCAGTTCATTTCCATCCCTCCTAAAAATTAAGGTAAAAGGTAAACAGAACTCTGCTTGACAACTGCATTATTTGATTGCAATATTTGTAAATGAACGAACCGAATGATGGTAACAACTAACACATTCCGAATCTCTGCAGGATGTAGTGTTCTTTCAGCGATTTTCATGTAAGAGTTAAAGTCGTGAGTAACTTTTCTCTCACGGTGGTTTATTTAGCATACATTTGCGTTACCGCGGGTGTAGAAAATATTTGGGCATGATCAGTGAAAAGTCACGTTCTACTGCTCACGCAAAATAAATTGAGTACTTTTTTATAAGAGCACAAGACCTGCCACGGTCTTAGACATACATATTAAACTCATAAGGCGATATTCAGTTTCTCGATTTGACATATTCAAGCAGTACTTGTAAAACATCCAGGATATCTAGGAACCAGGAGTAAGCAATTCCCTTCCCTTGAATGCTTGTTAAAACGGCAGATCTTCCTTACAACTGCAGGAGTTGCAATTAAGGAGTAGAGTAAAAGTCTGTTCAACACCTTCACCTGCAACCGCCTGACCCTAATATAGCGCACACACTTGAGCTGACTTAGCAGTCACTCATAATAAACTCAAGAATCTTTTTTAATGACTCATTTGCCTGCCGTAAAACAAAACTTGAAAACATTCAAACATTCAAAAGTCATTGGAAAACACTCACTTGCTCATCTCTTTGGTCTATACAAATCATAAATTTATTTCGTGAATGTGTGCAATTTTCGCTCTTCCTCATTTGATATGCATGGACTTGAAATCTTTTATTTCTTATTTTATATTCAGTTCTCTTCTTTTTTCAAAATTTTAAATTTTCAGTCACTAAGTTTTTTGTACCATGATCGTAAAACTGCCACAGCCATAAATTATATTTAACTTAAATTAATAAATGGACTTCACAGAGAAAAAAAAGACATGCCACAATTCTCGTTAAAAGTTCTGACTAAATACCATGAAATTTTGAAGTTCTGCATTTTTTCTTTATTTTTCGAATAAATATTCTAAGTATTTTAAAGTAAATAATTTTTTTTCTTTCAAAAATAAATCAATTCAATTGAAATCAATTCAAGTTCAAACTTAAGGTGACCGAAATTCTCGTAGACTCAATAAATAAATATTAATAAAGTAATGAAAATATAATAAATTAATTAATAACAAAATCTGTGGCAAAATAAATAAAACATAAATTCATTAACAGGCTGCCAATATCAGCGATTGTTCTAAAAATTGTATATTGGAAGAAAATAAATTAATTCGTAATAAATAAAAAAGGATTGACTGCCTGACTTTACAAGAAAAAATCCAATCATTTAATCTGAAAATGACTCATATTCACTTGATTTGGAATTATTCAGGATTTCCAATAAAAACTGTTCCAAGTCAAAAAAAAAAAAAACACAAGATCTAGCAAAATTTTGACGTGGCATATATCAGATTTCAACTTTCCACCACAGATTCACATGATGATTTTAATGGTAATGGACTCTGCCATATAAATTTTGATGAATTTAAGCGATTTCTTGAGCATATCGTGGCTATTCTTGAATCCGGAGTGAACATAGACCTATAATGTTGTAAAGCTCTACGAGAATAATTCTACAGATATTGATTCGCGTAACATTAGCGACAAGTTCATCACCTCTACGAGACATATCGCCAGCTTAAAATCATTGACGCAGAATATCTAATGCCATATTCCTTATATGGTATTTCTTATGGGTCATACTTGCCAAACCTCCATAGCACTCTATAAAAAAAGTTTCGCTGTGCATGGATATCCGTAGCGCTCTTAGTCCATTTGAAATTTCTTATGTTTATCAAATTGTCAATTGAAATGCTTATTTCGAATTGTTCACCCAACAGTTGAGATCCAAATTTAAAGGGCCATAAAATGTGTTGGGTATCATTGTTGATTATGCAACATACATACAACAAATTTAGGAGGCAAACTAGTTAAGCCAGCGAGGAATACTCTTCCTACCATTTTTACAAGTCTAGGAAATTTGCAAAAAAAAATTTGCTACAGTAGCAAAAAGTTTTAAAGTGTAGCATTTTTAATACAGAAATTAATTTCTAATGTTTTATTTAGATTTCTAAAATAATTCTAAATAATTATTTATTATTAGTGGGTGAAAAAAAATATTTCATATATCCTTTAAATTTTCTTTCATGTTTTCTTCATTGCTTTTTATCTTATTTGCAAAATGTTCTTTTATGTTTCTTCACTTTTCGTAAACTTTCACTATTTTAAATTATACCACTTTCACTTAGTTTTGCACAGTCATTGGCATAAATTTGGAAGCGATCGTTGTCGGAGTCAAATCTCTACTTTTGTAAACCATCGAAGTTTTGCAATATTTGCTCAATTCACATCATGTGGTACATAGTAAGTTGTAAAAATACAAGTACAGCAATTTTAAACACTCTGTTGCAAGTTTTTTTTTGTCAAACTTCAAAATGTCAAACTTGAATCAAAAGAATAAATCCATTTATATGCAAATTTGAAATCTGCTATTCTACAATGGTCACCTTACGTATGTTGCTTAATGAACAGGGAAGGAAAGTGCCCTTACTGCAGTTAGTTTTCGCTCCTTCGATCACAGAAAGAATACATAAAATTTTTTATTAATTTAAAAAATAAGAAATTGAATTAAAAACATAAAATAATTTCAAATTGGCATTCCCATTCATGTTTTCACACGTATTGTAACAAATGTTTATACCGACAACATATCGAGCCTTTGGTGCAATACCGTAGTAACTCAAAATTTGAATTTTTTAAGGTTATATTACGAAATTATTCGCCTTGTCGTCTTTTATATTCTGTAAAAGTTTCATAAAAATATTTTGTATACTCAGCTCTTGAGAAAAGAACCAAATTTTCTTTTACCATTAAGTTGTGTGTAAATTCAAAACTTTAAACTCAATTTCTGCAAAACAACCTTTTTTGAATTATTGCGTTATTGCAGCAAAGGCTCGATATGTGCAAATATTGTACCATCTGGCGACTTGCAACTCATACAATAGCTTGTGAATTGAGAAATTGCATTGTACTATTTTAGAAAAAAGTATTTCAGCAATCATATATTCGATTTAAATGCGTAGAAATAAAAAATGTATTGCAAATACAGTGAAACTTCGATATAACGAATCTAGAGGAGATCGAAAAATACTTCGTTATAGCTATTGATTCGTTATACATATGCATCGTGAAACCTTGGTATAACGAAATTTAAAGAAATATGAAAAAAAATTCGTTATAACTACAGTTTTTGTTTCCAAATTCTATTTTTAAAAGGGACTTCCCCGTTTTGCTTAAAATTTAATTTTGCTTTATTCTGACTTCGTTGTATGGAGGCTATAGTTCAAGACTTCGTTATGTAGAGGCTTTTGATAATGACTTGCACACTTAAATGTTATATTAAAATGCTATGTATGTATTTCTCAATTATAATTTCGTTGCATAGAGGCTTTTGAAAAAATACTTCGCTATATAGAGGCTTTATAGCTCAGAGTTTTTTCGTTATAGCTATAGAGCATTTTTGTATGAAAAACTTTGCAATAAAAAGGTTTTTACAATGGACTCCGCTAAAAATTCGTTATATTGAGTTTTTCGTTATAACGAAGTTCGTTACATCGAATTTTCACTGTATTTAAGAAACCAATATTTGTAAATTCATACAAGAACTCCTAGTTTCATATATCTTATCTATATCCATTGATATTTCCTATCGTAGCTGCTGCTGCTGTTAAACCTCACTTTGTCTAATATTCAGCCGTTTAGGTATTGTAAATATTTGCAAGGGCGATATATTAGGATTTTTGTATTGCATTTTTTTTTGTATTTGTAGGAAATCTCGATTCGATATATTTTATTGTCAACGTGTATCAAAATCTATCATGTACTCTACAACTATAAGATTTGCAAGCTTAGTTTGCATCAAGAAGTGATTTCACTTACTGTTAACAATGATACGCCCATACTGGGAAATATTTTTTTTTTTTTTTTGTATAATTAATGCCAAAGGTGATGATATTTCTATAATTATTCAAAAATAAATTAAGCCCTAATGCCACCAATAAATATTTATAACCGCTGATTACTCTATTACCATTATTTTTCTTATCTCAACCCATGTTTTTAGCAGAGATTTATATGTACGAGTATGTCTGACTTGAAACTCCCCCAAAGCAATTTGTGGATTGAAAGCAGGACAGAAATTTTTAGCAATTTTCATGCAAATGAGTACATAAACACGTCCAAGAAGTAAAAATATCAAAAATTTCTTAACATTTTTACAAAATCAGCACCAACAATTATGGAAAATAAGAAACAAGTTAAACAAAATGCATCATACAAGTAAACGGAGACGCAACATCAATTGACCCTAAAAACCATAAAATGCGATAAAATAAAAAAAAACATTTTATAAATTCATTTCATAATTTTATTATCGAAATCATCAGCTGCAACGTCATCCGCGAATTGAGATAAATGCCTGGTAGTTTTTTGCAAAATGTAGTTTGCAATCGCACAAAAGAACAACATGACCACCTTTAAATCATAATAATTATTGGTTTGCTGAACAACAGAGCATGTATGAATCGTTTTCATATGAGCAACAATTGTGAGAAAAGGTATCAAATATGACTATAAGCATTAAATCACTAGCGATTGGTATGATTAAATTAATGGTTTGATTCTTATTTTTTGTTTGTGATAAAATGACTTAAGGTTACAGTAATTGCAATTAAATGTTAAACAAATCGTGCAATTCAAATGTTGCTTTCAAAATGTTCGTTCAATCATCATGTGGCAAGAACCTTTTCGATGTTTGTTGGTCTTAAATAATTGTGTGAAATATCAGCTTATGACTTAAAGAAACACAACTTTGTAAGATTAATTGTGAATTTTTGATGGCTTTATAAATATGATTTTAAATGTTAAGCAAGTAATTTCATTACTAACCAGTGAAAAATGGAAGTTGTTTTGATTGCTTTCCAAACATCCGCTAGAGCATTTTTTTGACTTCCTAGGAGGTTGAAAAAAAGAGTATCCATTATTTTAGATCTACATCAAACTATTACTTTCACATAAGAAAAAAGTTTTAAAATTTTCAAGAACAGTAGTAAATGGGATTTTCGTTATTTATGAAACTGATTTCCCAAGAAGGAAACAAAATACAGTAGAGTTCAAATATATTATACAATAGTTTGTACAAATATTTTATAATGAAATTCGGTCATGAAAAGGTTGTAAATTTTTACTCGTATAATGAACATTATAAAGTCGTAAAATATGTCCACTAATTCTTTAAGCCCTTAAAGTAATTATTCACCAGTACTAGACAATGTGATAAAATAATTATTGAATAAATGAAATTTTTGAATTGACAAGAGTATGTATGTGTACTCGGGGAAAATTGTGACCCTTTTCAATGTTGCCTACTTTTATATATTTGAAAATACATAAACATGTACTCCAGTAATAACGAACTTCGTACCATTTAATTCGTTATAACTGAACTCCACTGTATCTAATATTTTTCAAATGTTGGCAATAGTCTCTTATTCAGTTGAGAGCATTAAAAAAGAGAATTCTGTATTAAGAACTCTATTTTAAAATTATTTGGTTTCGTTTTGTATACATTAAAATCTCTGCATTTCCATGACTTCTTAGGAAGCGCTTTTTAACGGAATCTCTCTCTCTCTCTCTCTCTCAAAACTTTACTCTCACGGCTAATCTCTGTATATGTTGAATTATATGCAGATGTGGCTGAGGTGAACATGATGTAATGAAACTCCCAAGTTCAAGGTCAAGGCCAGCGGATGAAAATGGCAGTAAACAACTTAATTATATGAACAACAATTAAAGGTGTAATAAGAATGATTTTCATTTACAATAAAACATATAATATAGTGTAGGACGAATAGCATTTAAAGTACTTCCGGAAAATCGTTTTTTCATAACATCTTATACACGATTTCAGATCCGATGAGCATAATCGAAAAATGAAAACATCTTGAAATGGCAAACCTAAGTTTTAAATACTTTCAGATAACAAGTTGTGGATCTTATTGAATTCCTTAGAAGTTCTCTTTGTCACTAGATAATTTGTAATTTTCTCAAATTATTATTTACTATTTACTGATCCAACAGCCGAAATCGCCTGTAATTTTAAACTAAAAGCAAATTTTTCTAATTGTTTGTTTTATTTAGAACGGCCAAATTTCGATAATCGCTACTTTGAAGATCAAACCCGAATGTTTGCTTGGTGGTTTATGGCTGCTTCAAACGCTTATAAATCGTAAGATACTTAACCTGCGTTCTACACTAAAGCTCGTTAACGCCAAAAGAAAAATTAAAATCGATGGAAGAACAGAGAGGAAAAATGTTTACCTTTAATTATTTTAAAAAAGATGTTTTATCTGTTCATATTAATTTTTTTAATTATTCGCTTCTTATTCAAAAAATAATTTAAAATTTCCGTCAAAATAATTTGACATTGAAATTTTCTATTCTCTAGCTGTTTCTAATACTCGTATTTTATAGCTTTTTTTTAATATTCTCAGCGAAAATGTAACAAAATAAAAACATAAAATTTTAAATGCGCAACAACTTCATTTTATTTGTCATATTGTAAATGTTCGACGAAATGTGCTGTAGAGATAATTTTTGTTCTTTTGTTTTAATATTTTTTATTTATTTATTTTTTATCAAAAGATAAACCAGCATTTTTCCCCCTATTATTTTTTTTAATATCGAGTTTCATGATGTTAAAATGAAGCTGTAGAAAAAAATCGCTGAACTAAAAACAAACTACACAAATAAAACAAACATGAGCCCTACAACTGAATTGTTTCTAAGACTACACGTGACTCATAAAAATGGGTGACATGAAATGGCACAATGAATGTAACCACTTAAACAAAAATTATATAAAATTTAAAAATATCTCAAGTTTCGTTAAAAGCAGCAACAACAACAACAACAAAAATATGAACATGTTAACAATATCGATATAAATAGTATTTCAGCTGAAGCAGTCCAATTGTATTAAAAATGTTTCGATTCAAAACCAACAGTAGCGGCATATTCGCAAAAAAACATATTCTGTAAATGTATTTTTAGACTGAAATAGAATTAAGAGCAGTTTTGGATTTAATGACATAAACGCATGACTAAACATGTTGCTACAACCACAACTATAGGTGATATACATAGATATTTAGGAATCAGCAGATCTTGATGTTGTTGGCATGAAAATCCAAAGTGATGTCCCATGAACTGAGCTCATTTTTCGCTGTCGTTAAAACAGCATGCAAGATCCTCTGTTTCTTAAACCAACTTAAGAGACATTTCAACTCATCTTATTTCCTCACTATTTATATCGTCTATATCCGTCCGAAGATGGAATACAAGTTTCATAAATAGGCCGGAGCTTCAAAATCTATTTTGAAGTTACTCGAACGTGTACAGGAGAGGGCGCAGAAGCTCATGGATGGGAGTAGTATAGCCAACTCTATTGACTCAATGGAGCATCACCGCAACGTGGTGTTACTACAGTGGGACGTGTTCTAATGAAAGCAGGAAACTTTTTCACAAAATTAACACTTATTAGCGAACGCATCCATTTTTATATCATTTAATCGCATCACGCATTACAGAAAAAATCGTTCTTTGGCCAAACAGTTTGTATGTGGAACAGATTTTCTGCTGAGACTTTTCCTGTCGTTTTTAGCATTGAAAGTTTAAAATCGAAAATCGCTACTCCCTTCCCATAATCTACTTTCCTATTCCCAGCAAGCTACACTGCACCAGTAGGGTTTATTCTCTGACTACTGTTCCAACAACAACAAAATCAACGAATATCATTTAATTGTTCTAATTTTGCATATTTCGAGCACTGAATTTGTCAATTACTTTAGCTAGAAGTAAGGAGGAGCCAGTTACACTAGCAGAATGGAATAGTGCTGTTTTCGATGGTCACCACACCATCATCATCGGTGTACATGCGTCTGCTTTTTTTGGTAATTTTAAGGTGGCTGCTAGTCTTTTATATGAAAGACACCCATAAACACTAATGATGATAATGTGGTAACCATCGAAATCAATACTATTCCTTCCTTCCAGTCAAACTATTTTTATTATATATTAAAAGCTGAAATTTTGCAGGATTTAAGTTGCTTAATATTGTTTTTTTTTAATAAAGGAAAGGAATAGAATTTCGGGAACAATATTTTATACAAAAATTCTATGCAAAGAAAATTAATGGCGTATTCCTTCGCGATTAAAGTGTAATATATTGTGGTTCAATTCATTAAAAATTATCGCACCAATTTAAGAAATTCAATTTCCTTACATAAACGCCTGCTGCCTTCTAAAGAACATTTCATAAAAAATTTTTCTTTGAAAGGACAAAAAATTATTCAATTTTTTTACATTTATTTATAACTTTTTCTCAATTAATTGCCATAGTGCATATGCCTTTTGTCCTGCAAAATTTCAGTTTCGATTTTTGAATTCATATTTCTTCATTGCAAATAATTTCCATATGAATGTAGTGCCTTGAATCTTTATGAAAATTTCCAAGAATTCAAGACCTTAGAAAATTTTTAGGGCGTTAATAATCTGCAAAGTATTTAAAAATTCAGTTTCTTTTCATGAACTTGCATCTTGTTTTTATTTTGTTTCTCTTGTCATATTTCTATCTTTTATATAGTAGAAAATAAGTGTTTTTTTTTCTTGTAACTTAATACTTGTACTCGTTGCATGTTTGTGTATTTATATGCCACACAGCTTAATTCCATTTACCTAAATTAATAGCAGACAACAAACAAACCAAAACAATCATGCCAGCACCCAGTCTCTAGCTGACAGTCATCCAACCAAGCGAACAATCGAACCGACAGCAAGCCACCAGCAACTTCCAGCATTAAAAACACACTTGGTGCAGTAGTAAATAACAGATAGTTAAAAGAGTGAAATCATCACTCTAAGAAAAAAATTACAGTCATTCTCAAGAAACGACATTTTCATTGCTTTCAAAAGTCCGTTTGCGATTGTTTTTAGCTTTTCAATTAATATCAGAATTACTTCTACAAATCTGTAAAATTCTATTCAGAACACATTTGAAAAAATTTATGTACATGGGCATTTATTTAAGTATTTACCTTTCCTTCCGAATCTGTGAATAATTATTAAAAAATATCTACTTCAAATTGATTGAACATGATTCGAATTTAATCATCATTTTCATGCCTTTATTGGAAGCTCTTTTTACTGGGAATATATAGAAAATTAAAAAGTATGGTCTAACGTATGGACTGCTGAGATTAGAAGCAGTTGAGACTTTAAATTTTACTACAACTAAGGCTTTTCAAAAAAGTTCTTAAGTAAAACTATGATTTTTCAAAGAAAGTTTCAACGAAGGGAGATATGCCACCCAATATAAGTAAATTATACGCCAACACAGTGAGTCAAATAGAAATCGCATATAAGCACAAAGCCAAAACAATTTAAATTAAAAGCGATTCACATTGATTGGCTTATTGGGAGAAATTCAAAATTAAGCCTGGATTGCAAACTTCTTCCATACAATTTCCTCCTTAAGTAAATATGGTGCTATGGAGTTCACTTATGGAGCACCATATCGGCATGTAATATAGAAAAAACATCACAAAATAAAATCCTTTGTACAGTTACTCAAATATGTGACAATAAACTAATAAAGCCCACACTCTTCTGATAAGGATAGAGTGTCCTTCTCTGCTCCAAGTCGAACACTTGAAATACGACGTCAATTACAGCAGATGCATACAAACTGATATTTTTCATCTGGCACTGTTTGGAATTAAACATTTTGGATTTAAAATTTTAATACTTATTGCAAATTCAATTTACATTAAAAATCCACTAAATACTAATAAATGAAAAAAATATATGTATTATCTGCCAGAAATTGTAATTAGTTAGCGAGTTAATTTTACAACAAAAATATGAAAGTATGTATTAAAAAGGAATCTTCAAAAGCCTCTTATAACTGCTTGAGTTTCGTTGAAAGCCATTAGAAGCGATAAAAATCTCTTTCTACTCACTCTTCTACATAAATCTTATTAAAAATAATATTTTCTAATTTGGCGAAATTCAAACATTGCATTCTTTTACAGATCTAGCCTTAGTATCAAGCCAAAGCGGGGCACTTGTAAATTAACACTTTAAATCTGGTTTTATCAACAACATAAAAGCTTTGCAACAAACTTGACAAAAATAACAACAACAAAAAACAACAAAACTGCTACCAACAACGACAAAATCTGGATTTAATCTTTGTTGTTCGCTCGTGTATTTAGTTTTAAATTAATTGCACACATTAAGTTGCTGTGGTAGATGCAACAGAGACATAATAATAATAATAATAATAAAAACAACAACAAAAATAATACCTGGCATTCGTCATATGTTTAAAATATTTGCAAACAGCAAATAAAAAATTGCATACCAAAACCAACAACAATACGTGTCACACTAAAACCAACAGGTTGATAGTTTGACTTTTAAGATCAATAATAGAAAAAAGAAGAAAAAAAAAACACTTAAAGAACCTTTCGATTAAATCATTAGACATATAAATTATACTTTAAAACATTTAATTATTTATTGTACTATTGTCAATATTTGCAAAAGAAAAGGTGTTGTGGTGTTTGCAGTCTTTGCAGCCCATGAATATTGATAGAAAAATGTAAATGTGAACGTTTATTTGCACAAAATTTTTTTCTATTTGAATTGTTGTCTTAAAGTGTTTGTTTGCAAAATTAAATTGAATTTAATACTGCAATTTTGTATTATTTGCATTTCAACAACAAATAAATAGTGTTTATAACTTAATTATGTTGTGGTTTATAAATTATAAAAATACACTTGCAAATTAAAAAGTAAATACAAGTAAATTGAAATGTGAATTTCAAATGTCTCTATGAAATATATATAAATTTAAAAACATTTATATCTAAATCGAATAATATAATTTTTCCACAGGCATTAGAAGAAACTTAAAACTTTGGATCGAAAAAATTTGCAATATTATGGAAATAATTCAAAAGGCTTATCGATGACTATGACATCGGACATGCCACCAAGCTTTTATGTTTTTAGGACTCATTTTAATAATTTTTTTTTAACATATAATGGGTGCACTTAAATAGCGAGAAATTAGTAGCACTTGGCACATGGCCGTAGATAGGATTGTCTAGGGGGGCTTAATACCCCCAAGAATTTTCATCTTTTTGTGGAATCTCTAATAAATTATACAATTTTCTTCGTCGTTAAAGGGTTGTAGTCCCCCCACAAAGAAAAATTCTCAGATGCTCTAGACCCTTTAGAAAAATTATTAAGTATTCAGATCCTCACTCAATGATTCTCTAGTTTTCCCTGTCTCTTGGCATGAGAATCCAGTGTGATGTTTTTGATGTCTTGAAAGAAGCATTGAAATGGATCAGACTTTTAAGACGGTATAAGAGATACTTCACTACTTTTGATCTCTTTACAATACAATATTAACGGGAATACAATTCCCACTCATGGACTAGTGATTCAAAGTCTATTTGGAAGCTGCTCGAGCACGCGAAGGGTTTTACTGGTGACAGCAGCTTAGCCAACTCTATTAATTAATGGGAGTATCGAGGCAACTTGGGGCTTGTATCACCAGCTTATTGCTACTACAAGGGAAAGTGTTGTAATGGAACCGGGTGATTTCTTTCCAAAATCCTATTTCTTTTTATAAACAATGCCTTTCTCTTTAATAGCGCATCAATTTGCAGTCGATACGCACTACAGAGGAATTTCGTTCTTTAAGTGAACAACTTGAATGAGGCACAAACTCATTGCAGATGACTTTCCTGTCACCTTCCCTTTAACCTCCTTTTCTTAACCATTTTTCTTTAATTGTTTCAGTGCAATTCATGAGTAAGTGGCATTCCCTGAATACTGGTTACAAAAAAATATTGAGCATTGAAATATTAAGAAGTATCCATAGACATATTGTAATGCTTCTGTTACCGATACATTCCAGTCATCAGTTCCAATTTTCTATTCAAAAGAGGACTTGAAAAAAATGTTTATTTGCCAAATAATTATTGAAGAGGTAAATACAGTAGAATCTTAGAAAAGTTAACTCTCGTAAAAGTTAAACACGCGGATAAGTTAACAGTTTTTCATAATCCACGTGCAGCTCTAAAAAGTTAACTTTTCGGTTAACTTTTTAGAGCGTGTACATTTTTTTTAACAACGGCTGTTTCAATGATAATAGTGGCAACTTGATAACTTAAAATCTTTTAAATGTGGTATTCCCCGAACTTCCTTTTTATTTTGATCAGCCAAAAATTTTGTCCATCTTCAACATTGCTGTTGAAGTTGCTGTTAGTCGCCAGTGTTTAGCTTGTGAGTTGTGCACTGCTTAGTTAAAAAATGCCAAAGCAGAAGAAATCATCACAAATCAGATTAGATTTGCAGCAAAAAGTGGAGATTTTAAAAAAGCTTGATCAAGGTATACACGGAATGCGATTGGCGTTGATGTTGACATCAGCATTGGTGAAATCATAAATTGGAACAATGACCAAATTTCAGAAAATAACGATGATTCCGAAGTTACCGATAGTGAAAACGAAGTGTCAATTATCGAGGAAGATATTTAACGATCTAAAGTAAGTTTCCCGAAAACAGTTGAAAGCATCAATAGCGTTATAAAACGGTTTGAGAGCAACAATGATGCAAATCATGTGTCAGACCTAATCAATATGCGCACGAAATTCATCAAGAGCTATTATACAAAAGAAAAGAAACAAACAAGCCTTGACTGCTTTTTTAAACCTCTATAAAAAATTTTTATGCGAAAAAAAACTGAGCGGGACGTGAAATTGAACACCCAGTACAAACTAAACCTAAGTTTCTTTTTTGTAATAATGAAAACTATTATATAAATCTTTTAATAAAAATGTAACATTTGGTGTCTAAAAAAAATTGTTTACATATTACATACATACTTTATTTATTCCTTTTTTCGACTAAAAAAAACCGCTTAGAAAAGTTAAAATTTCGAAAAAGTTAATACCCCTTGGGACATTTCGGTTAACTTTTTTAAGATTCTACTGTACATTCATGTTTTTTCGTATTCACTTTCGTGTGAATTTGACTTCCATGATACATATAGCGAGATCAAGCATGTGTGCTTCAATCTGTCCACCACAACTGCAAGCCCTCTATAAAATCCTCCTTGTCTCTCGGGATTTCACTGCTATAAATCAGAAAGTCCACATCGCTTTTTCGAATCCTATGCATCTGTGAGGAAAAAATAGATTCAATATAGTTGTATATTGCAAGTTATAGAGCACAAAAGCGTAAGATTAGTAGAAGCGCAGAATGCTTGCAAGCTTCACACCGGCCGTGCGAACAGATCAACCAATTTTAATAGCCAATGATAACGGCTTACAACTTATTTTCAATGCTAAAGAAGTCATCACATGTAGCAGAAAAGCGTAGAATGCGTAGAAATGCATAGTATATAGAATGCGCTGATTCATCCTGTGGACTTTCAACTCAAATGACTGATAACAAGACAGTAGGAGTCGAATTGTTCCGAAAAATCTGTCTCATGATCATCTCCATTAGCAGCCAGTATGTGCATCTTGAATTTAGTCAGTATTCAAATTTGAAGATTTTTTTCGGTTTGGAAACAGTAATAGCCCCGAAACTAATCCTATAATGGTTATTTCTTAGTCCCCTTCGGATTGTGATGATAGCAAATTTTTATTCGAATTGATAGCAAATATCCTTCTAGATGTTGTTTGCAAACAATTGATAGAGGTTAGAAAGCACAAGCATGGTTGGTTGGGCAGTTGGTTGGTTTTAGGAAACGAAGAATATTCTGTGCGGGTCGTTGCAAATGACATGATTGATTGGGGGCTGGTTACTAGAAATATTCAGTTATATGCCTGGTAGGGACTACAAAGGGGTTGACCATATCGTACCAGCTCATTCAACGGCATGTTGTGTTAGAGATAGTGATGAGTGGGCAGCCAAGTAAAGACTAATTTCTGTGTTGAAATTTTCATGCAGGCGTGGTAAGCTGCACATACAGTTTACGAGAAACATAAACTCCCATAAAATAATATTGCCAACATTGTTCCGAAGGACTATCAAGAATTAAATAGATTCAAATTTATCAAAAACTTCCTATTTGCTGCGACTTTAGCTGTCTATATGCCTGTATTTCATTTTGTCAATAGAACATAATTCAAACAGCGTTCAAAATTATATGCATATAGAATACGAGAATTTCAAGACTTCAATCATAAATTTTTGTTGTGAATTACAAAAAATATAACCATAGTGAAGCAACACAGCAAACAACTTGTATACGTTTGTGCGACCTGTTTTTTTTGCATATATTTCACGAACGTAAATTTTTCTCACGATTGCGTGGCCACGTTTATAAAAAATTTTGTTAATCGATAACACTGATAACTAAACTATGTTATCTGAGTTGTAAGAAGCAATTCAATTAAAAATTATTTAAAAAAAATTATATATCAGAGACCACATATTTTATATTAGATTAGAAATAATTAGCATTAGTAATCAGCATTACTTTAGCAACATGTTTCTAAACATATTTCATCATGTGTTGCAACAACTAATGCACTCTGCTCGAATGAAGCCCCAGTCAACATTTAAATACTCGCAGAAATAAATATTAATTGAAGCAAAATATGTGTATGTATGTTAATTAAACATTGTACTCGTATGTAGTGGTATTTAGTTTTATAATTATATTAATATTTAAACAATGACGTATATTTATTGATATTTCAATGCAAGTTTTAATTTCATTTTAATTCAGTATACATTTTTTTATGTTTGTAGTTGTGGCATCGACTTGGTGTTCAAACACATGGATTCATTCTCATACAAGTATTTGGTGTATGAATATTTTTTTTAAATGAATTTAATTTTTTTTAATGCATGTAGGTGTTATTTACCACATGTGTTAAGAAAATCATCATCTTTTATGTCAAACATTTAGACAAACTTTTTAAGAAAAAAAAATTATATACTCGTTTTAGTTAGAAAATGAAGTGTACAAAAGATAAATAAAATACATAAGGAATTAAACAAGTTTCTTGCCTCAAAAGAACTCTACTTCTAGTTGAGTTTTCTTAGATCTCTCTTGTTTTCCAACATTTTCATTCATTAAAGCTAGAAAAGCCATGCGAAAAATGCGAGTATTCATGCGAGTGGTGGCTCAGCAGCTCAAATTGTATTGTACGGACTTGTTTTCTGGTTTATGAATTAAAAGTTTTTTTTTCTTCTTTTTGTTTTAGATTTTATTAATATTTTTATTATTCAAGTCGAATTTAAAAAAGCGTAGGTTTACCGTAAATGACCACAATGGAAACTTATCAGGAATTAAGAAACGACTTCATTAGTCTCTTTTATTGTCGTCATATGTTACTGGTGACATTGTGTGCGGCACAGTGGATATAATTTTATATGTAAATAATAATATGTAAAGTTACAGCAAGCAACAACAAAAACAAAGTTTAGAATGCAAAATAAATGTAAATGGTTTAAAGCAAATAATGAATGGTTGGTGTGGCTGTAAACGGTTTAAAGAGTCAAATTTTATTATTTTTTTAGTTTGTATCGATTGATAGTTTAGTGTGAAGAAGCAGTGTTAATAGAAGTGAAATCAGGGATGGGCATCGCTTGCAAGATTATCAAGCGTGATTTAATACGAGCATGCAATTAAATACAAGAACTATAAAGGCAGTCATTAAGATCAACAACGAGAGTTCTATGCTAAATATTGTTTAAAGATTTCGAAGGAATCAATATAAAGTGTTATTTTTAAAACCTTTCAATATTTGCAAAATTTGTTGCCGAGTACCCTGCAGAGGGTCACAAGACTGGATGTAAGATCAGAGGGCAGTCATGAGTTGAATATTAAAAATTACTAAAACTGCGACTATATATCAATAGTAATATTTTTTTTACGTCGACGTCACACAAAGTCGAGATCAATATATTGGCAATTGTGGGATCGTTATCGAGAAAAATATTATTGATGGGATATTACTACTACTATGGCTTATAAAATTACAATTGGCCATCAATATTAGTTAATTATTACCTACAATGAGTACAGAATTGCTGTCTTTTTTTACTGTCGACTTGATGTGACGTCGACGCGACAATCATAATAAGAGGGAATATCTCTAAACTTTTCAAACTTTTTATAACAATTTTAATTAAAATATTATTTAAGCTCAAGATCTTATTGGTTAAACAATTATATATATATATATATATATATATATATATATATATATATATATATATATATATATATATATATATCCTATAAGGACCATAGGGTCTCAAACAATTTTATTTGTATATATCGATATTTCGATACTCATTGAGTGTCATATTCAGGAAAGATTTTAAAATTAATACTAAATGAGTATCAAAATATCGATATTTACAAACACAATTATTTAACCATCAAATAAAACCTTGAGCTTAGATAATATTTTAATTAAAATGAATAATATTTTAATTTTATATTTGGTTATTGCACTTTTGCAATAGGAACTGCACCAAAATCAGTAAAGCTGCAGCAGCAGTGCCCTCTCTGCTGGAAAATATTACTGAAAGTGTAGAAAAAAGCTAATAAATGTGTAGAAAATTCCCTTAAATGTGTAATTTTTCTTATCCCATAAGCATCTCCATCCCGATCACCTACAAACTGAAAAGTCATAACTTCAATTTCGTCTAAGCAATCAATTAAAATTAAATTTATAGTTCTCGACGTAGTTTAAAAAGATCAAGAAAGTGACCAAAATTAGAAAGCCGCTTGGACGAGAGTATTTAAAAACTTTTTCAACAATTGTTGAACAAATTATTAGACTTTGATTAAATTTGTGGCATTCTCAGTCATTTTTGAAGTTTAAAAATATTAATGAGTGAAGTTCAAATATAGATTTGACAAGAGTTCTTAAACAACGTTATACGAATACGAATAAAAAAAACCGACTTAAATGAAATTCGGGGCAAATAATGCTTCCTAAAGTTACGATTTTGTATTTGAACGAAGATAATTTTAGAGTTTATTTCAGAAATATATTTTTTCGAGAAAATTTTAAATCGATTTATGTTCACACGACATTTAAAAGCCATAATCTTTAAAATACCCCTAATTGTTTTGCCATTTATGACGCCGCTCAAAAGTTAAAAAGGGGCTTACAAACATTCACACATACATACACACATCTATACATACAAAGTAGGGGCTTCCTAGGACCTCAAAACGCCGACAACTGACGAAAAATCAATTTTCGGAATTCGGGATGAAATCAGTCATTTTGCATTTTTTAAGCTTTAAAAATAAATTGTTTAATTTGATTATTTTTGTGAGCATTTGCTGATCATTTGCTTATGAACTAGAATTGCCTTATTTAAACGACTGGGAGTGTATTTATAAATTACTTCCATATTATATTCAAATTCATATTCAAATTCTATTCTTTTTCTAATTATTGTTGTTTTCCTTTACTTTACAGACACACAAATGCAAGCGTTTAGGGTAAGTCTTATCACTTCCAGATAATTAATTAATTGATTTCCATATCATTTAATTTTATTCAGGAAAACAACAAAAAACACACTTAAAAACTCCATTAATAATAAACAAAAAAAAGTTCATTGGCTTCATTAATCACAAACACAGAAGAAAAAAATTCAACGTCTAAATAGTTTTTTTTTTTTTCTACTGAAGATTTGTGTTTATGCGCTTTTGTGGTCAAGATCCCAATGGTGACCTTAACTTTGAATTGTCAAAATCGTTAAGGTTCAATAAATCTTAATGCACAGACAAATTTAGGAAACATTTGTTTTTTTTTTTTTTTTTCTTTTTGTCTACTTCATTAAAATTGTAAGTTTGTTGACTAGTGTGCAGATAAAAAACGAGAAGTAAATAATAAATTCAAAAAAAACATTTGTTTATGAAAGAATTAAGCATAAATTATAATGAATTTTTTTAAAGAATTCATAAGGAAAAAATGTCATTAATATGTTGAACAAAGTTTAAAAAAAGCATTGAAATGAAACTAAACCGCAATGAGCTGAATTCAATCTACTAATAGAGCATTAGAAATCAATATTCGAATTGTTGGCTAAACACCATTAAAATAAGTGTAAGTGCTTCAACCACAATAAATGCGTTATAAAGGGTGATCCGAAATGGTTTGTTTTGTAAATTTTTTTTTTTCAAAATTGTACCGCAATAATTAAAAAAAATAAAAATAAATATATTGTTATTGAAAAACAAACCTCAAACTCATAAAAAAATAATTCAATTTATTAAAAATTTTGTGCTTTAAATAAAAAATTCCTGAAATTTAATATTACTGGCCTTCGTAGACTAGTAGGTAGAGTACTAGACTCGTAGTGCGAAGGTCGCAGGTTCGAATCCTGCCGCAGAACTCTGGCAGTTTGTGTTTGATAATTAAAAGGGAGCGCACAACAAGACTTCACTGGCTTGAGTGTATGTCGTATGACATGGGCTATCACATCCCTCCAATCAACCTAAGGTTAGGTTAGCTAACCTAATATCAGATTTACTGAGAGACTATGCAACACTTCAACGTGGTACAATTTCAAAAAATATATAGCAAATCGTTTTTATCATTTTCATAAAGCGAAATTATACAATTTATATTTATTAACTGAAATTATTATTTTTTTAATGAAAGATAAAGAACATAACGTTCAGAGTCGTGTTTCGATGGGGTTTGCATGATTTTGGAATAATTGAACTCGACCTAACAGTTAAGACAAGGGATTGAATGGAGTTTAAGACGAATAATGCAGGATATTAACATCCACAGACACACAATACACATAAGAACGGCATGAACACCATTAATCATTAACCCGGGGGGTTCCATATGAAACAGATAAAAACAACACGTGTATATTATAAAGGGGAATAACGGATATAAAAAGGACCCAGTGAACAGAATAAGAAGGGCCATGAGGGCAGCAAGGGAAGAAACAAAGAACAGGGACAGATTAGGATTACTTGGACTAGTTTGAGATATATAGACAATACAACACAGAAGCTGGCAAGGCTTTTTTGGGAAACACAATATTCAGAGTTGGAATCAACTTGGTTAGATTGTTACAGAATAGTACGAACGAACAAGCAGAAGGGTTTAGCGATTTTTTTATATTATTATTTCTAAAGTTTTTCTCCATTTCAGCATATTTTTCCAGATGTTTCGAAATTTTTACCCTAAAATAACTTTTCACTGAATTTTGCTTATGAGTTAAAATTAAGGAATTTTTCAATAAATTTTAACAATTTTCTTCATTATTCATGTATTGAAATATTTCCCGACCTGTTTTATTTTTAAAATGAGAAAAATGGTTCACTTCCGCACCAGGTCTCTTTAATTTAAAGAATTATTTCTTTTTACTTTTATTGGTTCCTTTGGCTCCTATTTTCAATGTTTCGCCAGAACTTGAATTGTCTTGGAAACAGTTTTTATTTATAATTGAAAATATAAAAAATTGTTCTATCAATTTCAAAGAATTTAATAGTTTTTCGTAGTTTTTGGAAAATTGTTCTTCGTTGGCTTATCAGCACTTGACAATTCGCAAAGGAAATAATCTGATGGAGTACAATCGTACGATCTTGATGCCCAGTTAATGATCAACATTGAGTGAAATTACTCATTCATCAAATGTTTCTTTGATTCAACCAATTGATGAATTAATATAGTTCAACCAACTTTCAAGTGCTGCAGGCACGAAGATGTGAATAGGTCTGTTCATTCACTTTAAGTGAATGAACAGACCTATTACCAATTGTTACTGGAACGTGTTCACATGCTCTAAAAATGTGTAACTTGAGAGTGAAAAAGAGAGTAAGTAATTGAGAGACAAGAAAATTTTTGTAAAATTGTCACTGGTAAAATTTTTGTTTTAAAAAAATTATTAGAAAAGTTGTTTTGTATTTTACAACAAAAGTTAGTGAAAAAAAATTCGGAAATCAAAGAAGAAATCAAAAATATTTGTTAATTTTTGAAAACAAAAGTAAATACATATATTGCTTAAGATAATAAATTATTCCTAAACATAGAAGAAACTACCTGCATTCAATATCACAGACTATGCATTCAATATCACAGACTATGGCAATGTGTTCCAATTAAGATGCGCAGAATATTGTACATTAAGGAGAGTGGGCTCTTCTTTGTGAATTGAAGAGAAAAAATAATAATAATACATAATTACTATAATATTGGGAACGTAGACGAACAGACCTAATGTCAGAAAAATTCTTTTAATCAACATCCTTTATTGAAGTGAGATTTTTTTTCTTGAAGGAAAAAGTTTTAAGTTTCAAGGAGCAAGTATCTGAAGATAAAGCTGCGTGTTTATGTGGCAGTGATCATCATAGTGAGTGCAAGGGGAAATTTTTTTCAGTGAAAATAATGTGCAGAAAATATCTGTCATATCCATGCCATATTATCTAGCGTCCAGGAAAATCCTTTTTAAGTATCGATCAAACAGGATTCTCTGAAAGGAATTGAAGCGTACTAAAATATAAAACAAGAAACCTTGAAGTCAGTTTAACATATTTTATTAAAAAAAAACATTAAAATTTCCAAATGTTTTCTAGAAGTACTTCCACCTTCAATTCATAAGTTCAAGTTGACGCAAGTTAACAACAGTGCAACCGTAAGAATTTGCATACGCCAAATTTATCTACTAGAACTTGCTCTCTATTATTTCATTTTACTTAATTCTATTATTATTATTATTTTTTAATTTTTTTGGTAACCAGGCATTCAAATCTAACCGTCAACAATAAAATGTGTTGGTTTATTTGGTGAATAGATTTTCTATTTTGTTTTCTGGCAGTTTGTGTTTGATAATTAAAAGGGAGCGCACAACAAGACTTCACTGGCTTGAGTGTATGTCGTATGACATGGGCTATCACATCCCTCCAATCAACCTAAGGTTAGGTTAGCTAACCTAATATCAGATTTACTGAGAGACTATGCAACACTTCAACGTGGTACAATTTCAAAAAATATATAGCAAATCGTTTTTATCATTTTCATAAAGCGAAATTATACAATTTATATTTATTAACTGAAATTATTATTTTTTTAATGAAAGATAAAGAACATAACGTTCAGAGTCGTGTTTCGATGGGGTTTGCATGATTTTGGAATAATTGAACTCGACCTAACAGTTAAGACAAGGGATTGAATGGAGTTTAAGACAAATAATGCAGGATATTAACATCCACAGACACACAATACACATAAGAACGGCATGAACACCATTAATCATTAACCCGGGGGGTTCCATATGAAACAGATAAAAACAACACGTGTATATTATAAAGGGGAATAACGGATATAAAAAGGACCCAGTGAACAGAATAAGAAGGGCCATGAGGGCAGCAAGGGAAGAAACAAAGAACAGGGACAGATTAGGATTACTTGGACTAGTTTGAGATATATAGACAATACAACACAGAAGCTGGCAAGGCTTTTTTGGGAAACACAATATTCAGAGTTGGAATCAACTTGGTTAGATTGTTACAGAATAGTACGAACGAACAAGCAGAAGGGTTTAGCGATTTTTTTATATTATTATTTCTAAAGTTTTTCTCCATTTCAGCATATTTTTCCAGATGTTTCGAAATTTTTACCCTAAAATAACTTTTCACTGAATTTTGCTTATGAGTTAAAATTAAGGAATTTTTCAATAAATTTTAACAATTTTCTTCATTATTCATGTATTGAAATATTTCCCGACCTGTTTTATTTTTAAAATGAGAAAAATGGTTCACTTCCGCACCAGGTCTCTTTAATTTAAAGAATTATTTCTTTTTACTTTTATTGGTTCCTTTGGCTCCTATTTTCAATGTTTCGCCAGAACTTGAATTGTCTTGGAAACAGTTTTTATTTATAATTGAAAATATAAAAAATTGTTCTATCAATTTCAAAGAATTTAATAGTTTTTCGTAGTTTTTGGAAAATTGTTCTTCGTTGGCTTATCAGCACTTGACAATTCGCAAAGGAAATAATCTGATGGAGTACAATCGTACGATCTTGATGCCCAGTTAATGATCAACATTGAGTGAAATTACTCATTCATCAAATGTTTCTTTGATTCAACCAATTGATGAATTAATATAGTTCAACCAACTTTCAAGTGCTGCAGGCACGAAGATGTGAATAGGTCTGTTCATTCACTTTAAGTGAATGAACAGACCTATTACCAATTGTTACTGGAACGTGTTCACATGCTCTAAAAATGTGTAACTTGAGAGTGAAAAAGAGAGTAAGTAATTGAGAGACAAGAAAATTTTTGTAAAATTGTCACTGGTAAAATTTTTGTTTTAAAAAAATTATTAGAAAAGTTGTTTTGTATTTTACAACAAAAGTTAGTGAAAAAAAATTCGGAAATCAAAGAAGAAATCAAAAATATTTGTTAATTTTTGAAAACAAAAGTAAATACATATATTGCTTAAGATAATAAATTATTCCTAAACATAGAAGAAACTACCTGCATTCAATATCACAGACTATGTATAGTTTGTGGCAATGTGTTCCAATTAAGATGCGCAGAATATTGTACATTAAGGAGAGTGGGCTCTTCTTTGTGAATTGAAGAGAAAAAATAATAATAATACATAATTACTATAATATTGGGAACGTAGACGAACAGACCTAATGTCAGAAAAATTCTTTTAATCAACATCCTTTATTGAAGTGAGATTTTTTTTCTTGAAGGAAAAAGTTTTAAGTTTCAAGGAGCAAGTATCTGAAGATAAAGCTGCGTGTTTATGTGGCAGTGATCATCATAGTGAGTGCAAGGGGAAATTTTTTTCAGTGAAAATAATGTGCAGAAAATATCTGTCATATCCATGCCATATTATCTAGCGTCCAGGAAAATCCTTTTTAAGTATCGATCAAACAGGATTCTCTGAAAGGAATTGAAGCGTACTAAAATATAAAACAAGAAACCTTGAAGTCAGTTTAACATATTTTATTAAAAAAAAGCATTAAAATTTCCAAATGTTTTCCAGAACTACTTCCACCTTCAATTCATAAGTTCAAGTTGACGCAAGTTAACAACAGTGCAACCGTAAGAATTTGCATACGCCAAATTTATCTACTAGAACTTGCTCTCTATTATTCCATTTTACTTAATTCTATTATTATTATTATTTTTTAATTTTTTTGGTAACCAGGCATTCAAATCTAACCGTCAACAATAAAATGTGTTGGTTTATTTGGTGAATAGATTTTCTATTTTGTTTTCTTGGTATTAGAAACATGTATCCATCAGTTAATGCTAGATGGTTAGATGAGATACGAAAAGAAACGACAGTGTAGTGATGTGATGGTGGCATATTCGTCAACAATTTGACATTGAGCTGATGGGTTTTATGAATTGTTTTTGCCATTTTTGTGTGGGCACATCCATCATGTACGACCAAATAGCAACAAAGACTATTTGCCATAAATTTTATTTTTTTGTTTTTGTTTTTGCTTGTCTCTATGTCTATCAATTCGATCGGCTGTCTATTTGTTGGTTGTATTTAGTTTGTCATTAAAATGTTTTTTTTATTGTTGTTGAATTTTTTCTATTTTAGTAAAGTTCTTGCCAAATAATAGAACTTTTTTCAAATTAACTTAAACTTAAACTATTTTGAATGCATTAGTCACTAGAATTGATTTTTTTTTTAACTTGGCGTTAAAACTTTAAAACTAAGAATTTAACTTGGCAAGTTGAAATAAAATTTATTTTTCAAGTTTTAAGTTTTATTTTTTTCAAATTGAATTTTAGTGGGTGCAATTTTTGTGCGTGTGTGAGAAGAGCATCACTCAAACAATATTCATTTGTATTTTATTGAACTAGTAAGAACTGAAAAGTAATTTGTTATTCGTTCGAATACAAACGAAAAGTGAAAAATTTTAAATCACGCACGGCTCAGCGAGATATGTTTAACGGACAACAGCCGGTTCATCTTTACAATTTGCTTATAAGCATTCGTCATCGACAAGCGGAAATTTAAAATAAATCATGTGGTTTTAAGAATCTTGGTATGTTATAAAGCCCTGATCGGAATATCATGAAGGCCTGTTAAAGAAAAAAATTTGATTAACTTCGCAGCAAGTATGTATATGGATATAACTGTTGCTAGAAGTGCAGATTTGTCTAAAATTTTTAAATTTAATATCCTTAAAATATTGGTAAAATACAGATTCGTTGACTTTTAACGAAGAAATGCAGATTTCTTAATATCATAAATAATAGAAAAATTTTTGCTTTGATTTCATTTCATTTTGTTACCATTTTAATCCTTGACTTACAATCGTTAGAAAATAATTACAAATTACAACCTAATGTATAAGGGCCATGGTTACTTGGCCTAAGCCTCTCCTCACAGTATATTCTTCGTATCTGTTTCCATATTAAAAATCCTACTTTTAAACGATTAATAGCCAGTCTATATCTATATCAAGGTGAACTATCCATCTGAAATAATTTAATGAGGCGAAAATCGATTTGCAATAGACACAGCAGCTCAGCTGTTCTTAAAATGAGATATTTTATATACAAATGCATAAAACTTTCATTCTCCATTTACTGCCAAATCTATAAGTATACAACCCAAGGAAAGAGCTTCTAGCGCTAGCCTGCTGGAGAAAGAAATAGGGTTTTAGACAACGGGGCAGACCCCATCCTGAGTAAAATAAATAACTTTCTTCCACATCACCAGAGGTTTCTTGCAGGCCTGATAAGTCGAAGCATAAAAAAGCATTATCAACGAAACGAGGGACTAAAACATTCGCTTGTTATTCCGATATATGCGATTTCTTTTTATTTTTTTTATACAAACATATTTAAAATAGAAAATGATTTCGAATTTTTATTTCTCTTACTTCTATGAAAAGCAAATAAATTAACTAAAATGTGTTTGGAAGGTTTTCGAAGATCCTTTGTAATGGATATTTTTCATAGAACAATTTCAAGCTTCAATGATTTTCCTTCAAAAAATTCTGACAACGCTGGTTGCACAGACCTTCTAAAGACATGTTTTTGGCCATTTCAAAATTTTTTTATTATTTTAAATACTTTCGCCACAGAAATGTTGCTACGATTATAAACTAGAAGGCACTATTGAAAAAACATTGTTATTGAACTTGTGCGCAGCGAAAGGGGTTTCACTAGATTCCATAAGTTCAAAAAATTATTTTCTTATTCTAGTATGTAATCGTCATGACGTAAGTACAACGAAAATATTTGAAACAAAACAAATATCTTAAGCACGCCAACAAGACTTTTTGTGCAAGTCTCTATGGTGGAAAATAATCTTATTGAGGATATGATATGAGGGTTTCAACACACTCGACAACTTCACAAAAGATGATATATTTTCCAATTATATCTTCTATTATATATTCATTGCAACATTACTATGGTGAAAATATTTGAAGTAAAGGTCTAAAGATCGATATCAAGTTGTATGGTGCAGTGCTCTAGTATGTTGCAGTCCCTCTTTATGTAGTTACAGGTATTTACGAATTTTTCATTCCCAATTTGACACTTTCACTTCCTTATCTAGGTGACTTGCAGTGTGTTTTTTATTCTCAATTGCTTTTATTTTTATTATTATTTTTTTTATATAAACAAGTTTATTTTTGCGTGGTTTTCAGTTTTAACTTCAAAAAGACGTGTATGCTTGACGTGTTTGTATGTACAGTTGTTAGTAAAAATGTATATAAACAAAGTTTCTACGTACGAGAATTTGTTCCCCTTTTAGTTGTGGCATTTGCCACTGTACGGCCTTCAATGTGTCTGTCTATTGTCATTTGTTGTGCTGGTTTTTGTTCTCTATTCTTTTCAATTGAATTTTGTTTTCTTTAGAAATAAAAAGTAATTGAACTTCCGTAAGATATAAAAAAAACTAATTGAATTGTATATTACTTTATTAATTATTATTTAATTAGTAACGTCGTAACAACATGTAATTTGTTTCTTTGAATTTTATAATATTTCTATTTGTCTTTTTAATAGTTTTGTGTCTCTTTTTGAAGCAATAGAATAATTACACTAAAATGCAATCTAATTAAGGTTTATTTCTTTTTTTTCAAAAATAAAATAGCATTACAAAACTGAAAATGTTAAATGCTTTAGTTGTATGAATACAAAGGAATTATTAATGTAGACGTCTGAAGTCGTAAAAGTAAGATACAATAACTAAGCAAAATTTTTTTGTCTATATTGAGGATCGTTGTTTTTTTTTTGTCACTGTGAAAAATTCTTTTTGGTCACTGTACAAAAAGTACGCAAAGGAATAAAGGGTGCTATCATTATGATTTAGTTAGAGATTATTATTTTATATTAATAGAGCAATTCACACTTGTTTGTAAACTACCCTTGCAAATCATGTAGACTTAGTATAAACTACCCTTGCAAATCTTGGTAGATCTAGCAAGTCTAGGATGCACGAATATGCTATAGTTTCTTACAACATACCAACAATAAACATATATGAATACGGGTATACGGGTCTTGTAAACGTTAAGAATATGAATCAGGGATGCAAAAGCTTATACTATCATACTTTTTTATATTCAAGAGAAATGTCATAGTATATGAATTATTATATACTCTCAAAGTAATTTCAATTTCACATGAGAATGCTTCATATTTTTTGTTCTTAGTAAAAATAACTATTGTCTTTCTGTGGCAAGCTGGTGGAACGATTTTGGTTTAGTTGCCGCAACCCTATCTAATTCGCTGGTTTTTTAATTATAAATAATTCCTGGCTTAAATTAAGTTTAAAAATATCTCAACTGAATATATTTTTGATATTTTAAACATTAAAAGAGCCAATTTTCGTTGCTCTGAAAGAAGAAAATATAATTTTAGAATTCTGTAATTTTTTTATTATAAAAAATTTGGAGAAAATAATCATCAGAACCATAAAATGAAGTAACTACAGCATACTATTAAACGTCGAATAAAATAGTAGGCAGTACACCTGTGCACAGTTTTCCATGCTACTCGTTTTACACGCTTTCGATTTTTCACGTGTCTATTTAAAAAAAAAATGTTATAAAAAATTGCTTCACCCGAATTTGCAAACCAACTTTGACGTGGGGTGAAAAAAAATCATTCCAAATTCCAGCAAACCCCGTCGGAGGAGAAACACAACTCTCTCGAATTTATTAATTATAATTGTGCTAATACTTAAGATGCATTATACATACGTTCTTGGATTAAAATAATATGTATGTATATAAAAAATGGGAGTTCACCTTTTTCTGTTCTGTTCAAGGCAACATTGTGTGTGTCAAAGAATTAGTTGATTTTAAGCGACAGAACGAGTTTAACCATAATTTTCACACATTTTAAACTTTTTATTTATCATAATTTCGTATAGAAAGAGCTTGTCCTTTTTACCCGGTTTTTTCACACAAAAATTATTTTTCCGATTAGCACGATTTTATAAATAACCTATCTTCATTGTATAGCGGGGGATAGGTGTATATCATTACCAAACGGTTCGACCGATCTCTGTTCAGCTACGTATTTGAAGCTTGTGATTCAATAAACATACTATATGTATGTGGATTTTTCGTAATTAAAAAATTTCACGTCATAGATTTGACAAAAAAAAAAAACTCTAGAGACCAATGCCTAAGGAATTTTACGGCGGCGGTAGCCGTCGTTGAAAATATCTACGGTAGTTTTATATTGAATAAAATAATGCTTACTACGTTTATACGCACGTCTTATTTGCAAATAAAAAAGAAGAATGTTGCCGTATAACTTTTTTATTGTAACTTATTAACTCACTTAACAAGTCGTGAATAACGACACTATTTGCAAATAAAAAGTAAGACGTTGCCACTTCATGAACGTTTTTTGTGTTTTACTTACCAAACAATCATATTTTCGTCACATGGCATCACTAAATATAACATAAGTTCTGTATGCAATTTCCCGTATAAACAGTGAATTAGTTATTTGCAAATAGTTCTATTTGCAAATAAGACGTGCGTATAAACGTGGTAGCTGACATAGATACATACATTTAAAATGGTAAAAAATGTAATTATAAATAAGATTTAATAATAATTGAGTCGCTCTCAATGTAAATGGGAATGTAGCGTTTACACCGCGTTATTATTGTTTGCTTTATACAAATTGTATATGAATTAGAATTTACAGAAACAATTCGTTCTTTGATCGAACGGCTCTTATGTGGAACGTGCTCCCTGCAGATGTCTTTCCTGCCATACACAGCGATAAGAGGTTCAAATCGAGTATCCACAAGCACTACTCCCGTTATCCTACTCACCTATTTTACTAGTTCAAGCACAATGCACTGCATAAACCGGGGTCATCCCCTAAGTACTGGTCCAATTGCGAACAAAAATTTCGACAGTTAGAAAACGCCTGCGTTATTCCTTAGGATTTGTCTGTCTGACTGTCTGTCTGTCAATGTAAATGGGCATGTAGGGTTTACACCGCGTTATTTCGTTTTGCTTCATACAAATTGTATGGAGATAATCATTTTTGACAGCTGCAAAAGCGCTTGCCTTTATTCTTTAGGTTTGTGTGTTGGGAATTCGCAAATAAAAAATAAATAAAACAAAATCTGACAACATTTTCTCATGTATAAATTAACACATGTATGTATCTATGTATGTCGATATGTGTCTATTACTGATATTAACTCAACATTTAAAGCTCAATAAACACACTGTTTTGTGATACTTGCGGCAAACAAAAAAAAAATTCTCACATTATTAATTGTTAAAACGAAAATTAATTCGTAACACGCATCATTAACTTCAAATTGTTTATGAAATTTTACTTTTTAGCATATTTGCTTTACTGTTGTTGTTGTTTAGATTTTTATCAATGAAAACCAGGGACCATAAATAACAGTTATCGATATCAAAAAAAAAATTGTGTGACCGTTATTTTGAGAATTTTTAAAAAATCCATCTAAAACAGTTCTTTTTCAAAGTAAAAATAAAAGCTCGAATGAGACTCTCACGAAGAGAGTTTTATTTCGCGGTCATAAAGTAAAACTTATTTGAGGAGTTTTATTTGTCCCGTCAGACAACAAAACTCATTTTAAATAAATTGACATCCAATATAATCACCTTGAATTGCAATTGAATGAAGTGTCATTAAAATAAATAATGTGTTGAACAATTAAATTAAATGTTAATTTTTCATACCTGGATTCTGTCTGAATATAAAGTTACGAACTTTAGCCTAATAATCAATTTGTATTCGCAAAACGTCGACAAGCAACGAAGCTGCACGATCTTTGCCGGGTTTTTGCGATACATCTCAATCTCCTACGGGAGTATTTGCGGATAGGGAACAAGAAAGCGAAGAAAAATTTTAATAACCTTTCTCCAAGGCCCTTATCGACTAATAAACCTCTTTATGAGTTCTGGGAGGAAAAAAATAAATTACCCGTACTTATATAAATTGGCAAAAACTGTACAGTGTCTCCATGCAACGCTCATAAGCATGGAAAGAGCATTATCAGCTCTTAAATTGGTATTGAGCGACCTGAGTTCAAATATTTCCACAAAAAAGTTGAAAAACAAATAAATTACTACACACAAAAAGGAAGAAAATAAATAAAAATGAGTTTTATTTTTGACGGAAAAAATAAAACCCTTCACTCCTGACCGCAAAACAAAACTCTTTTAAGAGTTTCATCCGATCTTTTAATACGAATTTAGTGGTATATGACAGTATAGATCTCTGTTGACTCTAACATAGAGAGTTTTTGAGTTTAAATCTTATCGATTACTGTTACGGTCCACGGTGAAAACAATTTACAAATAAAATCATAAGTGTATATGTGCATAAAAATAAGCAAAGCAATTGTTAGTGATACGGCGAAAGCGCGAATGTGACCCAACTAGAGTATGCAAAAAACGGAACCGAAGACGTTAACAGGTTTTTTGTTTTTCTGAAAATAATCCGATTTCGAATCATTCGGTCTGTCGGGTTTTATGTGTTGACTAGCTGACCCGCGCAAACGTTGTTTTGCCTTCAAATTTGCACTAAATCGACATAGCAATTATTGTTCAAATACCGGTATCGGGCTAATTAACCCCACTACACGCTTATTAAGGACCCAACGCCTTCAGTAAAACGCAGCATAGGCTTATTGCGCTAATCTCTATTGGGCAAAACACAAAAAACAAAATATTGGGCCATCTGTCGGACGAACTTCAAACTACACACACTCCTCACGTCCCATAGAACATGTATATAAAGTTTGGTCAAAATCGGTGCAGTAGTTTTTGAGTTTAGCGATCACGAAAATACACGTAATTTTTATGTACATATAGCTGACCCCGTCCGCGTTGCTGGCCCTAAGCAAAGAGCTCAAAAGTTATATTACCATACGATTTAAATTGAGCGTTTAACAAAATTTACGGCCTTTAAATAAAAATCCATGGAATACATATCATAAAGTTTTGGAGTCCATACGTTACATATGTATATATATCGTGTTTTATATGTATAGATCTTTAACTTATTGTATAATGTTGCACCTTAGTAAGCGCGGAATATCCTGTGTTATCGAATAATGTAAATATTTTGTAAATAAACCGAAAACTCGGATTTTTTTAATGCAACATTTCGAAAGTTTTAAAATTTTGATATTGAATCATTATTAACATAGATTTTTTGTAAATATCTTCGGAACTGATATCTCGTTTTGAAAAACATGACAACGGCTTTCAAAAAAAAAGTAAAATAAAATTAAAAAAGCACAAAAAATAAATATATGTATATGTCATTGGTGGTCCAATATGAAAATTGGATTTTGCCACGCCCTTCCGCCCACAGACCGAAAATCAAAATCCAGACTTCACTGTGTCACCCGGCCGAGTATTCTGAGGTAACCCCTGGAAATTTCGTCAAAATCGGCCCAGCCGTTTTGCAGCCATTACGTTACATACATACATACATACATACACACATCCTATTTTATATATAGATAGAATAGATTACTCGACTTTCTGTGGGAAATAATTATTAAGCTTTTGATGAAAAACAAAATTATCTCTTCTTGGTTATGTTGATACTGGTTGCCTCAAATAGTTATTTCTTCAATTTTTTTATTACAAACACTTCCGTTTATACATATTGACTTGGTCATATTTTTACGCCCATAAATATACTTTGCATGATATTTAGGGGCGTGTATGCAAGTAAACAGCTTATCATTTATGCTGTCTCGTCTTCTCTTTAAACTCCGTATAAAAGCATCAGCAATATTTCTTATTTATGGATTTATTTGACAGCAAATTCTGCCTTTTGTTTCATTCAAATGTCGTAGATTAAATTTCAATAGATTGCATGTACTGACAACTTCATTAGCTTGATATCAGACTCACAATCAATAGCATACAGCACCTCCCCCCAAAAAGTATATAGAAACAAATTCGTCGCTATATGATGATTTTATATACTTGGATAAATGCAACAAAAGTTCTCTTGTTGATATCTTTTGTGCGTTTAAGTAGGATTTTTGCTCGTTTTTATTATTTTCAACATTGTTTCGGTTTCGGTTTTAAAATATTAAAATTTTTTTTTTATTTCAAATAAATGCCATTTATATTATTTTTTCATTTGCCTTTCACAACGCGAGCAGAGTACAGCTTCAGAAACATTAACTTGCAACCAAATCATAATAGTTTTTCATATGGGTTTTCATAATATTTCACGTAAAATGTTAAACAGAATATGAGGCCACAAAAAATTTTTGTTTATCCAAAATTTAAGCGTGAAAGCAATAAAAACAAAAAATATATAAATTTTTTCAAACGATATAACAAATGGCTCCCAACATTTTTCACATATTCGAACACAGTTCCATATAAACGTTTTACAACAAATGTTGCTAGCAACATGTTGCAATTGGATGTTTTATATATCATTGGTTTCTGCTTCTATTAAGGTGGCGCAAAACAGTATCATATTTTTAACTGGAGCTCTGTTGTAAAAAAAACTTTATATAGAAGTGTAAAACTGATGAGATTAATTGGAAAAATTTATATTATTCAAATGGCCACCTGCCGAGTTGATGCATAATAAAACATCTGGCTCCAAATTCAAATTCTGACAATACTTTTGCCTCAGCTTGTATTTAGTTCAGTGCATTCGTTAATAAAATTCAATTTGTTATTCTATTATTAGGCTCCAAATTAATTTTAAATCGCAATTTTCAAAGAATGCAATTTATTAATTTATTGTATTCTTATGAATATATAAAGAATCTATAAAACAAGTTTGTCATAAATTTAGCAAAAGTTCAAAGTCATGCATTTATTTTCGAGGGAAATTCATTTAAAAAAATACATCAAAACATCAACAAGGTTATAATTTTACCATCCTTGATCTTTGTTTATTTTAAGCGAAATAAGCATTTTTTAATTGATCAATATAGTTTTTGAACTTCAAACTAATTAAGTTATTTTATCTAAAAATATCATATAAAATATATTTTTTTAAGTACGAAAACGTAATTCCACAAGCTGCAGCGGAAGGTTATTTATTTCATAAAAAAATAATAATAATGAAAAGTTAAATATAAACTAAATTAAAAAAATCACATAAAATAATAAATACGAAAGCCATACACTAAAAAAAAAAAATAAATATTAAAACAACCAATAAGCGGCAATAACCAGTTAACTTGTCAACCTTACCTAGTAAACTTGACGCCACTTTTACCAATTTGGCAACAAAATTTGAAAAAAAAAACATTTTTATAATTGAACATGCTGCGGCGTTTTTGCCGCCATAAATAAACTATAAGATGCATTGTCTAGAGCAGAGAACTTGTAAACAAAAAATAATGATTCAATTATGACTTTTGTTTTCTGAACACTGAACAATGTGAATGCTTTTGTTTTTGTTTCGTTTTTATTTATATTTTTGGCGAATCCTTTCTCAATTGTAAAGCTGGATTTGTCAACAAGTTCAATTATTTTCAGAAACAAGTTTGGATCAAATGAAACTACTCGTAGTATTGTTAAAAAAAATACGTATTTTTCATTTACCATAAAAGTGGTTGGAAAGAAAACGTATCAACTTGCCTACCAATTTGTTATTGTTTCATAAGTTTATTTATGGCAACATGTTGCTGACCATATCCCACTTTAAAATACCCTGTAATACTAAGTTCATCACAAATAACGTTTACGATTTTTTTTTTTAATTTTTATATTGATATAAACCCCGTAAAAACATTATAAATATTTATATATCAAAAATATAGGTTAGGTTAGGTTAGGTTGATTGGAGGGGTGTGATAGCCCATGTCATAGGACATACACTTAAGCCAGTGAAGGCTTGTTGTGCGCTCCCTTTAATTATCAAACACAAACTGCCAGAGTTCTGCGGCAGGATTCGAACCTGCGACCTTCGCACTACGAGTCTAGTACACTACCTACTAGTCTACGAAGGCCAGCCATCAAAAATATAAATTTTAAGTGAATTTTTTTTTTGGCATTTTTTAAAGGCCTTTTCAGGCTCTTTATGAAAAAAAACGATTCACAAGTCTTAAAATCTGAAAAGATTAATAAAATACAAGTATCACTTTATGTATGTATACAAGATCCTTGCATGACATTTATTTATGGCGTGTTTAAAATAATTGTTTGGATTCAAAGACCTTCGTTACAGTGATATGGTAATGAAAATAAACTGGGAAGGACTATTACAAAAACATTTTTATTGGTGCAGTAGGTTGTGAAGAAGAATTTTAATGAATGACATCAATTATCTCTTCCGGTAGAAGTTGTTTGCAGTAATAATGTTGCATTACAATAGTCTTAACGTAACCATCAAGATATCTTGCGCAGGACTCTAATGTTTATCAAAGAGTAGCCTTAATAACTGTTTCACCATCGACCATCCCTAATGCCCGAAGAAATATGAAATTTACGAGAAATGTTATAAATGCAAAATTTATTGACTCACTTTATAAATTTAAGCATCCACGCTTCAACATAATGAAAACAAATTTTTATTATTAAACCTGGGCCCCGTTTTACACCTTACTCCTTTTACACATTTTCGATTTTTCACTTGAGATGAATACATCCAAAGATATTTAGGGGAATTCATCTTTTATATGTCTGTGAATTAGTAAATTTTCAGTAACAGAAGAGATTTCGTCATATCTTTACGATTTTTGTATCATATTTTCATATTAAAAGAGCTGGCATATAGTCGGTTTTGCTTTACACGGTTCTTCCATATAAAACTGTATTTTTCGGTTGTATGAAGAACCTATCTTCCGTGCATATCGGGGGATTGGTGTATTCGAATTGTCTGCAGAAACTCCCAGAATCTGCGGTAGGTATTGTACCTGTGACAGACACTACATAGTTAGTCTACGAGGCCAGTAAAAATATGTATATAAAATTGGCTTTATTTTGATTTAAGGACCTGAAAACAATTATGTTCAAAGCGACCATTTCTTATGAAACGGCGTACGTGATATCAGGTGCGTAATACTGAGCGTATTTCAAACACACAAAAAATTAATGAAATCGGTAGCCCTCCATATCTGCGGTGGTCGGGTAGAGAGAAGTAAAAAATTTGGAAATTCAATAAAATAGTATACAAGGATATTAACAATACCAAAAAGCCGATCGAAAGTTTTGGAAAAGGGAACGATAAGGGTATTTTTCTGACTCTGGCGCATAAATCACGTTTTAAGGACTGCTATGGCTGTGGCTTCTTTGTACAGACCTGCAACTTAAGAACACCCAACAAAAAATTCTAACGGGGACGAAACGCACGACCTCGATGACCAGTTCACGTCACCTTTACATAAGATAATAATGCCCTCAAATCGGTCATGCAGAATGTCAAATGTGGCTTGGGCAGTATGGCACATAGCGCGGTCATGTTGACATCACATTTTGTTGGCGTGTATACTACCTAATTATGGCGAATTGGTAGTCATACACCTATTATTACTCGTGTTATCAATTTTCGGCAGGGATGGAAATGCTTACTTAACAGATAATGTTAATGAAATGCATAATATTGATTGTTATATTATGCATTACAAGTATGCATATTTTTGCATATAAAATTCAATAATTTAAAATTATATTAAAAAATTGGTATTTTTATAATGAAATTCAATAAGTGGAAAGCTTAAAAATCTTAAAAAAAGGACAACGAGTGCAGCTTTAACCAATTTAGTTCGTGACATGGAAAACATATTAAATGTATCTTGCAACATTCAAGCAACATATTTTTCTACCAATTAAATATTTTGATTACAATTTTTTTAATAAAAAAACATAATATAAATACATGTATTTGTTAACGTACGTGGATATATTTCAAAATATTTCCAATTAATACTTAAATACAGTTGTCATGACCTTGTTTCTAAAAGCTTTCACAATTTTTGAAACTGCTCGATTTTACTTCAAATTATGGAACACCTTGGCAACATCAATGGCAATAGCAATTATTAAATCGTTTTGGTTAACACAAAAAATGTTCCCTTAAATTAAACTTGCAACAATGTTGCAAATTATTCTAGCAACATCGTTGAGTCACATTTATAAATAAGAAATATTAAATGAATATAAATCGAAAATGTACATAAAAATTGTGATTAAGTGCAATATTTTAGCGCATTATGTGTTTGCAATAAAACGAAATGCTCCTGAGAACTTAAGGCAATCACAATGACATATGTGAATGATAACGATGACACATTTTATATATTTAAACACATCTACACACTCACACACACACACAAACATGACAAAGAGTGTGTGAGCAGGCGCAAAATAATCAATGTTCACAGAATAAATAAGCATGCAACAGAAACGGCAACCTCAACATTTTCATCCATGTGTTTTCTTGAACCATAAAAAAATAATAAGAGACTGAAATTAAACTTGAATGAATTTATATTTTATTGAGATGCATTTAACAACAACAACAATAACAACAGTAGCAGCAGCAATTATAGCAACAACAATAACAACAAAATTTAAATATCCTTAATTTAAATAAATAGCAACAACAACAATGACAATAATGCATACAAACGTATTGTCTGTGCAGGCTTTAAGCGAGAAAAAAAATTAAATTAAAAAAATTTCACATTTAAAGCGATACTAAATATTAAACGTATGTAAATGGAAGACGTACTGTCAGTCAGTTAGTCATGCAGCCTGATTGTTCTCGTCTGTCCTTTTAGACGCCGTTCTGTCATGGAAAATACAAGGCAATAATTTTGTTCCAAGTCTAAAGTTTGTATTATGAAAAAGAGGTTTTTACCCATTTTTAGTCAACTTGAGGTCAATGTTGTTGCCGCTGATATTTTTGTTTTCATAAAATTTTGATATTGCTGTACATCTCTACGTGAATGAGAGTGTGTGTGTGTGTGTGTGCCTTAGTTGCAATCAACAGCAGCTTAAAACTCATGCTTCAAGATCGTGTGCAACAATTTTTTGTCTCTTCTTATCTTTTTGTTTCAGTTCATGTTGTTGCATACAGTCAGTTGAAATTTTTTCTTTTCAAGTGACATGTATGAATACAACGTTGAGTAGTACTTGTCTCGTTTACAACTTCTCACATGCGCTGTTACATTCAAACATAGAATAACAAAAAATTTATATACATATTTTTAAATATTATTCCAAAAGCTTAAGAAAAAAGCGTGAATACAGACACTGTCATTGTTTGGATGCTACTTTTGTATATTTATTTAATGCATGTATAACTTTTTTTGTGAAGATTGTTTATTTGTGATAAGAGTGAAAATTTGTTTGCCTTATTTAGAGTTTTAATTTCATATTAGTTTTAAAAATTAACATAAAATGCGATAATGAAGTTGACTGGCTTCAGTCTTTCAAATACAATTGAATTTAGGAAAAATCTGAATTTGGATGCAGTTAATTTCTGTGTATACAGCTCTGTGGATATTTGGAAATTTCACTTTTACCACGCAACACTATTAATCGGTATTTTATAAAACATTCTTATCAGCCTCTAAATTTATTTTATTAACAGTGCATATTGAAATTTATCGAGATTGTACCCATAAAATATTTGAAATTTTCAATTTTTTTTATTATGGCTTTAGTTGTTCATATGCTGACATTTCATCGGCCGCTGAGCCAAATCGTCAGTGAACTTTAAGCAGTTTGAAAACATCCAACATGGTATGTTTATGGCAAAACAATAAAATACAATATGAGAATTTTCTATAGTGTATGAATATTACAAAATATATGATCATAGTAGGCTTCTAGTGCTTTAACAAACAATCTATACTCAACATGAGTCTATTCTATTTATCTTGGAACATGAATACAAGTAACAATTAGACACCTTTTGGGTGACAATTATTTGGTAGAACGAAAAACAATAGTATTTTTTATATATTTTTTTTTTAATTTATTATGGTGTCTTCTTCCTACAAAATAATTTTTAGTCGTAACTGCGAAGGCTGCTTGATAATTTCGTGACATTTTGTATCTCTAGCGCAGCAACTTTAAATGCAAGTTTTCGATATTATAAAATGTCAAACGAGGTGTGGTACTTTTCGGAAATTCTGGCACTATATAATGGCCAAAAAATTAAAATTTTACCCGATTTAATACTTTTTAAGTATATTTTCCATACATTGATATAATATATAATAACTATGTTCGTTTTCAAAAGCAATTGATTTTAGAGAAATATTTGTTTAATTATGGGGATAAAAAAGTACCAAGTGATAAATGTTGCATGATATTTGCTACAAATATTTTTGGAATTTTGAAGTCTGTAATTAATTTTGGTCATAGTCATCCTCTCGTTAATTGATTTCATTTAAGCCTGGTGGTATTGGCTTCAAAATTTATATGAAAAATTAATGACATAATGCTGCTTAGGTTATAATCTATTCCAAGGTGTTGCATTGCGTAGCAACTTACAATGTAACGCTGCCGTTAACTGTTATCTATTACTAGACTACTGTAAAAATTTGGCATCGATTGAAAACATTCAATCTCATTAATTTTAACGAAAGTTAAAAAATGAATTTCTTGCGCTCACTAAATATTACTTTTTATGTTAATAAAAGGCATCAGCGAAAGACTTCTTAAACACTATAGAAACTCTGCATCATCAGTTTCAATGGTGAAAAAATAGTTTACTGGGTTCCCTGCTGTAGTCATACCAGCACAAATGACTCGTTCATGTCATCCAAAAGAGGTCATGACGCCAGAAATACTCAATAAAACCCATATGATGATATTGGACGATCGGAGAATGAAAGGGCCTGAGGTGGCTAAAGCTATGGGCATCTCAAACCAACGCGAATATATATTTGGAAATGAAAAAAAAACCGGCGCGATGGTTGCAGTCGCACATAGGATCATAATCACTACTTTGTGACCACTTCAGAGGAGTATTTGGCAATGTTCAGTCGCAATTCGATCAAGTTTTTGAACCCTTCTGTAGCTGTGGATGAAATATGGGTCCATTAAAAAACACCCGAGTTTAAGAAAGAAAACAGTGACTTTCTTCGGATGTACTTACTTACATGCACCAAAGAAAACTATACTTGGTCTGCCTGGCCAACAAGATCATGCGCACAGTTTTTTTCGGATGCACGCCCTTTACATCGAGAGCCTTTCAAAGGGTAGAACAATTACCATCTTGTGGACAGATTCAATATTGATTTGAACCACATCTAGCAAAGTGCTGTTCCATCAGGACAATGTACAGGTGCGACTACCAATTTTGTTTCCAAATTTGAAGAAATAGATGATACGAGATTTGGGCAAACGCTGAGGCCATTTTTAAAACAAACACTTATTTCGAGGTCCTTGAGAAACCTTATTCTTTAGAGGGAATTCAAAAAAACTAAAAAGACACTGAACTGAATATATCGAGCTCACGGAGTGTTAAAAAATACAACGCATCTTTACCGAAAAAAATTATTCTATGGAATTAACAAACCGCCCACGTATTTACTAGTTTTTAGTTCATTAAAATTCATCTATTTATTCGCTTGAAACAATTTACAATAAAACAATAATTTAAACGCACCTTTTTTCAAATAAATAATGATTTTAAATCGATACAATTGAATTTCGTTTCAAGTCTTTTGACAACTACCGATTCGGCGGATTCGAAATATGTGAATACATGTCATGTCAGCTGTCCCTCAATTTCAATTTTTTTTTTGCCGTTTGTTACATCAAATACTTGTAATTTTTTAAATATTTCGTTGTAAAACATATAAGAAATCTCTGTTTCTAATTAAAATATTTAAGTGCTCTGAATAATTAATTATTAATCATTTCGTCAAAAATAAAATCATCTAAACCGTCAATTGAAATACCTTGTAAACAGCAGTCTAACCAATAATTTAACAATCAAAATATTTTTTTCATATAATTTATAAATAATTAACGTATTTTAGGTGCGTATCACATTTATGTAATTTACACATGTTATTTTTATAATTATTCGAAAAATGTTTGTGTCTCATTTAGCGATTTTTACAAAATATCAATTATTTTTTTTAACTACTAAAATACGCAGCAAAAAGGCCTTAAAAATTAAGTTAAACTTGAATTTTGCAGAATCATTTTCAATTTAGTTTTTTGAACAAATTTCAAGCGCCATTATTATCTAATTACAAGCTTGGTAAGCAGATAACGACAAAATATTCTTCTATTATATCACTGGTCACTGAACAATGCCGGCGGCGATCTTCTTTGCTAATGTACATCACAGCGCCCTCCTTCATCGGTAATATTAGCAGCAACATCGCTCCTGGAAGCTGATCTTTGCCTGACACTGGCTAAAATTAAGCTAATGGTTTTTATATTTTCTTATAAATTTTTAATACTACTTGTGGCATCATCGACTACAAAATATGGAACTATTGGACCAGTAACTTTTTTGTTCTATTACAAGTCATTCTTTAAAAAATTAATTTTGGTAATAAATATATTTTTTTCTGAAATGGACCATTGTGATTCCCAGAGGACTAATTACACCCTGCACGCTTCTACGAAGATCTGAAATTCAAACCAAACAGAACCTTTTACAAAAACTGCTGGATGGGTCAGTGCAACTTCTCTGAGGCAAACCAGACCCTGAAGAAAACGATGGTGTGGATGTCTACGCTTACGATCCTGCAGAGCCGAGCAGATGCATAAAAAGCGTTCAACTGGATTTTTTCGTCTTTGCCGAAGAAGCTCCAGCATTAGCCACCATAGGAGAATCTTAGACATTCCCATCATACGATCGAGTGCAACCCTATTCCAAGGATTAGGAGCGTCTCCCAGGGACCCACAAAGTTTTTGGGATATTCTGCGTGCGCAGGTTGTAGACTGCTTGAGTTCCGAATTTTTAACGCTCACCTTGTAAATCCCTTTGTCTACTCTACCTAGCGAATACACTTATTTCTTTCAAGTTCAATAAGTCCATGTCCAAGACTTCTCCTGCAAACTCTTCAGCCAAGTCAGGTCTAAGTTCAGATGCAAAATTTAACAACTCAAAGTCTATGCGTGACAGACACTTAAATGCTTCGTTTCTTTTTGCACGCTTTCGGCATTACTATTGCCGAATTGTAATAGGAAATATATTTGACATACGACGCCACATAGTACCAATATGAAATTTTTAGTGGCAGATGGACTATTTTTATTGTAATTGATTTCTGAATAAGGAAATCACACATTATCAGGATTAGGAATCCTAAGCTATCTATCGCTGCCTTCACATTCCTTGACATAATATTATTTTCATCTACTATAATACGGACGTAGTCGATATGAATTTCGATTTTGCGGGTCAAGAACCGTCATTAGAATTCTGGGTGAACAATTAAAGAGTATGGCTTCGAAAAGAGGTCACGTGAACTCGACAACGAGATCACACCAATTTAGCAGGATTCTCTGAAGTCGCAAGTATATGCCACAAAACTTCAACCTTGTAATGCCTTCAAAATCAAACATAACACTGATCTCTTACATTATTCTATAAATGATACCATGCAGCTTCCCTATGGGATAATTTTATAGAGCATATGTGGATATTGATAGCAAATGTCAAAGGACATCATAATATTAAATATATCATGTTTACTCTATACAGTTGGACTACTATTAAAGTTTGTATTCATAGTCCTTCATGGAGTAGCAGGGATGGTATATGGCAATTATAACTGTTCCATGTCTATAATTGCAAATTTTGCCTCAGCAATTTATTTTTATCTTTTATTATCTATTAAAATTGCACTCGTGTCTCAACACAATAAAATTTTGGTCTTCCAATTTTAGTTTATCTAATTATCTTAATTTCATTAAGAGTATAATAAGAGTTAGGAAATTAGAACACAAAATAGAATTTTTTAAGTACAGGCAATCCTGTAGCCCTACTGATCGTGACTTCCCTTTCACTCCGTCAAGAATTGCATTTTTCGTTGCATATAACTTATTATTAGCTACTCTCCTAGACTAGTAGTCCGAAGGTAGCAGCCTCAGACTGCCGGTGTTTCTGCAGAAAAAAAACTTAACACTTGTGCAATTTTTTTAAGTGTTTTAAATTTTCTAAAAATATTAAAAATTTTTACGTTTTGTTTGTTGTGGCTTTAGCTGTTCATATGCCGACATTTCATTGGTCGCTAAACCAAATCGTCAGTGAGGTTTAAGCAGTTTGAAAACATTCAACTTCTGATGTTTATGCCCTACGAATCAAATACAATATGAGAATTCAGTATTGTATATGAACCATTATCATAATCATAGTACATTTAGAATGCTTTTATACAAACAACACAGCAAATAATTATACTCAACATGAGTCTATTTTATTTTATTTGCAACATGTTTACAAACACTAACGATCAACGGGTGTTTAATTTTGAATATCCCGAAATAATAACATTCAATATTAAGTATTCAAAATAAAGATTTTATTTTTCATTTCCGTCTGATTGAATACAATCGTTAACGACCAACGCTGTTATTTCTTGTGTAACAAGAAATAACACCTCAATACATATTATTATTCTAATGCAGTATATATGTACATACATATGTATGTATGTTGGAGAACATTTATGTAAGTACACGTGTAATCGTATGTACATACATATTTATATATAAATTTTTTAAAAAATATTTATTAAAAAAAATTATCTTTAATTTTTTTTAATGTTTATATGAATGTATGTAAAATATTAATTTTATTATTAAACGAACATAATTTTCCTGAAGATGATACCCAATGAGTATCGAAATATCGATAATTACAAATAAAATTGTTTAACCACTAAATAAGACCTTGAGCTTAAATGATGTTTTAATCAAAAAAGCAATAATATTAATAATATATACTTGAACACTTTCAAGAATTCTTTAATTAAATAAAAAGCAATTAATTAAATGATACTATCAATTAATATGCATGCGGCAACATGTTGCGCTAATTGCGTTTATTTGCTTAGATTTTATATTATTTGCAATTGAGCTTGTAATTTATTGCTTTAAAATCTTTCTAATTCACTAAATGAAATTTATAATTCTTTGTTTAGAATTTCGTAATTATTTTGTAATTTTTTTATTGTAAATTTTTTCTGACATTTGCTCCACCATGTCCCATTAATTTATATGCGTTGTCATATTAGTAATGCCGATCAGTTGAAGTAAAAATAAAATAATATAGAAAAAAAGCTTAACATTTTTTATAAAATCCATTAGATATGCAAAACAAATTATTTCATTTGTGATTGATGTTTCGCCGCTCTGAGTTTAATTAACAGAATCAACTGAAAACAGCATTTCGAGGAGCAGTTCCTTTTCCAAAAGCCCTGTAAAGTAGTCGTATGGGATGGATCTGTTAAATTACTTTTTTGATTTTGAAAAATATCTTTATGAAGTTCTTGTTCGGCAGTGGAGAACCCGTTGTGTTTCCTAGAGATTAAACATTCTGGGTAATTTTTGCGAAATAAGCGTTAGAAAAGCTTAGAACAATATTTGCTTGTCTAAACTAAGTTTTTACGACTGTCAATGACATCTTTACTGTTGCGTTATTATGATACTGAATTATAAAATAAAGTCTTTAATGGACATTTAAAATATAAAAAAAGCAAATTAAAAAATGAAGAAATCTTTTAGAAAACAAAAAGCTTTTTTAAGCAAAATTATTTAAATAAGTCTTTCAAATAACAGAAATATGATGTTTAAATAGATTAGAAAAAGCTAAAAGAGAAGTATGAGCCATTTCTAGAGTATAATGTCATCCACATTATGATGGATCCCATATCATCACGATTCTAAACGGCCGTACAAATCCTGGTTAGTTTAGATTGGCCCGGGATAAATTCGATTATACTATTAGATATATATTATTTTTTATAATTTTTCACGTTTATATTATTTCTTCATACCTTTTCTATTTTGACCCGATTTCAAAAAAGATGGATGTTATATATTCGCCAATATGTCTTATATATACAGCGTGTTTTCCTTCATTTAATTACCGATTTTGCAAACTCTTTTTATATGAAAATGTATACTCCAGTGGTAGTCCCATTTTAAATAATATGTGGTGGGACCGGGGAAGGCCATATCCCATACAAAGTAATACCCATAATTATTTGGCTTTCTATAATAAAATGAGTGTTCAAAAATGGTAGGCTGCAACGTTGGTTCCACTTTCACCAAGATGTGAAATAAGCAGGGGGAATGATATCTCTCATGCCGACTCTGCTGAATTCATATTGATTGGAGTGAAAATCCCTTAGAATTTCGTTTTTCTGATAAGAAAACTAATCTCACTTCCAAGGAAAAATAGTAAAAAAAAACTTATGGATCGATAAGATCCATAAGTTCTGATCCGGAGGCACCTGAAATTCAGATCTTTTCCACTGATTTCAACACACGTTTTTCTTTCCAAGATTCTCTCTTTTTTGAATCCTGTTCATTGGTTCTGCAGTCATATGTGAGATGTTATAAAAAAAACGGAAAAAAACAAAACAAGACTGGGTAACAAAATATAAAGAACTTTCTTTACTTGACAAACATAAAAAGTTAAATATCAATTTTTATTATTATATCATTACGATAAAAGTAACGAAGCACATTGGTTGCAACAAGCTCTGTTATTTGCAGCATATTTATTGTTGCTACTGGTTTAATTACGTTTTCAATATTATCTTTGTGTGCTTTTTAATTGGAGGTTTAGTACTTGCAATCAGTTCTCATATTTCGAATCCTTTGTTTACTTTTGTTCATTGCATACCAGATAGCGCTCCCTACTGGTGTCACATGTCATATAATTCGGACCTAACAAAACCCCAAGATCTTTCTGTACGACAAAGAATAAACTTCCTTATATTCTCCCGTCTGATTGAGCGAACAACGCCAATGTCCTTGGTCATTGTAGTGCCCTTTTTTTATTATGTTAATTATGATAATACGGTGTGGTTAAGCTGCTGATATCTAGTCTTAGTGATTTATTTGACAGACGTCGCCACTACACTTATAAACGTGTGATACTGCCATTGTCGGTCTGCCTTTTTCTATTGCCAATTATAATTAACATATTTCTAAATTCGTAAATTTCATATTGATTGGTTATTTCCACACACGTTTCTTTCAACATCTGTCGCGACCCGTTGTGCATTGTTATTAACACTTGCACGCATACATCTGTGATGCAATTTTTTATTACTAATAAAATCATAAAATAATATAGAGAAAAGATGTGAATTAAAGAAGTAAAAATTATTCATTCATGATTTTTATTTTTAATTTTAAATATGCTGTTTATCTGTTTATATTTTTCTTTGAAAAAAAAGTGGCTGTTAAAATATTTTGCGACATGTCGTAAAATTTTCACAAAACGTATCTGTGCACGTTGGCGCTGCCGTTGTTAACAAGATTAAAGCCAAAATGAAAAAAAAACAAAAGGCATCTGATTTTATGTTTTCAACTGAATACCCACCAGCAACTACAAAATCAACTCAGTAACGAACGACCTTGCGCTTATTGCGCTCCACTGCCAAAGTCGTCGCAGTCTGTTAATGTACATTTGTAACGTAATGTGTCGCAAATCAAACAACAATAAACAACAAGTACTCGTATATAACAGCTGATATAAGAGGTAATATTATTAAACGATAATACGAGGGATGTTGTAGAATTACTTAGCCTGACATATAAATGAGGGCAATTGGAAAAAATGATGGCAGTTGCAAAAATTTACATTTTTATTTAGTTTTACGATGCCAAAAATTTTGGTCATAGATAATGAATGTTTATAGCGAATTTCGCTAAAAAAAAATACCAGACCTTTTGTGCCACCTGAAAATGACAGAAAATTTTTAATGGAATTTAAATTACTGATCCAATAAAAAAACATTTGCCCTTATTATGATTGTCGACGGCGATGGCACATCAAGTCGACATAAATATATTGCCAATTATTGAATCGTTATCGAGAACTATTAAATATTATTGATAGGATATTACTACTACTATGGCTTCCCCCCGGGGGGCACGGTCAATACATCTTGTCTTGGTGGCTTGGTGTTGTGCTTCCTGGGGTATAGGGTTATCAGGTTTCCGGACCTAGGCCTTTTTGCTGATAACCCCTAAAAACTTGTATGTTGCTACCCAATCCCTTAAAACAACAGGGCAACGGGCGCGCATGCAAGTAAATTAAAGGTGAAAGTGGGTTCGCTCGCTCGTCCGGTAAGTGGGTAATCTGGTCTTTCCAGACCTTGACCTTTGGCCAATTACCCCTTGAACTTATATGTTACTACCCAATCCCTGGACATAACAGGGCAACGGGCGTGCATATATTTAATTTAAGGAAGTAGCTCTGCCTATGCTTGTCTGGGTAGAGGTGCTACCGATACCTCAGGTTTGCACGGGACCTAAAATCGGAGGTGTTTTTAACACGCGGCTGACCAGAGTCATATCTGGTGCCACGGGAACCAGTAGCCCCTAGGACGTGTCCAAGTCTGGTTATTGGTGAGGCCCCTTCGGGGATCACGTGGTAGCTGTGGTTAAAACCCAAAGATACGCGGGAAGAGTTATGGGTCAGATGAGTGTGTTTGCAAGAGGTGCTAGTGACTGATTGTAGATGCTCTCTTCAGGCCGTATATCTCTAGGTGTTGTTGCTATTCGACAAAGCTGCCCTGGTGGTTGCGGTTGGCGAAGCCCCAGGTAAGACGCGGGGCAATATTTTGCTGCCGGGCCATTGGGGTAGTAGGAGGTTAGATAGCTCCAACACTTCAGCAAAGTGTCTGTACATGGTTCTGCAGCCTGTACAGAATTTGCTACCAAGTTTCCCCTCGTAGGCGCACATGTCGATCCTCACGCGGCATGTGCGCCTGGGAGGGGCGACGGGACGGTGGTGAACAGCTTTATTCACCCAGTGCGAAGAGCACCGTCAGGTAAGGCCTTCGGGCAGGTACTGACGTAAAATCTTTGACATATATACTACTATGGCTTATAAAATTACAATTGGCCATCAATATTAGTTAATTATTGCCTACAACGAGCTCAGAACTGCGGTCTTTTATTACTGTCGACTTAATGTGACGTCGCCGCGACAATCATAATAAGAAGGATTGTCATCGCAAACTAAGATTCTTATTAGACGGTTCACATGCATTACAAAAAGCAACCCATTAAATATGTAAGTTGATTTTTGACATCAGTTATATCCTGTTCCTTTTGAGAGATCTGAAGTGAATACTTGAGTTAATCTTTAAATGTGATCGTGGCTATGAAAGTGGTTTATATCACATATTTTCGTTTCATGATTTACATTTGAATGTATTAACAAATCTTTAATATATATATTAAACTAGGCAGCATTTAAATTTTGACAACATCGTGAAAACTACATTGAATTAATTTAGTTTAAAATAATAACGCATGAAATAACTGATAAACTCATTTTGTAAATTTTGAATTTAAACCACTTTCATAATTATGGGCATATTTATATCTCTGTGTTCTGCATCATTTTTACCACCGTCGTATGTAAATGTGCCAAGTTAATGTTGTTGTCTTCTTGTTGTTATTTACAGTCTTTAGTTGTTGTTAAAAATTAATATGAGATCTTATTTTCATTTTATATAAATCAGTCTGCATTTCCTGAAGTACAAGTATGCAACATACATTCGTTAAGTTGAAATTAAAGTTAGGATTTTTATACCTTCATTTACTACTTATTTTAGCATAAATTAGTTTAGATTAATTTATAAATAATTAATCGCGTGCTGTTTATTATTTAATTTTACAAGAGGCGTGTTGTTTTAATTAATTGTATACCACCTACAGATCACGTCAAGTAATAAAATACAAATCTTGATACAACTAATAAGAAAACTATTTATCTCAATATAATAGGTAATTTTTTATTTAAAAAAAATACTCTATTGTAATATTGTTAATTACTTGGTTCCTTCTTATTAAAATGAAAATGTTTGTAGATTTTAGTATTAAGACTAACAAATTTAGTTATAGCAAAAATTTGACATGAACTTTGCATAGACACTATTCAAAATGCACTTGTCAAGCTCTGAGTAACGAGCTACTAAATATTTGCTAATAAGCTGCTAAGGAGCATAAATAAATAAATTTCAATATTAAATATTTCAAAGGTTTAAGTTTTCATTTTGCCTAATAATACGAAATGTCATTAATAGGGATGTCATTATTGAATTTCAGGTTGAATTTTTATAATTATTTAGCAGACGGGTAGACCCTATGTAAGCTTTCAACGATCTGCCAAGGTAATTCATTTATTTCATTTAAGGTGAATTCACCGGTACGTTCTGAACGTTCCGAACGATTTTTTTATATGTAGTTTGACGTCTCTATTTTTGAGAGAGTGAGAGAAAGAGAGTAAATTTAATGCGGAACAATTTTTGCTTGAATTGGTTTAATTTTAATTATCGTCCCGAACGAATTGAACTATGCTGCCAGATATATAAATTTTTTATGCAAAATTGAAATGAGCTGCTTGTCTCTCAACGAAAATTTCCTGCAGAACGAACCGGTGAATTCACCTTTAGAAGATCCATCATCGAACTGTGAATTATCGATTGCGCTGATAAAGTGAAAAGCTAAAATTATGTTACTTAAGCTGTTTTGGTGTTAAAGGCATGATGTTAAAAATATAATGTATAGTAATATATGAACGAAACAATCACTCTTATTCCACTTGGCAACGCCGTTTTTTATTTTTTGTTGCAAATCAGTATTCCACTTTCCAATATTGCCATTTATCAATAACTTTTAACATATGTTTGGTATTCTGGAAGCAAAATTGAGGTTGATGTTGTCTCTAATTGAATTTGATTTTAAGAATAAGGGTGAATAATTCTTTGACAATTATTATTTATAAAAAATCTATCACTCAATTATATTTTGCAACATCTTACGCATTTCATGCTGAACAGCAAATACAACAACCCAATGCTCCATACCGACAATCTCAATCCTAAACAGAGTTAGCAAAGACACAATCCACACAAATTAATTATAAAGAGAAAAGTGCCCGTGTTTCTGGTTGCAAAGGCCCGAGCTCCAGGGAGAACCTCTTGGCCATATTCCACGTACCTGTTTGTTTTAAATTCTTTAATTTATTTTTATTTAAGGAATTTTTGCATTATCTTTCGTAGACTATTATTTTTCATTTTTATCCAGTGGCTGCAGCTGTGATTTTAAATTGATGATAACGCGTTTCAAAATTGACACTTACTAGACAAGAAAATGCATTTTTATTGATTTCATTTTTTTTTATTTTTAATAAATATTTGTTCTTAAAGGAATTTATGTTAATGACAACAGCAGTTAATGGATTTATTTAAGAAATAATAATTTGCATGTGCTTAAAGGTGAATCACTGATAAAGAACGAAAAACTGATATTGACTAAGAAGACTTGGAAATATTTTAAGTTTATAAAAAAATGGTTAAGAATAGAAAACCATGTTTACAGGCATAACGAAAAAGTTTTGAAAAAGGGCAGCGTATTGAAGAAACAATATTCCATTGAACTAGTTGGCAATTGATATAGGGTTATCTATTTTTCGGTGTAAAAAGTATAGTTAAAAAAAACCACATAAAACTAACTATAAATCATAATGATTAAACTTTTACTTGATTATAATGCTTAAACCTTGCCATTACGTACAAAATACTCGTACAATGTCATTTAAATGGCCGCCTCTAGATTGGTTGGAGTAGTAGTTTTCGACCACTTTTTCGAACATTTCGAGCGGTATCTAGGCGATAGTTTGACGAATGTTGGTTGCTCCAACGTAAGGACAATATCCGCGGAGACACGGTCTTTGACGTAGCCCCACGTAACCGCGTCAATACACATAATCCTGGTGGCCAATTGACGTCGCCAAATCGAGAAATTACACGTTCTGGAAAATTCTCATGCAAGAAAACAAAGATCGAACGTTTTGTGTGGGTCGTAGAACCCGCCTTGTTGAAACCACATATAGTCTAGTTCATAATCATTAATTGCAGGTCATCATCTGGCCATAACGCTGTGAATAATGCGCACCAAACAGTCACTTTTTTCGTATGCAATGGCATTTCGAGAATAACTTCTGCGATTTCCGAACTCCACATGCAACAATTGGCTTGTTAACATAACCGCCGAGTGCGAAATGAGCTTCATGGCTGAAGAAAATTTTGTTCGAAAAATATTCATTGAAATCCTATTGCTCTAGCACCCAATCAACATGCCTACGGCGTTGTGAATGGTCAGCCGGTTTTAATTTTAGTGGGAGTTGGACCTAACATGCCGTAATAATTAGTAAGATAAATCCAATTGCAAAGAACGCCGTGGAATTGACAAACTTTGATTATCTGCCACATTTTCACTAACAGAAGCCACATTTTCGGCAGTGTGAACATTGCGATGATGCACAAACCTTATTACATGTGTAACGCTTCCAGTCTCTTTAAAAAATGTATAGTCTTGCCTATTCCTTGAATAGTAGGTCGATTATGACGATCATAATCACTCCGTAATTCTCGAAAAATGGTCACATTGTAACCACCACTATGGAGTAAGTTTTAGTTACATACATTTACGCGTTTTTTATTGTTGTTGTTGTTAAACGGTCGATGTTTGTAAATGGCAGACCTTTTATTAAATAAATGATTCATTAGCTGACAGCCTTGGTAAGCATCTGATTTTAGAACTATCAAATATATAACCCGATATATTTATAAACAACGTTGTAAAAAAATTTAAGCGATCCAACATTTAATTTTTTCCAAGAAATATATCTTAAAAACTTAAAACATCCACCTTCAACATTCTTACTTTGATCGAATATTATGGAATTCTAAAATTTCTTATTCATACAAAATGCGTTTCAGGTTCCAAAACGGCCTTTAATCTATGAGTATATAGACTTTTATTCCATGATTATTACTTCTCAATCATTTATTTTCCTAAAAGTATTGAAATGTATTGAATGATGGCGCCATTTCATTCGACGACTACCTGTTGTTTTATTTAATTCAAAATTATTTAGACAGTAGATGAATTTATAAATATTAATAAGCAAAAGGGTAGTAAAATAAAAAGCATCTTGCAATTAAGTCTGCTCTAGAATATTAAAATGAATTTTGAAACCACTTTTCGTTAATAACGACCGGTATCATTAAATAAACTGGGATATTTAGAATTTTTATTCAATTTTTAATTCAAGTGCTTTTAAATTTAATTTTACTGATAACATCTCAATCATTAATATTTCTTTTGTCAATCGTGTTGAAAGATCAAATCAAGCTAAAGCTTTAGTTGTTAGAAAAAACGTCAATAATTTATTGAACGCAAAGTGTGTCTGGCATAAATTTTTGTTTTTTTCTCGGGGGCTTCGTTATTGACTTTTTTTCTAAATCCAAATATTTTTTCTTGTGCAATGTTTGATAAATTCTTAAAATTAAATGATTAGACGTGTAGCATTTGATTAAAATGTAAACAAATTAACAAACTTGTTAAGCGATTTTCTAAATGGACTTTATTTTAAAAACTCGTTGAGATTATCTTTCATACGAGGGTGGCTCCAACATTGTGTGAGATTATAAAGGGAAAATTGAAACAGTTTTGTCAATGTAGTTTTTAAAATCTCCTATGGCCACATTATACATTAAAAGGGATATGCATCAGCCTTTATAGACGGTAAACTGTAGACCGTTTTGCCAAGCATAATAAACATCAAAACGAATAGTTCTGGAACCATCCTCTTCTGGTACATAATACGTAGATTACATTATAATAAATTGTTTTTTCTTACTACAAACCTAAAGGAAGACATTTTCAGTGATAAAATAGAATACAACTTTAACTTCAATATAATAATAATAGAAGTTATCGTTAAAAATTCTAATAAACTAGTTACAATTGAAGCCATCGTACAGTGCTTTGACATGGAATAAAATTGGATAAAAATATTAGGAGAAGACTAGTGTTAAAAAAAAAAAGCTCTCATGGTACTTTGCATTACAAAGTTATTAAAAATTTCGTGGTTTGGGAGAAGTACTCCCAAGGATATGGGTACCTCCCATATATTCTTCATTGAAAAACAAATAAGCAACAATAATTTAAAAAAAAAAGTTGTCAAAGGTCACAAAATAAGGTTAATAGCTAGAAGTCGCAGCAAGTATACGCATCTCTTCCATATAGCCTTTTTTTGAAAGGGTTGAAAAACATAGATTATTGCCCCGATTATGATTTGCAACACTTAAATGTTGTGTTGTTTCGCCTACAACACAACATTAATTTATTTTTTGATTATGGTTTACAACATCTAGGTGTTGTTTATGTCACAGTGTTGCATTTTATTTGTAGCACATATTTCCTTAAAAATACATACCTGCATGCCAAAAACTGTTAAAGAAGGAAAGAGAGCGCATATGTGAGGCGCAAAATAGAAAGGGACCTAAGGGTAAAAACCGGTTTTGTTCAGGAGAGCCATTTTAAAGATTTAAATACGTGTATCTTTGGTGTACCAGCACTTTCATTAAACGCGCATATCTCTGGGAGGGAACACTTTTGGGGAATGGGATTGGTCTCATTCGATGCTCAGATGTTGTCCACATCAAAAAAAAAGAGTAAAAATAATAAAGATAAAAAGGAATGCACATAACCATTTTCGCTTACAATGGAATTACACTTGAAAATTTTTGAAATAAAAGTAATGGAAATAAATTATAATAATGTGGACAATTTGGCCTTTTTATTTTATTTTCTAAATATATCGCGCCTTAACCACCAAAAAAAGCTTGAGGGACAAATACAAAATTTTACAGGAAAAGTGTTTTTATTAACTGCCTTTGCAGGAAGTTGTATAGCCATTGCGAAGTTAATTTTGCTCTCAATTTGTGATGCCATTAATAACGATAATAGAACTTTAAGATTTAATTTTAGTGATCGTAAATTATTGATTGCGATGAAAAAGTGAAAATTAAAATTATGTTACTTAAGCTGTTTTCTGCGGTAAGGGCACGATATATGTATGTGTATGCATATATATTTTTTTAACTAAATTGTTCAATTAATCTTTTGAAATCAAAAAAAAATTAAAACAAACCAACCCCTCTGCTTTAATTATAAATTTAAAGTTGTCAACAGTGAATCAACAAAAAAGTCTCAAAACAATACGCATTGATATTATTTTTATATTGATCATTATGAAAATTGTTTTTATTGGTAAAGTTCATATGGAAACACAATATTTTATAAAAACAATTAATTTATGACAATCACGAAATTTCGTTTGATTTTTGGTATTTTTTTTTTTTTAAATTTAATTTCCATACGAAAACTGCCATCTATACAAAACGATAATGGAAAATCAAATAAAAATCAAGTCTAAATTAGACAATAGAACAGACTCACAAGTTCCATAACGGGCAAACGAAAGACATGCAATGTGTGTTTGTGTGCATGTGGCGCTCGTCTAATCGATCGCTTGATCGGGCGGTCAAATGTAAGATTTTTAAACATGTTTAAAAACAATAAATTAATTAAATTCAAAACGCACCCTAGAGAATTTATAAAAATATCTATACACATACTTGCGTATGTACATTGTTAATCGTGCATAAAAAAATTATTAAACAAGAACAATAACAAATTAGGAGGAGGGTGCAAAAATAAAGAAATCAATTTTCAAAACACGCAGCAAGTGTGGATGAAGTTGTTTGAAAAAAATCAAATTTCAACAACAATATTGATACATCATTTATTAATTTAAATGTACAAAATCAAAAATATTTATAGAAATATCAACAACAAAAATTGCACATAAAATTGTTGAAATATTTTCAAAACTTTAAAGTTTAAATGAAAATTTATGTATTTTTAATAGATGACATACATACAGACGTATGTATGTGTTCTAATGATAATTATTTCATATTAATTCGAAAAGGCCTTGTGGGCAAGTCACCAACCCGAGTACCCTCTAATTTACAGAATATATTCCTTAAGATCCTGTTAATCAGTTGAGTGATGGAAATCGATTTGGATCGACGTCAAAATGTTTTGAAATCGGCAATATACATATGTGGTCTGTTTATTCTTGTCATTTTGAAGTATTTTTCGTTTTGTTTCATTTCGCTTTTGAAATTTGATCCATGTCCATAATCGTTTTGTTTTACATCAAAGAAATTCTCAAAATTATGCTCTGATTTAAAAAATTATGCTCATAATTAAACTATAATTAGTTCTACGGTCATTACAAATTACATGTAATGAAATTTCATGTCATGGTTAAAGTTCGCCAAAATAATGAAATAAAATTGGCATTAATTCAATTACAATTGAAAGTAATTTTAATGAACAGTAATGGATATAAGTATGAAATATTTTTTTAATTAGATTAATTTTTTTTTAATCAGATCCATCGCTTTCAGATCAGTCCTAAACAATTTATTTTATTTCCAAAATAATTTTTTTTTTTTTTCAAATAATTAAATTTATTAAAATTCTTTTTTTCTTTCTTACAGAACAAAAATTTCAACGGCTTAACAACAAAAAAGTAATCACAACAAATATCAGCCATGTTAATGAATGCAACAATTGCACTGCAACTAATTGACAATTCCGAACAAGTCATTAAGTGACAACATAATCGTTTGTTCTCCTTCTCCTTCCCACCCTGCCCCGGCTCCGGAGCTGACAACAAAGAAACAAACAACAGTAAAAAGACAAAAGACACAACATTAAAAGACGATAAAAAATACTATTTACAAAAAAAAACAAAATAAATTTTAAAAGCCACATTTTGTTGAAACCAAAACACCAGCTTATTTCTCCCAACTTTCTGGAAAGCCTCAACACGAAACGGAAATCCATAAAAGGGCTGTATTTTTTGAAGTTAGCGAAGCGACACTATTATAACTTTTATGCTCATTGGCCCTAAGAGCATACACATAGACAAACGTACAGACAGACAGATAGACAACCGCTGTTTGCTTTAGATATAGAAACATTCACAATGGACTCACGCATTGGCCTGGATTACATTGTCGAAAATCGTGATTATATTTCGAAATTAGGCACTGCATTGGACACGAACAATGTTGTGGTTAAGAAGCAAGTCTTCGAATTACTATCAGCCTTATGTGCGTACAATGCAGATGGTTATGCTCGTGCCATAGAAACATTAGAATATTATAAGGTAAGTGGCCCTTTCTTCTTCAAATGGTGAATGAGGTAATTTAGAATTTAACTCAATGACACCGTTTATTTATTATTATTTGAATTCCTTTGTATAAGAAATTGTTTAGTTGAAAGTATATGAACTTTAAATCGGGTTACAGTGGAAGCCACTGTTTCAATATTCTGCTTTCAGCGTCGTGTTTTTAAGTTTTAACACGGACCAACTTAATCCATTCCCAATTATTACAATATACATCTACGATCCTACAGATATCATGATTTGAATTGGCTGCTATTTTTGCAGATGGTGCCCAATGTCACTGTGTTTTGACAGTTATGATATAGAGAAGTAGTTGTCAACAGGCTATGGAGCGATACAGACCTCAAGAATGTGGAAGTATTTTTAATTGCTTATTTGAGAAATGCTCAATCTGTTGTTTTAACGCAGCAAGAATTTCGTCGTCGTTTTCCTCGTCGTCATATTTCATGTGCTCGAACAATTCCGCGTTTGGCTGAGCGCCTCGTGCAAACTGGACCCACTACAGATGTTGCAAGAAGTGGTCAGCCTCGTATTGCTCCTTCGACCGAGAACATTGGCTGCTGGTGAGACGACGACGTCAGAGAGAATCCAAAATATCAACTAGACGGCGATGAACACAATTATGTATCAGCAAAAGTTCATTGCAGGGAATTTCGGTGAAAGGTTTGAAAATGTCCTCTTACAAAGTGCAAACTGTTCACGAATCGCTGCCTGCTGACCGTCATACAGGATTAACTGACTGCCACACAATGTTAAACTCAGTGCTAGAAAGTATGATTTCGTGTCAAAAATCATAACGAGCGGCGAAACCCATTTAACTTATGTTAACAAACAAAATATTCTGTTCTGGGGCACATGCAATGTATGAAGAGCCATTACAACCGCTCAAAGTAACTGTTTGGTGCGGCATTTACAATAAAAAAGTGATTGGCCCTTATTTTTTTGAAAATGCCGATGGAAGCATCGTAACCATAAATGGTAAGCGTTACAGGCAGACGCAAAACAAGATTTTTTTGCCGCAAGTTGCTGCATTAAGTCTCGATCATTGTTGGTTTCAAAAAGATAAAGCAGCCGCTCAGACAGCTCGGGAAACGATGGAGATTTTAAGTCATCTCCCATTTTTAAGAGTTTGAACTAGGTGTCCATAACGGCAGATCCAATAGCACCAGACTTCTTCCTTTGGGTTTTTTTGAAATCTGGTATTTACCACAACAAACCACGCGACCAAGAATTCAAAATGATGTAAAACGAGGGCAGTTATGCATTAAATCGGAAGGTGGTCAATTGCGCAATATATTTTTTATTAGTGCCATCAATTTTACACTTTCGCATAAACTTTTTATGAAAACAGTTCTCTTTTTTTCATTTGTATTAAAACGACAGTCAGTTCAAATTATAGCATTACTTTTGCGCCTTCTTGTGCGTCTGTCTTGTGCTTATAATAGTCGTGCTGCCATCTGGTACGTCGTACGTCGTAGAGAATATGCTCTTCTCACTGAACGGACTCAACAAGGCCTACATAGAAAATTTTACTCAATTTAAAGTGCAATTAAATACTTATTGCTCAATTGAGTTAAGGATTTGCATTATAAATTGAGTTCAATTAAGTATTTAATTGCGAAAATTTCCTAATTGTCCAATTAAGGCGCATATCGGCTTTTTTACATATTTCATTAATTATGGCAAGACCCATTCATAAGGTGAATGGACCAGCAAATTCAAGCCATTTCGATGCTATTCATTTTGTATGGATTTAAACACTCGCGGGGGGCCAGGGGTATGATGAGAAAGCAAAACTTCTGATTGGTTCTACCTGGTGAATCTAAGGTGATCAATTACACTTAAGTCGACTCAGAAACCTCAACGTGGTGGTCCCTGGACAATGTTACTGACACCCGTCAAACATCGGCGAATTGTGGGAGGCGTTTGCAGCATCTGTTCTCGTTTTTGGGGCGGCTGCAAATGGACATCTGTTCTTATACCAATCGGTTCGCTATATAAAATTTGTTTTGCATTTAGTCAGTCTGTTGGCTTAGATGGCAGCCCAATCATCAGACTAGGATGCAGTAGACTAATCATTTCCTCATCTGATTAACGAAAACTCAAAAAACATAAATTTAAATTTAAATATATATATATATATATATATATATATATATACATATATATATATATATATATATATATATATATATATATATATATATACTCGCTAATCATCTTGATTCGTGTATATACCCTGTTAAGCTTCCTAAAATTATACTACACATTATTCCTGTTTCATATTTTTCTCTTTTACTAAATTCTTTTATTTAGTAAGAAAAATTTAATCCTTTAATTTATGTTCTATTTTACAGAATCTCAAAAATGAACGATATCGATTTAAAATTGTTATCAATGAATTGGAACAGACTACAACGATTGAATATCAAGTTGCCCTTTTGGCATTTATAAATTGTGTAATTATTTCGGCAGCCACGCTACAAGATCGTATTAGAATACGAAACGAATTTATAGGTAAGAAAAAGAAAAAAGAGAAGGTTAATTAAAACTTTAAGCACATCATGATTAACACAATACCAAAAAGCACACAGTGTAACAAAAAAAGTATTTAAGCCAAATAACAGTAGTTCGAAAACCTTATTTGACAATGACATTAACCACAAACAATATTGATAATGAATATTTTTCGCTTCTAATTAACAAATTAAACAAAAAAATTTAAAATAAAATATAAAAGAACTTGTATTTTTTGCAACTGAATTATTATTTTTCCTCATAAGCTGAATCATTATGGAATTGAAGACCAAAGAAATAAACGCAAATTATACTCAATAAAGACTCCGGGTCGATTGACCATTTAATGTTTATTTCATTTTTGTTGCCCATAAACTCAAAAGTAAATTTCATTGGGTTTCAAATATGAATTTGAAATTCAAGTGTAAAACTCCTTTCCTTCACATTGAGCGGGTGAACGAACAACAGCCCGTCTTTGACATGAGTTTTGAGTACAATGGCTTAAAATATTTTCAAATGCAATAATAAATAAGCGATCGACCATAAATAACAAGCGTGAGTACGCGATTTTACGTACATATTGATAAAAATCTATTGACACTTATTTATTATAATTATTTCATTTATTTATTTATTTTTTTTTTCATTAAATGCTTTTTATGCGATTTCAATCGACAAACTAAAGTGGCCACTGCAGACCGCCAAATTCAAAATCAAACTTAACCCTATAAGGGAAATGGGTTGTGCAAACGGTATTTGGTGTTGAATTAAATACAACTTTTTAATTAAATTAAAATAAGCACATGTAAGCAGTGGCACAGATGGCCAGTTGAGTTACTGGCATATATGTATGGGCATATAACTGCTACAGATTCCTATCATATGGCGATTTCTTTTCTAAAAAAGTTTGTCGCATTTTTCGACAAACCCCCCTCAAAAAAGAGATACAATTAAGTTCAGTGCCCTTACCCAGTAAATAAGAGCTTCGAAAAGGTCATTAAAATGCTGGGATTAATTTTCGGAAGTAGTGCAAACTTGGATCATTTCAATGATTATTGTCAATTGTCATTATGGGATGTTCTCTTTTTCGATTCCTATTCAGCGATTTGTAAGTTATCTTCATTATATTGGAAAAAGTAAAACTTTTTATGATTTCTTTCGCATACAAACCAATTTTATATTAAATTCAAATTATTGGTTTTTCCACTGACAATATGCTTTACAACTGCGAAGCGCACAGGTTTGCCAAATGTGCAAGTTAATTTACATAAAGTATAAAAATAATATATTTATGTAGATTTCTTAAAAGAAATTATTTTCAAATCGATTTGCTTAAATTTGCACCAATTGGATCATAGAAAGTCGAAAACATGCACTTACGGATCCATTGGAAGTAATGAAAATGTCATTCTTTCAGAACAACTTAAATTTTTTCACTGCGTTGTAAAAGAATAAAATTTTGTATATTGGATCTTATAATAGAACATTCCGGCCCATATTTTTGAAGTTACATCTGTTGAATTGATTATCAATTATTAAGTCTGTTTTGCCAAATCATCATGGATGGGCATAGCGTCCAACAACAATTTCATATAATGAAATTGTTTTATCCAAATGTGTATTCTGTTCGAGAAACGTTGCTTAGACTTCACCTATTTTACAATCGCCGTAAGCGTCCTCCATTTCTGGAAAAATGGGTGTGTCAACAAAGTTTGTCGAAACTTGTGCCAATCCATAAGAGATTCAAGAGCGTATTTAGTGTAGATTTCGGTCTGGCGGCAGCATCGCCGCAGGCCATCACTGTCAATGATTACCAAATTCTAGTATTATATGTACACTAAAGGCATGTGGTTTCAGAACGCTGCTACGTCCCACGCAGCTCATGCCACATTAAACATTCCACGCGAGCGATTTGAGGTCATAGAGGTGATCTAAACTTGCTACCGAGATCGTGCGATTCGACCTCTTTAGACTCTTTCTTGTGGAGTTTTCTTATGTCGCAAAACAAAACCAATGTCATTACTCAAATGTAATGGAAAATTAAACATTTCTGCTGCGCGCCACCCATTGGCAAACACTTGTACAATGTCAAATACCCTACACGATAGTATCAGTAGGCCCTTCAAATTAATGAAAAATGTATATGATATTTTACACACTCTTTGTTGTATAAAGTTTAAGATGTGAAACGCGTAATGAAAGACACTTTATTATACCGATAAACAATTTTCTTATAAATTTATCAACCAAATGTTACATCTTGTTTTTAGAAAAGAGAGGGGCATTGTATTACGAGTATATCCTAGTGAAAAAGGAGCTTCTTAAAAGTCATCAAAATAACACTCATAATGTTTTACCCATAAAAACAAATTTTTTCTGGGAATTTCAAAAATTATTGTACAAATTAAATTCACAAGACTATTTAAAGAGTATTTGAATATTTTCTATACAAGGAAATGCAGACATATAGACAACGTAACCCACAACAAATAAAAAAATTAATACTAAAGTGTTAGAATATCCCGAATAATTTCTTTTAATACAAGTTTATTTAATTTGTAACGGGTGTGAATTTTTAATTATTTAATTAATTAAACAAATCTATAATGAACATAATGACATTTTCATAATTTTGTCGAAAGTGCCCCTGCTGGTTTCCAAAATTGTTCTCTTCCACATACTTTATTAAAATTCGAAACTTAATATTCCATTAAAGGGTTAACACCTTAAAAAATAAACAATAACTACTGGTTTGTTAACGCTTTACCCATGTGTTATGACAGAAAGTCATAACAACAACGTAAGTAACACTTTGCGTTGTAACCTTGACCAATAGTTGGACTCTACAAAGAAGCAAATCAAGTGGTAAATGTGGCTTATTGGCTTCACATTTACTTCCCAATAGATAATTTTAAAAAGGCCTCCAGCCACTTGGGACACAAGAACGAACAACCGATTGAAGCTTTTCAGAATACCGCCTTGTTTTTCGGGCAGAAAATCTTAGCAAGTTGATATTAAATATTTAATGATGATGATTAAAATTATAATTTATTTAATTAAGGTCTTAATACTCATCAATTATAAAAACAAATAAATACATTTTTTGGCCGAAAATATTGTAAATTGTAAAATTTTAAATTAATGAAATATTTGTTCGTTTTATTTCCATTTTGTATGATTAAGCAGCTTCCGGTTATACCTTAATAGACATAAAGCTAATTTTATTGAATTTTTATTTTCTTATATTTTTATGAACAAAGACAATTCAGCCGGCCATTTTAAAAATTAAATTTTTTTTAAACAATAATCAGGACTTCCTTTTTGGGTGTATTTGACGTAGAGACCTGTTGCCAGTGTTTCGGTCTGTTCCCAATTTATTTAAACAATTAAATGCGCCAAATTTGGTTGGCCACTTTTTTCGTAATTTAATACAATAGATGTAATTTATTGTTAAATTTTGTTGAGATTTTATGGCAAAAAAAATATTGAAATGCATAGAGGAAAAAAAATTAAAAAAAGAACAAAGTATTTAATAAAGATTTGACGTAAGAAAAGAATTAAATTAAACAAGTAGACAAATAGCAGAGCACAGTGGGCACCAGAAATGTTTAAAATGAGGAGCATCAATAGGATTGAAAACACGACAAGTAATTCTAAAATAAATTCTTTTAATTTCAAATTTTCTAAATAATCTTAAAAGCAAAAGTATTCCAACTCCGCGTATGTTGAATTGATTAATTTGTTTATCGCAGGCTAGTAGCTAGTATACCAGACTAGTAGTCTGAATGCCGAAGGTTCGACTCCTGATGCAGACTCCGGGTGTTTCTGCAGATAAGCCAAGTAGCTTCGCAGTTTGTGTTTGTTAATAAAAAAAATTTCTTTAATTAATTTAAGAACACTCACAATCAAATAAGTTTTTCATTGAATATTTTAAACAAAAAATATACTATTTGTTAAAATTATATAGACCGATGTGTCAAGTATTTGTTTTAAATTTTTGTTTTTTTAATAACGTAAACAAATGCAATTGGTAATCTTGCTTTAAATCTTTAATACAATATCTTATTTCAAACTGTTGCTTTCTATACCCAGCTTTCTATTACAAGCAATTCATAATTAATTATCATGCAACAAGAAGAACACCAATAACTACATTTTTATTATTTTAAAAAAGAGCTTCTAAAGAAGTCATGAAAATGTTGAGAAAAGGATGCTTAAATAGTGCGAAGTTAGATCATTATTCAATAATTTTAACATATGCTTGCCATTTGCAGGATGTTCTCTTTATTCGGTTCTCATTCACCGATTTGGAGGCTATTTCATTTCATGGAGAAAAGAAAACGTTTTATGATTTTTTTTTTTTTTTTTTGCATAGAAATTAATTTTATATTAAACAAGGATTATTGATTTGCCACTGTCAATAAGCTTAACATCTGAAAGGAGTACCAGTTATTATGATTTATTTGTTCGTATGTGAGAGTAATTTCATAATTATTGGTAGAGGGGAAATGATATTTTCAAGTCGATTCAAAGAAGTACATACTTTTTTTATAAAAAGAAAAAATTTTCCAAACGATTTTCACAAATTTGTAGAAGTAATTTCTATTTTAAACTAAACTTTTATCAATTAGATCTTAGAAAGTCGAAAAATTCACTAACGGATCCCTTGGAAGCAATGAAAATGCCATTCCTTAAGAACAGTTTCCATTTTTTCCACTCGCTCTCTTTGCCCGTTTCACAATAATCTCTTATAAAAGGTTAAAATTAAATATTTTTTATCAGATCTATTAAAAAAATATCTCCTCCTTCTGAAGAATGAAAAACTTTTTATTTATAATCCAACAAAAATAATATAAAATTTTTTTATAAATAAAACTAATCACGTTTGAAACAAGAGCATTTTTTATTATTTAAATGCGTTGAAATTCCTACCATCCCCCAAATGCGAGGTGTGTCTAAATAATTACGAGGAATAGTAAAATGTTGCAAAGTATTTGCTCTATAGAACATGTGCCAATTAATTAATTTGTGAACAACAACAAAAAATACAAGCCTTAATTGTTATAAATCTACTGCTTACAAATAATTAACTTTAAAATGTATTTGTCACTTTTAAAAGTGAACTTTGATTTATGGAAAAAGTGACAGAACAATTTAGAATTCATCTCTCATGTATATCAGTTCCATTGTATTCAATTACAATAGAAGAATAAAAATTATATACAAAATACGTATTAACAGACGTGAATAATAAATTAAACTAATTGTTTTTTTATTAGTTTAGCTTAAGTTAAATAATAATAAATTAATTTATTAAAATATTTATTTGATCAATAAAATAGTCTAATTTGCATGGCAGAGTTAATAAGAAAAGTGAAAAAATCATTGTAAAAAATAAGACTCTCTATTTGAAAAAGATTAGAAAATTAAGAAATTAGGGACAATTTTAAATCAAATAGATGCTGAGTTCCTTATTTTTGAGAAATCGCATCCTCATTATTTTTTTATATGTATATTGTTAACATGAGAATTCGTTTAAGCAAAATAACGATTATCATTAATGCAATAGACTATGAAAATCGTATGTAAAGTTTTATGTGTCCAATGAAACTTTTTGTTATATTAATAAAAGTTTTCATAGATATATACTGAGTAATAATAATTATAATTTTTTTGTTCTTTGAGTGAATAGATTTTTTTTCAGTGTGGAAGCGAGATTAGAGAAGAAAAATTTAAGATTTGAGGATTTCTTCTCAATCCACATTCTGCAATTCGCAAGAATGTTGTAATTTATCACAACATTTATTTGATATTCATTACCTCTTCATCATTATCTTTTGCTACAAATACTTGTCATGTATCCGTTGCTATATTGAACACGATGATGCGCTAATGTTCGCTCCATTATATTCGGTAGAATACCTTCAGCCAGCAAAAACTACAGTTGGATGCAAAAGTGGCCGAACCAAAGATTATATTTAATAATATTTTACAACACTCACGTGGTGCGGTGGTTAAAGTTCGTGCCTATAAAACCAAGTAACCCATGTTCGTTCCCTGGCAGAGGACACAAATTTTTCACCATGGTATTTCGAATTAAAAAAAATTAAATGATTACAACCTCCCTCCAATAAATATATCCAAGAAGCACACTGCCTCTCTTCTCCCTGTAAAAGAGAAAAACATCATTACAAAGGGCAGGTGGTCACCACCCCTTGGGAAAAAAGGTAGGAACCAAAGATTAGCAAGATTCCTCACCACTACACCAAATACACAGAGGGCTTTGCTTCTAGGTAACGAGAGATGACAGCCTCATTATCCTAGGACGGATACAGCAGACCAATCATTTACTTAAAGCTGGAATAACAACCGATTAACGAAACTGAAAAGCAAAGCAAAAAATAAATGAAAATGCGAAAATAACTGCAACAACTCGTGCAAGATGGAGATGATTTGTGGAAGCAAAATGCTTCTAAGAGGAGCAATGGAGAAAAAAAGACAGAAACAACATAATTTGGTGGAATTGTTTTTTTTTTTTTTTTGCTACAATTAAAAATCTGGCATCATCTCGTTCCCACTAGACAGAGATTTTTTTTAATTAAAATAAATTCAGACTGACTTAAGAAAAAAGTATACAGCACTATGGGTCCCATATTCGGTGCTATTTTAACAATCTATATTAGTAAAGAAAAACTCAATTGAATTTTTAATGCAGCATTATTAAGTTTCTTGGAAATCTGGCAACTACTCCTATACCTTTTTAACTGACGGAAATTTTGTTAAATCAAATTAACACCAATTATTACTAAAGCAAGAAGTTTAATAAATTGTCAGCGTTGTGACGTATAATAGTTTTGCATTTGTTATTTTTATGCAAATGAAAGTTTTAAATAATTAATTGTATGCCCTCTAGTTATGGTAATATATTATTAAATAATTAATAAAAATTTCATATTTATGAATTGATATTATAAGATCTTACGATTGCTGCTAATATTTTCAATCTGTGCATTATGGTATTTAGCACATTAGATACAATTTAAGCCTTCTGGTCAAATAAAAATTGCTATTAATAATAAACAATATTAATTTAATTAAATGCTCGATAAATGCAATAAGATAAATTTAAAAGTACTAGAAAAACGTAACAAGATTTTGTGTGAAATAAAAATAGAAAAACTTTGATACAAGAAGAATTGAAGCGAATATTATGCTTCAAATAAAATTATTCAAAATCTGTTTCCTAGAAATATTCCCTGAATGTAGAATTATCATCCTTTTTTGCAAAATTACGGGAAGGTATATTCGATCGATCTTCTGCAAATTTTTTAGAAATTGGTTGGAAAGATTATTGAAAAGCGTACTATGACATTAAATTTTTTGACAGCTCGCCAAAAGTACTATTTCCCGAAAGTTATATTTCATGTACTTTAAACGATTATTGTAAGAAAAAAATACTATCATATAAATTTTCAAAATACTTTTTAACATCAAATTTACATCACGAGCGAATTAAAAAAAATCCTTGAAGTGATTTAAAAAAAGGTGTGCTCATTTTTAATTTGTCAAATTAAAAAATTTTTTCCTGCAACAATAAATAATAAATTTGTTTATTTTATAAAAAAGACCTAAAACTGTGTTATTAAACTAACATATGTATGTATGCCCTATAAGCAGAATAAATTTATGTCTATGTGGACTAAAATTTTTAAGCACATGGTGAATTTTACAGCCGCTTGTTATAACTCTATTTGTAAACTTTAAAAGGGAGATAATTTTGAAAATCTATAGTTGTCTTTTATATATAAAAATTTGAAAGCTGGCGCGATAACACGTCGTGCAATCATTCAGCCTAAGAATTTTAGCAAAGCCCACAACCCATACAAATGAATCAAAACGGTAAGTGTCGATGATTCCGCCTTACACTTTTCCATTTGTACATAAGTACATATAGAGCATAGTTCGAAAAAATAAAGTAGAATAGCATAAAATAGCTTAAAACATAAATGAAGAATTAAATTTGAAAAAAATACATCGATCCCCCAATTTCCTAAATTGCCTTAGTTCTTTTTTAATAAAGAAACTTAGCACATTTACAAAATAACCACCTCCAACTACCTACTAAACAAAAGCATAAACATTTGTGCAGCTTCTTTTCTTTTTTGGAAAAAAGAATAGTCTCTAAAAAAAACTATCACAAATTATATTATACATGCCAAGAGTGCTGGACATTCTTGATGAATATTGTCCAAAAACAAATATTTTTTTCTTAATTAAATCAGCTGTGATGACGGGGTGCACACCATTCTGCTGAAACCAAAGATTATTCAAGTTCATATCTTTCATTTAAGTACGTAATCATGGCTCTGCAGCGTGCGCTATTAACTGAATTGACATTTCCAGCACTTTGCAAAAAAAAAAAAATCATACCAAACTGTCACTCTCTGTGGATGGCATTGGCTTTTCGACATTGACATGTCCAGATGGGGCAATTTCATTTTGCTGACACATACGCCGAGATGAAAATGTTGCTCGTCGGATAAATGTATTTTTTGGTTAAATACGATGTCCGAAGAAGCTTAAAGCGACTTATTTTGGCCCAGAAAGGTAATTATACGGACTGATAGTCAATATTTTGCATACAAAAATCTATCAGTATCGTAATAACATATATGATTTGAAAAGTTGCCTGTTTTTGGACCACCCTATCTATATGTACACGCATTGTGTTGCTTTACATTGTTGTACTTATTTGAAATGTATTAAAAAATAAACTTTAAGAAAAGAACAAAACCACTTAAAACAATACATTTAAGAATGCATACACACATACTCGTATGTATGCGTGTGTCTTCTTATAAATGAAGCGCAAGTTAATTTATTTTAATTGAAAACAATGAATAAATATTTAGTTTTAATACTTTGATTAAATATTTCATATTTTCCAACTGAAAGCTTAAGTTGTATGAGTACTTTGGTACATTGTTTGAACATGTTGTATGTATCGAAGAGTAAGTGCATGTTCTGTATGCTACATGTTGCATGTAATAAAGCCAAATCAGACCTAAACGACAATCATTCATTCATTAACTCATTTATCTTCTTGTTCCATTCATTTACATGCCAACTACTCCATCATTAATGTTTGGTCGAATGATGCATGATGAACAAGTACAACTAAGTCCCCTATTTGTTTAAGTTCAGATGCATTCTTTCTCTACTCTTCCAATCTAAAGTTCATGAACTCAAAATAAGCTTTTTTATTTTATTAAAATAATAGTTGTTTTATGCGCCTGTTAGGGATTTAGGGAGACAAGTGACATACGAATTGATTTCATTCCAGTTCTTTACTGGTACTTTTTGGGAAAATAATTATTAATCTGTGCCACATGTCACTTACTTTTTTCCTTTTTAATAAATTAATGTTGAAAATGAGAGTTTCTATGGAAGAACAATTTAATCATATGATGAGTGGTTATTTCTTGATTATTTTAATCAACAACAACAACAACAACGAAAACATAATGTGGGTGTTTTTTTTTCTTTATTTTTAATTTAAGCCATTAACCCGGAAATTATGTTTCTTAAACGTATTTCATTTTATTATTATAATATTTTTTAGCATTCAATTTATTAATTACTTTTTCATTTATCATTTTAGGTTTAAAAGTACTTCCTCTATTAAATAATTTAAGGTAAGTAAAATCGCATATATTTTATTTAAAAATTTTCAACGTAATCGCAAGTTTTAAAGGAAATTTAATTTAGTAACTGATTTGCTTTAGTATAAATATAAGAAATATAATTTAAACATGACCCGAATTTTTGAAAATTTAAAAAGGTTTTTATAGTCATACAAGAAGAACACTCAAGTTGGCTGAAGATGAAGAAAAAATTAAATAAATATTTAACAATATATGATTTATAAACAACTAATTCAAGAAATAGAAACTCAATATACGAGTCTCTGTCAGATCCTACACTTTATGGAGTTGCAAAGGAAAAACCTACATTAATAGTATAATATATACGCTTTCCACCTGTGGTTCATAATTTGAATTGAATTTGATTTGTAGGTTTCACTTGTTCCCCCAGATTGCGCTGCCAGTAACTTTTTCCTATTTCAATCTGAAAAAGAAGATCATGTCTTTAAGAAATTCCCAATTATAAACCTTTGGAAATTACCTTAAAAGAAAGCTATTTTGAAGGACAAACACGAAAGACTTACTAAACTCCCCTCGCATATCAAGTATTATTTTGATTTGTTGACAGAAGTGATAATGGACCCTCCCCCAAATTGATTTATTTTGGTTTAAGACTTAAGAAGCGTCTTAAACATGTTAATAAAACTAAGCAGAAAGCGAAACTGAATTTCAAATCCACTAGAAACACCTTTAAGGCATTTTGAAAATTCATGAATTCGACTCGATATTTATTTATTTATGCATATTGTTTGATTGATAATTTTTTTGTTTTGTATGCAAATAATCTTTTGCAGATTAAAACCATGTTTTTTTAATTTGCTATTGTTTTTGTAATAATTAAATACAACAAAATTAATAATTCGTTTCATGCCGAAATCGCTTATACGAGTAGTTTTACATTCATGCATGAACGCCTTTTTCGAATTTATCTAATGGAAAGATATTGATAATTGTCCACCTCCCTCTCTCCCTCCTTCCAACACAATTATTTTGTGGGTGTGTTCGATTGCTTAGGAAAAGATTAAAAATACATATAAATTTTGTTTAAAGCAATTTAAAAACAATTCTGGGATTTTTTTCTTTTCGAAATCTGCATTGTTGGATAATGATTAATGGATTTGAAATTTTTGAGAGTTTTGTTGAAAAATACAAATAAATGTCACATCGTAACGTGAAGCTTATCTTCACATTGCGAATTGCATTTCTTAAAAATGAAAAATATTAACGAATTTTCTTTAAAAAAAATTAGCTTCTTGTTGAAATTATAAAAAATCTTTGGGAAAGTGCGCGTCTCTAGAGACCGAACTAAAAAAAATAAGCACAAATCGGTGCCAAATCTTATTATCGACTCGCTTTAATATAAAATAAAAGTAAATAATGTTACTAAGAAATATTGTATTTACACGTTGCAACAAACGCATGCAATTGTTTGTTTATTGGGAAAAAGTGTAAATAGAAAATTTTGGTAGCAAAACTGACACATAGAGGCACGGCTAAGCATTTGTTTTTATTTTTGATGTACCACAGTTGCTTATATACACTTTCAATATTAAATTTAAAAAAGTTAATATTTTATTGTTTCTTGTTGGCTTAGCTGAGTATATCCCTGCATTTCATTGGCGCTAACCAAATCATCAGTACCCTTCAGCCAAATCATGATTGAACAGCATTCAAGCTCGTATACCTATGGCAAAGACTACAAATACTATATGAAAATCGAATGAAATGCAGGCATATACTCAGCTAAGCCAACAATAAACAATAAAATATTAAAAAGTTATTTTGAAGATTACCTCGAATAACAAATTTGATAAATATTGTTAAATAAAAAATATTAAAACTAAATATTTTTACAAAAACGAAGCAAATTACGACTGAGAACGTGAGTTCGATCCCTGTTCAGGTCAAGTCATCAGCATCATGAATTTTTCTGATGCACATTAGTGTACCCTATGCTCCTTGTAGGAATTAAAAGGAACAAATATATACATATGTATAATCATTAGTGTGGCATTGTGTTAGTTGTTGTTCGAGTGATGAAGGCATAGCACTGGTCACTGAACAGTACAGGCGCACCCATTGATATTCTTCTATGCCAATGTACATCACAGCGACCTCCTTTGTCGGTGATCTTAGCAGGATCGTCGGCGAAGTATAACAATTAATGAAAAGGCTACAACACACATACAGCTTGAGAAAGTTAATGCGTTCACTCAACACCAATTGTTGTGTCTAAACATATCGAGCCCTAACCTCGTAAAGAAGCGTAAGTGACAAAAACGTAATGTTACCGCAGAAGCTTCTTTATTAACTGTCTTTGCTTTCAGCTGCAGAACTACTGTAAAGTTCACTTTTCTGTAAGTTACTGATACCAGTTTCAATAATTAAAAAAATTAATTTTAATAATTAAAAAAAATTTCAGAATTAATTTTAATGATGATGAATTGACGATTGCGATGAAAAATGGATAAATATAAACCATGTCGGTTACGTTTTTTTTTGCGGTAAGGGCGCGATTTATGTGCTTTCGCAAATAAAAATAAAGAATTCTCGTATTTTAAAATTGCATGTGTTGTTGAAGTGTTCCTTATTTTGTTATAAAATTAAATCATGGAAAATTAAAAATCACTTACCAAATTTTTAGTTTTGAAGGAACGATCGAGCTGAAATAAATAAAAAATCACTTTATTAGAAAGATGGAACAAAATAATTATAAATAAATTCGAGTTAAACTTTTTTTACCACCTACAAAACCATATCGTAAATTTAAAAAATAATCGAAAATTTTATAAGTCGGCTAAATAAAAATTATGGTTACAGAGCGTTAATATTCAAATAATAGAAAAAAGTGTGATAGTGTGAAAGCAGTATATTATGAAAATGTCAAATAATACGGAAAGAAATTTGACATTCAACAATTTTCATTTGATTTCTCTTTTACAAAAAAAAATAGTAAATCTAACAATCTATTATCATATGGTAGTGTGAAACGGCCGTTTACAACATTGAAAATGTTCTCCTCAATTAAAATATATGCCTGGTGAACAAATAATAATTATTTTTAACTGTAATTGCCATGAATTATTGGAATTACTTTTAATTATATAATTATTTACTTGCCAAGCCAATTACAAATGATAATTCATGCCTAATAAATGACAAAATTTAATTGATATATTCCACACCTAATTTTACAATTTCCATAATACATTTCAGTAAATTCAATATTGCAAGATGCTAAATTGTAAGAATTTTCGGTCAAACACAAAATCGTGATATTATTAAAATGATCTATTTTATTTTTTATTATTATCTTTTTTTTGCAACTAACACACATAGAATTATTATATTCGATAAACATCTAACATTGAAACTCCTAGCAGAACACACCTCAATACTCTCAATACTTTATTGATATTGTAATAAACTACGAAATATTTATTTTCAACTCAATTTTAAAAAATGCCAATCAATAAAAATAAAAAAATTTCACAAATACTTTTAGTGAAATTCAAACGTCATATGAACTCCTTAACAAGCATCTAATATTTTACTAATATGTGCTACACAAAATGATTAATTATCTAATGAAAATAAAAGTAAGGCATAAAAGCAAATTTAACTAATTTTTAAAATACTCGTACCTACAGTGTGTAACGAATGTCAATTAGCAGCATTTAGCGGATGCCAAAAAGAAGTAGCAAAAATTATAATTAATGAATTTTATGCGAATTCGCACAAAAGAAACCAATTTATAATGAAATAATTTTAAAAAAGTTATGTTTTCACTCAATATCCCAGCAAAAATTATTATTGTTTGGTTTATTAGTTTTATGCCGTTTTTTTTTATAAAAATTCGCGTGTTCTTTTCTAAGAAAAAAATATGCAAAATTACAAAAATAAGAGATGTCCTTTTCTAAATATATATATAAAAAACGTGTATAATTACGTAAATTTTTTTTTAATTTGTACTACATTAGAAAAAAATAATGTACTAAAATTTAGTACAATTTACTCAATTTGAGTTCAAATTGTTGTTTGTTGGTACCAAAGCCGTTTTTACTGGAACTAAGAAAACATTTTTTGTCTGCTAGAAGAACATTTTACTTAGGTTAGGATAGGTTAGGTTGATTAGAGGTGTGTGATAGCCCATGTCATACGACATACACGTAAGCCAGTGAAGGCTTGTTGTGCGCTTAATTATCAGACACAAACTGCCAGAGTTCTGTGGCAGGATTCGAACCTGGGACTTTCGCACTACGAGTCTAGTACACTACCTACTACTCTACGAAGGTCAGTTACAACATTTTACTTAATATCATAATAAGAAAATGCCTCATTTCGTAGAAAATTTTATTTAATTTTAGTAAAATTTCTACTGAATTATTCGAAATGTTTTTATATATAAAATTTTTCGCAATTTTTAAATTACGACCATTTTCCTAAATTCTAGATCATATCTACTGCTTTCCTTTGCAGAAAGTATGGAAGGACAAAGACGAGAATGATTTTTCGTAGTCTTTTAAGTCCACAATATGATAAAGAACTTCTTAAAATTACGAATTGTACTCGAGTTTAGTAATTTTTCTTACATTCTAGTTCATCAATTTCCTTAATTTATATTAAAAAGTCAACTATATTTTATTTTATTATTATTATTATTATTTTTTTTTTTTTTTGGATATAAAACATACAGAAGGGGTTAAATTTCATTTTCGGTAACCAAATTCATTGGAATAGTAAATATTTTGTGTGAACGTGAGCCTACAAAAAAAATTTTTTTTAATTCAGGTAACAATTCAACTAGAAGACTCAAACTGATTAACTCTGGCAACAAAAAAGTTTTCTGAAAATAAAATTTACTTTATGTTTGTCTGAAATTTTTTGCCAATAATTTTTTCTGTGTATGATAAGGAATTATAAACTCGTTTTTTTAGATTTATCCTGCGATGGGAATAATTTTTTGTTTAATAGCTTAGACCTATCGAGACATTCTTTAAAGGCAATGAAAGTGTTAACTACAATTTTTGATATATTTCCTTGAGTGTAAATTTTGGCCCTTGTGGCAAATCTATACATACATAAACGAATTACAAGAAATTACACAGTGTTTGAGAAACTTTATTTATCTAACCTTTGTACTTTTTCTCACTTGAATTGAAAATAATAAAAAGCCAATAAAAGTATTTATTTTAAATAAAAGGCTGATTAATACTTCAGAAGTCACCGTTTTACTGCCATAAATTTTTTCAAAAGGAACAACTGTAGATCCAAAACCAGTCCAGTCTAGTACGACATATCCCAACCACCCTACAACCTTCACAGTTTGCAAAGGACAAAGAATTAGAATGAATGATATCAATATTTTACTGATGAAAATCAAATTAAGGAAAGAAAAAGGAACGTAAATTAACTCAAGCGAATAACACTTTTTGGCATCTTTCAAAGGAGTTATTTGTGGGCTAAAGAGCTCCAAAAAAGACAATTCTCATGGCACTTTACAGCCAATCGTTGATTAAATGCATGCATCCGCAATATGCTGAAATAGTTCAAATGATAGAGAATGTTCTGCAATTGAGGGGTTATGCCTCGGCAAATCATTTTGCATCTTTATGGATCAATAGTGAACATTTTAGCTTTATTTTTGTCCAGTTACCACTATCGAGCACATAAAAGACAGGCGCCAGCCAAAGATGACAGGTCTGGTGATTCAGTCCCCGCCATTGCAAATCTTCTTAATGCATTTTCAAACATATATTTTTTTACCTTGTCTTTTTACTCATATTGAATATTATTTTCTTATAAAATATTTCCTTATTTATTTTTTTTTAATATTTTAGAAACTCTTCGTTTAAATTTTTAAGTCCCCCAATGTGTAGAAAAACTAATTATATAATCAAATACCAATTAATTGGCATTAAAAGTATCAACTTTTTTTACAAAATAGTATTCATGCCCAAAGAATACTATTCAATGACTTCTAAAGAAATATATTTAGAGGAGATCCTAAAGCATCACCGATTTTAAGTGATTCAAATCAATGAAGCGTCACATTCTTTAATTCATTTTTAATCGATTGATCATTTAAACAAAACGAAAACAAAACATTAAACCTGTTCATATTTTGTTTATAACATGGCCAACAGGTGTTTCTTTTCTATAGACATTTTGTTATTCGTATTTGTTTAATCTTTTCAGTATTTGGTTGGAGCTCGTATGAATGAAAAAGTGCGCATCAGTAGAAGTCTTATTTTTAATAAAATAAATTAACGCAACACGATCAGTAATTAATGATCAGTGCAGTTAAAAGATGTTCGCTGTGACAATATTTTGAATGACCTTGCCATGTTTTTCCGCCCTTCAAATATTGTTTATGTCCGTTTGACCCCTTGATTAATTGCTGGGCTCGGCCATCTGTAACCCATTCTATGTATTTGTTCCATTACAAACATAAAATCGTTTTGCACGGTTGGGTGAATTGTACTAGCGAAGTATCACACTTCCGATTCTATTATCAAGGGGACACCAGATCAGCCAGTGAAAATGAGCAGAGGAACCCATTCTCTAAAGCCCACAAGAGCTCTGATTTTGAACGAATTGACAAATTTCTCTACGGAAATTGTCCTCACATTTGTACAACTGAAAGCTCAAATTAAGTGATCAAACTAAATGGATAAACTTAGTGATCACATTTTTGACTGGAATGACATCGTCAGGTGAATTTTTGATGTATAAGCAAACGATATTTAAGTATATGGGAAGATTTCGAATCATATGACCTATACCAAATTATATTTCTCGAAAGCTTTATTGCTGATGACATCGAAGTTAGCGTTGAATGCCTTAGAGAAAATTGGTAGTGCCAGTTATAATAGAAGCTCAGCCTTCTACAGATTTCGTTTCTATATCCGTACAAGAATCCGTTGAGCCATAAACTCAAAGTTAATTTCGTCGCTTTGACCCTGGGCTATTGAAAGGATGTCAGTAATAATTTTTAGTGAAAATCGTCGGTATGTATGTTCTTGGTTACAATCAAAATTGCGCTAAAATGTGCCTCAACAGCGGGGTTTAGAGAGGATAGTTTAAAGCTCAAATGTAATTTATGATAGGTATGTATGTATTTCTTAATCCTTTCTGGCAGAATCGGTTGTCGAAACACTGATCCTTTTGCAATGTCTGTCATACATAAAAGGGACAGCAAAATTGTTCTTAGTGCAAAGAAATCATTTTAAATAATTCGAATTTCCAATACTTCCGGATCACAATGTCTACCCACTTAGATCGTATATCCAATTGGTACCCGGCTAATCAAAGATTGGAGAGTTGAATTTGAAGTGCTACTGCATCTGCCTTTAAATGGCTAAAAAACGAATAACCATTTTTATAACATGTACAACTTTATAATTTGAGCTAATAGAGATTATACTGTAGTAATAGATGAAAGGATGCTGGTTCAATTTCTGCCAAAAATGGGCCTGTTGTTTTGACTCTCTTTAGCAGTTCTGTTTTTTAACTGAAATATTACTAATTTTGAACAAAAATTTTTCTGAAATAAATATTATATTTATTTAGCATAGCACAAACGAATTAAAAACTGTTTACATGTTGTCTTTGTAATGATGATGATGATTAATAAACTGCTAAATGGCCTTAATCTTTTTTTACGAATAAACAATTAAAAACTTTTCATTATCACCATTAAGAGCCTCTTAAAACAGGCTGGACATTTTGCATTACTATAGTAACAGACTATTTACAAAAACCTGTCAGACATTGTACACACATACAAATATACATGCACCAATATTTGTTCTCTTCATCTCTAGAAATTGTAATTGGAATTTTTACTTGCTTTTTTAATATAAAAAAATTAAAAAATACATATAGTTCTTGCTAAAATTCAACCCCCAAAAATACACACAACAATTTCTCTCAAGAAAATATTAATCACAAGTTGCAACCGTAAAGTGTCAACATTAAGAATTTGAATCCTTTCATTTAATACGTCCCTCTTTCGTTGTCATATTTAGTAGAAATGCTGCATACGTGTGTGCAACCAGGTCTATAAATCATTTATAACACCGAAAGGAGCCGAAACGTGCAATGAAACAAAATTTATTTTAATATCCTTTCGAAAAGCGAGTAAGTAATAAAAGGAGCTTTCCATAACGTCACATGGTCTCAACCAAGAACGGAAGCCATTCTCGTTCACAGTACATTCTCGTTCACAGCTCGCTTCAATATACAAAAATACTCGGACAACAACAAAAAAATATTGCGCGCGCACCACGTGGAGTCTGAAGATTAAAACAAAAACAAACACATTCCATATATCTGTAAGTGTGTATACATATATCGCGCCGAGCCATGGAAATGTTTGCCCAACTGAGGAGCAACAAAAGCAACAACATATAAAAAAGATAAGTTTATGTTTGATATTATAAACTACTGTATGTACGACTCGCATACACAGAACTGTGATTTGGCAATGGGTCAAAAATTATTGTACTCACCAGCTGTTGTGGCACTGAGAGAAATTTTATGAGTATTTGTGAAATGAAAAAGGGATTGTTAATGTTTATCGCTTCCTTTGTCTATTATTAATTTAATTATTGAATTATTTATTAAGCTGGAGAAGGTCTTCTTTATGAAAACACTACATTTGCTAAAATATTCAATATTTCTACACCCTGTGGGTGCTTTCTTCAGGAAATTCAAATAATTTGAATAAATAATTCAATAAGTTAATCGAGAGAAAGGTCGAATAATATCGCCAATTGATTATTATTAATAATATAAGAGTTACGCAAGATTGTTAGCAACTTTTTTATTTTAATCAAGTCATTTTCGATTTCATTAAATATTGTTATTTTTATTATTTTCTTTTTTAACTTTAACTTTTCCTTAAATAAGGTGGCAATGACTTCTGCAATCTATGTGCTGTGTATTCCTTAGAGGACCAGAAGCACTATTTGTTTGTGCTGATCATCAAGTCTTGGCAGGTGCAGGTCTATTCACATCTCACCCGCCTTTACATGTTAAAAACGCTTGAAAATGTTGATTGTGGGTTGTACAGATAAGTTTACGATTTATGTGGATACCTGCCTTTCAGCTCAACTCCACGCTAATCTTAATAATGGCACACAGTTGGCAATTTTTTTTACATGACAGTCTCTTGCTAAGGAGCTGGATCTATCTAACCTCCATTGCTTGTATAAAACGGCTACTGTTTTTTAGCAGCAGTACCTAGAGTGCTACCAGTTGGTAGCAGCAGAGCTGGAAAGCCAGCCACAAGCATTGACTTAAACCTCCTGCCAACGAAACTTCTTCCGGCTATTTGAATTTAAACCGCAGCCGCTCCGTGATTCCCGAAGGATCAAGACATTCCATGACAGGTCCCAGGGGCAACTGATTTCCGTGGTAGTCCCAAGTCGACCGTAATTTGAGAACCCCAAATATTTATTTGGGCCTGCTCGATTCACCCAGAATGAAATATTAATAGCATGGGACGAAGAAGCCCAACCTGCATTATTTTTTATAATTACGACCGTTGCCCTGTTATTTCAGATTTATGGATTATCAGTACAAAATCCGAATAGCCACAACCCCGCAGACAAAGCATAGTCCAATACCTATGGATGAGCCCTGTCTTTTCGGCATCCGAGTAGCTACATGAGCATTTGAAACATATGAGCATTTGGTGATATCCAGAGAGGAGCTATCTTCGCTTTGTCCTCCATGGTTATCAATGTGGGTTGCACAGAAGATACTTGAGATTTCTTAGAAAAAAAACTGTTTCAGAGTCACCGCAGTTGCTTCTAAAATTAAAAGTGCATATATTAGTTGTTCTATTAATGGAGAAGAACTATCTTGCAATCCTAAATTTGCTAATGTTGACATTAATTTTCTAATAAAAGTAAAATACTTTATATATGAAGCTTAAATCCATTGCACTAATCTGCAGCGATTCTAACTTCGAATTGGTGAATTGAGTAAAAGGACTGTTATGCCAACGACACCCTTAAGCGTCTGTTTTTATAGAATTAATTTCCATTTATATATTTTCATTTTATTTCATTTTTTAATTCTTGAAGAATATTTCTTATTTCTACTATGAAGTTAAACTCAGACTTTAAGATTCTAGAGGCTTCTCCTTCACTTCTAAAACTATCCAAACAGTGTAAAGTTAAATAAGCATTTATTTTGCTTATAATACATATTTACATATCGCCAAATATTGAAGATTTTTAACGTGTAGCTGCTCGTACACTTCGTATATCGTGTATGTGTGTATTGATGTCGACAGGCTCCACCGTGATATCCATATTTAAACTTACATAAATACATACATATCGTCTATATATAGTATATGGCCAAATGTAGATGAAACGAAATTCGAGTATTTCAGTCAGTCTCTAGTGGAAAGGGCGCAGAAATGTATACACAAGTTCGTTATGTGAAATAAAAACCGACATTTATTGCACGGAGGAAATAAAATTAAAAGGAAATTCAGCAAATGAAAAATAAAATTAATTTTCAACACGGAAAATGAATTAAACAAATTTAAATTTTAATAAATTATTAGCGAATACAAATTAAAATAAAGATCAAGGAAAAATAACGAAAACAAAGTATTTGTTAAAATCATGTGCCATAAAAAAGTTTGTAAATAAATATTATTAAAAATTTACCTACACATACAAACGAGTACATTTGAAGTTCCCTTCAAATATGTATGGCCCTGCTGGTGTGCGTACGTGTATGTAAGGAGACGGTTAGTTTATTCAAATGTGCGAGTGTGTGTGAGGCTTCTGTTATTGTTGTTGGTGTCATTTAATTTTGTTTCAATAATATAGAATTTTCGGTGGTATATTGCCAAGGTTCCTTTGTATAGTATTTCCGTCCTTTAAACTTAGTTCAAAGGCTGAGGAGCCGTGGAGCCATCAACATTACAACGTCTCGGCTGTGCCGCGTTTTGTTGCTCTTTATCCAAATACAATTTAACTGGAGATTCATTTCGTTTATTGGCAAATCTAAAGTAAGTTTGGTTCATACATATACATATATATTTTTTTTAATTTCCTTACATACATATACACATAAAAAAACATTACTTATATAAATAATGACGAGGCTCACCACAGAATTTCGCAACCTCATTCAATGGAATAAAATATCAATGTGATTTTCCACATCGCACGGTGACGCAAGTCCCCGAGGACCGATATTCAATAGTTTTAAGCGTTTTTTATTATTTTTTTTTTTTTATTTTAAAGGCAATGTTCAATTGCATGTTTTTACTATAAACTTGCAATTTCAGCAAACCCCAAAAAACCCTTGGTGGCTGGAAATCACCATATCTTCAAAATGTCCGCAGCGGTGTTCACTGCATGGCATGCACTACTGCCCATATGGGTTTATATATCTGCCACCTGCTTATTGTTGAATTCCGGGCCAAAGAAAGTTGGTTTAAAGATCTCATCTTTTACCAATTACACAAAACTGATTCATTTCAAAAATTTCTTAGTGAATTTAACGCAGCACCACAAACACACTATTCACTATGCAGAGCAACCTTAAAAGACCCATAGTTAGTACGTACCCATTGCGGTAATCAGGCTAAGACTGACACCGAATAAAAAACTGTTACATTAACCATTCAAAAAAATCATTCATGCCAAACATGTCCGATGATGTAGTCGAACTGCAACCAGTTGCATTCAAAGACACTATTCCATTAAGATTCAATATCCGTGAGATTGAAAAATCTATTGCATACCTCAACCCGAACAAAGCCTCAGGTATTGATAAATGCTATTAGAGGTACCTGGTATAGAAAAAAATTATTTTCCTAATTTTAATGCAATTTTACACCTTGAACACTATCCGACAGAATCGGAGGTTTCGATGATTACTATGTCCGCTAAACCAGGAGAGGACCGTACGACCGTGGAGGCACTCAGGTCTATAAGTATGTTATCCAATCTGTTAAAGCTACTTAAGAAAATACTTGTGAGCAGACTGACCCAGACACTGAGCGAGACTGACCGTATTTCGGATCAACAATTTGATGTCAAAAGGAAACGTTGCACCATAGAACAAACACACAGACTTGTGAATGTGATTAGAACTGTTTTCGCAAACTTTTGATAAAGTATTGCATGAAGGATACATTTATAAATTGAAAGCCTTTTGTCCGAAAACACTCATAAGCTACGAGTGTTTGTAAGTCGTAAATTTATTATTAGAGAATGTGACTTTCTAAGCACTTCGTGGCCAACAGAAGCAAGAGTTTCTAAATGCAGAATTTTAGTTCCTATTTTATATTTGATGTATGCCGCCGAAATGTCAATAAACAATGACAAGGAATTTTATAAATTTTGACTACAATTTAACTGAAAGAAATTTGTATATTCTAAGGACTCAAACTATTAATTCACTGCGGCAATAAAAAAGTTTGAAAGATAATAATAAATAATGTTTTCTATGAATGAAACAACATACGTAAAGCCAATTTTGTATGAAAATCTGTTTTATACATTTTTTAGTCAAAAATATATTTTACACCTCATTTACAATACCGTAGACACAATTATTTTTCTAAACATGGCTCACAGGATCATTGATTGTTTGGCGGGGGCGGTGTAACGACCCCTTAAAACAAATTTATATTCTTCTTTGTAGGTTGAAATTAAAGTGGTATTTTTCTGATTCACTCTGGATCATTACCTCATAATTAATTCTTTCATAATTGAAAGTTTTTCAAATATAAACACAGTACTGGAGTTCTGCCACAATTTCACATTTTCAAAAAATCTTTGAAGTCTTAAAGGATTTGAAAAAAGAAAACCAAAAACAACAAAAAACATTTTTTTTACTCAAGGACTACTACAGAAATCGATTTAAGGCCAAAACTCGAATTTTATCGAATATTTTAAATGTTGGCCTCGTATTCTTCTTTCATTTGTTGTTGGTGTTTCTCCAAATTATTTTACACACATACAAATATGTACTTATATATGTGCATACATGTGTATGTATATGCAGAGCTGGACATAAACTATTCTTAACTCTAAAGAAACTCAAGAGTAAAGCAACGCTTTTTTCACATCATATATTTTTGGTAGTTTTGTATCATTTTTATTCTTCTGTCAATTTTATAAAAGTTTTGTTGCCATTAAAAAAGAAACTTGTACTAAATTTTTTTCTACTTCCCCCAACGTTACCAAGCATTTTTTGCTCTAGTAGAGTGATTTTTAGTTCATAAACAAAAACAATAAAAAAAGGGTTCACATAGTTCAAGTACACACTGTCTCTATCTAGTTACCAGATATATACTATAGATTAGTGTAAACAAGTCCACAAATAGAAGCACACTTGCATGCACAAGCCTGTATGGGTCCACCCCCAACATGATTGCGGTAAAAAGCATATTTTAACTTGTTTTTTTTTACACAGCAATTCAAATAAATGTATGGGAAAATAAATATGTTTTTTATAATTTATAGATATTTTTTTTTTAATTTTTATTACGGAATTTACAGGGTATTTCAATAACAAGTGTGCTACAGGTTCATACATAAGGCTCTACATCTATACTACCTCCAGCGAGCTGTTAATTAAATGTCGCTTTGATTTATCGTCTCGTTGGGTCAAAGTTTATTCTAAACAAATTTCCATCCATTTGCCAACTTTTAAAACTTCAACTATGAAAATTAATGATGAAATCCTCGTTTTTGGCATATCATTCTGCTTCTTAGCACAAGTTTAGAAGCTCCTTAGTCAGAGTTTGGCAAGTATAGTATATTGTGAATAAGCTCTGTGCTTGCGACAAGATTTTGTTATGAATAGTAGGGTCGCTGAATCAAAACAAGGCGTTTAGGTTACCTAAGGTTCGAAGAAAGTTCTGGAATCGGGAATAAAGTTGAACTTATGTCAGTGCGCTACCGCGTGGTTATAGTAAATAACTATGATCACATTTAATGTAAAATATATCACAGGTTTGCTCTTCCAAAATTTCAATGCCATATCGCCAAATTTTGCCTCCTAAGATGCAACTTGTCGCTTTCTTTTAAGAAAAGTGCATATTTTTTTCTTTTTTTCTTCAAATACAAAACGAGTGCATATGGTGCTCTTCAATAAGCTCAAGCTTATTAGAAAATAGGCTCACAAATTATGTTAGAAAGTGAAATTTATTAATTAGAGAGATTAATAGATCTTCTATAAATTGATTAAGAAAATACTACACTTTTTTCAGAAAATATATTGTCATTGGATTGCCTCCACAGTATAAAAATCAATTTAAATGCAAATCAATATTTTAGTCATATTTTAATATAAGAGTCTTAAAACGAGGTCGATTTTCTTAACAGATATAAAATCAGGATCGCTGCAATTACTGAAAACGTTCATTTCTGAGAAAAAACAAAGTAAAACAAATATTTAATAAAATGTGGCACAAAAGTAATACCATAATTTCAACTGACCGCCATTTTGTTATAGATTAAAAAAGGGAACATAAAGAGTTCATTGGAAAGTGTAAAATTTATGACATAAATTGGTAGAAATTACACCGCCCAAATGGTCACCACCCCAGTTGATGCATAATTGCGCTCATTTTACGACATTTTAAATTGTTGCTCACAAAACGCCTGCCCCCTAATTGGCGATTTCTTCTTCAAAGCTACCTTTCAATACTTGCAAGGTTCGTGATTTTTGTAGTAAATGCGAGATTTAAAAAGGCCCAAAAGACTTGTTAAATCTGACGATCTGGACGGCCAATTCAAATCTCTAAAACGGGAGATCACTCAACATAGAAATTGGTGTCTCAAAACCCCCATCGTTACCCGAGCTGTATGAGCTGTTGCTCTGTCCTTTTGAAACCAACAATGATCCACACCCAATGCAGCAACCTGTGGCATAAAAAGTCTTGTTTAGCATTTTGCCATAACGCCAACAATTTATAGTTGCAGTGATGCGAGCGCCACCTTGTAAAAAAAACAAGTGCCAATCACTTTTTCACTGCAAATACCGCATCAAACAATGAATTTGAGGGGATGCAATGCTTTTCTCTGGGCCCCAGAAACACAAATTTTGTTCTAGCACATGAAACACGATGACGAGTAAAATGACGACGAAATTCACGCTTCGTTAAACTTTTCGAAAACTTTTCAAACAAGCAATAACAATAATTCCATGTTCTTTAGGTGTATATCGCTACATGTCTTGTTGACAAGACATCATAAATGTCAGAGCTCATTGACATTTGGCGCCATCTACGAAAATGGTTGTCATTATTTTTGCTCCATCGTGTATAAATAGCCAGTATTACCCATAAAAACAAACAAAAACTAAGCTATGGAAATTGCAAAGCGTATTATTGCGACATGTTACATTCGATATGAATCTATTTTATTATATCAAAGCATTCTAAGCCTACTGTGGTTAAACATTTTGTGATTTCCATATATTATAGAATTCTCATATTGTATTTGAAGGTTTTTGTATAAACATACGAGTGTGAATGTTGGATGAAGTTCAATGAACAGTCGATTGGCATCAATGATATGTCAGCATATCAACAGCTAAGCCCACAACAAATAATAAATTTTTGAAACACTAATTATTCCAACGATTAGTTGGCAGAATATACCGAATAAATTTCAATAATTAATATTGGAACTAGGTAATTTTTTTTAATTTTTTGAGATTAAAATGCCATTCCTTAATTATGACTTCCACTTTTTTCACTCAAATCAGTCTTTCCATCTCTTATTGCACGGATCATTTCATCACTTTTATTTAATTTTAAAATAGCATTTTGTGTTAAACCACCATGTGCTGCACTTAGTAAGAATAACAAAAACGTTATGACTATTTCTACACTAGTTAAGGTAGAAATGAAACAACTCTACAAGAAGTATGAGTATGTAGAGTTAATTTTCAAGGACGGGCATTTTATTTCAGAGCTGCCAAAAATCCAAGAATTATATTTTTATCTTCCTAGGAAGTCAACTTGTACAAATACCGATTTAAAAATAAATTTTTTAATAAAAAAAATTCATATTTCTTTAAATCTAAACGAAAGCACTATTTCTTGCAATCAATAAGTGATAAAATTTCTTTTTTGCTTTTCAAATATGAAATTTGATCCCAGTGGAAAATTAACAATCCTAATTTCATAAAAAATTAATTTCTTTGAAAAAAAAAACAATAATAACATTATGCTTCCAAGTCCGTGAATATGATTTGAAAGAGAGAACATCCAGCAATGATAAGCCTATTTTGAAATCCTTGGAAATGAACGCAAATCGCACTACTTTCGGAACGTGATCTCAGCATGTTCATTATTCATTTGAAACTCTTTTTACTGGGAAATTAAAAAAAAAACAATTGATTTATTTTATGTTTCATTTCCATAAAATTTGTTTGCAAGCAAGTTATTCTTAAGGAATGACATTTTCATTGCTTCTAACGTATCTGTTGGTGCATTTTTCCTACTTCCATAGGAATTTAACTTGAGAAAATCTTGATTAAATTGGGAAAAGAAATTCTTATTTATTTAGACTTATATGAAAACAATACTTGGGAATTATTTACTTTAAAAAAATATTGTTTGTTGCTAGTTTAGCTGTGTATATGCCTGCATTTCATTGACGCTAACCAAGTCATCGAGGAATTTATTACCTTAACATAAGAAAAATATGAAATTATTCCCTAAAAAAACAAAATATCGACTCTTCTCTTTATATTGAAAATAGCTTAAATTTAGACAGGTCCAATTTGAAATCATTTGGAAATTAACTAACCAAAATGTCTGCATTTTCATGACTTCTTAGGAATCTGTTTTTAACTGTGTCTTTTCCAAAATTTTTCGTGCCCACAGCTAATCTCTATATATGTATGTATATTACCAAATTATGTGAACAAATGTATATTAATAATAGTACTATTATTTAGCATAATACAAAATATGTATACTGTGGCACGGATAGCATTTGAAGAGCTTACCAAAAATCGTTTTTACATAACATCTTAAACATGACTTCAGGTCTAATGAACAGGATCCAAAAAATAAAACATCTTCCACATCATAACAAGCCTATGCTAAAATTATTTGGATATTAATGACTTCTTTGGAAGTTAATATTTGACCGGGTCATAGTGTAAATCAAGTCATAAAAGACTCTTGTTTTAATGAGGGACTAAAAGTATGAGCAAAATTTTGCTTAGTTAAAGCTTTTCCGAATCTTTTAATATATTGTAGTCTATTTTTGTATGACATAAATAATTTTCATAAAATTTATAAAAATAACGTTGTTGTTTTGAAGATCTTCGTTACTATGATTAATAAATTCCTCGGTATAGCAAACTTTTTTAATTGGAGAAATTCTTAGAAACACATCTATAGTATATAAAATTTTAATTAAAATTAATTTATAACTAACACTTATAAGACATATATGTATAAGTATATAAAAACATTATAACTAAAATTCGAACTTTAAGTGACACAAAAAAACATAATGCATTTAAAAACGCCTGCAGTCTATTGCATGAGTAGAAAAAAAGGAAATGTAATAAAGTTATTGATTTTTGATTCAAGCTTTTATAAAGTTCGAGGTGATTATAAGTTTGCAAAAACTGTTTGCTGTTGTGCCTTATCATTGAGATGAATGTTATAGTCAGTCTGTTGGATAGACAAAGAAAAAATATGTGCAGTCGCCAGCAAATGTCAAGAATCAAATGTTTTGATGTGAATAATTTTGGTAATTAAGTAACAATTATTTACCATAGAATTAAAACATTGAATGGAAATTATATTCTGAAAGCGATTAAGCATTTGCAAAGTGAATTTCAATAGTTTTAATTATTGGGCTCTAGAAAATACAATTATTTGAAAATTAAAAAAAAGCAGTAAAGAACTAAATTTATATAAAAGTGCTTGCTTGCGTACATAAAGCAAAGTTTCATATTCAAAAACAAAAGAAACAGTGAATGAGCCTTAAAAGTTTATAATAAAAATTAAAATAATATATTGAATCGCAAATTAGACATTACATTCTAGCGAAAAAGTACTTCCAAAGAAGCCAATACGGTGCAGAACATTTGTTTCGAAAGTAGTGAAAATTCGGATCTCTTACAATGATTTTAACATGGACTTGTCATTGCAAGGCGTTCTCTTTCCTGCATTCTATTTATTAGATCGGAAGTACTTTAAATGCTATCCAACCTATATATACAGTGGAGTTCCGTTATGGCATACTCCGAGAGACTGGGTGAAGTTATTAATCATAAACGAAGCTCGTTATAACTAAAGTCCATTATAACCGTAATAATTTTTATGGAATATTTGTACAAAGTCATAATGCAACTAAGTTAATATATACATAGAGTAGCCGTGAGAGTAAAAGTTTTTGGAGATGCGCAGTTAAAAACAGCTTCCCAAGAAGTCATGAAAATGCAGAGATTTAGATGTGGAAAAAAATGCAAATTTTGCTTATTTTCAAATGACTTTAAGATGAACTTGTCTCTTTTTCAAAGTCATTAACTGAATTGTGAACTATATTCAAAACTTTGTTTTTGAAATTAGTTTCGTATTATATAACGAATGAGCTATCTATTACTAAATGTTAAATTCTTGAAAGGGTGTAAATTTCCCCATATTTAACATTTATTCTTTTCTTATGTGAAGTTAATGGTTTTAGTGAACAACTTAACAATATTTAATGGCTTCAGTGAAGAACTTTACAACTTTTTTACTTTTAATATTTGTATAATGTCAAATTTTTCAATTGAAATAATAATTTGGCCACGAATTCAAACAGAGTACCAGGCTTTACTTTTTGAAATATATAATAATAAATAAATTATATGTAAATTATACGTACATAATTATATGTATATAAATTATATGTATATAATTTTAATTATATATTCGTTAAAGATATATTTGACAAGTCAGAGTCAATGTGGAGAAGAAACGAAAAAAACAGAGTACTTAATATACTTAAGAAAATTTTCAATATTCTAATACAATAATCGTAACTAAAATTTACTTTTTTTTTAATTAAGGATGTATGGGATGTACATACCCCTTGCTTCGAATAAATCGGCATTCATAAGAAACTTAAAAGAATGCGAAACTCATAAATTTTTACTGTACTTTGATCACAATTATTACAAAAATTCAATTTCTGCAATTCAGGATATTTAGGCGGTAGGTAGACACGTCCTTGCACCGAATGAACTAAAATATAACTACAAGCTCTACCTTCAAAATTTATATCGTTTTTAGTTTTACATATATTGATTAAAAATGTAGCGTAAGATTATTTTTTTTAAATGGAGGATATGGGATCTAAGTATGCTCTTGAACTGAGCGAATCGTAATTGACCAGAAGGCTTAAGACTGCAATTTTGGAGACACTTATCAAAAAAAAAAATAATAATAATAATAAAATTAAGGGCATAGTTTTGTTTTTCAACATGTGAGACGTTGCATTACTTTAATAAAATTTTGTTTTGAGAAATCACAATTTACATTAAAATACAACAAAGACTCAAGTATTGTAAAATACGAAAATAGGTCTTCAATTTCTGAAATTAATAACATATGGCAAATAGGCATGTCCTTGCACCGAATGAAATGAAATTTACAAGAGAAATTACAATCATAGCCTTGAGAATCCTTCTTTATTTGAGAAATTTCCTGAAATATTTGAACTAAAAAACAAGACCTAAAAACAAGGTTCTAACGACCGATTTAAATAGAGGCGTCAAAAAAATATATACTTATATTGGCATATCTTGTGCATATCTTGTAAACAATACGTGTAAGGCAAAAGCACATATTCGCTGTATGGATCTCTTTTACCCTTTTCTCTAAAGCTGGCAAAACTCCTCTTCGGCGGAGCTCTCTAGCGGCTTGATGTGTTATACACAAATATTTATAATGAGTCTCCGAACACACCAAAGCTCTAAGTTCAACTTGAACAGCAACAATATTATAAAAACTTAAAATGTGTTTAAGGCTTAATTTCGCTCGTATTCATAATAAGTGCTAAAATATCCTACAAAACTGAGTTTTATGAGACTAATTTATTATTATATAATAGAAACAGATCTTACATACTAAAATATAGAAAACAAAGCTGCAGACATAATTTTTATTAATAAAGCGATGAGGTTACAAGAGGCCCATACCGCGAAGAGTTATAGGGGTTAAAATGTTCCATAAAAATGCTATACAAGACATTATATGCCTAGTCATTATAACTATGTGCAAAAGGAGCGGAACTTTAGACCGCCCCTCCCCCAAATAAGTCACACATTTAAACTTTCAAAGCGCCAATACGCGTATATGTTTCTTGTGCCTTATAACAGAATCAGTCGTTAGAACCTTGTTATTTTGAAAGAAAAAGTTGTTGCACAGTGTAATTGATAAAATTGTGAAATACTTTTACGAATTTAATTATTTTATTTAAAAAAAATAGTGCTTTGTTAGATCAATATGAAAGTTTTATTCTTATGTACATATATCCTCCTGAGATAAAAAAAGATAAGCCTAAGAACTTGAATAAAATTTGTAGATCAAATATCACTTAAAACATAAAGAATACTGCCACAGTCAATATATAAGTTCAGCTTCTTTGGTAGAAGTAATACATATTACATTATTTCCAGGATAACAAAGTTAAGGTGTTTAGGGCCTCCATATTTTTTTGCACTAATCTGAGAGCCTAATTTCTCTTCATTATAGGTTTGATAGTGTTAAAGTTACATTTTTACAATCGTTTGTATTGCGAGCAGTCCCTAATTACACATTATCATACATTAAAAAATTTAATTCGATGAAAAAGCCTTAGCATTGAAAGTACTTTAAGCTTTAATTTTCTGCAGCTTAAGCGAGTATGATCCATAACTTAGATTTAACTTAGCAAATATGATTTACAAGGCCATCACAGTTGACATTTTGTAACTTACGACCAATAATAAAAGTCATAAGATGCAAGTAAAAAATGAATTAGAACAAAATTGACTTTTATTTTGTTTCAAGCTAATGAAAGCCATAAAATGCCAATAATTTATTGGTTGTACTATTAGAAAACATTCATTTGCAAATAATGAAAAAATTATATTTTTATTAACCATCAGTTGGTATTAACACTTTAAGCAATTTATTCGCTTATTCTATTCATTAAATAACTATTTATGTATTATTAATATTAATTTGTTATTTGTTTTATTCTATAAATTTGCATTTTTAGAAAAGTTGCACAAAGTGTAGGAGATATTATTGTACAATTGGACGTATTCGACGAACAAAGAGAATGCGACGAAGCACAAAGCCTACAGGGCCCAAATGGCATCAACCTAAACTCACATCTTGACGTCTTCTATGCGATATTGCGACAAGTATGTATTTAATTTTTCTTTTTTTCTTTGTTCTATTTTGCATTTGATACAAAAGATGATATTAGAATTGATTGAAAAAATGTAAATCCTTAAATTTAAATAATTGTACAAATTTAATATTTTATTGTTTGTTGTTATCTTAGCTGTGTATATGCCTGCATTTCATTAGCGATAACCAAATCATCAGTACCCTTTAGCCAAATCATGATTGAAAAGCATTTATGTATACTTATACCAAAGACTACAATTACTATATGAGAATTGAAACAGAACTCAATCATATTTTTCTATTTGTAATCAACAAAACTTATAAGTATAATAGCTTTAGAAAGCTTTTGTCGATTATAATTGTTTGTTGTGTTTGTACTGAGATTTCAGTTATTGTTGAAGCAACCATTAGATTTGGTTGCAACATTATTAAGAGTTGCAATCATAATCTGGTTCGAAGGACCACAAACAAGTTGCAATAAGTAATTGAAGTTGTCCTCTACTGAGTGCTATAAAAACAAGAGTTTGTGAAATTTAATTGCACCCCAAGAGAATGAAATCATTTTCAGTCCCTAGAAAGCTGTTCTAACCGCTTTTGTACTGATGTCTGTGTATCACAAATTATCAAACGATTGAACAGGTTGGAGTAAAATGTTGGCCATTCTAACGATTCGATCGAGCCTATAATATAACTAGAACAGGTCATTCGCTGATAAGAAGGGAAAAATCAGATTACACCTCATTGGATGCACCAACTATGATCTCTTTGTTAAAAACCTGTTAAAGGGAAATGGGTGAGAGTTGTGAGAACACAGGGTAAATAGCAGAAAGGAAAGAGACAGTAAAGAGGGCAATGTGAGTAGAAGGACGAGATTAAAATAGTCTTCCAGTATTGTGTCACTGTCGACTATAAAAGAGTCACTGTTGGAACCATCCTCTGATCGTAATTAAGGAGTTGATACTGTCCAAGTCTTTAGTCAATATTTCAGATATGTTGAAGCTCATATTGCCAAGTAGGCGAAAACGATGCTCCTCTAGTGCAAGACAGAGGTATAGAAGATGAATTATACCTCCTCTTCCTCATGACAACTATGACATTTTTTTGTATTTACCATAAAGCGAAGTAACACTACTTAAAGTGTTACATCTTTCGGCAAGGGTAGTGTAGTGAGAACGGGTAGTGAAATGAGAAGAGCGAGAGCTTAATTCTTTTCACAACTATACTATTGCGCGTTTTGCTCATTTTTGTAACAAAGTTATAGCGTCTCTGCTGTTGGATAGATGCATTAACTTTCTTAGGCTGTGTGTGTGTCCCCTTTTATTAATTGTTTTACTTCGCCGACGATCCTGCTAACGTTATCGACGAAGTATTTCGTTGTGATGCCGGTACTGATCAGTGACAAGTGCTATGCCTTCAACACCTAAACGATCTAACAACAACTAACAGTAGTGTATATCAGAAAAGTTCAAAATGTTGATGACTTGACTCAAGTTCTGAGTCATAATTTGCTTTGTAGTCAACAGCATTTAAATCATTGAAAACGATCCGTATTTGTACTGAATCTTCTTTCTTAGTCTCAGCATTTTTATGCCTTTTTTGGAAGCTCTTTTTCACTGGGTGTAATTGAGAAAGTTCTTTCTGGAAAAAAAAACTTGTTATTTTACGACCACAGGTTTGCGTCTAGAATTATTTGACCAGAGGCAGCAGGTGTAATTCATAATAATACACTAGTTTGCGTAAGAAATTATTTGTTTTTGGTTAGAAATTATCTGTCGATTGTTAGCAAAATTAAAAATTAAGGCAAAAATAGAGAGAGAGGGATAAAAAGCAAACAACAATAATGTAAGTGTTATTAAGCTGTTTGTAAATTATTTACCATATTAGTACATAATTTGTCAAGGTTGTTTGTAACAAAACTTTTTCTAAAACGATAACAACAATGACAACAAATTGTAAAAAAAACTCAGATGTGTGGAGAAATAAATTAATAAATAATACAGTGCGTGCCAAAACTGACTAACGCAAATGCTGGAAATAAAACTTGAAATATTAATAAGACAAGGATTGTACTGCAGTTTAAATGCCTTAAGAGAGTCATACGGCGTTTTCTTTTCTAAGAAGGTGCAATTTTTTTTTGCACTTGTAACAACAAGAAGGAAATTTAGTGATTTTTAACATGCGCAAACTTATTAGGAAAGAACACGCAATCCTGTAAGTGTGCAGATTTTTTTAACTAGACCGACAAATAGATTTTGTAAATAAATTGGTCAACAATATGTTATAAATTATTCAGAAGGATTAATTTTTTGAAAATAATTATGAATCTAAAAATGGAGTATGGCGGATCGATTTTTATTACCAGACTAATATTCCACGAAGATATCCACTAGAATACACTTATCTACCATACAAAAGCTTATACGTTTACTAGAAGCCGAAATAGGGTTAAAATCAAAGGTTAACGCGTTTAAAGCGTGCCACAGGTGGCAGGAATCCTTTTACAATTGTGTGCTTCAAGTTATTATGGAAGGGGGGGAGTCAGATTATTTCAAACACCGAGAGTCCCACATCAACACCAACCATTCTTTATCTCACTGTGGACTGCATCCATCGAAAAAAATTAGAGATTATCCCGACTCTCTTTATGATGTACGAGTAAACATATGCGTAGATAGGCCCACCAGTTAGGCCTAAGCCACCCCTGCAAGAAATTTAGCTCCCCAAACCCCACATAATTTTTCCTTCTTATAAAATTTCTAATGAATGACATAATTGTACCCTTTAATAAAAGAAGGATGCTACAACCCCTAAAGGATTATAGACCCCACTAGAAAATGCTGCAGCTACGCCTATGGAAATAAATCTACAACTTTGAGTCGACAAATTCTTTCAAAATCATATCAGAAACAATTGGTAAAATTAACACACATTATATTAAACATTATTATGGTTTTTTTCAGGAAAAAATTTAACATTTTGTTGATCAATTAAAAAGGTGTATTTAGCGCTCTTATTTAAAAAATTAACTTCCTTACAGAAATGCGTGCTATGTCCGTATGAGTTTGGACATAAAGAACACTAAATTGTCTTCTTTTCTACGATAGAGCAAAAAAATATTATTTTGTTACAAATTGAAACACTATTAGACTTTCGGGTTTATAAAAATGCGAAATCGACAAAAAGAATTTCAGAACCACAGCTATAAAGTGTTACTCCTTTTGCTATCACTCCACTGTATAATGATTCAATAAGTCTTAATGCATCTTAGAATTTTTTTAAAAACTAATCTGAACCTTTTTGTACAGCACTGTACTTTTTTTCGAACCACTTATTCGCAAATGTAAAATTAATTTATGGCAAACATTATACCAGAACATTTGTGTTTGCATGCCTCTATTTGTGTGGACAGATCGTGTTCATAGTCTAATTTTTATTTATTTTATTAACTGTCGCAAAAACAGGTTAACACCCATAAACTAATATAGAACCAAATTGAAATAAATAAAAAATGGTTTTAAATTTACTGAGAATACAGAAATAATGTATTTTATTAACATTATTTATTCGACCTTTTCTATATACATACATACGATATATATGTATGTATGTATGTGCATATGTATCCAAATACAAGTATCATATGTAACTCCGCGGACCGAAATAAATTGCTTTATGCTTGAACAACGTTGGGAAATATTTCATAACAATAGGACATCGAATATGGCCGAAAAATCATCTTTTGTAACGAGGTGCACTTTCTTTTCGGTGGCTATGACAACAAACGAAATTGTTAATTTCGAGAGGCCAATGCACCCACAGAGAGTGATAGTGTGGTGTGGATTTTGGAATGGTGGCCCAAACGCTGGAAGCGTCATTTAAGTCAATGCCGAGCGCTAAAGAGCCATGAATACACACTTGAAAGAATATTGCATATACACATGAGAGAATCTGGACATCCGAATATTCTGTCTTCCAAGATGGCTGCATTAAAAAAACTGACGACACCTCAAACCATGAACTCACGCGTGATTTTGTATTTTGTATGAAAGCAATTGCTGCTAATTGCTACTACTCAATGATTGAACTTATGTTCAAGGACGCCATAAATACGTTATGTTCTGGCATTTTTGGTCCGTGGACATGAGGTCATTGTTGGAAATGAGATAACAGATTCACTGGCCACCTGAAGAGACAGCGTTAGTTGACATACCAGTTCAGAATCTGAAGACAGTCATAGACTCTGATTTGAGAGATGAATCAGAGAGAGAGAGAGAGAGAGAGAGAGTTCGGTGCAATGTGGAGCTCTTATGACCCTAAATCGTCTAGTTTCCTATTATCACTGACGAGAAGTGACTGTAGACTTCTTCTGTAGTACATGTAGGAGATGTAGGGAAGAAGGTGCGAATGAGACAATGTATCACCTATTTTCCGGATTTGTGCAACACAACATATTTAGTTCTTGATGCTCACACTTTCCGGAATTTCGAACTTGTATAGATAATAAGACTGTGTATACTACTAAGATTCGCTAAATCTGTATGATAGTCATTCCGAAGGGGCGCCACGAACTGGAATGCCATAATTACAAGTTTATTGTCATCCGCTGGTATCGCTAAGGACCACTTTTGGTGCGGTCTATGACCATTATGTCACACAGCTCATTATCATTTCTTCACAGATGATTAATTTTTAAGAAGATACTTGTATTTGGACCACCATATATGACCACTGTATACTAGTATGTATTTGTAAAATTATTCTGTTATTGGTATTTTCAACTGAACTGTATTGTATTGAAGCCAATGTATATTTGAGTTCACTGGAAAAAGAATACGGGAAATTACTATTCTTCAGTTTGTATGCTCTGCGAAACCTTTTATTCTACTTATTATTATAGATTTTTCATATATTTTTACGTTAATGCGTCTCTCTTGTGGACAAATTATTTGTTAGTACCAGATATGAAAATGTTATAAAAACATTTCGACACGGCTTTTTTCTAGGTGGCTGATACACCGCAAGAAGTGCCATTCCTTAGTATACTTCAGCATTTGCTGCGTATCGATCCTAAAGAGCCGGTTAGTGATGTAATATGGGACACAACAGAAAAACTTGTTCACCGTGCCACACTACTTGAAAATCACGAAGACTCTGTGCGATTGTTGCGCACAACTACAGCTCAGAAATTCACTTGTCAAAATTGCCGCAGTGATGCTACAAGCCCAACACGTAAGCCTAATGGTGCCGGTCCTATAGCTCCACCTCCGCCACCACCTCCTGCTCCAGCTCCACCACAAAGCTCCGTTTGTTCCGGCAAAGGAGCGCCGCCACCGCCTCCACCACCTATGAAAATGTGTAATGGGCCTCCAGCACCACCACCCATACCCGGAGCACCACCAGTTCCACCGCCTGGCGGCAAATTATTAAGCGTTAAAAACTCTATGCCTGCACGCTCTCTGACGCCCGAACCCCGCGCTAATGATATTTTGTTGCCACAACAGGACACTCCCGCACCCAAGGCAAAAATGAAAACATTGAATTGGGGTAAAATACCGCCTCACAAGGTACTGGGTAAGCAAAACCTGTGGACTATAGTGGCGAATAATCACCAGGATAATTCCATGGAAGACTTGGATTGGAACGAAATGGAGGGCTTGTTCTGTTTGCAGTCAACCAGTGCCCAGGGCTCACCGAAACTGGGTCGAGCCGATAGTGGAAATGGCAACAACGGCGGCTATGACACGTTGGATCGTAAATCAAAGAAAGAGAGTACAGAGATCAATCTTCTAGATGGCAAGCGAAGTCTCAATGTAAATATTTTCCTTAAGCAGTTTAAAGGGTGAGTAAACGTAGGGAAATTAAATTTTTATTCAATTGAATTATATTATAGTTCTAAGAATCGCTTCATATTGTTCTAAATTTTTAGTTACAGCTCCAATGAAGACATTGTCCAACTCATACAGGATGGTAATCATGAAATTATAGGATCTGAAAAGCTAAGAGGTCTTTTGAAAATACTACCCGAAGTTGATGAAATCGACATGTTGAAAACATTTAATGGGGATCGTCAACGATTGGGCAGAGCAGAAAAATTTTTGCTACTTCTAATGGAGGTGCCAAAGTAAGTATACTGCCAACAACAACATAAGGCGTCTCTCAAAATTCACGCTTCCATCAAAGTTAATAGAAAACAGAGAATGCATTTCTTTTTTCATGGACGCATTGTATGGAATTAAAAGTGATGTTCGAAGATCTAACAAGAGCTTGTTATAAGCGTTTTCTTACACTTGGGACCAGGAAATCCCTTGGTGGACACTCTTACTCATAAAATACATTATAATGGGTATAAGAAAAATTATTTCATTCTTGATGAATGAGATTTTCATTTCTTCCAAAGTATTCATTATTATTTTTTTACGACTTCTTAAGAAGTTAAGTTGACAAAATCATTATTAACCCTTTAATGCCTAATGTTGCATATATGGTATGTATGTCTTCCAGTTTTGATATTTTCGAATTGTTTAAAAATTCCATTCATTGCTGTCTTTCATTCTTTCATTCATTAATTATATTAGCGAGTATTTATCACTAAAAATTTTTACGCTATCAAATATAAATTTAAACCGAAAAAGGCCTAAACTTTAGAAAAATTAAGTTATAAAAAAATTTGAGTTACAAGAGTTTTCAAAAATAGAAATTTTAAAGTGGACATCTAAATGATAAAATATAAGATGGAGCGAAATGAAAGTCATGATTTCAATTGACCGCCGTTTTTGCAGATGGCACCAAATGCCACTGTGCTTTGACATTGAGCCAAGGAGCAATCTACACCTCGAGAACGTGGAATTATTGTTGCTGCTTAATTGAAAAATTTTCAATCTGTTGTTTTAACGCATCTTGAATTTCGTCGGCGTTTTCCTCGTCATTGTGTTCCATGTGCTCCAACAAACTTTGCGTTTCTGCGGCACAGAGAATCCACATGAAGTGCATGAAGAGCCTCTACATCTCCTCAAAGTGACTGTTTAATGAGGCGTTTGCAGTGAAAATGTGATTGGCCCTTGTTTTTTTTTTGGTAATGGCACCAGCGTAACGATAATTGTGGGCGTTATAGGCAGGTGCTAAACGAGTTTTTTTTACTACAAATTGACAATGGGACGGAGAAACATCTCCCATTGCTCGGGCATTGATGGACATTTTTAGACATCAATTTCCAGGTCAAGTGATCACCCGTTTTTGGGATTTAAACTTCTTCATTTGGAGCTTTTTAAAATTTTGCGGTTACCTTAACAATTCAAGAACCTTCCTCGTCTTGAAAACTATAAGAAGAAGAAATCGCCAAATCGTAGGCAGATGTTTTACGAGCAATAAATCGAAATGCCGTAAAATGAGCGCAATTGTGATAAATTTCACACTTTTAAATAAAGTTTTTTATTGATACAAAGCACTTTCAGTTCATTTATAACGAAATGGCAGCTAATTCAAGTTATGCTATTACTTTTGCGCTACCTTGTATATAAAATCATATGTGTTATGTGTTGGAATTTAAATGAAACTCTTATATTCTTTCATTTTAAAATGGAAACTCCTTAATTTCAAATTAGAAAAAACAAATCGTAGTTATTAGCATTTCAATAGCCTTTCGATTATTTATGCTAAATAGCTTGTCGTAATTTCCAAAAATATTTTCTTTACAAAAAAGTAAACATAAAAAATCGATTTTTTTACTATGTTGGAAAAAACTTCCAATTCAGTGAATAGACATCAAAAGAGGGAACTTGTAGTAGCAAGCCCGTACTCAAAATCCTTGCAACTCATTCGAATTGGATGAAATTCGAAATTAAAGACTGTATATTTCATGACTACTTTGGAAGCACTTTTATTAATGAGTCTCTCTCCGAAAACATTTACTCTCACACATGCTCTCAAAGTTATTTTTTGTATCAGTTAACTTCGAGCCGCTACTATTTTAATTTTAGATGGTAGTGGTTTAAAACATGTCTTAACGAAATATTCCTCTCCAGTTAAAGCCCTACTCGTGCCAGTCGCCACAAAATCAATAGCAAAATGTACTTATATGAATAAAAATGTAAACTTTGTTTGTTTTGGCTTTAGCTGTTCATACGAATATGCCGACCAAATCGCCAGCGAACGTTAAACAGTTTGAAAAGTTCAAATATTCGATATTAAATAATAAAAATTTAATATGATTCAGAATATTTGTTATATAAATTACAGTTTATAATGTATTCAGGGATGGATAACATTTAAAGTACTTCCAAAAAATATTTATTTTTTAATCTTATGAGGGTAATTAGTACAATAATGAAGAATCAAAGAAGGGAATATCTTGCAATGATAACACCATGTTGAAATAATCTTTATGATGCGAATTTTTTACTTCTTTCCGACCACAAGTTCTGGATATTATTGACCTTCTCGAACGTTTTGCTTTTCCCGGTATAGTTAATATTTTTAAAAAATTATTTGACCTTGGACTCACTCTTGACTTCAAAAGTACTTAATTAAAATCTCGTAAAATTGAAGAGGAAAAATGTCCGATGTCAACTTAAAGGATTCTTTATATTTCTAAGTGATAGTATTACAAAATATTATATCTTCGGATTTAAAATTTTTGTTTTTGAATTTTGAATCCGGGATGGTTACGTTTTAGAGTCCACCCTCAAATTCACTGATTGCTAAAAAGTTCTACGCTTACGAATCTTTTCGAAACACATCATTTTTGTTAAATGAAATTTCATTGAAGTTACTTGAATTGTTCCCGAATAGATTTTTCAAACATCGTGAGATGTTCATGAGGATTTTTTTCGCAATTTTTGCGTATCAGATTATTCATATATAAGATATTTATTTGTTATTTGTTATCTATTCATTTTAGTTACAAATTACGCATTGAGAGCATGTTGCTCAAGGAAGAATTCACCGCAAATATTACATATCTTGATCCCTGCATAAATGCCATGATTGAGGCGGGTGATGGTAAGTGACAATTAACAACAAGAACTGAATAACTTGACACAAAATGTTTGTATTCCTCCTAAAACAGATCTTATTAATAATAAAACTCTACAAGAGGTCCTGTACATAGTTGTGGTGGCGGGTAACTTCCTGAATTCGGGTGGTTATGCTGGTAATGCAGCCGGTGTAAAGCTTTCATCTTTAACCAAATTGACGGATATACGGGCAAATAAGCCGGGTATGAATCTCATACATTTTGTTGCTATACAAGCAGAAAAACGTAACCCTGCCCTTTTAAATTTTACCAGTGAGCTTAGTAATTTGGAAAATGCTTCCAAGTATGTTAAATTATAAATCTGAGCTAAGTTACATTGACTAATAACCTTTACTTTTCCTCCATTTCCCAGAACCAATATCGAGCAAATCAGTATTGATATAAAGAATCTGGATACTCAGCTGCAAAAACTAAAAAAACAAATTGAGTTGCCCAACACCGATGGAGATATCAAGGAGCAAATGACAGAATTTTTACAAAGTGCCGAGAGTGAAATAGCGGTTCTCAAGTCTGGTATAGATGCCGTAGAATCGATGCGCTTAAAACTTGCTGATTTCTTCTGTGAAGATCCTGCCACGTTTAGACTAGAGGAATGTTTTAAGATCTTTCAAACTTTCTGTGATAAATTTAAACAGGCCGTTAAAGAAAATGAACATCGCCAGCAGTTGGAAGAGCAGGCCACATTGAGGCAGAAGCAAAGAGAGGAGCAGTTAGCCAGGAGGACGAAATATGGTGGGTTGTTGTTTTTATCACATATTTATTTAATACTTGAGTTTATGGGTTTTTAATTATAGCGCAACAAAATGGTACGCCTGTGTCCGATTATGAAAACCAATATTCTTTTGACACCTCCTTTGACTCACGTGCCAGTCCTGCTCTATCACGCAAACGTTTTGGTTCCTTCAACAACGGCACTCTGGAAATTAACAATAGTTTTATACGTATGGAGACTTCAAATAGTAACTGTGATGGCATGTCCCCAGATATTACGCCAAATGGAAGCATGAGACGTCGCAGAAGTCGTGTCATGGCCGAAGAAGATGATCTTATGGAGTTCTTACGAACATCGGGTCATGACCGCAATAGTCGGGAGCGAAAAGCGGCTTATGGAAGTTTGGGTAAGAAGAAACTTTTAAATTGCTTGTGTGTGCTCTGCATAAAAAATGTTACCTTTTGTTTTATTAGATCGGTCATGGGCACGTCGTGCTCGTTCAGGTAGTTCAAGCCGCAAACGTCCGGAATTGTTAAACATTGACTTTGGAGTGGATAGAGAAAGAGCCGCTTCTCCCCTGCCAATTAATGTGCCAGAAAAAGCTTCACCATTATCGCCCAATAATGGAGACGTTGTACCACCAGCACAAGATGAAACAAAACCAAGGTAAAAATTTTATAATATCAAATATTTTTGTTGAGTTTAATAACTATTTTAAATAAACATTCCTTAGAATATCTCGCGAATGGCGTCAAAAGATCGAAACCTGGTTGCAATCGAACGAAAACGATGAAAAACAAGACGAGGAATACAGACGTAAGCGACGTTTGGTTAACATCAATAGGCGTTCGCTTGAAAACGAATCGGGTTTGTTTCTCTTAACTTTCGCATCCACTTTTAGTTCAATTTAATGAATGCATTATTATTTCCAGAAAGCGAACGAAAGTTGGATACATTGCCCGAAGAGAAGTTTGTACCAACCACGCCGAATCCCTGTACTAATAACGCTAACAACACTAACTCCAGCGATAGTCACACAAAGGATGGCTATAAACGGGTTTACGCCGATTGGAAACCTTCAAAGACCTTAGACACCGATGTTGTCGGTACCATACAAGCCCTTGCTGGTACTTTCACTCTCTGCTTTTCTTTTGTTGCAATATAAATATTTTAAATCTCTTATTTTAGACGCTAGTGAGGCTGCCCACAAACAAAGAGAAAACACCAGCATTATGGAATCAGATGCAGATATCATTCCTTCAAATAGTTATTCGAAGCCCGAAGATGTTGTTTATAGAAGGCAACGCTCTGCAGAGAATAATACCTCTCAGCTAGAGTCTATAGCGGAAGAAGATCGACGCAAATCTCTCATACAGCAATTGGGCGAACGGGATGCTACCGATCGCTTGAAAATATACATACGTTCTCCTTCTACTATAGATAAGGATCACAACATCCCATCAAGACACCGCTCAACTGGTACCGAATCAATTAAATCGCCAAACTCGTCTTACGTCTCTGCCGCAACAGCTAGTAGTACCAAAGTAAATGCCGAAAATCATATTAAGTCTCCCATCTCCAAAAGCCGCACCGCCAATAGTCAAAACAAATTTAGCTTTGATGAAGTACAAAGTGAAGTTAGCAAATTGGAAACCAATACCTCAAATACACACAACAAACCATCAAGTCACAAACCAGCAACAACCGGCTCAAATCGTAAAGAAATTGATGCCGATAATATTGAAACTCCGCCAGTGGCGCGAAGAGTGATATCTAGTCCCACAACCACCCTTGTAACAGTGAATAGAACTGAACCAACTCCTGCGACTACCATCCAAAGTAAAGAAGAAAAAGAGTGCAGCAATGATCTGGAGACAGCCGAGATACCGGGTCATTTTGATCGCTATTCGATGGCTAGACGCACCAGGCGTTATAAGCGACCTACTGACTATAGTAGTGGAAACGAGGACTTAACTTCTACCAAAGATTCTAGTGAAGAGACATCCATTGGACAGTTAGCCAATAATACAGAAATCAAGAAATCTCTAACCAAAGTGGAAAATAAACACTTAGTTCCGACAATCGCGCCGGAAAATATTACTACCGATAATAAGAGTAAGCGTGCGAATATCTCAGCTAAGACCATAACTAAATTGGAGAAAGTGGGACGTCACATAAGTTCAATTAATCAGGAAGATGTACAAGAAGCTTTGAGAAATCTCAAATCACCCACAGACTGTCCCGAACGCTTATGGAGTCCCTCGCGAGAGATAATAGCACCAAGAACAACATCATGCAGCAATTCTACTACAACGGCCAATGGTACTACTTTAATAAAAATTTCCAATCATGAGCTTAACGATGAAGGTTTCGAAGAAACACAAAGTCTAGTCTCAGACACACCCTCTCACGGCAAAGACAGTACAAATTCTTCTTGCAATGAGGTCAATGAGTTGCCCAAATTAACGCAAAAACTAATGTCACAAAAAACCACGCCCATACAAAAGATTTCCAGTCGTTTGGCAGATAGGCTACAAATATCAAGACTACGTTCATCCTCTTCCAAGCCTCAGCCTGCCTCAAGTACCAGCACTCCGCGCAGAACGGCCTCATCTGTTGATCGCTCTCGGACGTCACGCATAACGTCCAATGGGCAAATGGTCCAAGGCCCAGCAAGCTCTACGGCTGCTGCCCATATGAGTAATTTCACCAACAATGCCATAAGAAGAGCCACCCCAATGCGCAAGAGTATAAACAGTTCAGAGCCTTCATCTTCCTCCTCCGGTTCCACAAAACGTGATGTCGAGCGTAGCAACTCACGCAACAGCTTACGTTCTTCGCGCTCTTCCATCAACAGCGGCGTCTCCACCCAAACCATTAAACGAATGCCCATGGGAAACAGTAGCTTAAATAAATCCCCTTTGCAAACTGTATCTGTCGATTCATCACCCAGCAAACGTCCCCTGACCACACAAAATCTACGCAACAATCCAACTCGTTTGTCTAGCCTAGGTGGCGTACCAGCAAGCCGTTCTAGCTCCAGTGGTTCCAGTGTTGGTCCCAGCATTGTTGTTGTCCGCCGTCTTAACTCATCAACGCCAAATACCCAGCAACGTCATACGTCCAGCTCAACTTTGGGCAGCACTAGCTTTAAGGAAAATCAAACAAACATCGGCTCATCACGTTCACAATCAGCTCGTAGCGCCCTAACGGTCAAAGCGAATGTAACAAACCCACAAAACGTCACACGAACAGTTACAGCGCGTAGCAATTCCAGCGCAAGAGGCGTAAGCAGTTTTATGAGACCAACAACAGCTAGTACCACAAAACGCAACAAATAGGATAGTATATTGGATGGAAAGAAAACAAAGTTAAGGTTCAAAAATATAACATTCCAAAAATTCAAATTGAGATTCGAAATAGTCAAGTTATAAACAAACGTTAATTAGATGTTCTAGTTCACATACTCGTACAGTTATTTTTAGAGGTTAAAATAATTTATTTTTTTAATGACAAAATTTTTTATTATAGAAAGGATTACGAATAGGAATTACTTGCGTGTTATAACTATTTTTGTAGAACACGAGTTCAAAATTTTAAATTAAAAAAATCAGTTCTTTTTTTTGAGTTGCGACGTTCTTGCAGCAAAGGAAATTATGATTCCATAGAAAAAATCTTTGACACCCAATTTATTTTTTATATTGTTTTGATTCATTTGAAGAATCTACTCTTGGAAAGCTTTCAATAATTTAGTGCTTGTTATAGTCACAAAGCTTTTATGCTAAGCTTTTTTCAAAGTACCAGTTATTAGGAGATATTTGTTGTAAAATTTTATTTAAAGCTTTTTTTTTAAATCGTAAAAAAGACAAAATTAATATTTATTTATTTAAAATCCAAAGCTTAATATCAATAAGACCCACATAAGCTTATATTTCATATATTTCTTTCTACTTAAAGTTTAACAAGTGTTTTAAAAGATTTGTTGTTCTATAGATTTCAAAGCTTTTCATAATAATTTTGTTTGTTCATGCTTAAGGTTAAGCTTTAGCTAATTAAGCTTTATATTTTTGTAAGAAAGATTGGTTTATTACAAAATTTTTACTTGTAACATTTCAAAACCAGAGAAATGAGTTTTTTTGGCAAACAAAATACCATATAAGAGTAAATACTAGACAAATTAGTATCACGGGAGTTCTGTGACTATCCACTGCTCGTTATAAAAATGTATAAAAAGGGACGTTTCCTCCCTCATAACAATACAGACAAAGTGGCTAAACATCTCCTCGTCAACTTCATGGTAAAGATATTAATCAATACCCCTCAGAAAGAAATGGTAGCCATTCTCAAGGCTTTCAGTTCTTTCAAAGTATTCAGTAAAATATTTTTCTAACTTCTTAAGAAGTAATTTTCTTTGAAAGCTCTTTTACAAAATTGGAAACTCTGTCTGCATTTACTCTCAAAATAATTGTATGTGATGTGGCCGAGGTGATAAATAAAAGTTTTGAGTTTTAAACATGTCAGGATGAAATAAAATTCTCCTGCCGATCGATAAAAAATATCAATAGAAAAACTAAATAATATGAATGCAAAATAAGTCTATTCATATACTGAAAGTTGTTACTAATTGTTGCTTGTTGTTACTGGAAAATGTTCATGTACTCGATTAAATTGTAACGAGAGTGAAAACAGACTTGTATTATTGGTTGGTCGAAAGAAGTAATTTATCTTGCAAAAGTCCAAACATTGTAGCATTGCCTCTTCCTCCTTATGATAACTAATTTAAAAGTGATTATTTAAGGCTTTGCAGTGTCAGCACTGGTGGGTCAATGCTTCAAACAATCGCCCAGAAGAGTTGAGTTTGTTCATTCGAAATGTTACCAAAGAAGTCTGGATACATGATTTTACTTGATTGAATTCAATAACTGGGAGTTTAAATTTCCTTAAATTCTTACTTATACCCTCTCAACGAGGCTACTCCCTTGTTTACCGTTTACTTAAAGGTTAAGCCATTCAATCACCTTATTTATGTACTAGTCCAAAAATGTTACATAAAAACTTAATTCTCTGTATGAAAAATCTTATTCAAATAATTCTAGTCGTAGTCATTTCAAAAACAGATTGTTTGCCATTTTAATTGTTACTAGAAAAAATTAGAAAATTTTAGAAAAAAATCGATAAACTCAAGCAATCCAAATACCAACCAAATCAATAAGTAAATGGTTTTCTCTTTATGTAAGTTGAATTTAAAATGTAATAACAAAGAATTTAATAACAAAAAATCATTTTGAAAAAAAACCCTTAATGAAATACAACAATAAGAAAAACGTCCTTAAATCTTAAACAAAAAATTTTTAAATCAAAATATTAAAAAAAACCGTCCAAATTATTACAAAATTAATAAAACAAATTTTTGCAAATCCCACTTAAAAAATGTTAAAGAAAGTTTGAAAATAAATTAAAAGAAAAACACAAGAATAGTAGATACAAAACAACCAAAAATAAGTCCCCTCTTAATATAAATATATATTTTTATATAGAACCAGTAGCGAATAGAACCTTAAACCTCCAATAAATGTTGAAAAACAGGAAAACACAATAATGCCTTTAAATTGAGATGTTCAGAAACTTTTATAAAGACTTTTTTAATATCATATTTATAGCAGAAGTAATTGTGCGAGTAAATATAAAATAATTTAAAGCAATATTGTGTTTTTTACCCCTCCCCCCCAAAATAGAATAAAAGCTCGAATTGAAAAAATACCTTAAAGGATGTTTTTAGCAATTTGAAAATAAATGTTTAGTAGAATAGTAAAAAATGGTGCCTATAATACACCAATAAGTCACAAATTTTTAAACCAGGTATAATTAATATTAAACTACAGGCAATGTAAACGAAATCAAAAGAGACCGTTTGAAATTCGAATAGAAGTTATTAACAATTTTCTTCAATAGGAGTGAAGCAAATGAATTAAAACTGTAAACCATGTCACATTAACCCTGTCTGTCCTTTTTTATAAAATAATTTTACACAATTACTAAATAATAAATCTTTTTTCTAGATTAAACTTAAAAACTGAGAAAGAAAAAACTACTTAACTACAACTAAATTTCAAATATGTATGTATGTACACAAGGATCTTTAATTTATAACATTTTTTTTTTTTAATTTTACTAAATAAGTTTAATTTAATTTAATAATAAATAAGAAAAATAATAACCGTGTCTATCTAATTCATAATAAAATATGAAGGTCTTATAAATAAATTTCCAAAAAAAAAATTATATTTGAAAACCTTTAATATCCTTTCATAAATATTATGAATGAGGCCATAATTGATATTAAAACTACACAAATAGTTTTCATATTTAGTTGCTAAGTAAATTAAAAATTTATAATAAATAGTAAATGTTATTATTAAACAATAAAAACTGACAACAGCAAAAATATTGATTTATTTTCTTTATATATTTTATTATTTTTTTATTATAAATAAATAATTTAGTCTTGTAAACTTCAGAGAAATATAAAAAACTCAAGACGTTACAAATAAATTAAATATTTGAAAAAAATCATTAAATTAAATAATGAAATGAAAACAATTGTCTTTTCTGCCTTTAAACATTGATAAGCATTTTGAGGCAGAGCCAAGCCACCCCCAGTATATATACATTTATCCTTCCCCATACAAAATGACTTTTCGCTACAATTTTCCTGTTCCTTAAGAAACTATAGGCCCTCCATAAAAACTTTATAGTTACGCTAATGCTTAAGAAACGGTTCATGGAAAATTGGGAACATTCAGATCACGGACCCGTGCAGTGGTAAAGAAAATGAAAAATGAAAAAAAATTTTAATTGGTGGTCTGCTCTCGCCTATTTGGCAAAACGAAACTTCATTAGCCTTTTTGCAATATCAGTCAAGGAGTTAGGTAAGCTAAACTCCTCCATTAAGAGCGGATGAAAATTTCGCCTTTAACTCCTTTCTGACATAAAGTACCTAAAACTCGACAGCTCACTTGTTCTATCAAATTATCTCTTCACAACCACCTTGTCTTTTTCAACTACTTCCTAGTATCTCTTTGCCACGCTGCCTCTCTCTTTCAACACACTTTCCCATTTTTTTTTTACATATTACCAATCAAAGCAGAATTTTATATTCGTACAAAACTAGTTTTAATCAACTACATAACGCAGATATGCGATATCCTTACAATGAAGGTCGCTTATAATGTACATCGCACAGCGGCTCAAGAATTAAAATAGTTGCCCAAAACGTAATTTTTTTTTGTTGTCATCGATTTCCAAAATTTTAACTTCATTTAATGGTGAACACATCCAAACCACGACAATTGAAAAATTAGTTGAAAGTATTTAATATTTTAGGAGAAGGGTATATTTATTTATTGCTTTTACTCCTGCAAGGAGCATAGAAAAAGGCTGATTTATTTATATTATATCCGAAAAATATACTATTTCTTGCGAACTCGCATCGACAACTGGCTACGATCTTTTGTGCTACATTGGTAGGATAGTAGTCTTTAAAAATGATATGCGTGGGTACTGTGTCATTTATATTTGAGGTGCTGTAAAATATTATTTTATAAACTTATTAAAAGATATCAATCGAACAGCGGTTATAACGAATTATTGCGTATAACAAAAAATTTTCCGGTTCCAAAATCTTTATACAACTATTTCATAGAAATTATTGAGGTTATAACAAACTATGGTTATAGCGAAAAATATAAATAATTTAATATATTATAATATTGCCTACATTTGGCAACAATATAAATATTCACTCCAGTTATAACAAGATAAATTGTTTGGCTCCATTTAGTTTAGTATTTATTTCTTATACTTTTTAGCAATAAATTAACTTGTTGCTTTGAAACAATTGTTTCTTTAATAATGAAATGTTAAGAGAACATAGTCATATATATAATTTATTTAAACCAGTTAAGAAGTTTTTTTAAGCAAAACTGGTAAGAATTAAGTTACTAAGTGATATCTTTTTCTGCTTATTGAATTGTTTAGATGTAATTTTACATTAGATTTATTGCTTATCATATACATACGTTTTTCCTATTGATCTCTAATATTCAAACGCAACTGTAACACGCATTTACGTTATATTTAGGAATACTGCCAAGTTTTCATATAAATGCCAAATTGGCATCTATTGTCTCAAAAGCCGTCGTACGCTTGCAATAATTGCCGTCGTCGACAATTAAATCTTGGCTTGTGTTTCTGAGCAAAGCGAATGCATGTGGTGTCAACTTTTCTCGAAAGATGAATGTCACAACAATAATAATTTAATTATGTATTATCCCATATAATGTTTTATACATACTTATGTATATGAGGTTCCTTGAAACTCTCATTGCACACGATATTTATGATAAGTAATCAGTGATAAAACTCCTCTAACAATATGTTATATTATTATTGATATTAATGTTAATGTGATGAGAAATATATAACTAGTATTATCTGTAATTTAACATAATCGATTAGTTCATCCAGTGTATGAGTTCTTTTGAGGATCGATTATGAGCCCCGTAATCACATTAACGCAAAACTGCAAGATTATTCATGTAATTTGTGAAATGTAATTCGACACTTCAGGGTATCATTTTAAATTGTGTGTAAATTAATAAGTTTATTAAGTTTATTAAATTAATAAGTTTTTAAATTACTTTATTTGAGCCAATGAGCGATGTGTATAGGCTAAATTGTCAACACTGTAATTAATAAATTTGTTTGTTTACATTCCTGATCAGTGTTCTTAAATGGTTCTAAAAAAAATTGGGAATCTTAAAATATACTGGGACTATATTTACAATATTGTGGTTTAAGAAATGAGTTCTAAGAAAAAATTAACATCATTATCAATAAATGAAAAACTGAATATAATAAAAGAAATAGAAGAAGATAAAAAGTCCAAGAAGGCAATATGTTTAAAATATAAATGCGATATTTCCACAGTGAATCGCATATTAAGGAAAAAAATTGAAATCTTTGAGGCGAAAAGCCGGTTCAACAATTTGAAACGAAAGCGAAATAGGAAAGGAGCACATGACAGTGTCGAAAAAGCACTTAGGACGTGGTTTACCAAACAAAGGCAAAATAATGCAGCAATAAACAGTTTAGTACTTATCAGAAAAGCGAAAGAATTCGCAATAAAATTTGGAGATGACTTTGAGCCAGATAGTACTTGGCTATTTCGATGGAAGAAACGACATAATATAAAACTAGAAGCCATTAATGGCCAATCCTCACTCGCCCATCCAGACAGAACACAAAATTGTAACGATGTTTTGCCTGACATGATATGTGCTCCCGAAACCGTAATGGGTGTTGAGACCATAAAGCGGGAACTAGTCGACGGTGAAGTCTCAGTCAGCAATGTAGACTATTCACAATATTGCACTGGTGTTTTCCCCGACCTAATTGAGGTATGTTCTACGGGGAACCGTATGGAAGCGGACGACATTAAACTGGGTGTAACTCACGAAGATGTCTCACTCAATAATGAACACAGTACACAAAATTACATCAATAACATTTTACCTGGCCTTATTAACGGATATGCGTCGGACAATATTATGAATGCACACGAAACTATTCTTTTCTACAAAGCATTACCTACAAATAGTTACTACCAACCAGATAATCAAGCTTTTGGTGATAAAGGCCAAAAAGTAAAATTTACTCTATTATTTATTTGTAATGCTACAGCAACATTTAAAAGAGTTTTCGTGATTGGAAAATCAAAAAATCCTTTATATTTGAAAAATGCTGTTTCGCCGGTACCGTATTTCTTTAATAAAAGCGCATTGATGACAACTACTTTGTGGCAGGATATCTTGCATTCATTGGATATTGAAATGCAAAAATTGAACAAAAAGATTATATTATTTGTGGACAATGCAAGCTTTCACAAAACTCCAGATTTGTCAAATATTGTTGTACAATTTTTACCCTCAAATATTACATCCTCGATTCAGCCTTTGGACCAAGGCATTATATCATCTTTCAAGGCATATTATAGGCAAATAATTGACAGGAAACACATTTCAGCTTTAGAGAGGAATATGACAATAAAAGAATTTTACAAATCTATCTCAAGTGTGGACGCACTTCATTTTATAAAACGAGCATGGTGGTTAGTGCCGCCATCGTGTATTTCTAGTTGTTTTGAAAAGGTTGGTTTATTTGATAAATTCTAATATTTTATATCATAAGTACTAAATTCATTTTGTGTTTTATATAGTTTAGATTTGATAGCAAAACTCTCGAAAACCATATGGATGGCACTGCGAAGGACGATTTTGTAAATGCATTTCCAGACCGCATGGTTCGCATGCATTGTAACGCCGATGTGGAAACCTTAAATGGAGATTTTAATGGAAGCAATATAGCCGAAAATTTCATAAAAATTGATCCAGAAAATGATAACGAAAGTGCAAGTGATACTCAAGAGGATGAAGACGTAAACCGTGTTCCATCCCTAAAGGAAGCATTGATAGCTTTAAATGTTCTTCAAAAGTATTGTTATTTGAATAATATAGATATATCATTAGACGCAATTGAAACTGAAATACTTAAAGCTAGGGTCAACCGCTTGGATCGATAGATACCACTGAATTATTTAAAATTTTGTTACTAAATTATTTAATGCGAAGTTTATTTTGAAATGTGGTAAAAATATTCAAAATAAATTTTAGAATATACATGTTTTTTATCATGGAGTAATTTATTACTAATTTGGTTGAAATATTAATCAAGCTTGAGGTCTTTTTTGTGGTTAAACAATTTTATTACTGTTTATTCACATTTTATATGTATTTCGTTCTGGATCAATATCGTGAAAATAATACGAATTTGATTAAATCAGAGAGGATAACTAAAGTTAATTGTGCAACGGGAAGAATGTGAGAAAATTCACCTTATAAAAAATTTGGTAAATTCCATATCCAAAAGATTAGAAGCTGCTAAGGAATATTAATATTCCTTAAGCGACTATAAAAAATAATGCAGCCAAAACTAAGTATTAGTACTCAGACCTTCAATCTTGTTCTGAATCAAAATATACAAGTATCTATGTCAGGCATACGTTTCAGCGAAAAATAATATTTTCTTTTATTGGTACTCGACTTTATTAAAAAAATTTAAATTATATGTAAAATACGCTTTCCTTGTTTAATAATTTATTCAGACTTCCCTGGAGTTTTTTTTTAATTTCAAATAAGAACTTTTACATTATTGGACATAGAAGTACAGATATATTTACAACTTATAAAGAAATATTGCTTTAAAAATTACTAAAATAAAGTATGAATTCCTTCATAAAAAATATTAGAATGAACTATTAAAAATAAATCTTAGCTGAGAACAAGCAAGTTATTTTTAACAATAATGCACACAAGCTTATGATGCAAATCAAAACCGCAAATATTAATTTATTCGAATTGGATTTGTGATTTCATTTAATTCTATTAACAATTTCGTATACAACAACACGTTGTCAAATTTAGTATAATTTTTACTTTAAATTGCTCAGTTTTGCCTAAAAAAAACAAAAAATTATGGATAATGTGGAACAGACTTTAAAAATCTTATCAAATGCTACGGGTACAAATACAGAACTTTTAAATATGTGGGTATTTCTTTTAAAATTAAAAGTGCAAACAGCAAAATCGCGTAAATAAGAAACCTACAAAAGAATTTTTATTTATGTATGCATACATAAATACATACACCTACATATTTTATATCTGTGTGTTCTTTAATTCAAAAGTATGAATATACATTTTTATTAAAAGTTTATTTATTACCTCCAATATTTCGATGACCTCTGGATATCTTGGTGTTTTTTTTTTCTGCAGAAGTTAGCCAAAGGATATTAAAAATATGGATCATAACAAATCTCTGGCAATAAGGAAACAGTGCTTAAGGCTGCTTTTGTAGTTCTACAGTAGAGTATTTTCAAATTTTAAAGTTGGTTCTTAAAAACGATTTCGGCTTTTAACACGGGGTATTACAAAATTTCATGAGTTATTATTCCGAATGAAATTGCACAACAAAAAAGACAATCAAAAGTTCATTACATTGTCTGTAACTTCCTGAAAGATTTAACAAAACGAGTGAAATTTTGTGTAGGTATATATGTAAGTATAATGTACCACTTTATGCTATTGCCCACACAATTTCTAGAATTAAAAACAAGTAGCCCAAAGCAACATCTCCAATGGAGTGTATAACTACTAAGAGTACCAAGCGAGGAGCCAATACATATACTGAGTGTTCTAATACTTTAGATATGTATGTGATTGCTTCCTAAACGCATGTTGCTTTGCAATAATACATTGCAACCGATTCCTAAATGTAGAGCCAACAGTTACCACAACTTAATCGATATGCAGAGGAGGGCAAAATTTTTATAAAATAATTCTTAAAAAGAATCTAGTTCAATACAAAAGTCCATTCGAATGTAAATATTGCAAAGCGAACTTAATTATGCATGAATTTATAATCCGATATCATCTATTTCAACTTAATATTTTATTCCTATTCAAAAAAAATCGGTCCATAAGTGGCGAAGTCATGCGATAAGCAATATTTCGGGTGGCCACTCCGCCCATACGATTGGCACTTAAATTTCAAATCATAAATGTTTTCAAAATGGTCAAATGAATGGAGTAGTTTTGCGATAATCAATATTTCACGGGAGGCACATCGCCTGTCCGATTAAAAAAAATCATGGGACAAGCAACACTTTCAAACAAAAAAAATTTTTTAATCGTTTTACAAATGATAAAGTTATGGTTGTACAAACGTTAAAAATAAAAAAGTAAAAAGAAATAATCGAATTGATAACCTCCTCCTTTTTTCAAGTCGGTTAAAAAATAAATGCAATGAAAGTTACTTTAAACTCGTTACATGACAATTCGCTTCTGTTGCTTTTTTGTTTTTCGCATTTTTTCTTTTGCTGTGCTCTTCTGCATTGAGCGATTTTCTAATAAATTTTAATTTGTGTAATAAATGATATATTGCATATACTTAAATGTTCCGAAACGTGGTCAGGGATGCAAGGTATGCATGCAATAAGTAAGAAAACAGTGTATGAGTGCATCGATATTGTATCGATATTTTTCAAACAGACGTGTATAAATTAATATTAAATTTGTTTCTACTCCTCAGTGGAGATATCCCTTTCAGCGCAGCTGACTAAACCCACCGTTTCCTAAGTAATTCTATTAACTCT